>CM062820.1:499843815-500584198 GCA_031772625.1 Pinus tabuliformis
TTGGTTAATCAATTTGCTATCTTATTTGGAACAATCTAAATGTCTAAATTCCCATCCATCTAGATTTCAAATAATTCTTTGCTTCTTGTATTCAAGAGACCTTGTTGCCATCTTCTATTAGGGTTGACCTATAATCCCATTGATATAGTTTTCTAATAAATTCCTGCTCCATATTGAAAATAACCATTATGTGTTTTTCCATCAATTCCACACTTATGCCCAAAACCAAGCCTTCAGTCTCTACTTGGTGTCCAAAAATTTGGCTAACATTCCTCTAATGTGACCATGCTTATCTCAAAACTAACCCACTTTTACAAGTGTACTTATCGAGAGAATTGTCAAACCCTCCTCAATAAACGGTTGGCAATTGTGGACATATCTTAGATTTATGTTGTTCTTGCTTTGACCTGATTTCACTACAATGATGCAAGCAATAAAAAGGAAAGAAGAAGAGGAGGAGGAGATATTGGATTCACTTTAGAAGATCTTCTTTTTAGCGTGGTATTTATAGCAACATCCAACAAATAAATCTTAGTCCCACCTTCACACACTTCAAACGACAACCACATTATTACTTTTTTTCCTAATAAAGCCTTGTTTCAAAAATATAAATTTATGAGTTGAATTTAAAGATTAAAATTGAAACATAATAGGGATTGACAATGAGTTGTATGTAATAATCAACAAAGATCCATCTTAACTTCAGATCTATCATAAATATACACTTCTAAGCAGATAAAATTAAAGATTTAATACTGATAAAATTAAAGATATATTACTGAGTGAACAAAATATTTACAATGTTAGCCCTAATTTAAAGTGAAAAGGCTTATATATATATGACAACAACAATTCTGTGGGGTGGAAGTAGAAAAATCTTCATTAATACATTAAAATGCATGTGTGTGCAAGTTTCCACAAATAGCCATGATTATGGTTATAATTTCTAAAGTTGAAATGTGTTTCAATGTCGAAACAACCCAACATTGAGTGGACACAAACAAGCTAGACAAGTTAGAAAGGAAAAGTCTAGCTAAGGTGTACAAAATCTCATAATAAGCTAGCTAAGCAAGATAATTATGAATATAATTCTAAAATTTTAATGTGTTTTTGTCTTGAAATGACCCAATGTTTTGAATGGACATAGACAAGCTAGACAAGTTAGACAAAGGAAAATTCTAGCTTAAGTGTGCAAAATCTTTGGCCAAGCTAGCTCAGCAAGATAATTATGAATAGAATTTTACAATTGAAATGTTTTTCAATTTTGAAATGGCCAACATTTTAAGTGGACACAACAAGCTAGACAAGCTAGAAAATGGAAGTCTAAGGTGCGCTAAATCTTAAAACAAGTTAGGTAAGTGATATAATCACTAATAAGAACACTACACATAAATACTAGACTTGTATTAGGATGGTTTAAGTACTTATAATGATATTATTATTAACATGATTATCAAAATAAAAGGTCAATCTGTAATAACTATGAAGAGGAAAAAAACCTAAGGTTAACATAATTAAATAAGGAGATCTAAATTATTGCGCCAAGAGGTGCTCTCCAACACAATATGGAAGATGTATTGTAATGTAAACATAAAGATTTTGACTTGGCCAAATAAAAATATAAAATCAATAGATTATTGTTGGCGGTTTTTGAGCTCCAAGTTTTGAGAACCCATGGTTTTTCCCATTGTATTTGTTATGATAAAGCTCATTTAAAGGCTTGAAGAAATCCATCATGGAATGCAATAATACTAGCTTAGATCCATCTTAATCCAAACTTGATCCCTCTTGGCACTTGGTAGATCCGGATTAAAAATGGGTCTAGGATGGTAAATAAAAACTCAATCCTCAAGTAATGATTATGAAATTAAAGAAAAGTATATATAAAAGGATATGTGTAAAAAAATTACATGGTTGATGTTTTGAATATGAAACACGTTTTGAATAAGCTAACTAATAGATATATGTGAGTTGAATAGGTCTAGGAATGAGAAAAGGATAGGTTGAGGTGGATCTAGGATGGTAAATAAAAACTCAATCCTCAAGTAATGATTATGAAATTAAAGAAAAGTATATATAAAAGGATGTGAAAAAATTACATGGTTGATGTTTTTAATATGAAACATGTTTTGAATAAGCTAACTAATAGATATATGTGAGTTGAATAGGTCTAGGAATGAGAAAAGGATAGGTTGAGGTGTTGATTTAAGGGAGGATCAAGGGATTTCTCTTCTTTATGTTAAAGAGATTAGTGATCACATTGTTAAGATTTTAGTTTCGAAAAACATTAAAATCTTATATAAATTTTATAAAACTTGAAAGTAATCATTTGGAAGTGTTAAAGATTAATTTTATTCAATACTTATCCAAGGTATTTATAATTTTTTTTTGTTCTTATAGTAAATCATAAATTAAGTAAATTGGTAGGTTGATCCAAATTACAGGGGTTTCACTTTGTTGACCAATATTTTATCATGTTCATTCATAATGTGGGTTTTAAAATTGTGGAAAATAAAGTTAAAATATTGTAGGTATTAGAGAGAGGTGTAGGGTAGGGGCTTATAGGTATTGAGAGACATAAAATATGGTATCTAGTAAAAATAAAGGGTTCTTTTATTGCAAAGATGTATTGGGAGGGGGGTTCAAAAAAAATATTTTGGGAGGTATTTATCAGTACCTAGTGAAATTAGGGGTATTCTTTAATATTCCATGATTGCATGTGCTATGTCACAAGTTCATTGAATAAAGACCCCATGATCCAAACCTGTCTCATAGAACATATACCCAACATACTCTATAACCACCTTGCTAAGCTAGTGATCATTGAGCACTCCTATATTACTAAACACCTCATTTGCTTTGACCAAGCCAAAATATTAACATCAATGCTTCATTACTCATCTCATATTATTGGGGAAGATGTAGAAATTGAAAATAATCCAAACAATTTAATTGAGGCAATGCCACTAAATTTTGCCTTCATGAAAGCCCATTATCCATCATTTGAATCAATAAACCTTCTTTCTAACCATGACTTCTTTCTTATTCCCTACTTTATTTCTTGTTTTGTTTGTACTATCCCCCTTCTCTTTCTCCTTTGCTTTTGTTTTTATCCTTTATTTTCTATATGATTGGGCCTAATGCTTAAGAACATGTGTTTCCTCCTAGGAGGCATAGGTTCAAATCCAGAGGGAGTTTGAGTATGTACACCTTTGTGACTTTAGCAATGGAAGGTGCAAAAATATGCCCAAGATCTAATGCAAAATCTTGTCACTAAATATGAATCTCACTATGTGAATTAATGTATTGAAGTCAAACATAAGAATGATCACTTAGTTAGTGATCAATAATTTATATCATTGCCAAACATAAGGTTTCCCATTTATGATGAAAGTGAGTACCAAGGTACTATTACAATTCCTTGAAATGTGAATAAAGGAGTTGAAGTTGAGCACTAAAGAACTTATTTAATTAAGGTTCAATGATGTAATTCTAGTGTCACTAATCACTATATGTACCAAGGTACTAAAGGCTTGTAGACGAGACTCCTAAACAAATGAGTTGAAGTTGATATGATTAGATTCATCAAAAGAAGTGCAACATTGAAGCCCTTCAATTGAAGTGAGAGAAACATGGAGATGAGTAATAATGTTGAAGTCTTCAATGTCATATTTTAAGTTGTTGCTATTAAGTGTGACATTTTACTTTGCAAATTGAAATGTTTATAGGACAAATATTGTCTAGTGAACAACCAATAAGGATCATTAGAGAGATCATCCAATGAATGACCAATAAGGATATTCACTACTAGATGCAAGGTGTATGCCCATTGATGGAAATGACCCAAGGTATGGGTATTAATCCTAATGGTGTGATAGATATGTTGAGGTCAAATATAAAAGAAACCATTTAGTCAACAACCAATTATGAACTGCAATGTGCAAGGAAACCTACCATGATGAAAGTCCACTACTAAGTGCAAGGAAACCTACCTTGATGAAAATAGGTTTGACAGTACTAGAAACCACTAAGCCAATCCCTTTGAGAAAAGGTGTCATAGTCGATATGGGCACCCACAAGTAAAAGCAATGATGTGTCTTTTTGATTGGCACATGATAAGAGCAATGATTAAGTACCTAGAATACTTTAAACTTAAATTAGGGAATGGATGACACATTCAAGGTCAGGATGCTTGACTAATTGATTCATAAACGACTGTGGATATTCCACTAGATAGTTCATCACAATAGATCTAATAAAATAATCCAAAATCTATACTATGAAGGGTTAATTCCTTTATATTCTGAATCTGTTATTACTAGTTTTGTTATTATGTGTGCAATATATAACCAAAAAATAGAGAACATATAAAATATAACTGCTTGCAGACCATAATGAATACCAAGATATGTTGTAGGAAGTCCTTTCAGGAGAAAACCCAACTGAAAGGTGAAGCTGCTTTGATCTCTTTTGTACAGAATGGAAATGATGCAAGTACAAAGGAGAAGGCACTCTTTATGGAGTATCCCGAGACTAGCTCGTGGGGTACTATAAAATACAAACCCCATCTGTTATGCTCTCTCTCTATCCACACTTTGCAACTTTTCTCTACTATGGAACAAAATACAAGCCAATAGAATGGAACCCCTTTTCCTCTGGTGGTCCGTTATAACACAACCTGATAGACAACTAGGGGTTAGATTTGACCCATGCAACCCTCAACATAAGTTACAAATCAACCCTTCGAGAGCCTTCTTCATATTCCCCACATGGATTGCCCCTATTTCCATGAGTAACAAAGGTTGACATAGCATGCTCTCGAATTATGGTGGTCAATCACGATAACTCAACTTCTTGGAGGCATAACTTTCTTATACGAGCTTTTATTGAGGTGATTCTTACACTGTTGGAAAGGTATCGATGTGTATATTATGGAATCTAGGTCCATGGTAAGTTCAGGACCACAAAAAGTGGCCATTTAAGGCCTCAAAATGGATCCTGAATTTTTTCACCCCAAATTTTCTAAACTAGGATTGTTAGTAAAGATGACCTTGCAAGTTGATTCTTCCAAATTTTTTACTATGAAAAAATCGATATGGATGAAAAATAATATAATGATCCAATCCAGATCAATAATGGTTGAGGTAGGGGTTTGATTCAAGACTTTTGTTGGTTGGACGTATGGACATAAATCATCTAGGAAACAACTAATATTGAAGAGACCAGGCATGTAGACACCATAACAATTGGAAGTGTAACTAATTAGGAGGAATTCAAAGAGAATTTGATGAACAAGGAAACAATTAAGACATACATAAAGGATCACTTCTATACCTCAAGAACGAAGATAAGACTCAATGTAGGTGCTCCATTCAAGGGTGACATGGATAATTACCTAAATGCAAGTTTAATACAAGGTTTTGATTCTTTCTTGCCCAATTCCTCTCTTTTTATAGTTTATGATTTTTTTGGATATTTTCATATTACAAAGAATGAAAGAGCTATAAGGAGGCGGTGTTAATTGGCAAGCAAACAAGTTCCCAAGTGCAAGGAAACATAAGATTGTATATAGACAAAGAAGCAAATCAATGGAAAATAAGTGACAACATAGAACATGCCTCCCGTCAAATGGTGATGGGTTGCATGCATTACATGTAACAAAGGAAAAATCAGAAAGCAACTTATGGACGCATACATCACAAAAAATGTGCAAAAACAAACATCTAAAATAAAGGGTGGAAGCCCACATGAGAATGCTAGATGTAGATGAGAAAAAGGAACAAGGTTCAAAATGCTTCATGTTAAACTGGCTTCTTGATCCCATCTCAAAATGTTGGGGTGTGTGCCATACAACAAAAAGGTGCTAAAGTAGGGCTCTTCCTTCAGAAAGCTACAAAGGAAAGTAGAAGAGACTAAAGCACCAATGCCTAATGTGGTGGACCCTATGACAAATTTGAGTGAATTATGATTTAAGTGCATTGCTACAAAGGGGAAACTTAAGCCTAACCTCTAGAATATAACGAACCAATTCTAAGCACAAAGCATGATCCCTATGAAAACAAAAATGCAATGCAAAAATTTACACCCAAGGAATATTATCAATAATATAATATCTCAAATACCTAGAAAGAGAGATATATTGAGAGTTGTGGTAGAGGTGTTGTCAACCTTGATATCTTCAAACACATCATGTTCAATGACAGGTTCTATGGGAAAAAATTCAAGAATGCCAAATTCTAAGGATCTATTGGAAGAGTGATCAAATTTTTTAAGTAAAGTCAATGTTGGATTTAATTTTAGTAGCATTCAATCGAAAGAGAGTCTCTTTGGAGAGGATGGAAGACACATGTTGAGGGTCATCCCAAGGAACATCTAAATTAATGATAGATTCTAGGAAGGCTTCATCTAAGGGGAACATTTTCCTAAAATGGAGACAAATAAGAGTACTTGCTTGGGCCATTAGGGGTTGGGGGGGGGGGGGGAATCATTGCCCCCATTGGAGGAAACTTGAGATCAACTACCATACCTAAGCCTAAAGAAAGTGAGTATGTGTGCAAAGTTCCATTCTCAATGCAATTGAACAAATACGCAATGAGACCACATAATTAACTTGTGGCAAGGTAATGGTAATGCCTAACCAAACAATATGAATAGATTCGATATGAGCAACAAATGACATTACATGGTCTTAATCAAAGCTGGTCAAGGGTCATAATATGATGGTAAATAAATCGTGACAATGCATTCTTCATGTGGAAAATATACAACAAGAAAGAGCAAAGACACTTAAGCCTAAGCTCTAGAATATAACTAACCAATTCTAAGCACAAAGCATTATCCCTATTAAAACAAAAATGCAACGCAAAAATTTACACCCAAGGAATATTAGCAATAATATCATATCTCAAAGACCTAGAAAGAGACATGTTGAGAGTTGTGGTAGAGGTTCTGTCAGTCTTGATATCTTCAAAAACATCATGTTCATGACATATTCAATGGGAAAAAATTCAGCAATGCCAAATTATAAGGATCTACTAGCAGAGTGATCATATTTTTGAAGTAAAGTCAATGTTGGATTTAATTGTAGGAGAATTCAATTGAAAGAGAGTCTCTTTGGAGAGGATGGAATACATATGTTGAGGGTCATCCCAAGGAACATCTAAATTGATGATTGCTTCTAGGAGGGATTCATCTAAGGGGAAGACATTTTCCTAAAAGGGACACAAATAAGAGTACTTGCTTGGGCCATTAGGGGTTGGGAGGTGGGGAGGTATATCGTTGCCCCCATTGGAGAAAAATTGAGATCAACTACCATACCTAAGCCTAAAGAAAGTGAGTATGTGTGCAAAGTTCCATTCTCAATGCAATTGAACAAATACACAATGAGACCACATAATTAACTTGTGGCAAGGTAATGCCCAACCAAACAATAGGAATAGATTCGATATGAGCAACAAATGACATTACATGGTCTTAATCAAAGATGGTCAAGGATCATAATATGATGGTAAATCAATCGTGACAATGCATTCTTCATGTGGAAAATATACAACAAGAAAGAGCAAAGACACTTAAGCCTAAGCTATAGAATATAACTAACCAAGTCAAAGCACAAAGCATGATCCCTATTAAAACAAAAATGCAACGCAAAAATTTACACGCAAGGAATATTAGCAATAATATCATATCTCAAAGACCTAGAAAGAGATATATTAAGAGTTGTGGTAGAGGTGATGTCAGTCTTGATATCTTCAAAAACATCATGTTCAATGACAGATTCAATGGGAAAAAATTCAACAATGCTAAATTCTAAGGATCTGCTAGCAAAGTGATCATATTTTTGAAGTAAAGTCAATGTTGAATTTAATTGTAGTAGAATTCAATCGAAAGTGAGTCTCTTTGGAGAGGATGGAAGACATATGTTGAGAGTCATCCCAAGCAACATCTAAATTGATGATTGCTTCCAAGAGGGCTTCATATAAGGGGAAGACATTTTCCTAAAAGGGACACAAATAAGAGTACTTGCTTGGGCCATTAGGGGTTGGGGGGGGCAGGGGATGGATATCGTTGCCCCCATTGGAGAAAATCTGAGATCAACTACCATACCTAAGCCTAAAGGAAGTGAGTATGTGCACAAAGTTCCATTCTCAATGAAATTGAACAAATACACAATGAGAGCACATAATTAACTTGTGGCAAGGTAATGCCCAACCAAACAATAAGAATAGATTTGACATGAGCAACAATTGACATTACATGGTCTTAATCAAAGATGGTCAAGAATCATAATATGATGGTAGATCAATCATGACAATGCATTCTTCATGTGGAGATATACAATAAGAAACAACAAAGGCACTACATCATTCAAGGTGTACATGTAGTCATGCAAAAGGTGCATATTGAATTCCAATGGGCTTGACACCACTACAACATCAACTAAGGCAATCTTCCAATGTAACATGATAATAAAATTAGGAAGAATTCCTATACGTTCATGAGATATACCATCAAAAGCCAACTACATGCTCGTAACTAAGACAAAGGTGGGAGAACCTATATGTTTCCAAACAGAGGAGTAAAAAGTACTAGAGGAGCTTCTCTCATCCATATTATATTAATGAGTTGTCCTTGTGTATGAGTTAAAATCAACCATTATTTGAATTTTAAATGGCATGGAAGAAGTATAACAAGGTTTCAATTGTCTATCCCATTAAAGGTAATGAGCCTAGAGCTTGAAGCATACACACGTGATGTGGACGTTGTGTTTGCTCGTACAAAAAGCTCTTGCACTATCAATAAAGAATACATTTTTGGTGGAAATTGTTACCCCTCACATTGACATGCCAGGTTAACTTGGTGCTGTGTAGATCTGTGGGATCATTTTATCCTTCCAAAGGTTGGCTATTGGTGGAGGTTGCTTCAGTGGTGCATCTTTTTCTTCATTATGGTAACATGTCACATCCTAGTCATGTTCACTTCATATTTCATGGTTAAAGTGTGGGTATCCTCTAACACGGTGATGTATTTTACTAGTGTTTCATATCAATTTACCTAGGCAATTTGTTTATTTCAAGCATATTATCACTATTTCCTAAGTGAAATCCATTTCATACATACATTTTCACCAAACTTCATCATTTTGCTTAGGTAATTTGTGTCACATCACATCCTAGATTTTCACCCAAGTAAAATCCACTATTACACTAACTTTTCACATAAGTAAAATCCACAACAACACTTACATTTCACTATGCTCAATCTCTAAGGTGCATGTAACTTTTTGCTTATATCTCCCTACGTTCTAAACCATATTAACCTCTCAATTCTCATATTTCCACTTTTTTCTAGTGTGAACATGCATAACTGGTTCATGATATTTTAATTTAGTCCTAAACCTTAGGTTGATTGCCTAAGTATTGTCTATTAGTACTTTATTATTCAAATTATTTATTGAGGCCTTTCCCCTAAGTTTCACTCATTAATTTGTCACAAGCAATTATAACCTAAAGTCTATGTGGTACACATGAGACTGGGCACTCCCTCCTTGGCACATGCATGCAAAAACGCTAGTTCTCCCTCACCTTAGCCTAGTCTTGTTCACATGTGGTAAGTCATTCCTACTTAATCCTTACCATTTGACACAAGGTTTTAGGAGTTAGTTGAGCCTTGAGTTATTTAGAGAGGTTCACTACTCATGCTCCTTAGAGTTTTTTTACCCTCTGCCTCATCGACCTTATCCGCTCATGCACACATCCATAGGTGGCATGCTCCACTATGAGGACATATTCACTCCTTGCATAACCTTGTTTACCCTGGCGTGCATATGAAGTTACTAGTGATTATTGGACTTGGTCAAAGGGGGTCAATTTGCACACTTTTGAGGAGATAAGATGAATTTGATGATGATCCATTTGCACATTACTTAGAGTACCCCCTTCATGGCGGTCTTTCCATGATTGAATTGATCAAAGTAGTTGAAGGGACACATTCTTCAAGGGCACACTCTCTAACTTGAATAGCCCATGCATAGATAAATATTTTATTATGATAGAGGTTATTAAGTGGATAAATAAACTCTTTCCTAGGGCACACTTCTTAAAGGATCACTTCATAATTATTTTATTAAAAGATTGTCCACTGAAGCACAAGAATCAAGGGTGCACAAGCTCAAGAGATATTGCATTATTCTAGCCAAATGGTTAAGGAAGCTCATATTCCTAGGTCACACAAGCTAAAGATAGCTATTTTATATAATTTATGGAAAATAACACTTCTAGAAGGAGCTAAGTAATGAAGACACATAAAATATCTAGAAAATCACTCTCCGTTTGAGCTTTACACATGGCATTTGCATGTTATACACTTGGAAAATTACTCATCCACTTGAAAAGCCAACCTACTCATTTAAACAAGCAACATTATTATTTGGAGGTGGTTATTTCTAGAAAGGTTCCCTCATCACGAGGCTTGTATACTTGGCATCCATGCACATATCTAGGGGAGAGCCCTACCTACCTCATTGAATAAGAGTTTTCCATTATTATATTGAGGTAGTTATCTCTTGGAGAGCTCCTTGCACATGAGGACAAATGACACAAATTTTTCCTTTCCATGAGTTAGAATATGGAGGAAGGTGACATGTGGCACTACACTCATATAGAACATTTTATCCAAGCCTTTTCTATGGGCTATTGACCCAATTCGACCTCTTAGTTGTAAATATTTTAATATGTTATTAGGAAAATAATATTTTATTGGAGAAAGCAGTTGAGCTAAAACTTATATAAAAGTTTTCTTTATCCATTTTGCACTTGGGAAATTTATGAATGGAAGAACTTGTGGGAAAGTTGCTTCAAGCTTATGTAGTAAGGTAAAATTATTTGTTTGAAGTTGTGGTTTTATGCTTCTACAATATATTATATGTGGCAATGTTCTAGTTGCACCTCTAGTATACTTGTGATTGTAGGTTAAGAGTGTCAAAGTTAAATTGAGTACTTTTCCTTGAAGAGGAGTTAAACTCATATGCATCCATTGTGGGTAAAAGTTTGCGCCTTGTCTTCGATAGGAGATGTTGTAATCACTAGACCTCCTTTTGCGAGTGAATTCTTTGGTTTGGTTTAGGAGCTCCTATTGTGAGTAGTCCCTTCCCTTATTACCTTGTTGTCTCTGACTTATATTCAATAGAACACCTTATTAAATTGCACGTATGCAGTGTGACTCCATATCCCAAGAAATAAGGTATTGGATCCCTTTCATCCATCTCCCTAACCTATTCAGTTTTCCCATTTTGTTTTTGTTGTATTTGTTGTTAAGCTCTCTTTACTTCCACTCCATAGTACATGAAGTGACCCTAGAAACCATAGGGAACCCGCCATTTGATTTACTCAACCCTTTGTCTAATGTGCAAAGGAGTGTTGGTGAGATGATAGTGGCCAACCTCCTAGTTTGACATGTCCCCACCTAGTTGTTGGACTTTACATCTTTTGGTGTGAGATCGTGTGGTAACAAACATAACACTCAAATCAAAGAGTAGGATTGAATGAAGACTTCTTTGGCTTTTGATTATTTAAATTCTACTCTTGAATGTAAAAATCACTTTGAAGTGGAAAATTAAATGTAAAAGGTGCTTTTAAATGAAAATTTTCTTGTAAAATCCCTTGAAATGACAAATTGAAAGGGAAATGCTCTTCTGATGATTCTCTACGTGTTTAGGACAACAATCCTTCACCATGTTTTAGTTCACAATTAGTGTAATGACCAATTTAACAATTTAAACCAATTCAAATCATTTAACACATCAATGACATAAGCAACACATAAGAACACCATATGTATGTGGAAACCCTTAAAAGGAGAAAACTACAAAACTTATTTATATGAATATTCTTGTAGGAACCAACCTAAAGTTACATCAATTTACTAGCACCAACTAGAAGGAGACACCAATCCCTTGATTTATAGGCACAAACTTGAAGAAGACACCAATCCCTTGATTTATAGGCACAAACTTGAAGGAGACACCAATCCCTTGATTCATAGGAACCAACCCAAAGTAAGCACCAATCCCCTAGTTAATTTCATCTGGATCAATTTTGTTATTCTGCTATGTTCTTGACCACTTTACTCTCAACGTTCTGCTTTGTTCACCACAACCTCTTCTACACATTTTAGATGTTCATAATAGGTCCATTCAACATTGATCAAATTCTATTTTCCGAGCTTCAATTAGCTTCTTGTAGATCCATATATGTAGTGATCTTTGTTATTATGAACTTCAAATAGTAGCACTCTTATTTACTGTAACATAGGAAAACTCTTCTCATCATGTATATCTTAGAATACATTATTGCATACCTTACATTACAGACTTCATCATGCACGTTGTTCTTCAAATATTGCTCCTCTTACTAGTTGCAACACTTTGTTACTTTGACAATTGTATGGATAGACACCCTGCTTTTTAAACATCCTATTCAAACTTCATCTTCGAACATCTTCGTCCTCGACCCCTCTGATCTGTTTCAATTGGTTTATTTGATACACATTCATACCATACCTTTTTGGTTTTATTTATAGCACATATCCAAATCCGGGGCAACAAAAACTTAAATAAGGTCGACACAACATGAGAGTAACTTGATCAAAGCCGACAAAATACCTTGGATCCCTTCTAGGATAATACTATGAGCTAGTTAAAAACCATGGGCTTGATCAAACATTGGTGCTTTAACTCAAACATCAGAAGGATCAAATACTCGGATTACTCGGATTTATTTTACCTTTCATTACCCTTTAGCCTCAAGAGGTAAACTATTAAGCACCTGTGACTGCACGCCATGAATAGGTGTTAACCATATTGTTGGGTCCTTCATTTTTGTAAACAATTTTGATCAATTTTGATAGAACAAAGCTGCAAAGGTAAGAAAACAAAAATGGAAAAAGAAAATGGTCAAATAGACCAGAAGTGGCAAACAAAAAGAAGAAAGTGGTAAGCAATGGAAGAGAATAGTTACATCGAGACTTGCCAAGGCCGCGGAAGAAGAATCAAAACGTTGAGTTTGAAGGAATCAAGCGGAAAGTGGACCAAGTAGATGGATTTCGTCAAGTTGGCTAAATTGGACCAAATATATATATATATATATATATATATATATATATATATATATATATATATATTGCTGGAGAGATCAAGCCAAAAAGGAGAGAGATCAGAGAGGGGCCGTCAGGCTACTGGAATGAAGACTTAAGATTTCCATATATTCTACTGTATTTTGATGTACTCTGGTCTTGAAACAAGAGTTTGGCTAAAGATTTTGAAAAGATCCGGTAGAGCCTTTGTGGATCTGTGATGTAATGATTGTCTTTCTTGGGGTATAATGAAAAGGAGTTTGTTGCGGGGTTCCATATGTATGTGTTTATGGTTGAAAGACATTGAGTTATGTGGTCTCTTTAAAAAATTTAAAGTTCTTTGTTGTTGTTGTTATGTGTCCATTTACTTTTGTGTGAATGTTTTGTGACTAAATATGGGCTTAATGTATGTTTTAATTGATGGAATTAATCCTATTACTCTCTAAATCCCTAACCCATCACTTAACAGTCTCAGAACACCTAGAGTGAGACCTTCCTCCCTTGCGGAGGATTGAAAATGCCAACGTTGTGCTAGACTACGACGAGCCTTTTTGTTGGCACCCTGTGGTCGAACCCTATATCTACACAACAAAACTTTTTGCCAACACATTAGATACCGGATATCAGGTTTTCTTTCCTTCTACGTCAAGAGGTGCTATGGTAATATCCTGATAGACATAGCCCTCGGGGGTAAGTCCTTTACCCCTTTGTGACCACATGGTGTGACCTAAACCTTCATACTACAATTCCACATACTCGAACACCGCATACTAGAGGTTCACACAATGATATCAATCCCAGTACCCGATACTCCTTTCCTATCCATTGATAGATTTTTTAAACTATTTATTATAATTTGTAATTGACAACCTATTTTCCATCATATCAAATACCAAATACGATCATGCAGTGTTATTCATCCTGATACCTCAGTACTTTGGTACCTTGGTAGGGACCCACCTTTGCGACATCATATCGAATACATGTTGATGCCATACTAGATATCTACATTTTTATGAAATGCTCTACCAACAAAGAATCTTGTGCCTAGTATGATTAATATTGTTAAACTTATCCATTGTTTGCTAATTACACCTTAATCACATTTTAACAAGCATTAGTAGTTAACCATTTTTGTTTCAAACACCGATATTGTTGGAAAATGTAACTAGGTTCAATCTTCATTAATGTATTTGAGTCATCATGAAATGTATTGGTCAAAAGAATAAAGAAAATAATTTTTATTATTGTATCAATGGCTTATTAAAGCATGGGTTTCATACTTGGGTCATCATTATATTAGTCAAAGTTCCCATTGTGGACTCCTAGGATTAATATTGAGTTTATAGAGTCATTGCACATTCGAAGAGACCCTTTTTGGGCTTTTGAATTGTTAAAATTTGACAGCTCAGAGATGAATTTCTCTTAGAAGAAATCATATCTTTCAGTTCTGTTTGAACCACCTATAATAAAATTTCATTTCTAATAATTCTAATATGACTTTCCAAAAATAGTAAGTCACATCTCAATTTGGAAGTGACTTTCCAAAAATAGAAAGTCATGTCTAAATGATCAAGGATGATCTCAACATATGGAATCCACTTTAAAATCAAATCAATCATGATTATACAAGTCAAGCATTAATATTTTTATCCTTACTAGTATTATTATTATGATACTATTAATTATAAAATAGTATAAAATCATTCACCTTCAATGGATTAATAAAAACAAATTCTCTCATAAAATAAGTAAATTAAATTGAGCATCTCTTACTTGGCAAATTGAACCTCTCTCTTGGAATAAAATAGTAACTCCACACTTAGGAGAATGTAACTCTCTCTCACTAATTCAATGTATGACAAAAGTGTAATTCCTCATTCAATTCGATTTGTAAGTATCACCAAATACTCTCTTTCCCTAATTTGAATTGTAACTCCTCAAGACAAGTGTACCTCTCTCTCTATTCTTGGGATGAGTTACACTTCTCCTCAAGTAACTCCTCCTCATGGAATTCAATTCTCCTATTATTGGCTCAAGGAATGAATTCATTTTGTAACTCTCCTTTCTCATCTATTTAAGCAAGAGCAAGTGAGAGTTGAGAGTAACATGTTCATTGTGAAGAAGGAGAGCTAGAGTTGAGTGTGTGCAAGAGAAGTGTGAGAGAAAGTGAAGAGTAAGAGCAAGGGAAGAGTTGGAGCAAGTGTGTAGGACAAGATCTAATCAAGAAAATGAGGAGATTTTCCAACAAAGAGCAAGAACACTTCAGCTGCAAGTTGATCAAACACTGGTGACTTTATTCATTCTCATTCTCTCTCTCTCTCTCTACTCTGCTGAACAATATAAGAAGAATCATTTGGGTTTTCCCCTTGTGGGTTTTGCCCGTGTCATTGGACCTAACTCTCAGTGTCTCATATTTGTGCTTGGCTGTCTTCATATGATCTTTAAGTTTATGTTATATTTACAATTGCTGTTCTGAAAAGTTGTGAAGAAGAAATATGCATTCTAAGTAATTGTAACAACATAGTACATTCAATTTTCTGTAAAGTACATTCAACTTTTTGCAAAGTACATTCAGTGTTCTGCAAAGTACATTCAATTTTCTGCATAGAAATTTCATATTTTAACATGAATCATGTAAAAATGTTTACTATTGAGTCAAATATAATTTATGTATCCTCCACACCAAGGCGGTCTAAGGACACTAATTTGACCTCACTTGAAGCCTATAAATAGAAGCAAGTTGAATTCATTTGGATCATCTCATCTCAAGCTAGTTCGATATCTCAAGAGAAGTTGGAGAAGTGTGAAGTGGGTCTAAGGAAGCAAAAGGAAGTGTGAGTTGGGTGGAGTCTAAGGAGAAGAAGAAAATCAAACTTTTGGTGCCTCTCTCTCTCTCTGTTTCGTGCCTTAGTTTGGGAGATCGAAGTCTTCCAAGTTCTGCTGCAGCTTGACGCCAGAAGCTACTGCGTAGTCGAAATTACTGGGAAGGAAGTGTTGCTGGAAAGAGGTCGAAGATCTGGGAGGCTGACTTGGTGTGGAGGGAAGGTTTGGTCTTTGTCTAGGGTGAAGAGTCTCAAAGAATACTATTGAAAGGAAGAGAATTTTTAATTGGGTTTTCCCCTCGAGGGGTGTTTTGTCTTGGCATAGTGCCTACATCTTGTGTCTCTTCTTTTGTGATATTCATACACACATAATATGGTAATTGCTTGATGAAAGATAAAATAATAAAGAAGTAAAAAATTCCAACATAACTCACAAGTACTTATCAAGTAAGGAGAATCAAACCCTAATCTATTTGCATTGATTTTCCAACATGGTGTCGGAGCTAGGGTCAGGAAAAGTCGAAGATCACTTTGTTGGCATGGATTTTCCCTCTTTGATGAACTACATAAGAATGGGTATTAACACTGCTAGAAGCTGGATCAAGAAGGTCATCTACTAATTCAACAAGGTCAAAAGTCAAGGATTCTTGGTTGCTCTTATAGGTTCCCTTAATGATGACAATGCATGGATCATTGATAGTGGAGCATCAAGGCACATGACAGGAGAAAGTAAACAACTTCATACACTATCAAAGGAGCCATCTTCTCATGCATTGGAATTGGGTGACAATAAAAGCTATGTTGTTAGAGGCCTGGGATCAACATCGTTGAAGCTAGAAAATTGATCGAAGTTGCACCTCAACAACATTCTATATGTTCCAGGTTTGAAAAAGATTTTTTTTTCTATTTCTTGTTTAGAAGATAAAGGGGAAAGAGTTGCTTTTGTTGATGGAAAAGTATTGGTTGGGGAAAAGACTCTAGCGTTGATAAAGCTGGGGTTAATGGAGTTCGTGAAGGAAGCCTTTATAGAGTCATTACACCACCTCCTCAAGCTTTGGTTCATATGGAAATAAGTCCCATTGAGCTTATGGCATAGGAGGTATGGTCACCTACATTATAAGGTCATCCCAACTCTTAGTCAATTGGTTCATGGTATTCCCAATATGAATCTAGATCATGAAGGTGTGTGCAAGGGATGCTCTTTGGGGAAACATACAAGAAATCCATTTCTGAATAATGAAACTAGGTCTAAAGAGATATTAGACCTCATCCATTATGATGTGTGTGGGCCCATGTCTGAAAAATCACTTGGAGGTCATTTCTACTATGTGACATTCATTGATGACCATTCTAGAAAGACATGGCTCTACCTCCTCAAAACAAAAGATGAAATATTTGATAAGTTCAAGGAGTTTAGGTCCGAAGTGGAAACCCTAACCGAAAGAAAGATAAAAACTCTAAGGTCTGACAATGGTGGGGAATACACTTCTAAGGAATTGATTGCATATTGTAAGGAAGTAGGTATTAAGAGGGAGCTCATTGTTCCCTATTATCTTGAACAAAATGGATTGGTCGAAAGGAAGAATAGGTCAATTGAAGAAGGCATTCGAACTATGCTCCTTGATCAAGACCTACCAAAATTCTTATGGGGAGAAGCAACAATGACAACCGTGTACATTCAAAATAGAAGTCCTCATAAAATTCTTGATAATACAACACCCGAAGAAGTATTCACAGGAAAGAAGCCGAGTGTGGATCACCTATGAATCTTTGGAAGTCCAACATACATCCATGTTCCAAAGGACAAGCGAAAGAAGTTGGGCACTACAAGTATCAGGGGAATATCCGTTGGATATAGTCTCTCCTCAAAAACACATATAGAATCTACATCAAGGAAGGAAGACATATTGAAGCAGGGATGTCATATTTGATGAAAATCAAGCATACAAGAAATCAAAGGATATTCCTATTGACTCTGATGAAGAAGAAGTTCCCATATTTGAAGAAGAAGAAGTTCATCATGAAGACCCTACTACAAATCTAGAAGAAGAAGGACCAAGTGAGCCTATTCAATCGGTGGTTATCCCAACCACAAGGAAAATGCCAAATTGGTTAAAAGCTACATTAGAAGATGTTGAAGGACATGAAGTTGCAAAAGGAACCTTCAGGGAAAGTAAGAGATAGAAGAGATATTCTGGTTATGCTGCATATATGATGAAGTTAATTGAAGTCGAACCATCGACATACAAAGAAGCTACTCATCAAGAGGTTTGGAAGAAAGCAATGCGGGAATAATATCAATCCATCATGAAGAATGGGGTTTTGGAAATCATTTCAAGACCTAGTGACAAATTGATTTTCACCTCCAAATGGATCTATAAGATCAAACATGTTGTTGATGGAAGTATAGACAAGTACAAAGCGAGATTCATTGCAAGGGGTTTCTCTCAAAAAGAAGGCATTAATTATGAAGAAACCTTTTCACCCATAGCAAGGTACATTACCATTAGATCTTTGGTTTCATTGGCTGCTACAATGGGTTGGAATATCCATCAAATGGATGTGAAGACCACATTTCTGAATGGGACCATTGATGGAGAAGTGTACATTGAACAACCTGAAGGCTTTGAAGTTAATAGCAATGACTCTCATGTTTGCAGACTTAAGAAGGCCCTATATGGCTTGAAGCAAGCACCCAGGGCATGGTATGCAAGGATGAATGCATATCTACTTAGAATTGGGTTCGTGAAGAGTTTTGTTGATCCAAATCCCTACATCAAGGTCATGAATGGTGAGCCCATCATTATTTTACTATATATGGATGATCTATTCATCACAGGTGTCGAGCGAAGAATTCAAGAATGCAAGAAGAAGTTGGCAGCTGAATTTGAAATGATGAATCTAGGACTGATGCACTATTACCTAGGTCTAGAAGTATGGCAGAGACCTGGGGAGATATATTTGGGGCAGGGAAAGTACATCATCAAGTTGTTGCAGAAATTCAGGATGATGGATTCCAAGTCGATGACTACTCCTATGATCATCAATCTCAAGAAATTGAGGGACTCTGACTTTAGTCTCGCAGATCCTACCTCCTATTGACAGTTGGTGGGTTCCCTAATGTATCTGGTAAATACTAGGCCAAATATATGTTTTGCAGTAAACATTCTTAGTTAGTTTCACTTGGAGCCTCATCATGATCACTAGATAAGTGCCAAACATATATTAAAGTATGTATCTTCGTGGCACTATATATCATTTCCTAAAGTATGATAGTAAGGAAGTCAAGTTAATTGGCTACACAGATTCTGATTGGGGTGGTAGTGAGACCGATGGAAGGAGTACTATTGGAGGATGTTTTAGTCTGGGAGATGCTATGATCTCATGGATGAGTAGGAAGCAAGATCCCATTGTTTTAAGTAGTGCTGAGGCAGAATATGTGGCTGCATGTGAAGTAGGAAAAGAGGCTGTTTGGTTAAGGAAGCTTCTGACGGATTTGTTCAAGAAGTCTCTGGGTCCTACTGTGATTAATTGTGACAATCAAAGTTGTATCAAGATGTCTGGAGATCCCGTGTTTCATGCTAGAACGAAACATATCAACAATAAGTTCCACTTTATTAGGAACCTGGTGTAGGATGGGATCGTGAAGTTGGAGTATGTCTTGACAGATGAACAGGTAGCAGACATACTAATAAAGGCTCTTCCTAATAAGAAGTTTGAATATTTGAGGAACTTGCTTGGTTTGGTAGACATTGATGATTGTACTGATGATAGGAAATTGGAAGAAATTTGTTGAGGCTTTGTGAGTGAAGCATTGCCTGGGAGGACATCTGGCCGACACTTTATGTTGATGTCTAGGTCCCAAAGTAGGGAAGGTGGCGTGGGTTGTAGAGCTCTGACCATGGATATGCACCTAGGTCCCTGGGTTGGTGGTTAGCAAGTAAGCCTGATGGTACCTAGAGAGGCTGAAAGCTTGAGTCCACCTTATTCCCACTTGGATAGATTGCCCTGGTCAGGAATCTAGTCCGTGGCATTGCGGTGCCTAAATTGATGAGAGACCAATGGATATATTGCCCTGGTCAGGAATCTAGTCCATGGCATTGCAATGCCTAAAGTTATTCATTGTTCATATACTTTGAGATCTTCCATTGTATTTGTATATTATGAATACCTCCTTAGTTAAGAGGGAGTGTTGGAAAATGTAACTAGGTTCAGTCTTCATTAATGTATTTGAGTCATCATGAAATGTACTTGTCAAAAGAATAAAGAAAATATTTTTTATTATTGTATCAATGACTTATTAAAGCATGGGTTTCATGTTTGGGTCATCATTATATTAGTAAAAGTCCCCACTGTGGACTCCTAGGATTAATATTGAGTTTATAGAGTCATTGTGCATTCAAAGAGACCCTTCTTGGGCTTTTGAATCATGTAAAAAGGTTTACTATTGAGTCAAATATGATTTATGTATCCTCCACACCAAGTCAGCATAGAAGTGATCAAGTCGGCCTAAGGACACTAATTCGACCTCACTTGAAGCCTATAAATAGAAGCAAGTCGAATTATTTTGAAGCATCTCATCTCAAGCTAGTTTGATATCTCAAGAGAAGCTGGAGAAGTGCGAAGTGGGTCTAAGGAAGCAAAAGGAAGTGCGAGTTGGGTGGAGTCTAAGGAAAAGAAGAAAATTGAACTTTTGGGGCCTCTCTCTCTCTGTTTCGTGCCCTATTTTGGAAGATCGAAGTCTTCCAAGTTCCGTTGCTGCCTAATGCCAAAAGCTGCTACATAGTCGAAGTTGCTGGGAAGGAAGTGCTGCTGGAAAGAGGTCGAAGATCTGGGAGGCTGACTTGGTGTGGAGGGAAGGTTTGGTCTTTGTCTAGGGTGAAGAGTCTCAAAAAATACTATTGAAAGGAAGATAATTTTTTACTAGGTTTTCCCCTCGAGGGTGGTTTTGCCCTGGCATAGTGCCTACATCTTGTGTCTCTTGTTTTGTGATCTTCATACACACATGATATGTTAATTTCTTGATGAATGATAAAATAATAAAGAAGTAAAAGAAGCCAACATAACTCACAAGTAATTATCAAGTAAGGAGAATCAAACCCTAATCTATTTGCAATGATTTTCCAACAGGTACCACCCTATTCATTTTAATGTTTAAACAATCACATGATACTTGGTATGCGATATAACGTCGCTCATCCCATACCAGTGGAATCTAGAGTTCGGGATTTTTAGCAAAGGCACCTTTTGTTGTTGATCTAGTTTGGCTTGCTCGACCTGCTCAACCATTTACTGCTTGATTTGTTGTGCCTTGAGTGACTTGCTCGACTCACTGCTGTTGATTTGTTTCGGCTTACCTGACCTTGATATTGATGACAATGCTATGGTCAACAATCCCCCCCTTTGTCATTGATGGCAACACCAAACAATTGAGCACTGCTGCCAATCTGCAATCTCTCCACCAATCTGCAACTATTTTATCTTCCAATCTGCAATCTCTCCCCCTATGACATTAATGGCAAGGGGTTATACCGGCTACAAATGTGACTCCCCCTTACATGTCTTCTAGGATCAAAAAGTTTTCCTATATTGAAGTTGAAGCACAATTTGTCTGTAATTGTTACGAAACTCCCTGTAACTGTCTGAGAGTCTTCTCATGTTTTCTTAATTAGTCGGTTCTCACTATGTTTGCTTAATTCCCCCATTTTGATGAATAGAGATGGATTTTACTTCTGGTTGTAATTGCATCTTGGATCCCCTTGTTAAGGCTGTGTCCTTTTGCATGCAACATTTCTTCTTCTGTAGCTCTTCTTTTGAGACTTCTCCCCCTAGGCTTATGCTTCCTTTTTTATACAACTTAACTATTTTGACATCAAAGAATCGCTCCCCTTGAAGTTATGCACTATTTAAAATGCATCGTTTACTTCACTTTCTATTGTGGATTCATAATTTGCAACCTTTCCATTTCACCATCCTTCTCTTGCAGCTCACTCCCAAAAGTGTTGAAAATAGCAACAAGAAATGCTAAAAATAGAAATGCTATAAATAACATTTCAGGTACCAGAGTTGGAAATAGCAACAAGGAATGACAAAATAGAAATGCTAAAAATAACATTGCTATAAATAGCATTTCAGGATAGATTCCAATTTTAATTAGTCCCTGAATTAAAATTCGAATTTAGTCTCACTAGCTATTTGAAAAATAATTAATTAATTCATCTTGATTTAATTAGTTGGAGAAATTCAAACATGAAGTCTTTGTGAAGACATGCAACAATTATCCCTTTGATTTAGGAAGTTATCCCTTAATTAAGGAGATAAGGATGAGTTGTAATTAGTTAGCTCAGTTAACCGAGTTAAGTCCAGTTAAATTAGTTCCAAACAGTTGGAGGAACTAATTGTGAGTTCAGTCAGTTAATGCATGTATGCATGCAACTAGTGTTCTCCAGATAACTGAATATTCTCTCATAAATAACTTATGCATGTCAGTTCAGACAGAGACCCAGTTGATATTAAAGGAAGGGACAATGTACTATCAGTTGGAGGAATTTTCCTATATATGAAACTCATCCATGCAGAAGGAATTATCTCCTTCAGGATTGCACAATTACTTCTGAGTTTAGTAAGCAGTGTGAGAGGTGAATTCACGCAGGTGGCAGCATTGGACCTCGGGAGAAACTGCACAAGGAAATAGGAGGCTTGGAGGGCAGAGGAGAAGGTTTGTGAGAAGCCTTTGACTGTCTATGAGCAGCAGAGGGATTGTACTAAGAGTTGGATAGTTTGTGAGCTAAATCTTTGTGTAATCCGAAGATATTTCCACTTGTATGATAATATAGAGATCAGGGTTTTTAGCTGAGGCTTTCCCCAGAGTATTCTTCTGTGTTCATGTGTGATTGATTTCTCATTCTCAATTATATGTGTTCTATTTGATCTTGCTCAAATTCGATTAAGCTTCCGCAAGTTTGTTGTAGAAGTAGATCTTGTATTTTGCTTTAGTATATTGCATAATCTGTTGATCTACAGTGGGAATTTCTATATGGTATCGGAGCAAAGGTGATCAAAGCGAAGAACAATATACAAAGAAGGGAGAAGTTCGAAGTTTCAAGTTCCTGATTATAGAATTCGAATTCTTATCACATCTCAAATTTCCCCAATGGCGTTCAATGGTTTGAGACTCGAGTATGCCCTTGATGGTAGCTCGAATTATATAGCCTAGAAGGATCGCATGGAAGTAGTATTAGAGGATAACGGTCTAAAGGACTTCATTGATCAAGAAGTCCCCAAGCCAGCAGCGGCTAATGCTACGGAATTGGCAGAATGGAAGAAATGTGTGGCTAGAGCGAGGAGAATCCTCCTGGAGGGAGTTCGAGACCACATTGTCTTGAACCTCCATGGGAAGGAGACACAGTTTTCAATGTGGAAAACATTGAAAGATCTATATCAGAACAACAACAATCAGAGGAAGTTGGCGCTGAAAGACAAGCTTCAGAAAATCAAGTGTGAAAAGGGCGACATAATCTCTACATATCTGAACAAGCTCACCACCTGCGGGGATGAGCTTGGAAGTGTAGGGATCACGCCAACCAATGATGACATGGTGAGTCTTGCTCTCCTCTTCCTAAGATCTGGAATAGCTACCAAGGCTCGGTAAATGGAATAGAGAAACTGTCAGATTGGGAATGACTTTGGTTGAATCTGATGCAGGAGGAGATAAGAAGCACTAGAGATGGTTCTTCATCCAAGGAGGATGATGAAAATTGTGCCTTAGAGAGTAAGGCAAAGAAAGGAAAGGAGAAGGATTCTCATCCCCAATCGAGTTCTCCCCTTGGTGGGAAGAAGTTTGACAAATCAAAAGTGCGATGCTTTCATTGTCATGAGGTGTGCCATTTTGCTACAAATTGTCCACTGAAGAAATCCAAGATGGGATCCAAGGAAGGATCTGAAGGTGAAGCACTGGCCTCACAGTTTGAGTTGGATTTCACCCTCTTCGCATGCATGGTTTCATCCATGGTGGGATGTGGTTGATTTCTTGACAATGGAGCTTCATTCCACATGACTGGCGATAAGAGTTTGTTCAGTACCTTAGAGGAGAAAGATCTCCAAATACTCATAACGATGGGTAATGATGAAAAGTATAGTGTCTCAGGAGTAGGCACAGTTGTTTTTCAGAGGGAGCATGGAGCTCGCATTACCTTGACCGATGTCAAGTATGTACCAGGACTGAGGAAAAATTTGGTGTCGATCGCAATGCTGGAAGACAAAGGCTATGATGTAGTCTTCAATAAGGGAAAGGTTTTCCTTCGACACATCACCACGAGACAAGTGAAGCAGATTGGTTCACGAGTCAAGAACCTGCATGCTCTTGAGGTTTATGATGCATGCAAAGCCTTGAGGAACAAGGCAACTGATGGAGACTTGGTGGTTGAGAGGGAGAGTACATTACCTCTCAACATGCAACGCCAGAAGAAGTCTCAGACAATTGTGGAGGAGCCACAATTAGTGAAGCAACTTTAGGAGGTTGTGGAGCAGCCACAACTAGAGAAGTCGAGAGGAGACCGAGTGGAGGCATCCACTCATGCAGAGACCTCCAGTAGGGGGAAATTTTGAGCCAAGTGGGCAGAGGGATCACATGCATCCATACCTCCAGGTCGGAGGTGGGGCGATGTGGAGTGACTGTCCCAAGAAGGCTGGAATAGGGGCAGGATCATTGAGGTACCCAACCTCTTTGATTAGACCTTGCTACGGGAGCCTCGACGAGGAGTAGCAGGACTGGCTGAGTGGGTAGAGACGGATGCGGATGGAGCGACAGAGAGAGCTACAGTGCAAGAGTCCCAAGACAGCGCAGAGCTAGCAGGTTGTAGCAATGTGAGAGGCACAAGAGTGTTGCACTAGTGCAGGATGGCACAAAGAGGTGTGCAACGGTGCGAGATGCAGGGAGTTGTTGCAGCAGCGCAGAGGTCAGAGAGGGAGCACTTGTCAGCGGCAGAGGAAGCTTCAGCATCAGAGGATGTTTCTAGCCCAACAGGGAGGTCAGTTGGGAGGTCAGTTGGGAGATCAGTTACTTACTTCTCAATAACTGAGTTGCAGTGCAGCAGTGGGTAGCACGATGCAACATGATGAGAGGAGGTGCAATGCGGATGCAGTGTTGGGAGATAGGACAAGCAACATCACGGATGTAGCAGGAGGAATCAATGTGATTGATGCAGTCAGAGATCAAAGTGGTAGAGGCTAGAGCAGTCAGATACTGAAGGGCACAAAGGTGCAGAGTTTTCAGTCGACAGAGGCAATAGCAGTCAGAGACTTTGATGACAGAGGCATCATTCTGATTCAGGTTGGATATTTTTTTGTTTCTAGAGTTGCTGGAGCAACAACACTAGGGAGAAGTGTTGCATGCAGAACATTCCAAAGGTTCAGGATCGGGTTCGAGTTGAATGCCTTTCTTGTTGAGAGGGAGTGTTGAAAATAGCAACAAGAAATGCTAAAAATAGAAATGTTATAAATAGCATTTCAGGTACCAGTGTTGGAAATAGCAACAAGGAATGATAAAATAGAAATGCTAAAAATAACATTGCTATAAATAGCATTTCAAGATAGATTCCAATTTTAATTAGTCCCTGAATTAAAATTGAGAATTAAAATTTGGATTTAGTTTCACTAGCTGTTTGAAAAATAAGTAATTAATTCATCTTGAGTTAATTAGTTGGAGAAATTCAAACATGAAGTCTTTGTGAAGACATGCAACAATTATCCCTTTGCTTGAGGAAGTTATCCCTTAATTAAGGAGATAAGGATGAGTTGTTATTAGTTAGCTCAGTTAACTAAGTTAAGTTTAGTTAAATTAGTTCTAAACAGTTGGAGGAACTAATTGTGAGTTCAGTCAGTTAATGCATGCATGCATGCAACTAGTGTTCTCTAGATAACTGAATATTCTCTCATAAATAACTTATGAATGTCAGTTCAGACAGAGACCCAGTTGAGATTAAAGGAAGGGATAATGTACTATCAGTTGGAGGAATTTTCGTATATAGGAAACTCATCCATGCAGAAGGAATTATCTCCTTCAGGATTGCACAGTTACTTCTGAGTTTAGGGAGCAGTGCGAGAGGTGAATTCACACAGGTGGCAGCATTGGACCCCGGGAGAAACTGCGCAAGGAAATAGGAGGCTTGAAAGGCAGAGGAGAAGGTTTGTGAGAAGCTTTTGTCTGTCTATAAGCAACAGAGGGATTGTACTGAGAGCTGGATAGCTTGTGAGCTAAAGCTTTGTGTAATTCAGAGATATTTCCACTTGTATGATAATACAGAGATCGGGGTTTTTAGCCGAGGCTTTCCCCAGAGTATTCTTCTGTGTTCATGTGTGATTGATTTCTCATTCTCAGTTATATGTGTTCTATTTGATCTTGCTCAAATTCGATTAAGCTTCCGCAAGTTTGTTGTAGAAGTAGATCTTGTATTTTGCTTTAGTAGATTGCATAATCTGTTGATCTACAGTGGGAATTTCTACAAAAAGTTCCCATCTTCTTAATGTGACTTGGGGTGCTACAAGATCTCACTTATATTTATCTTTGACTGATGAACTGTTAGGGATATTACTGCCATAGAGCAATTTTTATTTCTTTTAATTTCATTGAGGACATATACATTGTTTAGAGACCTGGTTACAGTTGCTATCAATCTCCCTGAAATTGTTTTTCTTATTTCACACCCTTTGGAATTGAATGTGAGATCATATCCTTGATCAATCATTTGACCTAGACTCAATAGATTGTTCTCTAGAATTTCAATAAGGACATTTGGATTTTTTGTCCTTCCATCATCAAGATTGATTGTACCCTTTCCATTAATACTTCCTGTATCATTGTTTTCAAGAGTGACACTACCTCCTTTGACTTCCTTGAGAGATAAATTTTCTTTTATCACTTGTCATATGGTTTGAGCATCCACTGCCTATATACCATTGGCTTTCTTTACCTTGAACACATAGAGCTAGATTGAATTCTTCACATTGCTCTTGCTTCCTTCTTCGTATCTTTGTTTTTTGATTTCTATTATTGATGATATCTTGTTTTCTTCTTTTATTTTGAGGCCTTAATATACTGCTTCTGCAATGACGAGCTTTGTGTCCGAAATTGTTGCACTAGAAACATTCAATGTGATCCAACAAGGGATAAAATGAATTGGTGTTCTTGATACCATGATTGTAGTAATTTCTAGATTTGATAGGGTTACTCATTAAGGTTTTGATAAGGACCTTTACTGCTTCTTGATCTACAATAGTCTACTTTGTGGCCAAAGTTATGATAAATAAAATAATATCCATTAAAGAAATCTAAGTACCTTGATGTGAAGAGCCTTCTTGGAGGAAATGATCCTTTTGAAGGAATTGGCTTGCTTTGTTTGCTTCTTTGAGTAAATTCAGACTTTTGATGTATTTTTGATCCATCTCTACTTGTGGGGCTGCTATGATTTTGTTTTTGTTGATCCTCACCTTCTTCCCTACTGTTTGTACAACAAGTCTGATTAATACTCTATTGATCTTTGACTTCATTTCTCATACTATTTGACTGGTTGGTTCCTTTAAGCACATTGGCATAGCTTATAGGTTCTTTTGTCTTTGATGTGTTTGAACTTGATTTTCTTTTAATAACTTCATGATAATTGATGCTTGTTTTAATAAAAGGAGATCTCCGACAACTAAGAATATCATCTAATATTTTAGAGCTCCTTCCAAACTTCAACTGATCATTTACCTTTCTAGATCATTTCTCAGGGAAACAATCTCAACTTCTAATCTCGCACAATGTCCTTCCTTTTTTTTTTTTTTAACAGTTGGCTTGCCATCACTTCTTTCATTATTCTTGCTTCTTCTAATTCAGTCTCAAAGGTGACAACCATTTTCTTTGCTTCATAAATATTAGGATCCTTATCTAATAGTCCTGCAACAACTCCTTTTGCCTTTTGTTTGCTATTGTGAGTCTCTTTATCTCTTCTAAGGAATTAGTGAGCTCACCTTGAAAATATTTCTTACCTTTGTTTGATCCCTTTTTCAATCTCCTCGCAAATTGGACTTATTCCTTATCTGATTCATCACTTGAGCAATCATGGTCTTTGGTCTTCTTTGAGTCTTTGAGTGATTCTTCCTTTTGAGCAAACTTTTTTGTCTAAATTTCATATGTAGTGTGAATTTCATCTCCCTCATAAATGCTTTACAACTTATCCAACATTACTTTTGTTGTTTCACAATGAATCACCTTATCATAATCTAATTTTGATAGCCCACTCAAGATAACATTCATAGCTTCTCCATTATGCTTATTGTCCTTCCTTCCATCCATTATAAATTGCCAAGTATCAAAGCCAAAAGTCATTATATAATGCTTCATTCTTTCCTTCCAAATAACATTATTTGATCTATTGAATATTGGAGCTTTGTTTGTAGCCATGGTTCCTTTGAGGTATCCCTTTCGGTGGTTAGATTGCTTATGAATGAACCTACTATGATACCAATTGTTGTAATTCACAATTATACTAATGGGGGGGGAGTGAATCACTATGATGGCCAATTTAATAATTTAAACCAATTCAAATCACTTAACATATCAATCACATATGCGATACATGAGAACACCAGATGTACGTGGAAACCCTTAAAGGGAGAAAACCACAAAACTTCTTTATATGAATATTCTCATAGGCACCAACCCATTGTTACATCAATTTATTGCACCAACTAGAAGGAGCCACCAATCCCTTAATTTACATGCACCAACCTGAAGGAGATACCAATCCCCTGATTTATAGGCACTAACCTAAAGGAGACACCAATCCCCTAGTTAAATTAATTTGAATCAATTATGTTAATCTACTCTATTCTTGACCTCTCTGCTCTCAATGTTCTGCTTTAACCATTAGAACCTCTTTTGCACATCTCATACTTTCATAACAGGTCTATTCAACATTGATAAAATTCTATTTTTTGAGCTCCAATTAGCCTCTTATAGATCCAAATATGTAGTTATCTTTGTTATTGTGAAATTTAGACAATAACACTCTTATTTACTGTACAAAACATACTCTTCTTATCGTGATTCATGTATATCTTAGACAACATTATTGCATGCCTTACACTGCAAACTCCATCATGCACATTGTACTTTATCTGAGTTTATGAAGGGAATGAAATGATATACAAATTTATAACCAAAACACTAAGATATAATGAAACTTGACTTCTATTAATAAATGGAAAATGCTACACGTCTTCACTGAACTATCTTACAATGAGGCTCTGAGGCCTTTTTATCATAAAGAAGTAATGAGAAATCCTAAAATCTAAAAACCTAACCCTAGGAGATGAAGTGACAAAGGCTTGTGGGCCCTAATGGGGTAAGCAAGTTGGAACGTCAACTTCCCAGAGTCGTAACTTTGGCATACAATCTCCATTTTGCATGCACGATAGCCCATTACAAAGGTCTATCTGAGACACCATTTTTTCACTGCACTTGACAATCTATGACTACTGAGTGCCTGCTCTCAAAAAAACATCGTTTAGGGCCTCAAGAGTCAAAATGAATCTACCAGTTCAGGACCTAAAAATTGTAGTAAAAACTAACAAAATAGAAAATTGTGTTGTGAGCCAATGGGTGGCCAACAATATCCTCCTAGATCAAGATTGCTCCTCTTACTAGTTATGACACTATTACTTTGACAACTATGCCCTGTTCAGGGATCGACCCCCTTGCTCCATAAACATCCTCCTCAAAATTCATCTTCGAACATCTTCGTCTTCGACCCCTTTGATCTATTTCAATTGATTTATTTGATACACATTCACACCATACCTTTTCGATTTTATTTATAGCACATATCCAAATCTGGGCCAACACATACTTGATCAGGGCCAACACAACACGAGAGTAACTTGATCAAAGCCAACAAAATACCTTGGAGCCCTTCTAGGGCTAATTCTATGAGCTAGTCAAAAAATCATGGGCTTGATCGAACATTGGCGCCCTAATTCAAACATCAAAAGAACCGGATATACTTTACCTTTCATGATCCTTTAGCCTAAGGAGCTAAACCGTTGATCACCCATGACCACATGCTATGAATAGGTGCTAACCCATATTAGATACTGGATATCAGGTTTTCTTTTCTTCTATGCCAAGAAGTCGCTATAGCGATATCCACATAGACATAGCCCTTGGGGCTAAGCCCTTTACCCATTTGTGACCACGTGACATTACCTCAACCTTCATATTAGAATGCTACATACGAGAACACCGCATATCAAAGGCTCACGCAATGTTATCCATCCCGATACCCTAGTACTCCTTTCCTATCAACTAATGGACTATTTAAAGTTTTTTCCATAATATGCAATTGATGGCCTATTTTTGGTCATACTGGATATTGGATGCGATCGTGCAGTGTTATTCATCCCAGTACCCTAGTACCTCAGTAGGGACCCACTTTGCCATGTCATACTTGATGCACGCTAACACCATATCGGATATCTAAATTTTTATGAAACACTCTATCAACAAAGCATTTAATGCTTGGTATGCTTAATATCACTAAGCTCATCCCGTGTTTGTTAATTACACCTTAGTCACATTTTAACAAGAATTAGTGGTTAACCATTTTTGTATCAAACACTGGTAACGACCTATTCATTTCAACACTTAAATAGTCACATGGTACTAATGCAATATAACATCGCTTATCTCATACTGGTGCAATATAACATCCGATGGAATTTGAGGTCCAGGGTTTTCGGTGAAGGCACCTTTATTGTTGATCTTGTTTGGCTTGCTTGACCTACTTGGCCCTCTATTGCTTGAATTAGTTGCGCCTCAAGCAACCTGCTCAGCTTGCTGCTATTGGTTTGGTTTGGTTCTCCTGACCTTGACATCAATGACAACACAATGAGCAACACACCAATCCAAACAAAAGTATCAACTTCAATCATTTAAGCAATACACAACATCTTGGCTATTTTTCAAACACAATGAAAGTAATGCACGATGAGAAGTTTTAATTTAAACCCATCTTTACATCAATAATCTAACAAAGTAGAGACATAATGCATAATTCACCTAAATATTCTTTTGTGAATAAAAATGACTTTTTTTCCTTTTTTGATTTAAGATCTAAATCTAAGAAGCAAACCAATCACTGCCTAAGCAAATGGCTGGGAAGGGATCAAAAGGCTCAAAATGATAAGACATAGCCATTATTTTCTTGAAGAGTTCATAGGGAAGGCCTATTAAAATACCTTTAAGATAATTGTGTAATAAATGACCTAAGATGCAAAACTTAAAAAAAACACTAAGTTTTGCCCAAAAATACCAATGAGAAGAAGGGTTTGAATTTTTAGGATTACTAACCTACTAACCTATGTAACTACAAAGATGAATGGGAAAAAGAAAAATTTTAATATTTTTATGGTCAGTAGAGTTGCAATTTTTATTACAAGGGTTTTATGTACGTTAGTGACATACCTCTAGGATGAAAAGTTGACATCTTTTTGAAAGATGTGAGATTGAAGTTGTTTTTCTTAATTTGATTTCAATTTAGCTATTCAAGCAATTGAAACAATTGAAAAGAGAGGAGGCGTTTTTAGGTAATCAGCTCAAAGATATTTTTTCTTTGATATGGTAGTTGCCGCAAACACGAAAATATCAATCACACTCACACACATCAAACAACAGCCACACCTTTACACTTTCTCAAGAAAACCCATGTCATATATCAATCACACTCACACACATCAAACAACAGCCACACCTTTACACTTTCTCAAGAAAACCCATGTCATATATCTATGAATTGAACTTGCAAATTAAAATCAAAGCAAAGCCAGAATTGAAAGATGAATTTAACATGTAATAATCCGTAACGCAACATATTTGGATGGGTAAACAGAGATTTCATTAACGTTATCGCAAACCCTGTGCTATTTGACGAAGATCTCCATACCCTGAATTTGGGTTCATTCCCATTCATTCTCTTCTAACTCTATTCCTTCCTCAAAATGTGCATTGTCTCCACAGCATAAACAAGGGGTAAAGTCGATACGCAGAAACCATAGCTACAACTGAAGAAAAATGCTAACAAAGTAATCCCAATGGGGAACAAGCAATCCCAGTGGAGAGAGAAGGTTCCTCTTTTCCACCCTAAAATCTTCTATTTAATAGAGAAATTAAGGTTTTAGGATGCATCAAATCTTGGCAGCATTATATAAGTAATCGCAATGGGGAACAAGCAATCCCAGTGAAGAGAGAAGGTTCCCCTTTTCCACCCTAAAATCTTCTATTTAATAGAGAAATTAAGGTTTTAGGATGCATCAAATCTTGGCAGCATTATATAAGATGACTACACATGCCACTATCATCCCACTCAAAACCCTATTTTATGGATATTTAATGTTTTTAGCTTTTTAGGATGTTGAGCACGTCTTTGAGGTCAATTTCAGTCCCCAAGTAACAATTGCCACATGCTTTATGAAGAGAACTACTCCCAATGATATCAAACACTCGCAAATGTTGTTGGGATCCCTAAAAATGATAATTGTGGTAATGAATTTTCCTTATGAGCATTATATCAGGGATAACCTGCAATGTAGAGGAATGCATGCAGGGGCTGGGTATTCGGCAAAACCCCTGACTTGGTTAAGGGGTGACCGAATCAAGTTGCTAACCCCACCCTCTCCTCAGGGCGAGCCTGAGCCAGGCATTGCTAGCCCTTGGACGTCCTATTTCTCTTCTTGATTGTTGGACTTGGTATGCAAAAACAACACAATATCGTTGAAATGTCACCATGCTCCTCTTTAAACCCTCCCCTGCCTTTGCAAGGCCTGGGTTGCCCTTGGATACCCAACAAAATTGAGTCTAATCCATAAGGGTGAATTCCCAGTGTGAGTGCAAGCTGCCATTTTAACTCGTAAATTACTTCAGCTTGTAGAAGTTTTCTAAGTAATTTCATCATGATGAAGAAATAAGATAAACACGGAAAACAATGAAGGAAACGAAATAGTTGACATAGTGTAATATTTTACTGTGGGTAATTTCATTACTGTGAAGTTATGCTTCTTGGATTGTTAATAAAATCACCAATAATGGTTTCCTTGATTGTAGTTATTGTTTAAAACTCATTTCTGTTGTTGTGGAATCAGGGATGGGTGCTACTTTGAATGTAGGAAAACCGAAGAAAGGTTCGACAGTAGCAATATTTGGCCTTGGGAGTGTTGGACTTGCTGTAAGTACCAATAAAAGGTGTTCTTTATTTTCATGTGTATACATATTACTAAACACTGTAGTTACAAAGTCTGCAAATTTTCTGTTAAGGATTATTCTGTTCAGTTTCTATCACTGCAGATCAATATGATAAAGGTACCATCTAAGTGTCTGTTAGCCTTCTGATCTGAGCTTTAACTATATAGGCCGCCGAGGGGGCAAGAATTGCAGGAGCTTCTCGAATAATTGGAATCGGTTCAAACAGTGCCAAATTTGAACAAGGTTGTATATTGCCCACTTCCATTATTGAACAGTCTGTGTACATATGTCAACTGTAAAATTGCCTTTCTGATTCGTTCTTTGAATTCTGTTGTGTAATCTTTCCTTTCTCAGCAAAACTATTTGGCGTAACGGAATTTATAAACCCGGCAGACCACGAAAAACCTATTCAGGAGGTATATCTAGCTTTCTCTTATCAAAAGAAAATATATTTATCTTAAATTCGGATCTAATATGTTAGCAGCATAAATCTATTTTAAACACAGATCTAATATCAGCTAAGAGATCTAATTTCTTCACTTGTAAATTTTTTATCAATAGACATTATTTAAATGTTTTGTATAATTATTTAATTTTTTTTAGCGGATGGCTTTAAGAGTTGGTGGCACTATTACAAGTTATTTGTGAGGCGTTGCATTGTTATTGGCACTAATCTGGCAACTGTTGAAAGCATTAATTTTACTGTTTTATCATGTCTCATCTTTGTCTGAATGCTGTCATAAATGAATGTTGTCATAGTTAATTTTAGTTTAGTTAATTGAGTTTTAATTCAGTTAAGTTCAATTATTTATGGCTACATATTTGTTTGTCTTCTGTGCAATGAAAAGAACTGTTCACTCCATTTCTATATTGGAGTTTATTCTTGTCCATGTTTTTCTATCACTCAACAACCGACTTTAAACCTGAACTTTGCCTCTAATTTGAGAGAAATAAAATAAATAGTGAACTTATAATATATTGTAATGGAAACTAAAATAAAAATTATGTAAACTTATCATCATTAAAACTTTTTACAGGTAATCGCAGAAAGAACTGATGGAGGTGTGGACTGCAGCATCGAATGCACAGGGAATGTTAAGACCATGATTCAAGCCTTCGAATCCTGCCATGATGTATTTCCTCTGAGCTCCATTTCATTTAGAACCATAAGCTGATCGCTTCCTTTTGGGCAAATGCCTGCAATGCATATGCTGATCAGCGAAAGAGAATTTGATCCCATAATTTTTTTCCTTTTTTTCAGGGTTGGGGTGTATCCGTTTTAGTGGGGGTCCCTCATGCAGAGGCAGTCTTCGCAACGCATCCTGTGAACTTTCTAAACGAGAGGACGTTGAAAGGAACCTTCTTCGGAAACTACAAGCCTCGTTCTGATTTGCCAGGTCTCGTAGAGATGTATTTAAATAAGGTGAGACTTCAGTCAACTATTTAGGCTAGTTATAACTATATGAAATTCACTCACTTTCTTAGGTTTCCTGATAGAAATGACTCTGTCAAACCTTAATCAGAGATAGTACTTTAAGTTCATTGTTCTGGTTTGTTTGTATAAACATGAACAATCTATACTTGCCCAGTGTACTTATGCTTATAATGTATCATTTCTTTTCTTGGTTGTTAATTTACAGGAGCTTGAATTGGATAAATTTGTTACACACGAGGTTTCTTTTGCCGATATCAACAAGGCATTTGATTACATGACTAATAGAGAGGGTCTGAGAACTGTGATTAAAGTTGCTGATTAAACAGTAAAGGGAAAAACATATTATCCCGGGGTTGAGTTTAAATCAGTTAGGTATAATATTTTAAATTTTGTCTGAGAACTGTGATTAAAGTGGCTGATTAAACATATTAATCCTGGGATTGAGTTTAAATCTGTGAACGTTCACAGGTATAATATTTTAAATTTTGTGAATGTACTCATGGTTATCGGTTGAACTGTGTCAACATTCTAAGACCATTTTCATATGCTGAGGTTTAATATTATTTTAGAATATTTCAGATGTGGATTTTCATTGTGGATTTTAGAAATGCAAATGCAAAGTTAAGTGTTTAACTCACCAAAAAAAAGATGAGGAATGAATAGGAAGATCATCATTAATCATTACTGGGGAGCGGAAGTATTTACAAAGAGAAGTGTGATGATATATAGAAAAATAAGATAAAAAATAATTATTTAAATTATATATATATTTATAATTTAAAGTGGTTAGAAAGTTATTGAAAAAGAGTTAAAGAGTTAGGTTGGAGTTATTAACAATTATGGAATAATGGATCATTTTGTTATCTTTAGGATCATTGTGGAAAAGTGTTACAATAATAAAACCAACATAGATCCATCTTAGGCATAGATCTAGTGTTACAATAATAAAACTAACATAAATCCATCTTAAGCACAAATCTAACATGAGCCGAAAGGTATTTTTTTTGCTATTAATATATATTTAAGAATGGGCAGATATTAATTCATAACCAACATTAGATATTTTATTATATACAACATTAATTATTATTATTATTATTATTATTATTATTATTACTATTTGATACACATAAAGTTGATATTACGTGTTAAAATATTTTTGAAAAACATAAAGTTTAAACATCTTACTCGTATATTTCTTTATTTACTTCTAATTACTATTTAGAGAATACTTTATTTTTATTTTAAGAGGGACAAACACACATACTTACACATCACCTTCATACTTGGCTATAGAATGAGCCTCTTGGCTCAATCAATTTCCTTTGTTTTGTTGACTTTAGAAAAGTTTTTGACATATTTGTTAGGATTAACCTATCAAATATGTTAGAAGAGCTAAAAGTTCCTATAAAGTTGAAAGTTGTTACGGTAATGTTGTATGAGAACATTATTGGTAGGTTTAGGAATAATAAGGGTTGGCCGGAGGAAATTAATTGTAGTTAAGCAAGGATGCTCCCTATTCCGTGTCTTTTTTGGTACATACATTGACAAGTTAGAGGATTGTTTGGAAGAAGTTGGTTGTCTTAGCTCGACTCTTTTTGGTATAGTCATCATCCTTCTTTACATCGATGAAATTGTTCTTATGGGAAGGAGCCCCTATAACCTTTGACAAGAAACTCAAATTCCTCAAGGATTTTTGCTCTAGTATGGGTATAATTGTTAATAGTGACAATGAATGTTATGATAATTAAATCCAAAAATATCACTTCTGTTAATTTCATGTATATATGACATCAACAATGGGAAGGAAATGACTTCATACAAGTATTTGAAAATTGATCTTCATCACAAGTTCATCCAAAACTATAACATTGAGAAATGATAAATGGAGCGTGGAAAGCTTATTGTGAATTTTAAAACAATTGTAAATCAATGGACCTTTGGCTATGGGATAAGAATAAACTTTTCTTTGAGACTCTTTGTCACTCGTGTTATGTTATATGATTGCAAAGTCTTGGGCTACATTTTCTCTAGTGAATCGTTGAGAAAGATAAAGTAAATCCAAAAATATTTTATAACTTGCAATCTCAAAATTAAAAGCAATGCACTGTATCCTTCTTCCTCATAGAAGTGAGCATTTTGCCCATTGAGAGCACAACAATCTTTAGATTCTTAATATACAAGAACAAGATAAATGACATGGAAGACAAGAGGCTTCCTAAGACTACAAACTTTAGTCAAAATCACTTTTGGCTCAAGTGGGGATGGCATAAAGCTGCAAGTCTTGGATAAATAATTGGAGAATAAAGAAAGAGGTTAATTTGCATAATAACAATTATTAAATATTATTACATCTAAATTTAAGTAAAAATTGTGGTGCAATAAAGAATTAGAAGATAATTTTTTTATAGATATTATAAGGATATGATCAACTCTAATCAAGAAGATCAGAAATACATCTCAATTTTGATTAACATAGAGAAAAAAAGTCAACATTGTTAAAATAAGATAAAACTCTCATGAGTTCCATAGTAAAACAAAACTTTGAATAATTCCCAAAATGTCACGGGTCGCAAAGAATTTGTCATCTTTATGACACTAAGAGGATTGAAGATTAGAAAAACACTTCTTTTAAAATGTCTTGCATACACAAATCAGATCACAAATTTAAAATATTTGTTACAAAATTGATTTTCAGAACCATTTAACTCATCAAAATTATGGTGATCCAGGAATGTTTCTTTTAAAGATTTTCAAATATAGAAATACAATTCTAAAGTAGACCAAGTACTTTATTACCTTTCTTAAGGTTCAATAGACCAAATCTTGTTTTGGTGGACATTAATCAACGTCGTCATCATAATGTCATAAGAAAATTACCAAGAACTTATCTCACAAATGTGAAAATGCTCAATGATTTGATCATGCTCTAGGAGATTTTTAGGAAATTGTTTGAGGAGATTTTTAGGAGATTGCTCACACCTAAGGAAAATTAGGGGATTGTCTCTATGTCCTCTGAATTTCAGAAAAATCCCCAATGCCCCTTGTGTTGTATGCCTTTAGATGGGTTGTGGATTAAAACATAGTTAAAATTATATGGTGGATTGAATGATATGTGTTTAAAAGACATTATTTAAGGTTAGTTGCAACTTGCAACTATGTAATGTAATTATTTGTGTAATAAAATAATGATATTAATTTGATATTGTTGATTGGGTTAATCTCTAGTGGTTGGAAGGAAGGATTGGAACCCTTCTGAAAAAGAATGATACTAATTTAATATTGAATTATGTTACTAATTTGATATCAGATTAGAGTATTCATATTATTATTCTATAAAACTTATGTAATTTTAAAGCTAGATATAAATATCATTTGCTCATTTAAATTATTTTTAATTCTAAAATATGTTCAGTTTTCTTGACTTTTAATTATCTATTATAATGGAGATACCAACCATACTTGTTTTGAATGATTTGAGGGAAAAAGTCTACCTTGAATAATTTGCAAACCTTAATGTCAATTTGACTCTAATTTCAAAGTGTAACCTTCTCAGACTTGTCACCGATATTTATTAATTTAAATATTACATGTTTTTTTTGTTCATCAAATTGTATGAGTTTGACTTCAGGTTTGCTAAGCCATCAAAATCACCAGAGGATCATGTAGAAATTCTCACTGTAGATCACCAGATAATGCAATATACTAAAGCAAAATACTTGATCTACTTCTACAAACAAACTTGCGGAAGCTTAATCGATTATGAGCAAGATCAAATAGAACACATATAACAGAGAATGAGAAATCAATCACACATGAAACATAGAAGAATACTCTAGGGAAAGCTTCAACTAAAAACCCCGCTATTTGTATTATCATACAAGTGGAAATATCTAAGGATTACACAAAGCTTTAGCTCACAAACTATCCAGTTCTCAGTACAATCCCTCACTGCTGCTCATAGACGGAATAGACAACACATATGCCTTCCTTCAGTCCTCCAAGCGTCCTATTTCCTTGCGCAGTTTCTCCTAGGTCCTCAAGCTGCCACATGTGTGTAATAATCCCTCACACACTGCTCTGACCTCTGAAATAACTGCACAAACCTGAAGGAGATAATTCCTTCTGCATGGATGAGTTTCATTTATAGGAACATTCCTCCAACTGATAGTACACTATCCTTGCCTTTAATCTCAACTGGGTCTTGCTCTAAACTGACATGCATGAGTTATTTATGAGAGAATATTCAGTTATCTGGAGAACACTAGTTGCATGCATGCATGCATTAACTGACTGAACTCACAATTAGTTCCTCCAACTATTTGGAACTAATTTAACTAGACTTAACTCAGCTAACTGAGCTAACTAATTACAATTCAAATACAACTCATTCTTATCTCCTTAATTAAGGGATAACTTCCTCAATCAAAGGGATAACTGTTGCATGTCTTCACATAGACTTCATGTTTGATTTTCTCCAACTAATTAACTCAAGATGAATTAATTAATTATTTTTCAATCAGCTGCTGAGACCAAATTCGAATTTTAATTTAGGGACTAATTAAAATTAGAATATATCTTGAAATGCTATTTATAACAATGCTATTTTTAGCATTTCTATTTTATCATTCCTTGTTTCTATTTTCCACACTGGTACCTGAAATGCTATCCATAGCAATGTTATTTATAGCATTTCTTGTTGCTATTTTCAACACTCCCTCTCAACAAGAAAGGCATTCAACTCGAACCCGATCCTGAACCTTTGGAATGTTCTGCATGCAACACTTCTCTCAAGTGTTGTTGCTCTAGCAACTCCAGAAACAAAAAGTATCCAACCTAAATCAGAATGATGCCTCTGTCATCAAAGTCTCTGACTGCTATTGCCTCTGTTGACAGAAAACTCTGCACCTATGTGCCCTTCAGTATCTGACTGCTCTAGCCTCTATCACTTTGATCTCTGACTACATCAATCACACTGATTCCTCCTACTGCATCCGTGCTGCTGCTGGTCCTATCTCCCAGCATTGCATCCACACTGCACCTCCTCTCATCATGTTGCATCATGCTGCCCACTACTGCACTGCAACTCAGTTACTGAGAAGTAAGTAACTGATCTCCCAAATGACCTCCCTGTTGGGCTAGAAACACCCTCTGATGTTGAAGCTCCCTCTGCCGCTGACAAGTGCTCCCTCTCTGACCTCTGCACTGCTGCAACAACTCCCTGCATCTCGCACCGTTGCACACCTCTCTATGCCATCCTGCACTGGTGCAACACTCCTGTGCCTCTCGCATTGCTGCAGCCTGCTAGCTCTGCGCTGTCTTGGGACTCCTGCACTGTAGCTCTCTTTGCCGCTCCATCCGCATCTGTCTCTACCCACTCAACCAGTGCTGCTACTCCTCGTCGGGGCTCTTGTAGCAAGGTCTAATCAAAGAGGCTGGGTACCTCAAGGATCCTACCCCTATTTCAGCCTTATTGGGACTATCGCTTCACATTGCCCCACCTCACACCTGGAGGTATCGCTGCATGTGATCCCTCTGCTCTCTTGGCTCGAAATTCCCCCCTACTGGAGGTCTCTGCATGAGTGGATGCCTCCACTTGGTCTCCTCTTGGATTCTCCAGTGGTGGCTGCTCCACAACCTCCTGAAGCTGCTTCACCAATTGTGGCTCCTCCACAATTGTCTGAGACTTCTTCTGGCGCTGCATGTTGAGAGGTAATTTACACTCCCTCTCAACCACCAAGTATTTAACCTTTGCCTTGCTCCTAAAGGCTTTGCATGCATCTTGTACCTCAATTGCATACAGGTTCTTGGCTAGCAGACCAATCCGTTTCATCTTTCTCGCTGTCACGAAATTTTCTGGAAAAAGAGCTGATTTTAAATTAGCGATATCTCCCTCATCTGAACTCTGACTCAGCCGATTTTTTGTTTGAATTTGGGTATTTTTCAGCAAGGAATCCAGATATGCTATTTGTTTTTGAAAATTTTGCACACAAATTTTCAGATCTTCTCTGAAAACTCGTGGCCCAATTTTTTTTTTACTTCGAATTCTCTTCTTCGTATACTGTTCACTGCTTCGATAAACTTTTCTCCAATAAACTTGGCTCTGATACTATGTATAAATTCTCACTGTAGATCACCAGATAATGCAATATACTAAAGCAAAATACTTGATCTACTTCTACAAACAAACTTGCAGAAGCTTAATCGATTATGAGCAAGATCAAATAGAAAACATATAACAGAGAATGAGAACACACATGAAACACAGAAGAATACTCTGGGGAAAGTCTTAGCTAAAAACCCCACTATCTGTATTATCATACAAGTGGAAATATCTAAGGATTACACAAAGATTTAGCTCACAAGCTATCCAGATCTCAATACAATTCCTCACTGCTGCTCATAGACAGAATAAACAACACATATGCCTTCCTTCAGTCCTCCAAGCCTCCTATTTCCTTGCGCAGTTTCTCCTGGGTCCTCAAGCTGCCACCTATGTGTAATAATCCCTCACACACTGCTCTGACCTCTGAAATAAACGCACAAACCTAAAGGAGATAATTCCTTCTGCATGGATGAGTTTCCTTTATAGGAAAATTCCTCCAACTGATAGTACACTGTCCCTGCCTTTAATCTCAACTGGGTCTTTCTCTGAACTGACATGCATGAGTTATTTATGAGAGAATATTCAGTTATTTGGAGAACACTAGTTGCATGCATGCATGCATTAATTGACTGAACTCACAATTAGTTCCTCCAACTATTTGGAACTAATTTAATTGGACTTAACTCAGTTAACTGAGCTAACTAATTACAACTCAAATACAACTCATCCTTATCTCCTTAATTAAGGGATAACTTCCTCAATCAAAGGGATCACTATTGCATGTCTTCACGTAGACTTCATGTTTGATTTTCTCCAACTAATTAACTCAAGATGAATTTATTAATTATTTTTCAAACAACTGCTGAGACCAAATTCGAATTTTAATTCTCGATTTTAATTCAGGGACTAATTAAAATTAGAATATATCCTGAAATTCTATTTATAACAATGCTATTTTTAGCATTTCTATTTTATCATTCCTTGTTGCTATTTTCCACACTAGTACCTGAAATGCTATCTATAGCAATGCTATTTATAACATTTCTATTTTTAGCATTTCTTGTTGCTATTTTCAACACTCCCTCTTAACTAGAAAGACATTCAACTCGAACTTGATCCTGAACCTTTGGAATGTTCTGCATGCAACACTTCTCTCAAGTGTTGTTGCTCCAGCAACTCCAGAAACAAAAAATATCCAACCTGAATCAGAATGATGCCTCTGTCATCAAAGTCTCTGACTGTTATTTCCTTTGTCGACTGAAAACTCTGCACCTCTGTGCCCTTCAGTATCTGACTTCTCTAACCTCTGTCACTTTGATCTCTGACTGCATCAATCACATTGATTCCTCCTGCTGCATCCATGCTGCTGCTAGTCCTATCTCCCAGCACTGCATCCACATTGCACCTCCTCTCATCATGTTGCATCATGTTGCCCACTACTGCACTGCAACTCAGTTACTGAGAAGTAAGTAACTGATCTCCCAACTGACCTCCCTGTTGGGCTACAAACACCCTTTGATGTTGAATCTCCCTCTGCCACTGACAAGTGCTCCCTCTCTGACCTCTGCGCTGCTGCAACAAATCCCTACATCTTGCACCGTTGCACACCTCTCTGTGCCATCCTGCACTGGTGCAACACTCCTGTGCCTCTCACATTGTTGTAGCTTGCTAGCTTTGCGCTGTCTTGGAACTCCTGTACTGTAGCTCTCTCTGCCGCTCCATCCGCATCCGTCTTTACCCACTCAGCCAATCCTGCTACTCCTCGTCGAGGCTCCCGTAACAAGGTCTAATCAAAGAGGCTGGGTACCTTAAGGATCCTACCCCTATTTCAACCTTCTTGGGACTATCGTTTCACATCGCCCCACCTCACACTTGGAGCTATGGCTGCATGTGATCCCTCTGCCCACTTGGCTCGAAATTTTCCCCTACTGGAGGTCTCTCCATGAGTGGATGCCTCTACTCGGTCTCCTCTCGGCTTCTCTAGTTGTGGTTGCTCCACAACCTTCTGAAGCTGCTTCACCAATTGTGGCTTCTCCACAATTGTCTGAGACTTCTTCTGGTGCTGCATGTTGAGAGGTAATTTACTCTCCCTCTCAACCACCAAGTATCTAACCTTTGCCTTGCTCCTCAAGGCTTTGCATGCATCTTGTACCTCAAGTGCATACAGGTTCTTGGCTAGCACACTAATCTGTTTCATCTTTCCCATTGTCACAAAATTTTCTGGAAAAAGAGTTGATTTTAAATCAACGACATCTCCCTCATTTGAACTCTGATTCAACCGATTTTTTGTTTGAATTTGGGTATTTTTCCTCAAGGAATCCGGATCTGCTATTTGTTTTTAAAAATTTTGCACAAAAATTTTCAGATCTGCTCTAAAAACTTGCGGCCCAATTTTTTTTTTACTTCGAATTCTCTTCTTCGTATACTATTCACTGCTCCGATAAACTTTGTTCCGATAAACTTGGCTCTAATACCATGTAGAAATTCTCATTGTAGATCACCAAATAATGCAATATACTAAAGCAAAATACTTGGTCTACTTCTACAAACAAACTTGCGGAAGCTTAATCGATTATGAGCAAGATCACATAGAACACATATAACAAAGAATGAGAAATCAATCACACATGAAACACAAAAGAATACTCTAGGGAAAGCCTCAGCTAAAAACCCTGCTATCTGTATTATCATACAAGTGGAAATATCTAAGGATTACACCAAGATTTAGCTCACAAGCTATCCAGCTCTCAGTACAATCCCTCACTACTGCTCATAGACAGAATAGACAACACATATGCCTTCCTTCAGTCCTCCAAGCCTCTTATTTCCTTGCACAGTTTCTCCTGGGTCCTCAAGCTGCCACTTGTGTGTAATAATCCTTCACACACTTCTCTGACCTCTGAAATAATTGCACAAACCTGAAGGAGATAATTCCTTCTACATGGATGAGTTTCCTTTATAGGAAAATTCCTCCAAATGATAGTACATTGTCCCTGCCTTTAATCTCAACTGGGTCTTTCTCTGAACTGACATGCATGAGTTATTTATGATAGAATATTCAGTTATCTGGAGAACACTAGTTGCACGCATGCATGCATTAACTGACTGAACTCACAATTAGTTCCTCCAACTGTTTGGAACTAATTTAACTGGACTTAACTCAGTTAACTAAGCTAACTAATTACAACTCAAATACAACTCATTCTTATCTCCTTAATTAAGGGATAACTTCCTCAATCAAAGGGATAACTGTTGCATGTCTTCACATAGACTTCATGTTTGATTTTCTCCAACTAATTCACTTAAGATGAATTAATTAATTATTTTTCAAACAGCTGCTAAGACCAAATTTGAATTTTAATTCTCAATTTTAATTCAGGGTTTAATTAAAATTGGAATATATCCTGAAATGTTATTTATAGCAATGCTATTTTTAGCATTTCTATTTTATCATTCCTTGTTGCTATTTTCCACACTGGTACATGAAATGCTATCTATAGCAATGCTATTTATAACATTTCTTGTTGTTATTTTCAATAGATCACACCTAGCCTAAGCCACACCAACCCTTAACATGGTTGGATTTTTGCTCACGAAGTTTCAAACCGGTGACCTTCACATCACAAATTGACTTAAAAATACACCCCATCACCATTTATTCTACGCCCAGTGGGCTTAAATATTACATGTTAAATATATGAAATTGATTTAAATAGATATTTTTTCATAAAATATTTTATTTTAATATATAATTTAATACATTTATTATTATTATTATCATTTATAAATGAAATTATTTTATTTTCTAGTTCAAGTTCAAGGGTGAAGACTAATACAATAATATTCATAGATATATAGTCATTATAATAATATTCTCATTATTATATAATTCACAGATAATTAAACTTAGGCGGAGGAGATAGCAATTATTCTCTCCAACCCAAATTGACTTTAAATTTTATATATTATATATAAAATAAAAATATGGTTTAATTATTGTAAATATGATTCTATACAAAATTGAAGTAATCTAAGGTAAATTGCATAGAATAAATTACAATATTTTTATTGCCCCAAGAGACACTTTACGACCCAATATAGGGGAGAGGAGATGTGTAAGTATTAGATGCTAGATTTAAACATTTTTTAAATTCAATTTTTTTATATTGTAATTTTGTTTTTATTAATAAAATTACTAACAAATTTTTAGATAAAATAAAATCATGATATACATATCACATTAAAATATATAACATATAAATAATATTGGAGAGCATTTGACAACTTTCTCAATGGCATTTTGGGCTAAGTATTACTACCCATCATCAGGGGATCCATGAAAGAATCTTAATTTATTTAGCTGACCAATATGTAGATAAATAATAATTAATCCAACAATGCTAAAGTTGTTAGGTTTATTCAATAACCTACCTAACAACTTTAGCATTATTGGATTAATTATTATTTATCTATATATTGGTCAGGTAAATAAATTAAGATTCTTTCGTTCCTAATGATGGGATGTGATACTTAACCCAAAACGTCAATGAGAAAATTTCCTACCCAGAACTCCAAACACTCTCTAATGCAAACCTGCAAGAACATAATAACATATAAATAATAGTTATAAATTAAGATACATTTTACCATATAAATTAAAATAATGATTCCATAATCATATTTAAATTTAATTAATAAGCATATAATTTTTTTATACTTACAATATAACAAGATTTATTTGCCCCCATTTTACTATGGATATTACTAGCAATTGCACCTCATGTTGCAAAGGAAATGCCGTAAGGCTATAGCACATGGAATAATAGCATAGATGAAAAAAATGTGATATGTTATGTGATCTAGATGTTACCTAGTTTGGACTGGTTTCCTTTGCAACATAAAATACTTACTAAGAATAGGTAATAAATGAATTTAACTTTACAACAGGTTTATGCATGCATCATGAATGAAGATCCCAATTCCATTTAACAATTATTAAGTTTTAATTTATAAAATATTTCCAATCAACGAAATAAATTAAATTAATGAAATTTAAAATGTGAAGTTTGAACTTTGAAATTGATAATTGAATCTTTACAAATATGAAATTTATAAGAAATTGCTTATTTGACATTGCAATTCTCCTTCAACTACTATATCATAGCCATCTAATCTCACAACTCTCTTATACATCTTCAAAATTTGTATGGCCACATGTACCCTTGGATCTGACATGATCCTTTGCACAGAAGTAAAGAATCGAGCCATAACCTCACTATAGTAGTCAAAGTTACCAGAGTAAAGCAATGTATGGTTGAGAATGACCCTTCTTGTATGAAGTGGGTGATGGAGCATATTGTTCCATATATCATGAAGAAAATCCCATGATGTATACAAGATTTCTCTCCTTACCCGGTCTCTCACAAAGAGTTGGGATAGATTCATTGTGACTTTATCCATGGCCTCATATAGGTAGGTTGCAATGGGCTTGTCACTATTAAGTAAGAAATATTTATTAAATTTTCACTAAGAGAAAAACCCTCCCTTCCTAAAACCCATAATGATTCTCTAGAAACAAGTGAAGGAGTGAAGGTACAACCTGTCCCCTAGTTTTTTTGTTAAAGATATTATCATACCATTCTATAAAAACAAACATTTTCCTCCACTCTAATTGAAAATTGAGAATTGAATGACAATGGTAGGGTGATGGTACAACACAACAAATTTCTATTATTTGTGATGTCATTGTGAGGGCATGATCATAAATGGATTTGGTGATGCTCATATTCTCCTCATTTCCTCCTCAATGTCTCCAATATTAAATCAATGCAACATATAAAGAAAAAAATAATATGGGTCGTCTCTTCATTATCAATTTGTTAAGTGCCACATAATCAACACCTTAGTAGTTGTGTCTTGAAGAACATGCTCCACACCTATCTCTGTGTTGAATTTATCCAACAAATTACACAAAATGGAGCATCCTCAAATTTTGTTATTAACAAATCAACACTTAAAAAGAAAAGGTCAATAGCTAAGGTAAATGTAAGTGATTAAACAAACACTGCCCCTAAATTACATTTCTATTGGACAACTAAGTTTCATATTTCAGATGTCACATAATATAAAAATTTCAGTGTCTTAAAGATGCAATGACAAGTCAAGTTCCACATCTTATGTATTAAAAATGTTCCTGTTTCAGTCAGTCGCTGGTTGTATATTGGTGCAATTATCATGACAATAAATCAATCCAAATCAATCTCTTGGCTCTACATGGCCTTCAAACCTTTTGGCTTCTACATCAAAGTACACAATAAGGTAGCTTCCTACCTTAATTATGAGGCATGTTACAATACCATTCTTTCATAATTCCTGGTGATCTAAGCTCATTATGGCCTAAGTTCTTGTAGCAAGGTTATCAACTAGCAAGCATAATTTCATCTGGCATGTAGTTTACATATAACTTTGTCCATGAATCCCAAAATCCATTAGATTACCCTCCAATGCAAATCAAATATTACGTTTTTGTTGGAATACAAATCAATCTTAATCAATCTCTTGGATCTCCATGGCCTTTAAACCTCTTAGCGTTTGCATATCCATACCAATCTTATTGGCAGGCTATAGAAATGATTCAATCTCTAAAGGCATTGCGTAAGTGGGAACCATGTAATCCCCTACAACCCCAGTAGTGAAACCACTATGAGGGGCCATTCTATTGGGCTCAAAAGATGGCAGAGAATGTATATATGACATCTGATGAAAAGAGAGCCCATTCCATGTAGAGGAAAGTAAGTCTTCAGAGTCCTTGACAATACCCAAGTAGCAGAATTTAGTACCCAAATGGGAAAAATATATTCTAAAAAATTTTGGTTCCTAAAGATGTGTTGTACATAAAGCATTTTCTGTGCGTATGGATATTGGCTAAAGGGGAATGATGTGTGGTGTAAACAAAGTGTTTGCTTGATGTGGTTGGACAACACTTCCCATTATTTCCTTGGTGTTAATATTATTGAATATTCCATCTATGGTGGAATCAAGGAAGAACCTTATTTGGGTTGATTTCTGAGCAAACAATAGTGGCATTTGATTAGTGCAATAACAAGTTTTGTAATTTGTAGATAGGTAAATACTCATTCTCAAGTTTCTAACAAGTATTTAAGTACTTTAAGCAGTCAGTTCACAATCTTTTCCCTTTTGATCATGAGCCACAATGGAACTTGTTATTTTACCTCTAACGTGCCCCACAAACATTGTATGTAGATATTCAACCACAATTTTCTATGTTGTCATATAGTTCTCCAAAATGTTAAGCTTATTGAAACCTTGTGAGCTTTCCTCATGTTCCAATGCAGTAGGTTGAAGTTTTTTGTCGTTGCAAGATTCAACGCCAAATATCCCAAGGCTCCTAGACTACTTGCATCCTCTCTCCTTCAAACATCAAATACTTGAGTTTCATGGTGATGTGTGAACTTCATCATACAAGTTGCTCTACTCCAAACTCTCCCCTCGTCCAATATTAGTGGACAAAAATAATGGAAGTTTGGTTTTGTTAGACCTACTTATTTCTAACCTCCTATTAACAATTATTTAAATTACACTGTATAACCTATCATGAGTTATTTAGGATTGCAGTGGCATATTTGAGTTTATAAATCTAGGAAATTTACATCGTATTTGAACCTTCATCATATGGAGTCTGTATATGCATAGAAATATGTATATGGATTTGAAACCAAACAACCTACAAGCATTAGCCACATAACTTGTTGGACTAGGGTGTCTTATCTTTTAACATTACCTTGGAAAACATGATAAGTTAATGTACTGTGCTACACTCCCCTTAGCTATTGGGCTGCATTTTTTCATTATCCATGTTTCTTGTGATAGATGGAACTGAATTGTTTGAGAACAACATACAAACCCTAGGGACACCCCCCTAAGACTACAAAGCCACTCTTCCATCCTAGGGAAATTCAATAGGCCTATAAAAATATGCCAGACAAAATAAAGGCTAGGCCACATCATTTGTCATCAGACTTATATAATCTAATGCTTGGTAGTCATGTATCAGTCTCAGGCCCATGGCTATTTGTATGCACTTCATTGTTGTAGAATGTTCATATCCACAACATTGGGTTTGGCTATGTTTTATTTCATGAATGGGAGCTATTCTAGGGAATGTATTTCGGGAAGGAATTTTGAAACTATGGATATGCAATATTGTTTGTAGAATTTGTGGATATGTGTTGTACATAAAGCATTTTATGTGCATAAGGATATTGGTTGAAGGGGAATGATGTGCGGTGTAAACAAAGTGTTTTCTTGATGTGGTTGGACAACACTTCCCATTCTTTCCTTGGTGTTAATATTATTGAATATTGCATCTCTTTTGGAATTAGGGAAGAATCTTATTTGGGTTGATTTATGAGAAAACAATAATGGTATTTAATTAGTGAAGTAACAAGTTTTCTAACTTGTATATAGGGAAATCCCCATTCTAAAGTTTCTAACAAGTATTTAAGTACTTTAAGAAGTCAATTCATGATCTTTTCCCTTTTTACCATGGGCCATAATAGAACTTATTCTTTTACCTCCAACATGCCCCAGACACATTATACGTAGATATTCAACCACAATTCTCTATGTTGTCATACAGTTCTCCAAAATGTTAAGCTTATTGAAACCCTGTGAGCTTTCCTCATGTTCCAAAGCAGTAGGTTGAAGATTTTTGTTGTTGCAGGCCTCAACACCAAAGCTCCCAAGCCTCCTAGACTACTTGCATCCTCTCTCCTTCAAACATCAAATACTTGAGCTTCATGGTGATGGGTAAACTTCAACATACAAGTTTCTCTACTCCAACCTCTCCCCTCATCCAATCTTAGTGGACAAGAACATTATACAACCCTAGGGACATCCCCCTGAGACTGGAAAAGCACCAGTAAAAAAAAAGAGACATCCAGAGAGGGTTTAGTTGTCTGGAGTTGGTCCACAACTCTATTGGCACATATTAAGAAACATAGATGCAAAAGAAAATAGAAAATTCATCACAAAAGGTGATTCAAAAATTCATGTTGATTCTTTAAGAAATAAGACAGAAGGGAAACAAAATATCCAACTTGTAAATTGATACAATATCAAAAGAAATATACCAGTGAATAAACCAACTTCAATACCAAAGGAGGGAGAAGGAGGAGATGTTCTACTATGACCACGTTCAATCTGCCAGTGCGCCCATTAATGGTTCAATCTGGAGTTGATTGGCTACAATGACTCATATTGGGCAGGGTGCATTGATGAAAGGAAGTCCACTTTAGACAATTTTATGCAACTAAAGATATGTGAAACACATGTTACGAATTCCAAATCCATAGAATCCTTTTGAGATTGGGGTGCTGACTAATTCTTTGGGCCAACGAACTTCAATGGATTAAGGGTAAACTGCTAAAACTGATGATATAAATATGAGGGGCCATCTCGGAAAACCATGTGTCGATCTTGCTCTTCAACTACACCCGCTCTTGTATATTATGTGGGTTCTTTCCTTTGGACCACCCATCTCAACTGGATATAAATAAAATCAATCACTTGACCTTCTGCACTTACTTATGCTGCGGTGATTAATCAAATTTTTGATATGGGATCTCGCTCGACTACCATGGGGAGAGGGGACGAGAAATTATTATATAAGATACGATTAGGTTGGGGACTGATTATTTAAGTTAACAACTCAGTGCATAAGGATGAGAGGGAGGGTCTGGTGAGTTGTACCACTCCATCCAGAGTATTAATCCATTCTGCCTCCTAAGCTCAGGGTTCATTAGAGTGTTGGAAACTACTTCATTATGCAAGCTTAATCTGGTGCGCTTATGAAAGTCTAGTATGTGCTCTCAATTATGATACTCAATTAGGTGGCCATGCTTATTTAATGTTTTGGAACTGATAGAGCATTTCTTCTTTGTTGCTAGGAGAGAGACACTTGACTATTTACTTTCTAAAGCCCACCTTGCTTTTGCACCTATTTCGGCCATAGGTTTAGGATTTGAGAAAAAAACCCTAGAAAGGGAATTTCATGGCTAGATTGATTGAATTGGTGGAAAGAGCATGTGCTTCAACACATCAGGAAACCTAATAATAAGTAGCGCCGACATTCCCAACTGTCCCAAATATTTGGAACCAACCACCTTCTTGATGAGCTTCATCACATTGATTTCTTCAAAAGGAAGAGTTTCATAACCATGAGGTCGAACAACCACGTTCCCATTATAATTCACCACAAAATATGGAGCTACCCACCCCTCGAATCTATACAACATCAAAGAATGGGAAACAGACTAGGAGACAGGTGTAGCAACAATGTCTACATCGTCGTCATTGGAAAACAAGGGGTTGGGAAAAATCATAACTAGAAGAACATGAAGAGAGTCCTCCCTAGGCAAGCCATAACTATGGAGGGGGTTATGATGGGGAGACTACACAACGCCTAAGAAAGCCAAGGGAAGCATCCCTTCCCGCCTTTTTACCATCTCTCGGGATTTAGAGCGGCATGGGTAATTACTGTAACGAACTTCCAACACAACATTTACTGTAACCGCTTATTATGGTCCAATAACGATTTTTTTTTAATTGTCTAACACATTAGACCAATGGTGCAAGACAGTACACAATGGCACATAGGGGAGTTCTTCTCAGAGGGAAAAGCCCTAAGCACATAGAGGAGTTACTCCCTAAGCACATAGATGAGTTACTCCCTAAGCACATAAAGGAGTTCTTCTCAAAGGGAAATGTCTTACGACGTAATTATTAGTTTGACGCATTTGTTATTTTTTGACATTGAGTTTAATCAATACAGAACAATACAGAGGTATGTGTCTATTTTGAAATAGGGATTCCATAATTTTAATTTAATTATCAATAATTATTAGGTGAATAACCTCCACAAAATATTTTAAAATATTCTTTGTTGTATACAAAAAAATTAAATATTAAGATTTATATCCAAAGTAGTTATGCCTTTTTTTGCATTTTTAATATAATATATATACTAAAAAGAAAAGAACTCTAGAAATCTTCAAATTAAATTATTATAGTAATTATTTTTATATTACTATATATTTTAATTTTAATAAAATTTGATTATAAATATATTTTAATAATAATTATTCAATTTAACTACCAATGAAGGCATACATACTCTACCATATATATACTAAAAAGAAAAGAACTCTAGAAATCTTCAAATTAAATTATTATAGTAATTATTTTTATATTACTATATATTTTAATTTTAATAAAATTTGATTATAAATATATTTTAATAATAATTATTCAATTTAACTACCAATGAAGGCATACATACTCTACCCCTCTGGTTTTGAACCTATGATCTTTTAGAAGGAAACATATGCTCTTAACCATTAGCCTCACTCAAGCTATATAGAAAAACTAATTAAATTTATAAGATAAAAAATATCTCTTAATAATTAATATGCTTTTTAAAACATGATAAACTTAAAAATAAAATAAATGTGCTTTGGTTAATTTTTTTAAAAATTTCTTATGACAATATTTTAATACAAACAATTTAATTCTAGAAAATTCTCAAATAGAGAAACTACATTTAAAATTTTGCCATGAAAAAATTCCATCCATTTAACTACCACATTAAAAAAATCTGATTAACCACCCAAAAAAAAAAATCAAGTTTTTTCGAGACATAATAATAAATCAGAGTTATATCTCAAGATTTTTCATGTGCACTGATAATAAATCTAAGCTTATGCTCTTAGGTAAAATATTTATACTATATCCCGAATATAGAAACAATTTGTAGAATAAGAATTTATTTGGGAGATTATAATAAGGAAAATTGCATAAAAAAATAAGAGAGAAATTTATGTTTATTAAATAAATAAATATATATTATACTATAACACTTAAAAAAAGGGTTTAGAAGTAAAAATAGGTAAATATATTTTAAGATTGTAGAAATAAAGTGGTAGAGGATATTAATGTTAGGTAACTCAACTCTTTTTTTTTTATAGTGAGGAGAATTAATGTATATTAATAGTGAGAAGGTATCATCCGAGTGATTACTAGTTGTGTTTTTTTTGGAATTTGATAACACATTTTATGTGATATTTAAAAAAGAAATTTAAATGTATTTTTAATATAAGTGATTTGAGAATTTTGAAAAATTTGAAACTATTTAAATCATGTTAGAGTTGATCAAAATTGTGAATTTAACGAATACCAAAACCACTTAAAAATAATCAAAATTTAGAAAAAATAAACTGGGCCAATTTTTATTAGAACGAGACAAAATGATATGTTAAACCATTCTTTTAATAAGTTTTGTTACAATACAATAGGCCAATATCATGGTTTATCAATACTTTAAAAATAATTTATAAAAAATAATAATCATTTGTAATTTTGTGATCTTATAATTATAACTCACAATATTTCATGTAAAAATACTACACCCTCTGATATAATGATAGGGTAACAATTTCATGATTAGTACTTAATTTTGAATATATTATAATTATATGTTAACAAATTCATGGTTAATAGTGATAATAGTTGATTATTAATCATTAAAATTAACATTATTGTTTTATTTTAGTTATAAATTCACATTATCAAGTTATTTTTATAATAAAATAATTAAAAACCAGTCATGAAATTCAATGTTGTTACAAATGTTTAGAAATGCGATCTAATGTTTTTGTAACAATGCAAGGGAAAGGACTTTTCATCCTCTATGGTATCCATCTAAAATTTTAGAGTTTTTTTTTTTTTAATTCCAATTCATTTTAGTGCTGGTCCAATTCACTTTCTTATTATGAAATTCAAGGGAATTTGTTTGGGTTTTTTAATATTGTTTTTTTTCCGTGTGATGGAAATATTGAAATTATATTTCAATTTTCAAATTTGAAATTAATAATTTTTTTTAAGTAGTAATAATTTAACTTTATCTTATTTCAAATTTGTGTATGGTTTCACATTTTTTTTCAAAGAGTATCTTCCTCTACTATCCCTTAATAATTTAATCAAGAGATTGCATGCCCAATCCAATCAAATGGCTTTCATTAATGTTTGAAGTAGTGATAAAAAGCTTATCATTAATCATGTTAGTAAATTTGTGTGTGCATGTTATGTAACTAATTAGAATTATTCTTAAATGGGAAGAATCTTAATATCTAAATAGGAGATAGAGAAGATAGTTTACATTTAAATTTTAACATAATTTATTATAAATATAAATAAAGTTTTATCATTAATCTTAAAGAACATTTATATAAGGGCATTTATCGGATATATCTAGAAGAAAGAGTATATGCACATGCACATTGGATATCTCTGAAATGTGCCTCCTGGCTGGCCATCGAAGAGCTTGAGGTATTTGGGGACTCCAAAACCATTACCGAATATGTCCCAACAATTTTGTTTTTGTCTGAAGTTTTGATGGCATTATCCTCTTAAACTTGCGATATGTCCTCCTTTTATGTTGTTTTATATGAATATTTTATATATATTAATTGGATGTAGCCCTGAGGAGTGTTGCATTGCTACTCACTGATAGCATAATAATGATTCTATAATGCAGAATAAACACTTAAAAAGAATCGAAAACTTTAATGCCCAAGAAATCGTACCTCCGGCAATTGATACTTGCTCACACTCTGTCACTGTTTCTCTATCCCGTTTTGGCACTTCCAAAACTCTACTCACTCTGTTTTGATGGTGTAATACTGAAGGGAATTGAGTGGTGAGTTTGGGGACCAAACCGAAGTATTTATAGCCAAGCTTCCATCAAGCAATCGGTGGCTACGTGTCAAGTGTTCCACAGCTTCAGTTGATCATGGGGAACGTTCCAACTGCCCTATGAACGTGGTAGAGAACTTAAGGGAAGTTATGGACCACTTCAAGAGCTCCCAACAAGAAAAGGAATCCCGCGAGACGGTTTCCGTGAGAACCGGTCGTGGCCTGTTCATGGCCACGACCAGATACAGGGAGCTAACATTCTCCCACTTGGTCCATACTTCTAATCTAACGTCTCATCTTAAAACCCATCGATAATCTGTATTAAGTAATAAATACATGAATCATGGCGATAAGTCCTCTAATGACGAGTATTATCTTCCATGTATTACTATGTATTTATTTCTATTATAATTTATGTGGCAACAATTTCTTAATGAATAAACCCTATGTTTATTCTTGGTCCTACACAGATGAATTTTCTCAAATCAAATTAAGGTGCACATAAATATGAGAAAACATCACAATAATTAATAATTTCATTAAAATAACATTGTCCATACAATGAGAAACTACATAATGGAACCAAGTCCCATATTCACTACATGATCCTTGAATTTCAACGGTGGCATGCCCTTAGTCAAAGGATCAACGATCATCAACTCAGTGCTGATGTGCTCAATGACCACTTTCTTTTCTTTAACACGTTCCCTTATAGCTAAATAATTAATGTCAATGTGTTTACTTCAACTCCCACTTTTGTTGTTTTTAGCCATAAAAACAGCAGCCGAATTGTCACAATACATTCTCAATGGCTTAGAGATAGAATCCATAATTCTAAGTCCAGAAATGAAACTCTTAAGCCATACACCATGTAAATTAGCCTCAAAACAGGAGACGAACTCAGCTTCCATAGTGGAAGTGGCTGTCAAGGTATGCTTGGCACTCCTCCATGATACAGCTCAACCGGCCATCATAAAGATGTATCTTGATGTTGATTTACGTGAATCAACACATCCAGCAAAGTCAGAATCTGAGTAGCCAATTACTTCCAAGTTGTCCGTCCGTCTATACATAAGCATGTAGTCTTTGGTTCCTTGAAGGTACCTCATTACTTTCTTTGCAACTCTCCAGTGGTCTTGATATCGTCCCAACATTCCCACAACAAATGCAATGTCAGGTCTTGTGCATACCTGAGCATACATTAGGCTTCCGACAGCAGAAGAATATGGAATGTTCTTCATTTGTTCCCTTTCAAAGTTTTTCTTTGGGCATTGGTTCAAATTGAACCTATCACCCTTCACAATGGGAGCTATACTTGGTGAACAATCCTTCATCCGAAATCTCTCTAAAAATTTATTAATATAGGTTTCTTGAGATAGACCCAAGATCCCTGAAAATCTGTCTCTATGGATCTTAATGCCAATGACATAAGATGCCTCACCCATATCCTTCATATCGAAATTTTTAGAGAGGAATTGTTTCACCTCATGCAGCAAACCCTTATCATTGGTTGCTAGCAAAATGTCATCCACATATAAAACAAGAAAACAGATTTTACTCCCACTGACTTTCTAGTGTATACATTGATCCATAATGTTTTCTACAAAACCGAATGAAGAAATTACATTATGGAATTTCAAATACCATTGGCGGGATGCTTGTTTTAAATTGTATAAGGATTTCTTGAGCTTGCAAACCAATTGCTCACCATCACTAGAGGGGAATCCTTCAGGTTGTTTCATGTAAACCTCCTCCTCTAGATCTCCATTGAGAAATGCTGTTTTCACATCCATTTGTTGCAACTCCAAGTCAAAATGGGCTACTAATGCCAAAATAACGCGCAAGGAATCTTTCTTAGATATAGGAGAGAAAGTCTCCATGTAATCGATTCCTTCTTTCTGAGTGAATCCCTTAGCAATGAGTCTTGCCTTGTATCTCTCAATGTTGCCCAATGAGTATTTCTTTGTCTTAAAGACCCATTTACATCCAATGGCTTTTGCACCATTAGGCAACTCAACAAGATCCCAGACTCAGTTACTCTTTATATAATTCATCTCTTCCTTAATGGCATCGTACCATAATTCTGATTCTTCGCAACTCATGGCTTGTGAAAAGGACTTGGGATCATTTTCGGCTCTAATGTTGTAGTCAGATTCTTGCAGATACACAACATAATCATCAGGAATTGCTGATCTCTTTGGTCTAATAGATCTTCTTAATGTTGTACCATCATCTTCCTGAGAAGTATGTGGTTCAACTCGTTCAAAAGTTCTTGGCAACTCTTGAACTACCTGATCTACTGGAATGTCATCAGTAGCTTGTGGAACTTCAACGATTGGTTGTTCACACCAGTTTGTACTTGAGGGGTGTTGTGAACAATAACCAATCTATCACTTGAGGTGGAAGGTTGAGATTTTGAATGATCCTTCTTAGAAACTATGTTCCTAGTTTGATCACTCCCACTGATCAAGTCATTTTCAAGAAACTTTGCATTTCTTGATTCCACAATCCTAGTGCTGTGAGATGGACAATAAAATCTATAACCTTTAGACCTTTCAGCATATCCAATGAAATACCCACTAATGGTCCTTGGGTCCAGCTTCTTCTCTTGTAGATTATAAATTCTCACTTTAGACGGGCATCCCCAAACACGCATATGTCGCAAACTCGGTTTCCAACCTTTCCATAATTCAAATGGCGTTTTAGGAACAACCTTGGTTGGAACTCAGTTTAATATATACACTGCCGTCTTAAGTGCTTCAACCCACAAGGATTTAGGAAGATTGGAGCTGCTAAGCATACTCTGCACCATGTCCAATAATGTTCGGTTTCTTCTTTCTGCTGCACCATTCTGGTCGGGTGAACCAGGCATGGTGTATTAGGCAACAATCCCATGCTCTTGAAGAAATTTTACGAATGGCCCAGGTGCTTGTCCATCCTCTGTGTATCTACCATAATATTCTCCACCTCTATTTGATCTCATGATCTTAATTTGCTTGCCGCATTGTTTCTCTACTTCAGCCTTAAAGATCTTATAGGCATCTAATGCTTCGTTCTTGTTATGAAGCATGTAGAGATACATATATCGTGAGTAATCATCTATAAAAGAGATGAAGTATTTCTGACCATGTGAGTCCATGTCTAGACTACATATATCATTATGTATGATCTCTAATATGTCCGAACTCCTATTGGCACCTTTCTTTGACTTGTTGGTTTGCTTTCCCTTTATGCAGTCCACACAAGTCTCAAAATCAGTAAAATCCAGAGTATTAAGTACCCCTTCATTTACTAATATTTTAATTCTTTCTATGGAGATATGACCTAATCTCCGGTGCCATAATTTAGAGGAATCCTCATTAATAACACATCTTTTAGTGCCAGTGTGAACATGCATTGAATCATAAGTGACATTGTTTTGTAAATTAATGCAGTAAAGACCATCAGACAAAGTACCATTCCCAACACAATCAGATTTATAAAATAAACTGAAAGATGTTTCTGAAAAGTTAAAGGAATATCCAAAAGGTACAAGCCTTGAAACTGAAATCAAGTTTCTAGAAAAACTTGGAACATAAAAGGTCTTTTCTAATTCTAAAACAAAGCCACTACTTAAAGTTAAATAGCATGTTCCTATAGCTTCCACATGCGAGCCCATCTTGTTTCCTGATAAGATGCTTTGCTCACTTCCCACTAGCTTCCTTAGGTTTTGCAAACCCTGCAAGGAATTCGAAATGTGAATTTTTGATCCAGAATCAATCCACGAGGTGTTCATAACAAACAAACATTAACCATATTAGATTCATAACAAACAAATGAGGTTGGATTACCTTTGTCCGCAATCCATTTCTGAAATTTCGCGCAAATCTTCTTCATGTGTCCCTTCTTTTTACAGAAGAAACACTTGGAATCCTTCTTGATATCAGCTTGGGGAGGTACTTTACCTTTCCCTTTCTGATTGGCTTGAGATTTGCCCTTTCCACGCGTTGCCAGCATTGCACTTTCTCCCAGTTCCATCACCAGTCTCCCTTCCTCTTGAACACACATGGTCATGAGTTCATTAATTGACCATTTATCCTTATGTGTGTTGTATGAGATTTTGAAGGGTCCGTATTGGTGCAGAAGGGTGTTCAGGATGTAGTGCACCAGGAAGGACTCTGATATTTCAACCTCGAGTTTCTTCAATTGAGCCACAGTGTCCCTCATTTGCATGATGTGCTCGCGCACACCTTTCACACTGGTGAGCCTTAGGGATGAGAACTTCATGATTAGGGTGCTTGCTAGTGCCTTGTCTGAAGTGACGAATTGATCATCAATGGCTTTCAGCAAGTCTCGGACCTTTTCATGCTGATCAACGGAACCACGAATACCAACAGAAATTTTAGTCTTAATGAACATCATGCTTAGGCGATTAGATCGCTCCCATCGTTCATAAAGTGTGATGTCCACTGCAGTGCTGGTATCAGTGAGTGTCGGTGGTTCATCTTTCCTAATAGCATAGTCTATGTCCATCCACCCTAAATGAAGGAGAACTCTCTCCTTCCAGACCTTATAGTTATCTCCCTTAAGTTCAGGGATATCACAACGAATATCAGAGAAATTTGCAGGTTGTACAACTGCATAAAATTAAAGATTACATGCTTATGTTAAAATTGAGGCCTAAATAAAATTTCATGCCTTACCAATGTAAATCATGCTTAAAATTGAATCTAATGACATAAAAATTGTTTGTGGGCTAAATTTTTAATTCAAGCAGATTCAATTATTCTTTATGATAGAATTTATCAAATTATTCACTTAATTCATAATTCTAAAGGGTATATTATGATTATAATTTGATATAAATTCTATCTTAGATTAAACTTTATGATAAAACTATTAATTCATAATTCCTATGGGTAAGTTATGAATAATTTGATATTTTATCCTAATTAATTATATAAATATAATAAAAATTCCCATGGGATAAAATTTATTATATTAAGTATAATTAATAACAATTAATGTCTACATTTTCTTTATGTGATCATAATCAATCATAATATATAATATTATTTCACTAGAGATGTTGTGGTTGTTCTCTAATCAATTAAAAATTATATGGATCACTAGACATCATTTCTTTTATGCTTAAAAATTAACTTGATATGAGAATAATTATAAATTGCATAAATAAAACTATAATATTCATGCATAACATTCAACGATGGGTCTCGTATACTCATCCAAAATAGTATGTATTAATTAGAGTAGAAATAATCAATTCATGCAAATTAAATATGAGCATAGTTAATAAATTTGCACAACAATTATCCAAATTGCATATAATTAAACCAAATAAATATTATAAGCATAAAAATTGAGCAAAAATTAGACATATTTCCAAATAAATGCCTTAATTCAGAAAATTCTCAAAAATATGGCATTGAGCCAAACCGATGGCTCAATGGCTCAATGCGTGCCTTCATAACCTGATCTAGGGGGCTAGTTCGAGTCCCTACGAAATACCTCTTCAATTTTTATGTAAGGAAAGAAAGAGGGTTGGGCCATCTGGGCCGCATGCATAAAACCTCTGAAAACAGTTTCTACATGATTTCTAATTCAAAACTTAATGAAACAGAGCATAATAACATGGAGACAAACAGAGACAAAACGTCGTTCATAAACACCAAGGCAAACCAAACAGAGCATGTCTATAAACACCAAGGCAGAGATAAAACAGGCTCTGATACCAAATGATAGCATAATAACAATTCTATAATGCGGAATAAACACTTAAAAAGAATCGAAAACTTTAATGCCCAAGAAATCGTACCTCTGGCCATTGATACTTGCTCACACTCTGTCACTGTTTCTCTCTCCCGTTTTGGCACTTCCAAAACTCTACTCACTCTGTTTTGATGGTGTAAGACTGAAGGGAATTGAGTGGTGAGTTTGGGGACCAAACCGAAGTATTTATAGCCAAGCTTCCATCAAGCGATCGATGGCTACGTGTCAAGTGTTCCACAGCTTTAGTTGATCATGGGGAACGTTCCAACTGCCCTATGAACGTGGTAGAGAACTTAAGGGAAGTTATGGACCACTTCAAGAGCTCCCAACAAGAAAAGGAATCCCGCGAGACGGTTTCCGTGAGAACCGGTCGTGGCCTATTCATGGTCACGACCAGATACAGGGAGCTAACACTCACTCCTGGTTCTGCTTCCCAGCTACTAATAGTGGACATAGAAACACAATCATTGTATCTATATTTTAATATATAAAAGTTGGATTGCCCAAAAAAGACTCTCATCAAATTAGATATGCCTATAAGAGAGCATCGAAACCCACAATGAAAATCTTCCAAAGGTATTTATTAATTTAAATATAAATAAATCCACTTCACTAGGTTATTTCAATGGAACATACCAAAACCATCAAAATATGTGGAACAAGTGGAGTTTTATGAAGATAAACTTTGTGGATTATGATAAGTTGGTAATAGAAAAATGAGATTTACAAATCAAGATTCTAGGAGATTTTATCTCCAATTTTTGAAAAATTTAGAAAGAAGTTTCTCAAAATTTTGTTTCCAATATATATAAGCAAGACTTAATGGGTAGGTTAGGATTGATCTAAAAAAACACATTGCATGTATGTACAGTCTCTGCAGAGTAAGAAGAAGCAAGAGTCTAGGGTTCAACTATGCTTAGATCAATATATAATCAACCTTAGTGGTGAATTCTAATTATATATCAAAATTTCAAGCAAAGAGGATATTGTCAAATAAATTATATAAGCAAGACTTAATGGGTAGGTTATGAGTGATATGGTGAATTCTAACTATATATCAAAATTTCAAGCAAAGAGGATATTGTCAAATCAATTTCTTTACTATTTTTCTTGTTGCAATGACAATTGATATACATATTTTTTAATTGAAAGTCTATATGTAAGTTCTTTTTGATATTCTATAAAAATTGTAGAACATGTCCTTTTGATTGATTTTTCCTCTTCTTCATTTTTTGTTTATCACCAAATAGCAACATATTTTTTGTTTTTATGCATGTGTTTATTTCTTCTTATGCATGAAAAAGTGTAGATAACATATAATAGTATCATATTACACAAAAATGAACTTATAAATTGAATAGCCTAAAATACAACATAAAGTTGAATGGTAAGTAGGTTTTTCATCAATTTATAAAATTTACTAATGGGGTAAGAGTTGTCTCCATGTCATGTTGATGCCTTCTACTCCAAAATTAAACCTAAAAGTGTTTAAATTGAACAAAAACGTTCAATGTGAACAACAAATTTCATCCTTGCATATACTCACTTTCGGAAATGATTTAAACTCTTTATTCTTATTATTGTAGTAAAAGTATAGATATGATTGTAAATAAGTGTATGCATGGAAGACTGACATTATTAACGGGAGAGGAAGGTCAGTGGAAAATCAAACACCTAATACCTATAACTCTATACAAGTTCATAGCATATGAACATATATTTTTTGATTTCACATTACATTTACTTAGATTGAGGTGTAATGTGATTTATATTATTTTAAAACATTAAATAATGAATTTGATTCACTTTATTGTTAAATTCAACATAAAAAGGTAGTAGTACAAGTATTCTTATATCATTATTAGTCTTTGCTGAGGGTTGGACTATAGCCATTGATAGATTGTTGACCTATTTTTTTTTTGTAAGCTATGGTAGGACCTTTCTTTCTCTATTTATATAAAAACAGGTTATACCAGATACAACGTTTTGGTGGCCTCAACCCGCCCAAATGGGAAACCGGATCTGTTGGCCACCTTAAGTTTTTATACGCCGTCCAATAACAAAAAAGAATAAGTCTACTAATCCATGCTAGATAAACTTCACAACAACAACTATTAAGCGGGTTCCAGACAGTCATTAAAACTACGAACAAGAAAAAGAAATACTATCCTCAAGGAGCAAACATGGTAAGCCATTGTCTTAAACTAAAGGATTAACCTTCCACAATCTCAGGAGGTGCTTCTGCATCCCTCGTTGCTAGAGCAATCTTCTTCAGCTGTTGCTGGATTTCGTCCAGCTTGCTGTCCTGCATGAGCATAGTGATTTGGAGATTCTTCATTTCTCTCTTCATATTAGGCATACCCTGGGCCAACTCCGCCATTTCCCCTACTACCTGCTCCATCGCCTTGGCGAGTAAACGCTTCAGCACCCAATAAACATGTAAGGCCTGCTTATATAAGGTCATGCATCCCCTAGTGTTGCCCGGGTCAGGAATGAGGTTTCCCCATTCTTCCATTTCAGGTTCCGAATCTTCTTCCATTACATTTGCCTCCAATTCTTGAATGAGCTTACGAATGTCCTCGTCAGTTCCTTCTCTGTATGCCTTTTCCGCCTCCTGCACAGTATGTCTCATGGTTTTTCTACTGCGTCTCTGAGATGCTGGAGAGGAGGGCTTTGTTTCATGTCGGCCTGTCTGGTTATGTCTGCCTCTGCCCCCACGTCCCCTTCCTCGACCTGGGCGTGCCATTTTGTTCTTTACTGCCGCCTGATTACCATGGCCAACAACAAATGTTAGATTCTCCGTAATTGCTTCTATTCCGGTCTCCTTTGCTTCCCTCTCCCAAGTCTTACCCTCCCCCTTCCGCGGTTTTCCAATGGTTGGGTTATACCCAAGCTTTCCTCCCCCTAGATGTGGTTGGTGAATGTTCTCGGTAGTCTTCTCTGCTTCCCAGACAGCCTGTTTAACCTCCTCAAGCTGCCCCTGTTCACTGTATGTACAGAATCCCAACATCCTTTTACCCTGGTCTTCACTGTTCCCAGCCTTACTAGACTCTTCCTCAGCATTTCTCATCCTGCCACCCTCTGCCTCCTGACTGCTTGTGGCAGGAAAGAATTCCAATTCCCTCTCGCTTCTCCCTCCCTCTGCTGCGCCTAGCTCTCCCCCCTCTTCCTTAGTACTACTAAAGATTGAAAGAAATGCAGGGTTTGGTTTTGAGAATACGTACCCGGTCCTTTGCCAAGTTTCAGAGAACACCAGTTCGCACCGAGCTCCCACCGTCTCCTTCCTTTGCTGCATAATAACCTTGATACTACTCTTCGCCACCCTTCTTAACCTCCTCCCACCTACCCTGCCTCTCATCATCCTTCCGCCGCCATTTCCTCCTACCTCTTCCTCCACTTCCCTGTCACCTCTACGCCTCGAGATTCTACCCTGCCTGCATGCTGCCCCCACGTCCTGTTGAATTATAAGGATGTATGGTGGCCAGCTTTGCCACCCTTTCCCCTTCGCCATCTTTTCACACGTCTTCTCCAATTCTTTCACCCCGATCGGGGGCCATCTGTATCCATTATCTTGAGTTTGTGATCTCATTATTATCCTGGGTAATGATTAATTGGAGAGGCCCCCACCGTTGTTCTTCCCAATGAATTGGCCATATACTATCTACCTTGCCTCCTGGTTCATTGCAACCCCAGTTAGCAAGGAAATCCACTGCCTTATTACCATCCCTTCTAACATGGTGTATGATCTTGTACTCAATGCATTTCATTATTTCTACTAGGTCCTGAATTAGTCCTCCCGTCCTCCTATTGAAAATGCAACAAGATGATGGATCTTAGTGGAAAGGAGTCGCCTTCACTAAGTGGGCCCGCAGGCTATTTTTTGCGCACAGTCTATTTTTAGACATATGGATCATGGTCTATGAGTTGCAGGATGTTGTTTATGGATGATTGGTCATGTTGGGAAAAATAGATGGACTTCTATTTTTGGTTCATAGCGGAGTGATCAGAGTCTATTTTTAGACTGCCAGGCTAAAAATAGAAACAATAAAATATTATTAGCCCTTGGTAATATTTGGACTCTAAACATTATCTTATTCTCTTGGAGCACTTCAGTTCGAGCTACGGATGTGGCACATGCAGCTGATAGAAGGAATCATGTGGTTTCTTATGTGTTAGTTGAGCTATTGCATGGAGGACTTCAGTTAGAACTCATGCATGTGAGTTCTGTGGAGTTGATGGAGTTGTGTTCAGTTTGACTTGGTTAAACTAGTTGTATTTTAGTCTAACTAAAGAATACTCTAGTGATGAGTTGTGTGAATTAAATATTAATTAATTCACTAATTATTAACTCATAAAGAAACTAAAGAATACATCAGTTAACTCAGTGCATGGACAGTTCAACAGAGACAGGTGTTAGAGGTAAGTGAAAGGGTGAGTTGTGACTATCAGTTGTGCATGAGATTTTGCACATGCATGGATTGAGTAATGCCAATGAGGATTGCGCAGTGTGGGCCAATATCAAGGCAATTGTAGCCTGTGCTCACGTGATTCTCTTGCAGGATTGTGCAGTGGAGGCAGGCAGAGCAGCGGAGAAGATTTGAACCTGTGATTTGTTCGGATCTGAGCTAGTTTTGTGTGTAACAGGTGGAGATAGTGCTGAGTACTTGAGAGGAGTATTGTACTACGTATTGTTACATGTTCTCAATCATTATAATATACAGATAGTGTGGGGTTTTTAGTTGTATGCTTTCCCCGGGTTACATACTGTGTTAATGTGCGCATGCGATTGATGTTTCATTGTTTTTAATGCTACTAAATTGGTGATCAACGTAGAGGAGGTTATGTATTATGCATGTATTCCGAAATAGTGTATAATCGGGATAATCTCTGTGAATAAGTGTTTATAATTCAAAATTTCTACACCTCCAACTCTACGCTACTTTCTCCCAGTCCTTGCCATTATTCAGTTTTCTGAGCATTTCTATCACTAGGTTCGAGTCTCCTTCTATTTCCAAATTAGTGTATCCATTTTGGATTGCTATTCTGAGTCCTTGATAGACTACCATTAATTCAGCTTCATTATTGCTCATTATACCACCCCGATCAGCATAAAACCATCTTGTCCGCCCTTGATTGTCCCTGAAGATGCCTCCGAACCCTGCTGGCCCCGGATTTCCTTTTGAGGCTCCGTCAAAGTTTAGTTTGATGAAGCCATCACGTGGGCATTTGAACTTGGTTGGGCTCTGATTATGAGTGCTCTGGTCCTTTTGCTTCTGGGGGTGCACCATGCCTTGTTCTAGATTTAGGTATGCTAGGATCCTTTCTTCTTCTGGAGTTGCTTTCCAATCTTCTTGATTCCAAGATTCCGCTAGGATAGTTTCCCTTATATGTTTTTGGGTTCCCTTCCAGATCGTCTCTGGGGATCTGTCTTTGTTTTGAAATATTCTCCGATTTCTTTCTTTCCATATTAGCCACATATTAAAACCCATCGCTAGACTCCAGGCTCTTCTGACCACCGGACTTGAGAATTGACCTCGCCCCCATTGTTTAATGGTTTGTTTAATGTTATGAGGGTCTCTGTTTGTCTTCCCAAATAGTTTCTTGATTTCTTCCCATTGCTGCTGAGCAACAGGGCATGTGTTCAGAAGGTGTTCTTGCATTTCTTGGTCCTGCTTGCATAGGCTGCATCTGGGAGGTCCATGGAATCCACGCTTCTGAATCTGATCCCAAGTCAAAATTCTTCCTTTTCCTACTAACCATAAGAACATAGTTACTTTCGGCCACCAGTTGCTCTGCCATATTTGTTTCCACATGGGTGCATTTTCATCTTGCTCCTGCTGAATAGTTAGATGGTAGGCTTCTTTAGTCGTGAAGGTTCCCTTCATGGATCTACCCCACCTTAGTATATCTGGACCTGTTCTAATGGTTATTCTTCTTGATTCTATTTCTCTTACATATAGTTCCCTTTGTTCAGTATCAATATGACTATCCCACTCCTCCGGTTTCTTCCAGGTTCTCCAGGTCTCCACTTGACTTTCTTCATTCCAGTATTCGCTTACATAATTTAGCCCTTCAGCTTTAGCCTTCTGACATGTGTTTTGCAGGCCTTGCATCTCTATCATTCTCTCTCTTTGCTGCCAGGCTTCATCCCAGAATTTAGCTGAATTTCCATTCTGTATTTCCCAGAATGCATGTTTGAATATAATGTCTCTGTTTTGGCTAGCCAGGTCCCATATTGTGGAACCTCTTGGAGTTTCCTCAAGTCTAAGAATACCTTCAGTGGTTGTGGGCATATTGTATTTTTGAGTCCATATTTTTTTCCATAGATCACCTCCACCCCTCATCCATCTCCACCACAGCTTCACCCCCATTACTTGGTTCAGTGTATAAGGATCTCTAAGACCCAATCCTCCTTCTTCTTTATTTTTTATCAGACCCTTCCAAGATATTAGAGCCCATTTATTTTGTTGCTTTGGCCCTCCCCAGATGAATTTTTTGAATATTTCCGTCATTTTTGTACATACCCCTTTGGGAACCGCCATTGCCGAAAGAGGGTAGATGGGAATTGCTTGTAGAATCGATTTGAGAAGCACTATTCTTCCAGCTATATTCAAAGATCGGAAAGACCAATTAGCCAATCTGTTCTTGAGTTTCTCAATGGTTTGTTGCCAATTCACTATCTTCAAAGGGTTTAAAGCTAGTTGATTTCCCAAGTATTTTGTAGGTAATTCACCAGGGCGGAAACCCAGAATTCTCGTCAGGTGGGATTTGACCGTGCCTGGCGTGTTGAAGAGGAATGTACAAGATTTTTCCTTGTTAATTTCAGTTCCTGATGCTTCCATAAAGAGGTCAAGGATTCTTTTAACCCTTTTTACTTCTCTTAGGGAGACAACACAAAAAAGCATAATGTCATCTACAAACTGTTGATGAGTAATCGGTAAGTTATTTCCCCATAACCTCAGCCCTTTGATTTTTCTCTCTCTCAATTCTTTTTTGAGGTATCGTCCCAAACCTTCTACAACAATGATGAATAGGAATGGGGATAAAGGATCCCCCTGTCGCAGTCCTCTTGTGGCATTGAATGTTGAAGTTGGCATTCCATTCAAGAGAATGGAAAAATTAGGAGTGGAAATCATATCATAGACCCATTTTACCCACCTATTGCAGAAGCCAAATGCCATTAATATTTTTTTAAGGTAATCCCAGTTTAGACGATCATATGCCTTTGATAGATCCAGTTTGATCATCATTCCCGTTTCCTTTTTGTGTTTCAAAGAATGCACTACTTCCTGAGATACTACCAAGCCATCTAGGATTTGTCTCCCTTCCACAAACCCAGTCTATTCCGGGGAGATAATACTAGATAGAATTGGTTTCAGCCTCTTAGCCATCAAGGTGGCTATAATCTTATATATTACATTACAAAGAGCAATGGGTCGAAAACCCTGGGTGGTTTCTGATTTAGCAGTTTTGGGAATAAGAGACAAAAAGGTTGAGTTAAGGCCAGGACATACCTTCTGATTTCTTCGCGATTCTTCTACCACCTCCAAGATGTCTTGCCCCAAGAAGTGCCAGCCTGCTTGGTAGAATTCCACTGTGAATCCGTCTGGTCCTGGAGCTTTATTTTTCTTCATCCCTTTCACAATTTCTTCCACTTCTTCCAGGGTTGCTGCCCTCATGAGAGCTAGGTTTTGGTCCCTAGTAATCATCCTTGGGATTTCATTGCATATCCTTCCTATAGCTTCTTCTCTATTCACTTGAGGTTCTGTAAGGATGTCCTTAAAATGACCAACTAGAGCCTGTTCCATTTCTTCATGCTGGGTTAGGCGGTGACCCTCCTCATTTTTTATGGAGAATATTCTATTCCTTTGTCTCTGCTGGATCATGGCTTGGTGGAAGAACTTCGTATTCCTTTCACCTTCACGAAGCCAATTTATTCGTGACTTTTGCTTCCATAGGATCTCCTCCTGTTTTCTTCGTTCTTCAATTTGGCTTATCACTATCCCTTCTTCTCTGGTTCTTTCCTCGCTTCTGCCTTCTGTTATAATTTCTTGCTGCAGTATTCTCATTTTTTGTTCTAAGCATTGCTGCTCTTTAAATATGTTCCCAAATTCTTCTCTGTTCCATTTTTAATTTTCCCTTTGAGTTCTTTTAATTTTAGTTGAAATGTCTGCATTCTGCTTCTTCCTCTTTGTTGGCTCTGATTCCACCACTCTTCCACTTTTGACATGAACTGCTGATCCCTGAGCCAGAAGGCCTCAAACCTGAATAGTCGCTTTTTCGGGCTAGCTTTGATGTCAATTTCTAGCCTAATCGGCCAATGGTCTGAACCCATTGCTGGGAGGATCATTGTTTCTATGAATATATCCCTGTTTATAATTTGTTCAGATATTAAAAATCTGTCCAATCTTGATGCAATTTGATTTTTGCCTCCTCTTCTATTATTCCATGTGTGGATCCCATTTATTGTGGGGATATCCACCAGTCTTTGTTCTGATATCATATCGCCAAAGGCTTCCATGTCTTGGTCTGTTCTTCTCAGGCCTCCTCATTTTTCCATCAGGGTTGTAATCATGTTAAAGTCCCCTCCTGCAATCCATGGAAAATCTGGGTATAACCTTCAGATTGTTCCCATATTTTGGAGAAAGCTTCTGTGTTCGCTTGTTAGATGCGGGCCATATACCCCTGTGAGGACTATCCATTCCGATGAGCCTATCATTCTAAAAGTGCCTGAGAGAATTCGGGGCATGCTGACCCAATTTTCAAATTGGACTTCCTCTGGATTCCACAAAATTGCCAGACCTCCTGCGCTACCTGCGGCATCCTGACCCATTAGTTCATAATGAGGATTAAATCTCCTCATTATCTCTTTCAGTTTCTATGCACTAATCTTTGTTTCTTGAATTATCATTATGCTGGGTTTATCTTTTTTCAACCTGTCTCTCAGATATCTCTGTTTCCCCTTGCTATTAAGCCCTCTAATATTCCAGGTTGTAATTATCATTTTAATAATTTGGGAGGTTGTTGGAATACCTCTGAAAGAGGTATGACTCTTCCTGAATTCACCAGCATCTCCCCAACCATTTGGATGGTCTCGCTCATTAGACGTCTACCTCATTTTCTTCCTCCTTTGCCAGCATTTCCCATTCCAGTACTTTGGTTTCCTTGTGCTCCTAGTTGTTCTGGTTGATTTTCCATGATTACCCCTACCTTCACCTTGTATTTTTGAAACATGTCTTTATATAATTGCTTTTGTTCTTTCGGTATAAATCTCTCATCTAGATGCCTCCATTCATGTAACAGTCTCCTCATTACTTGTTCCTCTTCGCTTCCTTTGTCTTTTTGTGGGTCTACCTCCATTTGAGTTTGGTCTTTTGGCGAGTCCATGCCGTCTTCTTCCCCCTCCTGTTCCGTATTTGTTTGCATTGTGTCCTGTTCTTTTGCCCCTTTTGAAAGTTCCACTGGTTCTTCATCATTGTCTTCCTTTTCCATTTCCATTTCCTCTTCCTGAAGGACCTTAAACTTGTTTTGATTTTCCAGTAGTACTGTTTTTACAGGTGGTTGCAGAGGGTTCGATCCTTTTAGAGATTTCCTTCTAGTGAGCACTTCTTTGAATCCTTCTTCGGTCTCTCTGTTTGCCTCTGTTACCTTCTTCTCTTCCTCTCTCCTTTCTACTGATTCTTTAGCTGCATTTAAAGGGCATTGTTTAAAGAGATGGCCATATTCATGGCATCTTCTACAGCGAAATGGAATGTGCTCATAATCCACTGGTTGTTGCCATACCTCATCATGGTATTCTATCTCAATAAACTCTGGAAGCGGTTCTGTTATATTCATGTATACACATATCCTGGCATAAGATGTGTATCTCCCTCTTTTAGTGGTCTCAGCTACTTTGACAAATGTCCCAATTGTATTTCCTATTCCTTCTAGGATCTCCAGATCCCAGAACTCAATTGGGAGTCCAAATAGTCTGACCCAGATGGGTGCCGCTAGCATTTTTCTTTGTCTGGGTTATAGCAGTCCTCCCAGTGCCTCATGAATAAACCAGCGTTATTCATAAAGTAGGGTCCTCCCTCAAAAATCCTTTCCTTGTCTTCCAGGTTAGAGAAAATAACTGTGAAAAAACCCTTTGCCCCTAATTTTAGGTCTATTTGCCCCTTGGGTTTCCATCTTTGCTGTATCCATTTGGTCAAATCCTTCTCAGACGGCCAAATCCCTACAAACTTACAAATTAAAGCATGATCCTTCATATAACTTCTGTATTCTTCAAGTTTGTTGTTAGGGATTACAAACCTGGGTTTTTTCGCTGCCCTCGGTAAACATCTGCTGCCTAACCCTACTTGCCAGCGTGCACCCATGACCGAAATGTCTCTGGAACTTTTTCCAGTGCTTCCCTGTGCTCCATTTCTGCTTGACTCCCCTGCTACTGCATTTTTGTAGGAGGGGATCTCTCCCCTCCCGACTTCAGCTACCATTTCTTTGTCAGTTCTGTCGGCCTTCTATCTCCTGCCCTTCATGCGGTTCTGCAATCTTTAATTCTCTGAGCAAATGCAAATGGAAGCAAGCTTCCCCTGCACCTTGTCCCAGGTTTAGGTCTGCCCGAGGCATCCCGAGCTGAAACCCTAACCCTACTCACTTTCTACGATCGCCTTCCCTCATCACCTTCCCAATCGTCCCACACCCTACCAATTTCCTAAATTCTTCCTATTTCCATCGATTGTTGACCTATTATTGCTTTCACTTTGACCATAATTTTTTCTACAATCTCTCATGTTTAAGATAGGAGACACAATTTTATATACATATATATAATAATAATATACATATTTTAATTTCATTGGAGGATAAATTTGAAGTCTTATTATAGGCTTCACTCCTCTTGATGTAATTTTTGCTTTGAAAATCTTAGGTTAACCTAAGTTTTTCAATGCATCCAAATTTTAACCATATCGAATATATTTTTTTTTTAATATGGAATATTCTAAGTTTTGAATTGATATAACTTTGAGGGAGGCTTGACTATCAATTATCCACTTTTCCCTTGAGGTGGCGTGGACCACAATGTCTAACATCAATTAACTGATCCATCCTTGAATTGATTGCTAAACACCTTTTCATGGAGATGGCTACAACACCTTTAGAAATACACTTTGTTCCCTTACCTCTGCCTTCCTCTTCATTGCGGCGAGACTACTCATATTTTACTCCACCATGGCTATACCTGTGAATTGCTGCAAATAATTGATGAGATTGCTTAGATTTTGATCCACCAGGGTTGTATCTATGCATTAGGGGAATTTTGAGGTCTAAAATGGGCCTCCTAATAAAAATGTACAACCAAAATAAACTTTATAAGAACCAATAGGATTCAAGATGATGATGTCAACCATAGAGGATGATTCACCATTTTTGGAGTGAATCATTGATCTACTTAGGCTGAATTTGAGTAGGTGGTTTTATTGGGCCAAAGTTGAAGGGCAAAAGATTGACTTGATAAGAGGGTTGTTTGACCAGGTTTGACCATTGTCTTTTTGGCAAGTTTTACCTTGTTAGGGTCCTATAATTTATAGGATCAAATGATGATTAGATGTTTTCTTTCAGTATTTCAAATTGTAAATAATATTGCATACTACAAATGATTTCCAAAACAAGATATATAAATACAATTAAAATATGAAAATAGGGTATATATATATATGAAAAATAAAGAAATGATAAAAGAACCCCACAGAAAAGAAAAAAAATGTGAAAGTGATGCTAGTTGAAGTGCCACTGATAGTACAATAATTTTGAAGAATAACTTCATGAAATTGTGTGCAGCTTGTTCAAAATGCCACAATATTTTTTTGTTGTTTGAAACATACTGCTTAATCATGTTCAAGAAAATTTCAAATTATGTTAATTAGGTTAGAATGAATAACTTAGCCAAATAGTGTAATCTTGGCTAAGATTAGATTAGGTATATTAGGTGAATAAATTAATCCAACTGTGTAATCTGGATTAATGTAATTATTTTTTGAATAGGTGTTTAGTCCTTTAAAATGACAAAATAAATGAGGGTTTACACTCCTAAACGCACCCTAATTTCTTTTAATTAAGTTAGTTTAGGGGAAAATTAAACTCGTTAAGAAACATGTTAACACTTGGTGTTATTCGTCTAAAGTTTATACCTTATTGTAAAAATATGTGTGCGATGGGACAACTTGTCACTAGTGTTTAAACCGTGCTCATCTCTCCCATTCTGATCATATCCCCATATCATCGAACGACTCCTATGCCTTTTTGGCCCCCCTTCCATGTTTCTGTTTATCGGCGAGGGGGGGTGGGTGGGTCCGAAAGTGGTTTCCTCCCCTCCGGTCCCACCCCTACGTGTCACCACCGCGACATTTCGTACCCCCCCTCTCAATACCATATACCACTCCTACCCCCTTGCGAAAGAGGTTTTTCACTGCTCTCTCCATAATCTGCACTCCCGTTTATGTTACCCTCTACTTCTGCTCCACCTCCACTCCACTACAGCCATGTATCTCCTTCTCGCTAATGGTCCCGTGCCTCCTTCCGCCTGCCGCTGGTCGCTACGTCAATTAACCGTTGCACCCTCCCATTCGCCATTTCATCCCATTGCGATTTCCTGTTGCTAAGTTAATGCTCATCCTAGATAGTCGTTCAGCCAATGGCTCCCGCTCGTGTGCGAACCTATAAATATTCCCTCTCACCCTCAATCACTTTCTTTCTACACTCTCATACTACCACATTGCTACCAATTCGATCCCTATTTCCCCTACCGATCATCCATTGCTCATAGAGGAATTGCCTCTAAGCCCTCCTTCTTGCACAATTAACAGTTGTCCTCTACCATCCCATTGTCATCTTTTGCAATTTCATCCTGCTATTACTATGTTCCCAAAATCCAAAACCAATGCCATTGTGATAAATCCAATACTCTCTCCCTTTGTGGATTTAGACCACATTCCCTTGGCCGATAGAGACTATAAAATTGCCAAAACACAGTGTGAATTTGACCTCTTTGAATTACACTACTGGTTTCAAGACACCTATCTTGACCAGTCTGATGAGATTGGCCTCTGGAAATCTAGACTACCCATGTTTGTTTTCCCCCAATCCTATTATTTTCCCGAGTTCTTCCTCAAGTGCCATGCCTCTTATCTCTCAAGTAAAAGAACAATCATCTCCCCTAATGGTGAAATTATTTTCACCATTACCCTTGAGAATATAAACCAGATGTTGCAGGTCCAACACATTGAATCCCTGACTCCCTTTTCCATTGAATATCTTAAAGAAATTTACCAAAATCTCACTGTTCCCCAGAGAGCCAGGATTTTTAAATTTTTCCTGCCAGAAGATTCTCAATTACCCAAGAAGAACCCCCATTATCCATCTTCTATTTCCCCCTAAAGAACTAGACATATCATCTTTGTCTTGTCTTGCTTACTTGGGTACTTCGTAGATGAATGGGTAGATGAGCCTATTTTAGGCTTCCTATCCACCCTTTCCACAAATGAAGGACTGCCAATCATCTTTGACTATGGTCACTTTCTTACAGATGTAATACATGAAAAATTCCTTCATTTTCTAACTGAAGGAATGTTAAGATATTTTTCCATTCTTATGCATATGTTCATTTTCTTCTAGACAGATAGATTTCCTTTTGCTGTCCAGAAACTCAATCAGCAGGGTGAACCTCAATGCGTAATCCTTTGGACTTCAATTATCAGAAAGCAATCATAGGAGTACACGTTCAAAGATTTTTATTGATTTTTTTGTATATCCAACAACTTCTTTGCTGAGTGGCCAACAGATTCCCAGGATCAATGAAGACATTCAAAAGGTGTTGCATCTCAGTGAGTAGGTGAAGACAAGAGATTTGTATTTATACCAGTCATTTACAGAAATAAGAGTTTATGGCTCCGAGCTACCACCCTATAAACTGCCAAAGTAACTTCCTATGAGGATATTTTCCTTGGAGTATATTAGGCAAATAATCTAATTAGACAACATTCACTTTGTGTTAGCTAAGAAGAAGTCCCAATTCAGAATTAAAACACAGATAGGGCCATTCATCTGTAACAACAGAGCAGCAGGAGAGGATGCAGACATCCTGTTAGGTTCCTATAATAATAGGCTTCATAATTTTGAATTGACTATGTAAAGTCTTGTAATATTGTACATACTTTTTCTTTCTGCAAAATGTTTTCCCATATTAAAAAATATAAAGAGGGTGAGTCCTAAAATAAAAATCAAAGGACTAAAATAAAAGGATAAAAAAGAAGATAAAATATGGACCCCACCAAAAAGAGATAAAAATAGATTATGAAATTGTGCACATTCAAATGCCACTACTCTTAGTTTACTTTTTGCAAATAAGATTGTGTGCAGCTTGTCAAAATGCCACAATTCATGATGATCAAACAATTTAATCTTGATTCATTCATGCTTTAAATTTCATGCTGATAGATAGAGAATAAAGATCTAGCCAAACTGTTTAATCTTGGCAGATCAGTAGTTAGGTAGAGAATAATAGTGAGCTCATCAGTTTAATCTGAGCCATTGGAAGTTATAAGATTAGAATTAGATAGTTTGATTATCAAAGAAAAATAAAGGGTCAACAAGCTCAAATGCACCCAGTAAAAAAAATAAAAATGTTAGGGTAAATGATGGGTAGGCAGAAGCAGTTTTCACAAGGCATGGAGAGCATCAATTGGCTCATTTCATATTACTAACTTCCTTCCAAACTCATTTTCCCTTGTAAAAATATCCCTTCCCTTCATTTTAAACCCTTTTCCCTAGTTAAAAAGCATATTTTCATTAGAAAAGTAAATTCCCCTTTTCAGTTAAACATGTAAAAACCCACTTAACCTAAGTTTGAAATGTTTTAAAATGTATCGGGCCCCATTGAAAAACTTTACCCAATATTGTTTTTTAACTCCTTACTGTATTATTAAATCCCGCATATATATTTTCCCAACCCCATTTTTCATTAATTCCCCCACTAATTAACCCGGGTCCCCCACTTCTATTTTAATACCCATCACATCACTTATCCCCGGGCCCCGCCTATCAAATCCCCGACTCACCTCTCCTATTCGCCCATCCGTCGGATCTTTATTCCTCAGATCCAATGGTCCCCAATCAATTTCACACCCCCCGACGCCCAACAATTAAAGTTTTCAAAAGGATGCAAAATGGGTGGTTTCGTAACCCCGCTCCCTTGCTACGTGGCAGCTCCAGATTGTATCGCATCCTCCAATCCAAAACCACTAACCCACTTTTCACCATGCGATAACCACCAGTCCATCGTCTGAACTGTACAATGAAACCACCCTGCCATTTGAATTTAACCCCACACCATATGTTTAACCATTGTTGGTTAAAACCAATAAACCTACCTTTTACCATCTTTTCACCATTATTCTGTTCACATTTGCAAAAAGAGCCTCTGCCAACTAATTCTTAAACCAAGAAAGCTCTACCGACCTGTTTTCAAGAGATTTCACACCAGAATCCAAGCCTTTCGCCACTAGGAGACAGTGCCAACTCAGCTTGAAGCTTTATAAAGACCATTGAAGCCTATTTGGCTGCCAAAAAGCCTCAATTGCTTCCAAAACCCCTTCTACAGACTAAAAGCTTCATTTGTAGGTATTCCTAAGTGCCAAGGCCTGTACTTAAGCAAGAAAGTAACAACTGCTAAATTGAACAAATTAAATGGCCTCCGAGAGTATTATGAATGTCAATCCCCTACAACCACCTGTAATTGATGTTGAACGTAACCCCCTTGCTGACAAACACTTCAAAATCAATGATATAGTCATTTATTTCAACTTCCTGGAGCTTCACTGCTGGAGCCCTGATAAATTCATGGACCAGGCTGATGATATCCTCATCTGGGATTCAAACCTACCCAGGTATATCTTCCCAAAAACCTTTCAATTTCCAGAAATCATCAAGCTCTGTCAAGTTAATTATTTGCCCAGTGAAAGAGCCCTAGTAACCCCTAACAAAGAGATTTTGTTCACAATTACTGTAGAATCAATAAACCAGATGTTGCAAATTCAACCTAAGCCTGATGAAGCTCCTTTGTCAATTGAAATCCTCACTGAGTTATATATAAAGCTTGAATTTCCCAAGAGATTTCAAATCTTCCAAAATTTTCTTCCTTCATCTGTTGAAACCCCAAAGAGTAATCCTCCTTATTTAGCCTCAATTTTTTCAGAAAGAACAAGACAGATTGTTTCAATGTTGTCTTGTATTCTAGGCTATTTTACAGATGAGTATGTTGATGCTTCAATCCTAGGTTTTCTGTCCATTTTCTGCCCAGGACAACCTCCTTCTTTCACATTTAACTTTTCTCAATACCTATCAGATTCTATCCATGAGCAGTTAGTTAAATTACCTGAAGAAGGTGTGTTCAAGTATTCATCTGTTTTGTTTCATATGTTCTTATACTTCCAATCTGAAAGGTTTGCAGTAAGCCTCCAAAAACTGGACACTGAGGGTAACCCACAATCAGTTGTCTTCTGGACTTCCCTAATCAGAAAATATTCCACAGAGTTCACCTACAAGGACTTCATTGACTCCTTTATTCATCCAGTTGCCAACATGCTAAGCAGTAGCAATCAACCTAGGATCAATGAAGAAATGAAGAAAATATTACAGTTGTCAGAGCACAGTAGAACAGGAGATTGGTATTTGTACCAGAACCACATTGAAATTAGGGTGTATGGATGTCAACTCACTCCTTACAAGCTGCTCAAATACCTTCCCATGAGGTTATTTTCACTAGAATATATCAGGCAGATCCTAAATTCAAATGAGGTCAATTTTCTATCAGCCAAGAAGAAACACAGTTCAAAATCAAGAACCAGATTGGTCCTTTCATTATCAACAATAGAAATGATGGTCAACAAGCAGATAACAGGAATTCAAGTTCAGTGATAGTTTCAAATGGCAGTATGATCCTTTAGGAGTTATCAACAAGTTAAGAATCAAGTTTAAATTAACTCCTTTTGTCCATGATTCCAAACCAGAGATTGAGAAGTACTCCAACCAGTCAGAGTGGTTGGAGGGTACTTTGAAAGAGGTGGAGAAACCAGTTGAAATAGCTCTTGTCCTACAGACTCCAACCCTACAAGATAGGAATTCCAAGAGACCAAGAGAAGAAGGTTCATATTCAGCTCAAACCACTACTGAAACTAAATTCAAACTAATGTACAGGAAGAAGCCCAAGCCAAATCCTGTAAATGAGCAAGAAGAGATAGTTGAGACAATTGAAGTCATTAATGCAGACTCAGTGGTTAAAGAAAGTGCACCTCCAACAATTTCAGAGGAAACTCATCAGCCTTCAACCTCTAATACTCAGATTATTCAGAAGCAACATAGTGTTGAAGTCTCTTCATCAAGAAAACTAGTGGATAAAGAAAAAGACATAAGGGAGAAATATAAAGAAATCAACTGAGAAATGAAGCATTGAAATCTAAAACCTATGCCCAATATATGAAATAGACTCCTAGTGATAAGAATAAATTATTTTCAGTTTTCGACTACAAAACTAGAAATACGAAGAAGGCCTTTCTACAGCCACAGATACAAGGCCCAAAAACAACAACATATTACAAAAAGACAGAATTTGAAGTTTTTGCCAAGGATGTTCATCCTATAGATCAAATTGAGTTTCATAAGCAAGCATGAGAAATGCTATACTCAAATATGACCAACAAATCTATGAGCGTACAAAAACTACAAAATTCTGTAGAGAATATCAAAGCACAGTTAAAACTAGAGAAGGCATCCTCACAAGAAAAGGATAATAGAATCAAAACACTTGAAGAATTGGTCATGAGGATTGGGTATGATCCTAAGAACATCAAAGTAGCTGAAGAGCTTATAAAAAAGAAGAATGAAGACATTGTTGCATTAAAAAGAAACTGAAATTACCTCCTACTGAACATCCACAAGCAAAAGAAGTTTTGGAGAATGAAGGCCAAAAAGATGAAATGATGAATCTCATCATTCAGTTGACAGCTCAACTGAAAGAAATGGAGAATGAGATGGACAAATTGGTGCAGGAAAAGAAGGTCAGCATGGAAGCAGTTATTGTCACTGCCATTCCTATAGTTACTACAGCAGCTCCATCTACTTCATCAGCTCCATTACCAACAACACTTACAGCTACTACATCAGCCACTACATCAACAACAGATTCAACAACAACAACAACTCATCCTAATGATGAAGCAGGTAAACTGATCAAAGCCATGCAGGATATGTCCATCCAAACAAATGAAATAAATAAACTTAAAGAAAAAATAAAAATTCTAGAGGATGAAAAGAAGCTAGTTCAAATCATGCATAAAGATGAAACACAAAAGTCAAACAGATTGAATGAAAGGTTACAAAAGTTAGAGAAAGAATTGACACTGAAAGAGCCACTAGCCCAAGCAAAGCAACAATTATGGGCCAATATCATTAACTCTGTTAATGATATTTGGCCATCCATCCAAGTTATCTTTGAGCAGATAGATTTGATCAAGGAAGCAAGTGAGGCAATTCAAAAGGTAAGAGCAGAACTTGGAAAGAAACCAGAGGAAGCCTCTAGGGTAATCCAGTTCCTAAATTCAAAAAACAAGTATGAATTGCAGGAGCTTGGAATAACTGACAGAACAGAGACCATATTAGAAGTGAAGAAAGTAATCACCAAAAGAAATATGATGATACAACTTGAGGAGAAATGTCAAAACATGCAACTGGTAGTAGACAGGTTCATGGTCAAATTTGATGTTTTGAGGCAGAAAGGTCTGCCTAATCCTTTGGTGATTAATGACAGGTTGATGAAACATGAAGATTATGACAAGAAAATCAGAGAAGTGGCCAAAGAACAGTCCAACAATTCCTCCATGAAAGGAATTCCTACAGGAAAAGTGCTCTATCAGACTTTTGAGAATCTCTTTTACCTCCAGCATGAGGTAAAACATCTCTTTATAAACAAGCCTACTTTTGCAAAGTACACAGAAACTGATGAAATCTACAGAAGAATGGTAAAAATCAAATTACGAGATGAAGAGGCTTGGGATAAACTGAATGATTTACTTTGATAGGTAAAAGTAAAACAGGTAAAAGAGTAGTCAAGGTCGAAATAGAGCATTCAAAGGTTAAAAGTAAAGTAGTGACATAGTTTAAAGAGTATCAAATGAAAGACACTAAATAGAAAAAGAGATAAAGCAGCGAAATATCAGTGAAAGCAAACAACAAGGCCAAATAAGCAGGGACAACTTGCATTAGTTAGATAGATGTCTCTATCTTCTTGCATGAAGATATTTCATTTTCCTTGAATAAATTCTAAATCAGTTTTGGGATATTTTGTAGTAGTTTTTGTATAAATACTTCATAATTTGAAGTATTGAGGGGTGGATTTCTGAATATTTCTATAGTTGAACTCATCTACAACCTGAGGGTTTACTGTACTTTTCCAGTTGACAGACAGGACAAATAATAGAAGCATTTCTTTACAAGATTCATGTGTTGAGCCACTTTAGTGAAGTATATTTCAATTATTCATGTTATTTTCTAAGTCATTACATAAACTTGAATGTTTTTCTAAATTTGAATGGTATAACATGGATGTTATTGTAGAATTTGTTTAAGTGCACTCTGTTCTGAAATGTTATTCATTTTTTATGTTTTCTTTTGATATCTGGTTTAAAGGATCCTTAATTTCCCTCTAATCCTGATTGACCTCTTTCATCTTCCTTCATTATCCGGTTTAAGGAATCCTTAACTGCTCCTTGGTCCCGATTTCAACTCATATCACCATCTCAGCCCTAAAGATCTATTGTTGCTCAGTTACCTTGCCCTGTAACACTGCTTTTATAATTGGTTTCTATTCTGTTTTCTTGATATATTGACTCCATAGCCCAATGGAAAATAGACAAGCACCTATCCATCTAAATCAGTAATTCCACCAACAAATCAAAATCAAACCAAATCAATCAAACATAACTAGCCTAAAATCCATTAAAACAAATAAAGTTAAATCACATAGAGAGAGCCCTCTCTGAGTTATGGAAGGCTAGATCCTAGGCTCCAAAGTAGGTTTGTAGTTACCTCTGATATTTCTTTTTAACACATTGAACAACCCTTGGAAATTTGGAGTGATAACACATCCTACTGAAACAAATGAATTTTCACCTTAGCTTTGCATGGTCTTATGACCCCTTTGGGGTAATTTCTAAGCTGAGGTTGGAACAGAGGAAAACCCCCTATGTACATACCCAGAGACCAGAGATTGAGAAATACATGAATCAACAGGTTTGGGTAGAGAATACATTGCAGGAGGCCAAAGAGCAGGTGTTGTCTAGAACTGCTTGAGAGACTCCTACCCCTAGAGAGAAGATTGAGAAAAGGCTGAGAGAGGAGGACTCTCCTTCAGTTATAGAAGTCTCAGCCAAGGAATTCAAGATGTATTCAAAGAAGACAAAGACACGCTCCAAGGTAGATTTCCCACCATTGGAGGAAACATAGGGTACTATTGTGTTCTCTGGCCTTCAAATTTAAAGTTTGGTAGCAGCACCATCGATTCTCCATCATCTTCAACTACTAAAGAGAATCCATTTACAACACCACATACACCACTGTAATTTACAAAAAAGTGACAGTTGGAAATATTTCAAAGATACAGATAAATTAAACAGAGGAATGTAGCCCTCCATGATAATATCTATGATCAATTTAGGAAGCAACCTTCCTCAATTCAACGCAGGCTCATTTCAGCCTATGACACAAAGAAAGGGAGAATGAATATGGCCTTCTTATAGGAACAGGTTCCTCAACCTAAATCAACAGATGATTTCAAGCATACTACATTTAAGTTTGAGGCAAAGGAAGTTCATCCTTTGGATTAGATAGACATGCACAGGAAAAAAAGAGAAATGGTTTCTTCAACCTTCACACAGACTTCCCTTACTACTTCTAAGCTGCAGTTGTCTTTGAATAATGTTCAATCACAACTCAAACTCGAGAAAATTTCCTCTCTGGCCAAAGACAACAAAATTAGATATTTGGAGGAAATGGTGATTAAAGCAGGGTTTGATCCAACTGATTCAAAATCCATGGAAGAGATCATTAAGAAGAAGAATACTAGCATAGCATCCTTGAGGAAGCAATTGAAGCTGCCTGCCATTGAAGATCCCCAGGCAAAAGATTTAGGAGAAACATAGATACAGAAAGAAGAAATGTTGAAGCTATTGGTGGAACAGAGTGCACATATTAAGGAAATGAAGGCAGAGATGGATAAGTTGATCAAAGAGAAAGAAAATAGTTCCCAACTTGATATGGTTCCTCTTGATGCAATGCCCATTTCATCATTACTTCAGACATGCATTACTACAACAGCTACAACAACAGGAACATCATCCTCCGCAACACCTTTTTCTTCTTCAACTGCAGATGATTCAATTCAATTGGATCAATCAATGGAAAACATGTCGATACAAGGAGAATAAATTAAAAAACTGAGAGAATACGTAAAAGTACTACAGGAACAAAACACTAGATATGATAATTCTCTCCTAATAGAGATGCAGAAATCCTAGAATCTTTCCCAAAGATTCCAGTAGATGGAAAAGGAAACTGCCATGGGTAATACCCTAGCATAGGTTAAAGAGAACATTTGAAAAATGATAGAGGAAGACATGGTAGAAATATGGCCATCTATACAAATTATATTTGAGCAGAAGGAATTGATTGAGAGATCTAGTGAAGCTATTGAAAAAATCAAAGTAAGGTTGGGGGATAAACCCAGTGAAGCTACGGAGCTCATCAAGTTCCTCAATTCCAAAAACAAGCAGGAACTGGAAGAATTGGATATTGAGGATAGAACTAAAACCATACTAGAGGTAAAAAAGGTGTTGACCAAGAGAAATTTGATCAGGAAACTCGAAGAAAAGTGTCAAGTTATGGACATTGGTGTATAGAGTTTCTTCAACAAGATGGAAGCCCTCTAAAAAAAAGGACTTCCCAGTTTATTAGTAATAAATGAAAAGCTCAACACACGGTTAGATTACAACCATAAATTGTTAACTAAGGCTAAAGACGCTTCTAAGTTTACAGGAGGAAGAATCAACATGACAGGAAAATCATTTTTAGAAGCATTGGCATATGATTTGGACATTCAGTATCAAATCAAGCATACCTTTATTTCCAAACCAAATTTTTCCAAATACACTGAAGTGGACGAGGTCTACAAAAAGTTACTCAAGACATCTATCCCTAGTGAACAAGGTTCGGATGAATTATGTGAGTTATTGGAGTAAGCAGATGACTTGGTTGTAAAGCTCAACATCAACAACACATCATAATTCGAAGGGCCACATATGCAACAATTCCACAAATCAAGTACCAACACTTCAAACAGTTCCAATTTTCCTAAATTTTTGTAACAGTTAGATAGATTCAGTTTAGGAATTCCTAAATACATCCTGGTCAGTTTTGACAGGATATTTTGTAAATAACTTATAAAACTTCTCTTTTTGAAGTATTAAGGGTTGATTTTTTCATTCCAGAACGCTATTTTACTATTTTCATTTGATGGGTTGATCAATAATAAAAAGGACATTCTTCACAGGATTCATGTGTTGGACTATTTGGTGAAGTGCTTCTCTCACTGTCTATGTGTTTATTCCTTTGTTTCCATGCTTATGTTTTCTTAAATCTGAATTATTTTACAGAAAGTTGATGAACATAATTTGTTGAAAAATACACTCTGATTCTAGCTGTAGATAATTTAAATGTTTTCTTCTGATATCATGTTAAAGAATTCTTAGTTGCTCTTAACTTATATCTTTTCTTCTATCACACTTCATTTAAACATAAAGGATCCAGTTAGTTCAGCTACCTTACCCAGTGACACTCCTTTGAAAATATGAAATAGTTCCACATTAAGTTGTAGACTCCATAGCCCAATGGAAATTTCAGGCATTTAATCAACCAAACCAATTTTAAAATCGAAACTCTGAACTATCATAACTAGCTTAATATCTAAATACAACAAAGTTAAATATGATAGAGAGATCGCTCTCTAAAGCTGGAAGGTCTAGATCCCAGCTTCCAAAGTGGTTTTGTGCTTACCTTTGTGATTTTCTTCTGTAACCTCGGAAAATTACAGAGTGCTAACATTCCGATGACCATACGGGGAACATTTAATCCTTCATCTCATTTCTACAAAATCAATTTCCCTAGTTTATATAACTTTATTTCAGGAAGAGTAATGATCAAAATTTTAGAAATAAAGGATTAGAGGTTGTTTTTCACATTTAAAATCTGTCTCTGAAAAGAATTTACACCAGATCTCATCCTGATCTAGAACCTCTCGAAATTTTAGATGATCCTGAAAAGTTAGTAAGGAAAAGAATTTTAGCTGAAAGTCAAGGAAGTAATAGTCCCCTTTCTAGGGAAAAATCTCTTCCAGAAAAGTTTATTACCATACAAGATCTTCAGTTTGACTTACCATTTGAACACAATTTATTTAGGACCAAATCTGAAAGTTTTGGCGATCAAATAGTAATTGATAAATCTGTTCTCTAGCCCTATAAATCTGAAAGACCATCTGTTGAACTTGATTTTGATCAGAAAGCACTCCAATACTTTGAAAAATTACAGGATCTTGTATCAACACTTGATCAAGTTGTACATCAGGCTTATATTCAACAATTTGTTGAACTTTTTTCCCTCACTATTGCAGCATCATCTCTTTCTTCCCAATCTGTTCATCCTACATCAATAGGCCCCACCCCTTTTGTAATCTCTACTACTTCTCCAGTAGTATCATAGACAGTAATCCAATGTTGGGTCCCTATAATACTAGTGATTACCCATGTTGGGTCCCTATAATACTAGTGATTACCCCATTACTATGGTAGTTGTATCCCTTATTAATATTGTTGTGCCCCTATTGTCCCCATATTGTTATTACTGTGCCCCATAGAATCCCTCTATTGTTATTTTTGTGGCTTTATATTATTATTATTAGGTCGGCTGGGTTATATTGTGACTCCTTAGACTCCTATATATAGAGAGGAGGTTTTTGTCATTTGAATCATCCAAGAATTTTTCATTTATGTAACGTAAAGGTGGTTGCCCCCTCAAAGAGGTTGAATTCTAAGGCGTTGATCTATCTTTTCTATCTTTTTGTGAGCTGGTTTCATAACATTTGGTATCAGAGCCTTGGATTCTAGGGTTTCGCTGCTCCAAATAGGTCATCGTGGCATTTTCACTATAACTTTTTTTCTGCAACGTTTCAGAAGCTTAAAAAAAACCCATTTGAGAAGAAATCGCGCTGAACCTCGGGTCCAAATTTCAGAGCTTTTCGCGCTATATTTGCGGAGATATGATCTAAGGAAGTTGGTGTTTTTGCAGACTCCTGAATTACATTCCAAATAGGTGACCTGGGGAAAATTGTCATAACTTTCTCTCTGATCATCGGATTGAAATTTCATAAGAAGATACAGAAAGATGACGAACTGTAGTTTCTTGTATATATTTTTCAGAGCCAAAGGTTGAAACAATGACTCATGGCACGTCGCACAAGTTCGCTCTACTGAACTAGTCTATAATCAGGTCACTGTGGGAGATTTCGCATAACTCTTCCTTGGAAAATCCAATTTGGATCAGACTAGTGGAATTGGAAAGAGGACACAGAGGGCTACTGTAGGTCACAATTTCAGAACTGGATGATTCGAAAGTACAGAGATACATCAGAGGTAATATCAAGCTCCTACAAAGTGAAAAAAGGTGTGTAGATTTTTTTAAATTTTTGCTTAAGCTTGGTTTGAAAATTTATTTTGAAGGAATCCAAAGGGCATAGTATAGCATTATTATCAGTAACTGATGCCCCGAGGAAAGAAAATGCAAACACCTAGTAAGCAACCTGAAAGCTCTAGCATGACTTATGAAGAAAAGGAAGAAATGCTACATGATATATCAAAATTACAAGACCAAGTGCAACAATTGTCACTCTCAAAAAAGCTATTAGAAGCTAAGATAAATGGCGTGGAATCTAAGATAAAGAGCGTGGAAGCTAAGATGGATGATTTGAAGATAGATTTGAAGACAGATTTGAAGAGAGACATGGCAGATTTGAAGACAGATTTGAAAATTTTTTTACAAGAAATACTTACTAATGGTGAAAAGGTAGTAAAGGAAACTCATAATGCGAACGAAAGAAATGTTAATAATGATTTCATAGACTCTAATGTGGGATCAAAGACCCACCATATTCCAAAAATCGATATGAGGAAGTTTGATGGCAAGGATCCCACAACATGGATATTACAGATGGAGCAATTTTTCGATCTCAATAATGTGCAAAACACACAAAAGGTACGTATTGCAACTTTATATTTGGAACCAAATCAGTTTGTATGGTATCAATGGCTTTGCTCTCGTAAACAAATTATCACTTGGGCAATTTTTACAGAAGAATTGACAGCACATTATGAGGATACAAAAAACAACACTTTTTTTAGCCAATTGATAAGTCTCAAAGAAAAGGGTTCAATAATGGAGCACATTGAGGAGTTCCAAAAATTGAACATAAGGGTAAAAAATATTCCAGAGGAGCATAGGATTGATGTGTTCATAGGGACTTTAAAGGATAATATCCAACATGATGTTCGCCTTTGGGAACCTGATTCATTAGAGAAGGCATTCAGGTTAGCAAGAAAAATGGAAAGCAAAATTATGGCAACCAGGAAGCATACCATTCACAACTATAAAGATGGAAGTGTTGCCCCTAGTCTTCCACAACATATAAGGTTGACACCACAAAAATTGGAAGAAAAAAGAGCAAAAGGGCTTTGTTACAGTTGTGATAGCAAATACACTAAAGGTCATAAGTGTGCTGAGAAGAAATTATTCTACATAGATTGTGAAGAGGAAGAAGAAAAGGAGCAAGAAAGGTCAAAAGAAGAGGATATACTCCAGGAACAAAGCCTAGATAAAGAAGAAATGAATCCGACCATATCTTGTAATGCATTGGCGGGAATTACCACTCAAACCATCAAGATAGAAGGACAAATCAAGAAGAAAAAGGTAATAGTGTTGATTGATTCAGGAAGTACCCACAATTTTATTCATTGTAAGGTAGCAAAAGAATTGAATTGCTTCTTATATCCAGCACCAGAGTGTCAAGTGATGGTTGCAAATGGAGGAACAATAAATTACTCTGGAAAGTGCCATAATATCAAGCTATCCATGGGAGAATATGTATTGATTAGCCCAATGCTTTCCATTCCAATGGGAGGTGCTGATGTTGTACTAGGAGTCCAATGGCTACAATCCTTGGGTACAATAGCTTTTAATTTTCAAGAACTTTTCATGAAATTTTTTATGGAAGGAAAGGAAGTTAAATTAAGGGGTATTGCAGGGAAATTGGGAAAGATAATCAGCTCTAACGGTATGACAAAGCTTCTAAAAAAGGAACAAAGAGGTGTAATTGCACAATTATGTTCGCTAGATGTTTCCACATTAGAATCATCTATTTCTCCAGATCTCCAAAAAGTCTTGGACAATCATTCCAAGGTATTTGAGACTCCCAAAGGTCTCCCACCTATTCGTGATCATGATCATGCTATTCATCTGATTCCAGGAAGTGTTCCTCCAAACATCAGGCCGTACAGATATCCATATGCCCAAAAGAGTGAAATTGAACGTATGGTTGCAGAAATGCTAGAGGCTGGTATAATTCAACCGAGTCAAAGTTCTTTCTCTGCTCCAGTAGTATTGGTGCACAAGAAGGATGGATCATGGTGCATGTGTCCAGATTATAGGGAGCTCAACAAGCTCACTATTAAAGATAAGTTTCCCATTCCTGTCATTGATGAATTACTGGATGAATTGCATGGATCAATTTACTTCACCAAGTTGGATCTTCGTTCAGGGTATCATCAAATCATAATGAAGACTGAAGACATTTCGAAAACAACATTTAGAACTCATGAGGGTCATTATGAATTTTTGGTCATGCCTTTTGGCCTTACCAATGCACCTTCAACATTTCAAGGTTTGATGAATTCCATTTTAAAACCATTCCTTAGAAAATTTGTGTTAGTATTTTTTGATGATATACTAATCTACAGCAAGTCTTGGAAGGATCATGTTGAACATGTTGACAGGGTGCTACAAATATTGGAGGAGAAACAATTATATGCAAAAAGATCCAAATGTTTCTTTGGAGTACAAGAGGTGGAATATCTTGGTCATATTGTATCTCATGAAGGAGTTAAGGTAGACCCTAGCAAAATTAAGCCATTAAGGAATGGAAAATCCCCACATCCATAAAGCATCTGCGAGGATTTCTCGGGTTGACAGGGTATTATCGCAAGTTTGTTAAGAATTATGGGAGAATAGCAGCACCTCTAACAACATTATTGAAGAAAGATGCATTTTCATGGACTCCAGAAGCAACAAAGGCCTTCGAACATCTTAAAGAGGCAATGTGCCAAGCACCGGTCTTAGCTACACCAGACTTCACAAAAACCTTTATTGTGGAATGTGATGCTTCAGGAAATGGAATTGGTGTTGTTTTAATGCAAGATGAAAGACCCATTGCTTTTGAAAGTCGTCCAATCAAGGGAAAGTTTTTACACAAAGCTATTTATGAGAAGGAAATGTTGGCAATACTCCATGCACTTAAGAAATGGCGACCCTACCTAATGGGAAGACACTTCAAGGTAAAAACAGATCATGATAGCCTTAAATACTTTTTAGAACAAAGATTATCCTCTGAAGAGAAACAAAAGTGGGTCACAAAGATGTTGGGTTATGACTTTGAAATCATCTACAAAAAAGGGAAGCAAAATGTGGTGGCAGATGCACTCTCAAGAAAGGATGAGGATGTGGAAGCATTGTTGTGCGTCATTTCTATTATCCAACCAGATTGGATAAACGAAGCAAGGGAGGAATGGAAGAATGACAAAGAAGTGTGGGCACTTATTCGAAAGTTACAACAAGATTCCAGTACGTCTGATACATTTAGTTGGCAAAATGATTCGTTATGGTACAAAGATCGCTTATACCTTTGTAAGAATTCCCAACTAAAACAAAAGATTCTTAGGGAATTGCACACTTCTCCCTTAGGAGGGCACTCAGGATTTTTAAAAACTTACCACAAGGTTAAGAAGGAATTTTTTGGGATGGCCTTAAATTGGATATTCAAAAGTTTGTGGCGGAATGTTTGCCAACAAAATAAAGTCGAAACAATTAAGACACTGGGTCTATTACAACCTTTATCCATTCCAAGCCAACGTTGGGAGGAGGTTTCAATGGATTTTATCACAGGTTTACCCAAGTCTGAGGGAAAGAGTGTCATCATGGTGGTAGTTGACAGACTTACCAAGTATGCACACTTTTGTGCATTATCACATCCATTTAAAGCCAGTACAGTTTCTACTGCACTTATGGAAACAATTCAAAAGCTACATGGAAACCCAAAGATTATTGTAAGTGACAGAGATCCCATTTTCATTGGAAATTTTTGGACAGAATTATTTTCTTGTATTGGTACTTAGTTAGATCATAGATCATCTTATCATCCTTAATATGATGGGAAAACTGAGACAATAAACAAATGTTTGGAAGGATATCTTTTTTGCTTTGTATCTGATAAACAGACACAATGGGTCAAATGGTTGCCTCTGGCTGAATGGTGGTATAACACTTCCTTCCATACAACAACAAAAATGACCCCATTTATGGCACTTTATGGATATCAGCCACCATCCATCACATCATATTTAAGAGAAAATTATAAGGTTCAAGCAGTGGAACATCACATCGAACATCAGCAACAAGTCCTCCAACTCTTAAAGGATAACCTCATGTTGGCACAGAATAGAATGAAACAACAGGCAGATCAACATCGCAGCGAAAGAAGTTTTGATATAGGTGATTGGGTATTCCTACGGCTACAACCATATAAGAAAATGTCCCTCAAGCAAGCTAAGAAGGATAATAAATTATCACCAAAGTATTATGGTCCGTACAAGGTGTTGCAAAAGATTGGTACTATGGCATACAAATTGGAGCTTCCTATAGCTTCTCGATTGCACCCAGTTTTCTATGTTTCATGTTTAAAGAAGGTTATAGGCAACAAGCTCCCAATTCAAACAATATTTCCAGAACTTCACGAGGAAGGAAAAATTATATTGGAACCGGAAGCAGTCATAGAAATAAGAACTCGACAGCGACGAAATCGATCAATTTTAGAGTATCTTATCAAGTGGAAGAACTTATCCGCTGAAGATTCCACATGGGAGGATAAGAATTTTATACAGAAGCATCCAGAACTACTCAAGCGTTGAGGACAACACTTTTTTGAAGGAGAGGGGCATGCTGGGTCCCTATAATACTAGTGATTACCCATGTTGGGTCCCTATAATACTAGTGATTACCCCATTACTATGGTAGTTGTATCCCTTATTAATATTGTTGTGCCCCTATTGTCCCCATATTGTTATTACTGTGGCCCATAGAATCCCTCTATTGTTATTTTTGTGGCTTTATATTATTATTGTTAGGTCAGCTAGGTTATATTGTGACTCCTTAGACTCCTATATATAGAAAGGAGGTTTTTGTCATTTGAATCATCCAAGAATTGTTCATTTATGTAATGTAAAGGAGGCTTCCCCCCCGAAGAGGCCGAATTCTAAGGTGTTGATCTATCTTTTCTATCTTTTTGTGAGCTAGTTTCGTAACATCCAACCTATCCCAAAAAATCCTATATCTATCCCTCCCATAAGATCACACATTATTCAACCTAATATGGCTGCTAGTTATGCGTCCTTAGTTTTACCTACCAAGTTGCATCCTATGTTGAGAATGAAACAAGATTATGGAGCTTAGTGGAAAGAAGTCGCCTTCACTAAGTGGGCCCGCAGGGTATTTTTGGCGCAAAGTCTATTTTTAGACTATGTCTATTTTTAGACATATGGATCATGGTCTATGAGTTGCAGGATGCTATTTATGGATGATTGGTCATGTTGGGAAAAATAGATGGACTTCTATTTCTGGTTCACAGCGGAGTGATCAGAGTCTATTTTTAGACTGCCAGGCTAAAAGTAGAAAAGTCAATATTATTGTCTCATAATAATATTTAGACTATAAACATTATCTTATCCTCTTGGAGCACTTCAGTTTGAGCTACAGATGTGGCACATGCAACTGTCAGAAGGAAATACGCTTTTCTTGTGGGTCAGTTGAGCTATTGCATGCAGGACTTCAGTTAGAACTCATGTGGTTGAGTTTGGTGGTGTTGATGGAGTTGTGTTCAGTTTGACTTGGTTAAACTAGTTGTAATTAGTCTAACTGCAAAGAGACTAGTGATGAGTGATGTGAATTAATTGATTAAATTAATTCACTAATTATTAACTCATAATGCAACTGAAGAATACATCAGTTAACTCAGTGCATGTACAGTTCAGTGGAGACAGGTGTTAGAGGTTGAGATTGCTATCAGTTGTGACTATAGTTGTGCATGAGATCTTGCACAATCAATGGATTGAGTATGCCCATGAGGATTGCGTAGTATATGCCCAGTGAAATAGCCTATGCTCACGTGATTTTCAGTGTGGGTGATTTTCACTTGGTATTGTGCAATAGAGGCAGGCAAAGTAGTGGAGAAGATTTGAACCTGTGACTTGTTCGGATCTGAGCTAGTTTTGTGTGTAACAGGTGGAGATAGTGCTGGATACTTGAGAGGAGTATTGTACTATGTATTGTTACATGTTCTCAATCATTATAATATACAGATAGTGTGGGGTTTTCAGCTGTAAGATTTCCCTGGGTTACATACTGTGTTAATGTGTGCATGCTATTGATGTTTCATTGTTTTTGATGCTGCTAAATTGATGATCAACATAGAGGAGGTTATGTATTGTGCATGTATTCCGCAATAGTGTATAATCGGGATAATCTCTATTGAATAAGTGTTTATTATTCAAAATTTCTACATGGTATCAGAGCTGTTGATCATTAGATCTACTATTCAGGAAGTGTTTACATTCTATTTCTTTAGGCAGAGTCTGTAATCGGGCCAGGTAGCCTCTGGATTCATCCTTCCTTTGGAAGGTGAGATATGATGTAAAAGCCCATACAGTCAATCTTTGTACGAGAAATACTTGGTAAAAGCCCATACAGTCAATCTCTGTATGATAAATACTTTGTTCTCACGAATCTTAGATCAGAGGCGGTTGAGTTTGGAGCAGGTGGAATTCGAATTTGCAGCAGTGTTTTCTTGGTATCAATGTGGCAATGTCTTTCAACGGATTGCGATTGGAGTATGCTCTTGAGGGTAGCTCGAACTATATTGCATGGAAGGACAGGATGGAGGCAGTGTTGGATGATAATGGACTGAAGGATTTCATAGAGGCTAATGTCCCAAATCCTACTGATGCTACGCAGGTTGATGCTTGGCAAAAGAAGACAACAAAGTGTCGAAGGATTCTGTTGGAGGGCGTGAAGGATCACATTGTGTCCAGCCTGCATGGTAAGACTTCTCCATACTTGATGTGGAAATATTTGACAGATCTATTCCAAAGCAAGAGCGATCAGAGGAAGCTGGCGCTCAAAGATAAACTTAGAAACATCAAATGTGAGAAGGGAGACAATATGCCCAAGTATCTCACGAAGTTCACTCAGTGCAGGGATGAGCTGGGAAGTGTGGGGGTGACTGTCGATGATGAGGACTTGGTGAGCTTGGCTCTCCTTGGTCTTCCGAAGAGTTGGCATTCCTATCAGGACTCTATCAATGGTTGGGAGAAATTGCCAGGATGGGAGAGACTTTGGTCAGATCTTGTGCAGGAGGAGATCAGGCGGAATACCAGGGACGGATCTTCATCAAAGGGACTTGATGAAGAAAATTGCGCTTTGGCTGCCAAAGCAAAGAAGGGGAAGAGCAAGAAAGCTTCTCAGTCTAGTGCGAAAGGCAAGAAGCAGGACATGTCCAAGGTGAAGTGTTTTCACTGTCACCAGCACGGACACTATGCCACTAATTGTCTGCAGAAGAAGAAGAACAAGCAAGCTGCTGGATCTACAGCAGGAGAGGCTCTAGCCTCGCAGTTTGAGCTTGATTTTTCATTGATCATATGCTTGGTTTCAAGTGTGATGGGACCGGTGTGGTTCTTGGACAGTGGTGCATCTTTTCACATGACAGGAGATCGAGATTTGTTTTCTGATATGGAGGACAAAGATCTTGGAGTGCACATCGAGATGGGCGATGATGGTAGATACAGTGCGACCGGTATTGGTACCATTTCCTTTGAGAGGGAGTCTGGTAAACCCTTCGTATATAAGGAAGTGATGCATGTTCCAGGATTGAAGAAGAATATTATCTCTGTGGCGATGTTAGAAGACAAGGGATATGATGTTGTTTTCAGCGAGGGAAAGGCTTTCCTGCGTAGCAAGACAACTGGAGAAACCCGGAAGATAGGGGTTCGAGTGAGGAACCTTTATCAGTTGCATGTAGATGGATGCACAACAATGGCATGCAAGGCAGAAGGATTGGTGAGCCGGGATGATGGCGAGTTGTGGCACAGGAGATTGGGTCACCTTCACCATGGAGCCTTGAAGATACTGCAGCAGATCACTACAGGGCTTCCTAAAGGCACTCTTGCGCAGTCAGATCAGTGCAAGGGGTGTACTTTGGGAAAGTTTGTGAAAGCCACCTTTCACGAGAAGGATAGTCGCGCCACGACGATCCTTGAGAGAATTCACACAGACGTGTGTGGACCTTTCTCAGTAGCTTCGACAGCAAAACACAGGTATTATGTGATCTTTGTTGATGATTTCTCTCGTAAGTGCTGGATCTTCTTCATGCAGAAGAAGAGTGAGACATACTCAAAGTTCTGTGAGTTCAAAGCACTGGTCGAGAAGGAGTCAGGGAAGAAGGTGAAGGCTCTTAGGAGCGATAATGGTGGTGAATACATCTCTGGCGAGTTCAAGGACTTTTGCAGTGCAGAAGGGATTCGAAGAGAGCTCATAGCTCCCCATAACCCACAGCAGAACGGGGTTGCTGAGCAGAAGAACAGAACAATCGTGGGTGCTGCACGGGCGATGTTGCATGATCAGGGCCTACCCCTTCACTTGTGGGCGGAAGCATGCAATACAATAGTTTATGTGCATAACTGTTGTCCTCATAGGATACTTGGCATGAGTACACCCGAGGAGGCTTATTCTGGTAAGAAGCCTGATCTTTCTCATTTGAGTATTTTTGGTGCTAACGTTTACATGCATGTGACGAAGGATGCTAGGAAGAAGTTGGAGCCGACCGCAAAGGTTGGGATATTTGTGGGGTACACTGATACGCCCCACAACTATCGTGTGTATTTGCCAGACAGTGGTAAGACTGTTGTGCGACGGGACATAAAATTTCAGGAGGAGAAAGCCATGAAGTGTTCGCTTGAGAGGGAGCCACACTTGCATGCAGATGAGGAGCTATTAGTTCCTAAGGATGAGGTTCAGGACGTGGATCAGCCACAGGATGAGGTTCATGGAGTGGAAGAGACCACTCATGCAGCACCAACCATTAGAGGGCGAAAGCGCTTGACAGAAGCTGAGCGATTGGCTCAAGATGCAGAGAAAGTTGTAGGACCACCTACAGCCCAACGCAGGCAGAAACAGTCACTTGATCGGTACACTGGATACATGGCTCTTATGAGCAAATGTGTTGTGACTAAGCCATCCTCTTTCGAGGAAACTGTGGAGGATCCCGCATGGGTAGACGCCATGGTGGAAGAGTATGATTCGATTGACAGAAACAGTGCATGGGAGATTGTTCCTAGACCAGAAGGGAGATCAGTGGTGGGTTCGAGATGGATCTACAAAGTTAAGCAGGCAGCTGACGGGAGTGTGGAGAAGTACAAGGCAAGATTTCTTGCCCGAGGCTTTTCACAGATAGAGGGGATCGATTATGAGGATACCTTTGCACCTGTCGCAAGGTATTCTTCCATATGGACGATTCTTGCTCTCTCAGTGCACATGGGATGGCACATTCATCAGATGGATGTGAAGACTGCGTTCCTCAATGGAGTCATTAAGGAGGAGGTGTACATAGAACAACTCGAAGGTTTTGATATCTTCAGCAGTGAGTCGCATGTGTGCAGGCTCAAGAGAGCACTGTATGGGTTGAAACAAGCACCACGTGCTTGGTACACATGGATAGACAATTATTTCATCGGACTTGGATTCACCAAGAGTGAGGCGGATCCTAACCTATACCAGATTGTGGTGGAGGGTAAGTTGCTTATCATTGTACTTTATGTAGATGATTTGATTCTAACGGGTGATGAGTTGTTGATACTTTCATGCAAGGATGATCTTGCTAAGGAGTTTGAGATGAAGGACTTGGGCCTCCTTCATTATTTCCTAGGATTGGAAATTTGGCAGCGCAGTGATGGACTATTTGTTTCTCAGGGTAAGTATGCTTGGGAGATACTGGAGAAGTTCAACATGCATGGCTGCAAGCCTGTTGATACTCCTCTTCCTGGAGGTTGGAGGAAGGAGGATGCCACTTCGGCAGAAGAAGTGGATGCCACTGTTTATCGATAGTTGGTGGGGTTGCTTATGTATCTGGTCAATACACGACCCGATATATGCTATGCTGTTAACCAGCTTTCACAAGCTATGGTTAAGCCAACCAAGCTCTTCTGGAAGGCAGGCAAGCATGTATTGCGTTATTTGAGAGGCACATCGGGATATGGATTGTGGTACAGACAGGAGGATGAGGTGAAGCTATGTGGCTTCACGGATGCAGATTGGGCAGGGAGCCCAACGGACAGAAAGAGCACATCAGGAGGGGTCTTCAGTATTGGGTCGACAGCAGTTTCTTGGTACAACAGGAAGCAGAGATCTGTGGCACTCAGTTCAGCAGAGGCCGAGTATATGGCAGCAAGTTTGGCTGCATGCGAGGCTATATGGATGAGGAAGATCCTGGTCGGTTTGTTCGGTTCTCACTTGGATCCTACTGTGATTTACTGTGATAACCAGAGTTGCATTAAACTCTCGGCTAATCTTGTATTTCATGATAGATCTAAGCACATTGACATCAGGTACCATCATATCAGAGATTGTGTGCAGCGGAGAATCATGTTACTTTCATACATTCCAACGGAGGATCAGGATGCTGATATCTTGACGAAGGCGCTCACCAGGAGCAAATTCGAATACCACCGAGGCAGGATAGGGGTTGCTGATAATCCATATCTTGTTGAGAGGGAGTGTTGATAATGCAACAAGATGATGGAGCTTAGTGGAAAGAAGTCGCCTTCACTAAGTGGGCCCGCAGGGTATTTTTGGCGCAAAGTCTATTTTTAGACTATGTCTATTTTTAGACATATGGATCATGGTCTATGAGTTGCAGGATGTTGTTTATGGATGATTGGTCATGTTGGGAAAAATAGATGGACTTCTATTTTTGGTTCACAGCGGAGTGATCAGAGTCTATTTTTAGACTGCTAGGCTAAAAATAGAAAAGTCAAATATTATTGTCTCATAATAATATTTAGACTATAAACATTATCTTATCCTCTTGGAGCACTTCAGTTTGAGCTACAGATGTGGCACATGTAGCTGTCAGAAGGAAATACGCTTTTCTTGTGGGTCAGTTGAGCTATTGCATGCAGGACTTCAGTTAGAACTCATGTGGTTGAGTTTGGTGGAGTTGATGGAGTTGTGTTCAGTTTGACTTGGTTAAACTAGTTGTAATTAGTCTAACTGCAAATAGACTAGTGATGAGTGATGTGAATTAATTGATTAAATTAATTCACTAATTATTAACTCATAATGCAACTGAAGAATACATCAGTTAACTCAGTGCATGTACAGTTCAGTGGAGATAGGTGTTAGAGGTTGAGATTGCTATCAGTTGTGACTATAGTTGTGCATGAGATCTTGCACAATCAATGGATTGAGTATGCCCATGAGGATTGCACAGTATATGCCCAGTGAAATAGCCCGTGCTCACGTGATTTTCAGCGTGGGTGATTTTCACTTGGTATTGTGCAATAGAGGCAGGCAAAGCAGTGGAGAATATTTGAACCTGTGACTTGTTCGAATCTGAGCTAGTTTTGTGTGTAACAGGTGGAGATAGTGCTGGATACTTGAGAGGAGTATTGTACTATGTATTGTTACATGTTCTCAATCATTATAATATACAGATAGTGTGGGGTTTTCAACTATAAGCTTTCCCCGGGTTACAGACTGTGTTAATGTGTGCATGCTATTGATGTTTCATTGTTTTTGATGCTGCTAAATTGATGATCAATGTAGAGGAGGTCATGTATTGTGCATGTATTTCACAATAGTGTATAATTGGGATAATCTCTGTTGAATAAGTGTTTATTATTCAAAATTTCTACATCCTATACCCCAAGATTATCAAGCCAAAATTCCTCAATTTGATGCCACTGGTGCTATCAATTCAAAACAACATATAGATAAAATGAACGATTTTTTTGATCTTTAGGAAGTGGAAGAAAGTGACATAAATATGAGATTTCTTACCCAAAGTTTGGGTGGAAAGGTAAGAAAATGGTTTAAAAATTTAGTAGCAGCTAGTGTAGATGATCTTGATGCCTTCCATCAGTCTTTCTTAAGTAGGTGGGAAACCAAAAATAATCCTCTTCAAATCCTAAATGAATATAAAAACCTAAAGAGAGGACCTAATGATATTGTGGAAGAATATTGTGATAGGTTTAATAAAGTTTATAATGAAATCACAGATGCTATTAAACCTTCCCCTAGCTTTGCCCTTATACATTTCCCTGAAGGATTTGATGTTGATATGGCATATCGGCTAAGAGAAAGAGAACCTACTACCTTAGAGGAAATGCAGGCTAATGCCCTTAAAGTCGAGGCTAATTTATTAGCCAAAAAAGCAAAACTAAAAATTGAAAGAAGGGTTACCATTAAAGAGGAACCTTCCTCTTCTTCTCCATCTGATTATAAAATATATAGTATGCTTAGAACTATGGAGAAAAAGATGGATAGAATAATCATAATTGATAGGGCTCCTCCTAGAGAAAGCCAAACTTCTCCCCAGATCAGAAATCCAAATTTTAGAAGAAACCAACCCCAAATCAAACAAAGAGACCCAAAAGGTCTTGATCAGCACGTAAGACCTCCTTTTCAAGAGAAATCTACAGATGAGGAGGGAGAAATAGTTGAAGACATGAATGATTGTCAAATCAATTTAATGGGAGTAAATGAAAATGATTCTACATTTCTTACTCAAGAATAACACATCCTCTTTCTACTATTATAAGATGAAATAGATCCTGAGGAATCAGAAGAGTATAAGAAAGGTTTTGAAAATGAAATTATGGAAGTCCATAAGAAATATAATCTGAGGAGTAGGAAAACACCTGATACTCCAAATAAAAAGCCATCTGACACACCTGCCAAGAAAAACCTTGAGATTCTTGTTACAAGGAATACTGAGGTTCCAACCCAAAAAAGACTTGATACTATAGTCAAACCAAATCAAACAAATGATCCCTCCACTAGCTAGCAAAGAGACATCTCCCAAAAGGACTTGGCTGAAAACAAGAGGCTATCAATTTGAAAAAACTCAAACATGATTAAGTATAGAACATGAATTGGCAAAGCTTAAAATACCCATTCCTCTAACATAACTGATGAACAAAACTGCAAACAGATCACATGTAATGAAAGCCTTAAGTATATGACAATATACATATACATTCAATGTATTTGATGATCAACCAGAAATATTGTTCGGACTTGAAGTTGATGGTAAACTCAAAGATGGAGATGTACCTCCTTTTTACATTAGCTTGAACATTCATGATAAAATGTTACATAACTCAATGCTTGACTTAGGGGCCTCTCACAATCTAATGCCTAGGGTTATCAAGGAAAAATTGGGACAAGATATCACTAGACAATATAAAGATCTGTATTCGTTTGATTCAAGTAAAGTAAAATGCCTTAGACTGAATAAGGATTTGTGTGTCAACTTAGTGCAAATACCAACCAAGAGCGTGGTAATGGACATAGTTGTTTCTCACATACCCCATAAATATGTCATGCTAATTTCTCGTTCATGGGGAGCTAAACTCCAAGGAACCCTCCAAATGGATACGACCTATGCTATAATTCTAGTATTTGGTCAAAATAGGAGACTATATAGGAAAAACTCATGAAATTTATGGTTATTACTCAGGATAAACGTCATAATTATCCCTTATATTCAGTCCATTTAGACCTTGGTTCTTTTATTTTATATAATGATGGAAATATACAGGAACAACCACCTAATAAAAACATTGAGTTATGTCAGAATGAGGAATGCCAAATAGATATCAGGGAACATGATGAACCAGATGAACCTTTATGGAATTTAAGTTTTGATGGAGCTATTAGTAAAGAAGGATCAAGGGCAGGGATATGGGTTTCAAATTCACAAACTAATCACTCAGAAGGCCATTCATATAAATTAAATTTCCAATGTTCCAACAACGTAGCCGAGTATGAAGCCTTAATTTTAGGGTTACAACTTTTAAAGAAGCTAGGTGCTAAGCAAATTGCAATTCATGGAGATTCTGAACTGATAATAAAACAAATTAAAGGGGAATATTATGCTAAACATCCAAGGATGAGAGCCTATAGGAATGTTGTTTTGGATTTTCTGGAATCCTTCATTGAGTATAGCCTGTCTATGGTCCCCAGAGATCAAAATATCTTGCCTGATGGTCTCACTACTTCAGCTAGTACCTGTAAATTTCCATATCGTCCTGATTGAAAATATACTGTTGAAGTAAAAATTAGACCTACCATACCAGACAATATCAGACACTAACAAGTTTTTGGAAATGATGCCAAGATTGAAAGTTTTTTGCAGTGAAAATATGAGCTTTACTATGCTAATATAGATACAGGAAGCTAACCTAGAAGATAGTGTACATAACTGTGTGATTAAATTAGAATTGAAATAAATAGATCAAGAAAAAGAAGAATCAGAAATTTTATAGTTGAGAGACAATGTTTTTCCTAGAGGATTAGCTCCCTTAGGATATTTGCTCGAATTTAGTGAGGCAAAAAAGCCTAAAATTGAACCTACTAGACCTGGAGTTGAAGAATGTAACATTGGAACTGGACAAGAACCTAAGATGATTAAATTGTCCAAATCTATACCCCAACAGAAAGGCTAAAGTACATAGACTTGTTCAAAGAATTCATAGATGTGTTCACTTGGAGTTATGAGGATTTCAAATCCTATGACACCAGCATTATAAAACATAAGATTCCCTTAAAAGAAGACCACAAGCCTTTTAAGCAGAAATTAAGGAGAATCAACCCAATACTTATGCCTCTAATTGGAAACGAGGTCAAAAGGATGTATGGTGCTAGATCATAGTGTCATTAAGACATTCTAAATGGATGTCTAATTTAGTTCCAATTAGGAAAAATACTAGAGCAATCAGACTTTGTATTGGTTTCTGAAATCTAAATAAAGCCTCTTTGAAAGATAATTACCCTTTGCCTAAAATGGACCACATTCTACACAAGGTGGTTGGATCTAGTAGAATTTCTCTTTTAGATGGATTTTCTGGTTATAATCAAGTCCTAGTACACCCTGAAGACCAAGAAAAGACAACATTTACCACACCTTGGGGAACTTTCATGTATGTGAAGATGCCTTTCGGTCTGATGAATTTTGGTGCCACTTTCCAGAGAGAAATGAAATTTACCTTTGTGGATGAAATGGGTTATTTTATAGTCATATATCTTGATGATATCACTATTTTTTCGAAAACAGATGAGGAACACTTACTTCACCTAAGGAGAGTCTTTGAAAAATGTAGGAGATTTGGTATTTCCCTCAACCCAAAGAAAACATTGTTTGGTTTACAAGAAGGAAAAATGTTGGGAGACCATTAAAAAGGAAGGAATCAAAATAGATCCTAGCAAAATTGAAGCTATATTAATAATAAATCCCTCTAGAAATGTAAAATAAGTTCAATCTTTCATTGGCCAAATCAATTTTCTGAGGAGATTTATTCCTAATCTAGCAGAGCTTCTGAAAAATATAACAAACATGTTGAGAAAAGATACAGAGGTAAAGTGGAACATTGAGGCTAAACAATCATTTAATAAGGTAAAACAAGCCTTAACCCAGGCTCCTGTGTTGATTAGCCCAGATTTTACAAAAGATTTTCTCATTTTCTCATTTGCTTCTGAGCATACTATTGTTGTAGTTCTCTTACAGAAAAATAATGAAGGACATGAACAACCTATTGCTTTCTTTAGTAAAGCCTTAAGAGATGCTGCATTAAAATACGATATCATGGAAAAACAAGATTTTTCCTTGGTAAAAGCAATAAAATATTTTAGAGTTTATATCCTCCATTCACATATAATTGCCTTTGTTCCAAATGCAGTGGTAAAAGACATACTAACCCAAAATGATCCTGATGGGAAAAGAGGTAAATGGATTTCCATTATCTTAGAATATGACATTGAAATCAAACCTACCAAACTCATTAAAGGTCAGGGGTTAGCTAAATTAATGGTTGAATCTAATTTACATGCTTTGGATATAAATTTTCTAGCTATACTCGATGAACCAAAAGAGCTAGTGACTCCAAAAGTAGCATTGGCTTTATCTACCTCTCCCTGGTATGCATTCCTTATTTTTGTTCTACATCATTTACAAGCTCCTCCTGATCTCACCCAAACTAAAGATAGATTTATTAAACTCAAAGCTATGAAATTTTGTATTTTGGATAGTAATTTACATTGGAAAGATATTGGTGGAATTTTACTAAATTTCTTGTTGAAAGATGAAGCAGATAAAGTGATGCAGGAATTTCATGAAGGAGACTATGGTGGACACCTGTACTTGAAGACTACTGCCAACAAGATCCTAAGAGCGGGTTTTTATTGGCTAACTTTATTTTCTGGTGTCCAAAATAAAGTCACCTCATGCCACAAATTCTAGATATTTGAAGGCAAAAGGAAACTATTGCCTTTACCCTTAAAGCCCATATCAGTTGAAACTACTTTTCAGCAATGGGGTCTGGATTTTATAGGAGAAATTCACCCTTCCTCTTCTGCCCAACATAAGTAGATTCTTACATCCATTGATTATTTTACCAAATGGATGGAAGACATACCTACTAGACAAGCCTCTGATGTTGTAATCCTTAAATTCCTAGAGAATAATATTCTTTAAATATTTGGATGCCCTAGGAAAATCATAACAGATAATGTTGCAACTTTCAGATCAAAGAGGATGGTAGAATTTTGCAACAAATATCAAATAACTTTGGGGCATTCTACAGAAGTCTAGTTAATATCATCAAAAAATTGTTGCAGGATAACAAGAAATCATGGCACAACAAGCTTGTAAATGCATTATGGGCAGACATACTTACAACTAAGAAGTCAATTGGTATGTCTCCATACCAATTATTTTATGGGATGGATGTTATTTTTCCAACTTCGTTGGGAGTTCCTATTTTGAAAATGCTGCAAGAATTGGAGGTTAAACTGATGATATACATAGAAGAATAAATCAAACAATTCACCTGCAACAGTCAAGAGAGGAAGTTCACAATAGGACTCAATTGATCCAGGAAAGTATTAAGAAGATATATGATAGAAGAACTAAGGCCGATGATTTTCAAATAGGAAATCATGTTCTGAAATGGGATTCCAGAAGAGAAGAGAAAGGCAAGCATGGTAAGTTTGATAATTTATGGATGGGACCTTACATAATCCATGCTTACAGAGGAAATAATGCATTTTTTTTTAAGGACATAGATGGAACAAAGCTACCTGGAGGACCTATCATTGACAGGATGTTGAAACATTATGTTTCTCAGGAATATAAGTAGTTTTCATCACATTCATTGTAGATATCATTTTCTTTACACTGTTATGATGTTAGAAATTTATATATTACAGAGAAATGGAACACAAAATATAGTGCAGAAATATAAACACAGAAAACACATAAAACAAGAGAGACACAGATATATGTGGTTCACCCAATTTGGGCTATGTCCACGGAAAATAGCTAGACCTTCCTTTTATATTATCCAACAAACTGAAGAGATACAACCTACAACAGATCCACTATAATTCCTTCTTCGCTCTCACACAATCTCCTCTCTCTTTCTCACTTAGAATACATATCTACATAGACACAATACAATTCCCTCATATATAGTGAATGGTTTCCTTCTAGGGCAAAAAACCCTAAATTAAACATAACTTCTACGGTCAGATCTTCGCCTAATGAACGGCCCAGATTGACTACGAAATTACAACATTTTACAAGGAAATTTTACATCTATTTTTAGCTTCCTGGGTGTTGCCCATGATCCCCTGCTGGGGGGGGGGGGGGCTCCTAAAGATCGTTGCGCCCCCACCCGGACCCCCTTGCAGCGCAAATATTATGGGTGGCGTCGCCACCACATTACGAACTGGGGTCCAATGCGGTGATACCTCTGAATAAAGAAGATAATCAGGCTCCACACCCAACATATGATTAGGTATCTTATGTCTGAAAGTGAAGCCCGTGGAGAAGGCCCTAAGCTTTTAGTCATTTTGCTACCATAACTACAACAACTACAAAAATATTAGATGTAGTAAAACACTGAAAACAAGGATTCAAGGCTACTAGTCTACTGTTCTTGACACCTCACAAGGAGAGTGCCACCCCCAACTGGAGCCCCTATTAGGGTCCTATAATTTATAGGATCAAATGATGATTGGATGTTTTCTTTTAGTATTTCAAATTGTAAATAATATTGCATACTGCAAATGATTTCAAAAAAAAGATATATAAATAAAAATCAAAAAAATGAAAAGAGGGTATATATATATGAAAAATAAAAAATAAAAAGAAATGATAAAAGAACCCCATAGAAAAGAAAAAATGTGAAAGTGATGCTAGTTGAAGTGCCACTGACAGTACAATAATTTTGAAGAATAAATTCATGAAATTGTGTGCAACTTTTTCAAAATGCCACTATACTTTTTTTTGTTTGAAACATACTGCTTAATCATGTTCAAGCAAATTTCAATTTATGTAAATTAGATTAGAATGAATAACTTAGCCAAACAGTGTAATCTTGGCTAAGATTAGATTAGGTAGATTAGGTGAATAAATTAATCCAAGTGTGTAATCTAGATAAATGTAATTGTTAGATTAGTTTTGAATAGGTGTTTGGTCTTGTTGTAGCGGCTACAACCACCCTCCAAAATTTTTCCTTAGCTTCGTTTTGGATCCTCCCTACCAACCATCCTCAGCAGCATGTCTTGCACTGTCAAGTACACAAGCTTCAGTGGTTTTCTAGCAGATTGCCAGCCTGTGCATGATAGCTTGTTGCATCCCCTTCACAGGTTGTTTCTCCAGACTTAGTATAGCTGCAGATTGAGAAACTCTCTCAAGAAATTGCAGAATTCTGGAGGATAACCAGCCTTCCTTCGAGAAATTGCCCAATCCTGACTGGCAGCCTGCTGGGCTCCAAAATAGCGCATTTATCCCTATCAAGCTTCACTGGAAAAAATGTGCAATCTATCCCAGTAAGACTGCTCAGCCCAGAAATTGCGCAATTCTGTGCAGCAGTCAACTGCTCAGCCCAAAAATTGCGTAATCCCTCTTGGCAGCTAGCCCAGGTCCCTGCTAGAAATGCACAAATTTTCCCATCAGTCAAGTATGCTATTGCATGTGCCTTCAGGTTGACCGGTTCACTCTGGGACCGAGAAAAACTGATTTGCATGTATGGACTGCTTCTCCCAAGGCAGCATGCAAAGGCATCCATTGATTCAGGGATCTATTTTTAGCAGTCGGAGGTTACAATCAAGGATCATTTCAGAAACCTCCCGCCAAGTGTCTCTTTTCCTAGATTTGTGGCATGCATGTCACAACCTCGATTTTATTGAAATTCATCAACTAGATGCTACAGAGCTCATTCCTCACATCGACCTTGCAGCTCTGACATCCCACATTGTATCTAGGAATCGTTGGGACATTTAACTTAGTTTTTTTGGGGTAAGCCTGCTTTTCATGTCTTGCATTGCGTTTCTGTCACTTTTTGTGTTTCGCTTCATGTGAGTGTTGTCTGCTTGATTTTAGTGAGCGCTTGCTATCGTTTTGATGTACGTTAGCTTGTATAAGGATTGTTTTAGTTTTTTTTCGCATCTCACTGTTGTCACATGCATGACACTATTTTTCACAGACGGTCGCCGTTGCGACGAATCGCTTCACACACATGCATGCTTTCCTGTTTTCTGAATACTACACTTGTTGTTTGCATGTATGATCATTCACTCTTGTTTGCACTCATCTCACCATGCATTCATACTTCTCATGTTTTCAGTCGCCTGTTGGCCGGACTGGGCTGCCTTGGCCTGGACCGTGCCTTGCCCGGCTAGCACTGCGCATTTCCGGAAGTGAAGGCTTTGCCTTCCCTCCATAAATTGCGCAAGTTTGGTCCAACACTAACCTCCAAGCTTGCATTGCGTAATTCTTGGAGGCAGTGTCCTGCTGGCCCCAGAAACTGCACAATGCATTTTGTTGGTTGCATGTCACTGCTGACTAAAATTGGCATTGCGTAGTTTCAGTCCTTAGCAGGCTAGGCTGGACTATGCATTGCATAGTTTCAATAGTCAGTCATCCACCTGACAGCCCAGACTGTGCCCTGCGCAATTTTGGCAGTGAGTCTCCCAACATCTCGGTGGAAATTGCGCAACCTTCACGATCAATCACATAGGTATGTTGCAAGTCAGTCCTCAAGTTTGTTTTTGGTTTCGATTGAAAAATTGTTTTCCATGAGTGTTTCTATGTCTACAGGCATTAGTGGTGTTCGTCTGTCTCTCAACTGCACAAGTACAATGGCCCTCAAGAGAGCAGAGTCAAAGGAAACCGTTGAGAGCCCAACGAAGTTTGCAGCCAAGAAAGTTTCTATGAGCTCGCCTACCTATGAAGACATCAAGTTGTTCATAGAAAAGTACATCAAGATAAGATGGAAGTAGCATCACAACGAGCAACACCATCAACAACAACATAAGGCATCACACCTGCACACAATGAATGCAAGAGGAAGGTTGTTGACAACATAGAGGTAGAACAAAGTTGCAAGCTCAAACAAATCCACTTGTGATGAAAGAAACTTTGGAGACTGAGGCTATGAGGTGATGGTGCAACATGAAGATCGCATGAAGGCAGAGAACAAAGAAAAGAAGGAGTTGCATGTGCTGAAGCAACAACTCAAGGAAGAATAGAATCTGCATCGATGAGAGAATGAGTTGTAGCAGGAACAGGTACAACAGGGGGCGCAACATGCACAGATGGATGAAATTACGCCTGTACAAGTTATAGATCCATCCCAACAGCTGGCACGGAGCAGACAAGGTGAGCAGTGCTGTTGATCGCATGCAAGGGAATTCAGTAGCATGCATGTCATTGTGCGCACACATGCGATCCCACCCATTTGGCACACTCACCGAGGTGAAGACAAGAAGCAAGTCCAACTGGAGTTGAACATGTATTTTGACAAGTTGATGTGCATGACCACCAACACATGCTTGGAGAGCAACGTAGACACTATGCATCAACATGTTGTCGATCCAGTCGCACCTAGGACGACTATGCGCATGCTATTAGACGAGTTGGACAGAAGAGCCATATCAGTGCACCTGGATACAACGAAGGCAAGAGTTCGCTTCGGCAAGAGTTTTCTTCAGCAAGATATCACCATTGAGCACACAGACACCATCACGGACAACCAAGCCTGGCATCAGCTCACCACCTTCAACCATCACAAGGATGTCAAAGAGTTGGTCTCACCACAATGGTTTGAGTGTCAGTGATGTCTTGCATGGCTTGCTCAAGCCATTTTGTTTCACATGGGCACATGTGCATTGTAATGTAACATCTTGTCAAGTGGAAGTTCAAGTGTCGATAGTTGAATGTAACAGTCATAGAGTAGTTGAAGAGTCATGAGGATAGATGAACGATCTCAAAGGGGAATGTCAAGGGTCACCCCACCCTTTGCTATAAATAGTCCCTCATAACTCATTTTATGGGCTTTTGATCAGCCAAGCTTCCAATAGGAATATCTTATAGAAAGCTTGGACAATATTGTAACGAGCCTTAGTTTCTCCACTGTGTAGAGCTAATATATATCTTTGGAGGAGTAGGTGGTTGTGGCTGTAACGTTCTGCTATCGGAACTAGTGGTTGGACATGGATGTATTGTATGACTGGAACTTACACTTCTTAATATAACAGAGCCAACACATTTCATGCATATGTTGTATTGTATTTCATCTATCTTGAGTACTCTAAATGATATATGTATCTGTTTTCTTACACATGCATGTGTAGCTATTTCTGTATATGTCTGTATGACTCTTTCTTAAATGTGTTGTTGGTTTAACCATCACTTTGGATTTCTAGCTAACTTTCCTTCCATGTTGTGATGCATATTTGCTCGTGTGTTCCCTTCTTAACTCCATGCTATCATAGGTTTTGAAGGGGCGCACTCACCTCACCTTCTGTGTGTTAGAACTTCTCATGCACCTTCCTTGACTTACTGCAAATGTCACACCCTTGCTACTAACAGGGACATATTACTTTCCTCTGTGTGAAACCATGGTCAAGGCACTACTGTACGACCCACTACTGGGACTCCTACACCAAACGGTTTGAGGTCTAATTGGGATTTCTTATTGGGGAGATCCCCTGACATGTTGGCGGGTCTAGCACCATCAACAAGTCCTTTAAAAATGCTAGAATAAATGAGGGTTTTCACTCCTAAACACACCCTAATTGATTATAATTAAGTTAGTTTAGGGGAAATTTAAACTCGTTATGAAACAAGTTAACACTTGGTGTTATTCGTCCAAAGTTTGGACCTTATTGTAAAAATATGTGCGCGATGGGACAACTTGTCACTAGCATTTAAACCGTGCTCATCTCTCCTATTCTTGATCATATCCCCATCTCATCGAACGACTCCCAGGCCTTTTCGCCCCCCCCGCCATGTTTCCCTTTACCGGTGGGGGGGGGGGGGGGGGGGGTTTGCAAAGCGGTTTCCTCACCGCTGGTCCCACCCCTACGTGTCACCACCGCGACATTTCACACCCCCCCTCAATACCATATACCACTCCTACCCCCCTCCGCAAGAAGTTTTTCACTGCTCCCGCCATAATCCGCATTCCCGGTTATGTCACTCTCCACTTTTGCCCCACGTCCACTCCTCTACTACCACATATCTCCTTCCCACTAACGTCTCGCGCCTCCTTCCACCTACCGATGGTCACCACGTCAATTAACTATTGCGCCCTCCCATTCGCCACTTCCTCCCTTTGCGATTTCCCGTTGCTGAGTTAATGCTCCTCCTAGACAGCCATTCAACCAACGGTTCTCACTCATGTGCAAATCTATAAATCTTCCCTCTTACCCTCAATTACGTTCTTTCCACACTCTCATACTGCCACAATGCTACCAATTCGATCCCTATTTTCCCCCGCTGATCATCCATTGCTCACAGAGGAATTTCCTCTGAGCCCTCCTTCCCGCACAATTAACGGTCGTCCTCTGCCATCTTGTTGTCATGTTCTGCAATTTTGTCCTACTGTCACGATGGCCCCAAAAGCCAAAACCGATGCCACTGTGATAAATCCAATGCTCTCTCCTTTTGTGGAGTTAGACCACATTCCCTTAGCCGATAAAGACTATAAAATCACTGAAACATAGTGTGAATTCGACCTCTTCGAATTACACTATTGGTTTCGAGACACCTATATTGATCAGTCTGATGAGATTGGCCTTTGGAAATCTAGACTACCCCTGTTTGTTTTCCCCCAATCCTATCATTTTCCTGAGTTCTTCCTCAAGTGCCATGCCTCTTATCTCTCAAGTAAAAGAGCAATCATCTCCCCTAATGGTGAAATCCTTTTCACCATTACCCTTGAGAATATAAACCAGATGTTGCAGGTCCAACACAGTGAATCCTTGACTCCATTTTCCATTGAAGCTCTTAAAGAAATTTACCAAAAGCTCAATTTTCCCCAGAGAGCCAGGATTTTTGAAGTTTTCCTGCTAGAAGATTCTCAATTACCCAAGAAGAACCCCCCTTATCCCTCTTCTATTTTCCCTCAATGAACTAGACAAATAATCTCTGTCTTGTCTTGCTTATAGGTACTTCTCAGATGAATGGGTAGATGAGCCTATTTTAGAATTTCTATCCACCCTTTCCATAGAAGAAGGATTGTAAGTCATATTTGACTATGGTCACTTTCTTGCAGATGTAATACATGGACAATTCCTTTAGTTTTTAATTGAAGGAATGTTCATATATTCTTCCATTCTTATGCATATGTTCATTTTCTTCCAGACAGACAAGTTTCCTTTTGCAGTCCAGAAACCCAGTCAGCAGGGTGAACCTTAGTCCATAATCCTTTGGACTTGAATTATCACAAAGAAATCACAGGAGTACAAGTTCAAAGATTTTTATTGATCAGTTTGTATATCTAGACACTTGTTTGCTGAGTGGCTAGTAGATTCCTAGGATCAATGAGGACAGTCAAAAGGTGTTGCATCTATGTGAGCAGGTGAAGAAAAGAGATTGGTATTTATACCATTGATTTATAGAGATCAGGGTTTATGGCTTTGAGCTGCCACCCAATAAACTGCTAAAGTACCTTCCTATAAGGATATTTTCCTTGGAGTACTTCAGGCAAATAATCTAATCAGACAACATTCACTTTGTGTCAGCTAAGAAGAAGTCCCAATTTAGAATTAAAACACAGATAGGGCCATTCATCTGTAACAATAGAGCAGCAAGAGAGGATGTAGACCTCCTACTGAAACAAATGAATTTTCCCCTTAGCTTTACATGGTCTTATGACCCCTTTGGGGTAATTTCTAAGCTGAGGTTGGAACAAAATACAACCCCCTATGTACATACCCAGAGACCAGAGATTGAGAAATACATGAATCAACATGATTGGGTACAGAACACATTGCAGGAGGCCGAAGAACAGGTGTTGTCCTAAAACGCTTCAGAGATTCCTACCCCTAGAGATAAGACTGAGAAAAGGTCGAGAGAGGAGGACTCTCCTTCAGTTACAAAAGTCTCAGCCAAGGAATTCAAGATTTATTCAAAGAAGACAAAGACAAGCTCCAAGGTAGATTTCCCACCATTGGAGGAAACAAAGGGTACTATTGTGCTCTCTGGCCTTCAAACTTTAAAGTTTGGTAGCAACACCACTGATTCTCCATCATATTCAACTACTAAAGAGTATCCATTTACAACACCGCATACACCAGTGTCATTTACAGAACATAGACAGTTGGAAATATTTCAAAGATACAAAGAAATTAAACAGAGGAATGAAGCCCTCCATGATAATTTCTATGCTCAATTTAGGAAGCAGTCTTCCTCAATTCAACACAGCCTCATTTTGGCCTATGACAAAAATAAAGGGAGAATCCATATGGCCTTCCTACAGGCATAGATTCCTCAACCTAAATCAGTAGATGATTTCAAGCAGACTACATTTGAGTTTGAGGCAAAGGATGTCCATCATTTGTATTAGATAGACATGCACAGGGAAATAGGAGAAATGGTTTATTCAACCTTCACACAGCCTTCCCTTAGTACTTCTAAACTGTAGATATCTTTGAACAATGTTCAATCACAACTCAAACTGGAGAAAATTTCCTCTCTAACCAAAGACAATAGAATTAGATATTTGGAGGAAATGGTGATCAAAGTAGGCTTTGATCTAACTGATTCAAAAGACATGGAAGAGATCATTAAGAAGAAGAATGCCAACATAGCATCCTTGAGGAAGCAATTGAAGCTTCCTACCACTGAAGATCCTGTTATCACTCAGATTTTCCTAGAAGTTGTCAGAAGTAGGAAAGGGGTTCGAGGTAACCACAAACCAACTTTTAAGTATAGAATATAGCCAATCTGTACTCAGAGAGGGCTCTCTCTTTAAGATTTATCTTTGTTTGTTAAGGTATTAGGCTAGTTATGAAAGCTTGGGGTTTTGATTTTGATTGGGTGGTGGAATTCAGAAGCAGATGGGTAAAACAGAGTATTTCAAGCCATTGGGCTATGGAGTCAACTGCAGATGGCTTAATTGGATAGAGTTGATTCAGCAAAGGAGGGCTTCAAAGGGCAAGATAGCAAAACAAGAGGCAAATGGTAACTTGAGAGGGTGAAATGGTCTCAAAAGGGAAGAAGGGCAATCAAGAATCATTCAACAAATTTCGAGGGGAGGGAAAGTGGGTGATCACTAATAAAAAGCAGTTAAGAATTTCTTACTAAATGACCACAATGAAAAACTAAGAAACGAGGAGAAACTAAGACTTCCTTGTTTATAATAGTCTTGAAGAAAACATTAAGAAAGATAACCTTTTAAAACAGATTGCAATAAAGCACTTTCTGAGATATCATTATTTTGTTTATCATTCAGATTTCATGAAAACACATGTGATTATTAATAAATAGAGTGAAAACAATAATAAACAAGAGATATAGAATACTTATTTGACCAATGTTTTGCACATGAATCCTGTGAAAGTCCTTTGCTTTATTCAATGCTTCCAGCTAGCCATACAAGAGTTGTTCCAATAGCACTTCTTTTCCAAAATAACAATTTTATAGAAATGTCTAAGAATCCACCCTAAGTACTTTGAATGAGGGAGTATTTATACAAAAGTTTACAATAAAATATCTCATAACAAAGAGAGATATAATCTAGGAAGCCTAACTATATGTTACATAAAACTAGAGACATATGGTCTCGAAGATAGAAGCTAAGAATGAGCTGCTGCCTTGTTGTCCCTGTTTTTGTGAATGAGCTGGAGGCAGGTCCTATGATCGAGCATCTTGCTGTCCTACTCGTAATTCTGTGCTAGCTACCTGCTTTGGACTTTTAACTAATACTCTTTACTTGCTTTAGCTTCATTCATCTTCTTTTACCAAAATTGACCATAGTAAATACTTCAATTTCACTTTTTACCAAGGTAAATTACAAAATGTCTGTCATGTTTGTCCACCAATCATCCCTTGGTATCCTGGTCCTTTGTAGCTTTCTGAAGATTTCATCAGCCTTTGTATATTTTACAAAATTAGGCTGAACTGGAAATAAATGTTTCAATTCATGTTCAACATAAAAAAGGTTCTCTAGATTGTCATAGAGAACTCTGCCTATAGGTAGTGCCTTGGGTCCAGATGCACTAGCTGATGAACTGGCTTGGTTATTTGCATATTTATCCAATTTGTCAATATAATCTTCATGCCTCATCAATTTATCATTAATAACTAAAGGACTAGGAAGTCCTTTTCTCTGTAAAATGCCAAACTTCTCCATAAAATCATCAATGTCTTCTTGCATGTTTTGACATTTTCTTTCTAAATTCTGCATCAAAGATCTTTTGGTCAATACCTTCTTGATTTCTAGGATAGTCCCAGTTCTATCCTCTATTTTCAGCTCTTCTAGCTGGTACTTATTTTTGCTGTTCAAAAAATTTATTAGCCTGATAGCTTCCTCAGGCTTTCCCCCTAGCTCTTCCTTGGTTTTCTGAATTTCTTGAAGAGCGACTCTCACCAGTTCAATCTGTTAAAAAATAATCTGTATTGATGACCAAGCATCATTTATTGACTGAGTGATGTTGGTCCAAAGAATCTTCCTAATGTCTGTTAAGGGATTTTCAAAGGTGAGGTCCTTCTCTAGTGCTTTCACCTGCTGTGCTAAGCCTTTATTCTTCCTTACTTCTTTAGCAAAATTAATCTTTGAAACATCATATTTCTGCTCTAAAGTGACAAATTTTTCTTTTACCTTTTGGAGTTCAGAAACTTGAAGTTTCATCTCCTCCATTGATCTAATTAACTCTTCTGTACTTAAACCTGAAGTTCCTGCTGGTGCTGTGCCTATGCTTGTACCTGTAATTGTTTCTGCTGTGGCCAAGGGGACATTGGGTGCCAGAGCTGTTGCTAGTGTTGAGGGGACTGCCGTGGAAACCACTGGTATTACATTTTCAGGCTGAGAGGTCGACTCTCCCTGCCTGATTTTCAATGATTTTTCCAACTCCTGCTCAGTTTCCTTCAATTGTTCATTAAGCTTGAGGACCAAGTCCATAAGCTCTTCCTCAGATTTCTTTTGAATCACCTTAGCAGTTTGTAGATGCCATGATGGAGGTAACTTTAACTACTTTCTCAAAGTAGCTATGTCTTCATCTTTCTTCTTTATCAAGGCCTCTACTGCCTTTACATCCTTTGGGTTATGACCCAATCCAATAACCAACTCCTCCAAAGATTTAATTCTATTTTCCTTAGCCTAGGAGGAGGCTCTTTCTAGCTGTAGTTGAGTAGTTGTGTTATTTAATGAATTCTCCAATCTTTGGGCCATCATAGCTTTGCTGGTTAATGTAGAATACACCATTTCCCCTGTTTGCTTATGTAATTCAATCTGATCTAGGGGGTGAATGTCCTTGGCCATGACCTCAAAATCAGTTTTGAGGTAATCTGCAATTGACTGAGGCTGTTGTACTTTGGGCTTGAAAAAGCTCATTAGCATCTTGCCTTCTTTGATGTCATAGGCTGACCTCAACCTATTTTGATTGGTGGGAGCCATCTTCAAATACTGATAGTAGACCTGGACCCTTAGTGGTTCATTTCTGGCTTTTATTTCTTTGAATTTCCATTTAATGTCTAGTTTCTAATTTCCAGAAGGCCTGAAGGATGATACTTCAACACTTTGCTTCCTTTCCTGTTCCTGTCTCTGTGAGCTAGAATGTGTCCCACCTTCTGGGAAAGTATGCAGACTATCTGCACCTTCTTTCTTTGACTCTCTGTAGTTTCTTCAAAATATTCCTCTTCTGAATGGGGATTTAGCTTGTGCCTCTTAACACCAGGCTGGTCTGATGGACCACTAGCAGGAGTAGCTACTTCCCTATCTCTCTTTTTGTTCTTTTCCTCATTCAGAGGAGTCTATAAAATTGGGGGTTCTCCTGTTGACTTGAGTTGGGGGGACCTGTGTTTGAACCTGTTCCTGAGAAGTTTCAGGCTGCTTTGACATGGTTGATTGTTCTGTTTCTTGAGTGCTGGTCTCTTTTTCTATTCCTTGTGATGTCTCTGCAAGTGGTGTACTAGTCTCTTGTGAATGCTTCTGAGAGGTATCAGCTGTTGAGGCACTAGTCCCTGATGCTGACTTGTGAGAAGTCTCAAATTGCACCTGTCCAAAAGAATCTAGGTCAAGGGTCTTTTCCAGATCTTTCATTACATTCTCTACATTGACCTGATCACTATCCATTTCTACAAGGGTCCCTTCCCTCCATTCATCCATGTTAGCATATTGTTCAATCTCTGGAATTTTGTGATGAAAATATGGTGATAGTCTATTTTTCATTCTCCTATCACAGATGAAACTGTGGGGATCATATGGAGTCCAACTAAAACTTTTGTTTAATTTCATGTGGTCTTCTAGGATTTGTTCTGCTGCTCTCCATGCTTCCCTATTGTTGCAGACAAATGGGCCTAGATGATCTTTGATTCTGAGTTGTGCTTTCTTCTTGGCCTTAGTAAAATGAATCAAATCTGAGTTTATCATCTGTCTATAATACTCTAGTGCAAACAGTCTCATTGGAACATATTTAGGTAGCTTGAATGGGGGAAGCTCACACCCATATACCCTGATCTCTGTGTGATTCTGGTACAAGTACCAGTCACCTACTCTGTATTGTTTGGATAGCTGAAGGATCCTCTTGATTTCATCACTAATCCTTGGGGGAGGACTTCCTGTCAGCAAGGTAGTTGTTGGGTGGACAAACTGGTCAATGAACTCATTATATGAATAAGGGCAAGCAAAAGATTCATGGAAGATAGAAGACCAAAAGATGACAGACCTTGGATTACCCTTTGTATCAAGTTTCTTGACAGAAAATGGGAATTTATCAGACTGATGGTAGAGGATGAGGTGATATATGAAGGTGGAATACTTGAAAACCTTTTCATTCTCCAGTCTCATGAATTGGTCATGGATTTTCTCAGCAATAAATGAAGCATAATCATACTTGACAGCAGGGGGCTGACTAGGGGTAAAGATAGACATCAACACTAGGGTCAATTCATCTACATATTCACTGGTGTTGAATCCCATGACTGCAACTATCATCTCAACTATAGTTTTACCTATCTCAGTGAAGAAAACTAACAGGTAAGGAGGGGGATCTTTAGGTTGATGCTCTTTTACTATGAAAGTTTCCCAGAGGCGACTGAGCTTAGCTTGGGATAATTTAGTTGATTTCTCAAGAAAATTTCCTAGGGAAATGGGGGTGAGGGCTTGATTAGGATGAAATTGCAGCATCTCATTCATTGAATCTACAGTTATTGTAAAGAGGACTGTCTGATTGGGAGACATCACAGCTCTGCGGTTGGGGTCATAATTTGCATGGCATTGATGGATTATGTCAGGGAAAACATGCACTGAGGGGAGAAAATACATTGGGATATTGGATTCCCACAGTCCTATGGCATCATAGCCATTCAAGTGATTATCTCGGCATTGGCAGAATACCTTCAAATGGTCCTTGTCAGTGATTAGGTCTTTTATTTGGAAATCCTTATCTGCCAAAGGCAGATAGTCTAAATCACAGTGAGGTGTGGTAATGGGTGCAATGTTTAGGGCTACTGGAGTTTCCATACTGGTTGTTGTGGATTTCAGGAGGGAAATTGAGGTTTTTTAGGTGAAAATGATGAAATAGCAGGTCCGGGGACTTGAATTACAAATGCAGTAGAAGAATTATGGTGAATTTTGGACCTTTTCAATTATTTGTAGGGAAAAACAAGTATTTGCAGGGTTTTCTTGACGAGAATTGGTAAATACCTATTTTAGGGATGGGCAATGGTATGCAGGCACAGTGGGTGCGAATGGAGGTCTCAAAGCAGTGTTGGCTACAAATTTTGAAGCAGGTTGGTGGCTGGAAGCACGAGCTGGTTGACCTCATCGTTATATTTGCATGGATGTATAGGTTCGCAGAATAGAACGACAAAATGATTTGTTTTGTTTTTTATACAAAATCAAGAATTTGGCAGGTTTTGGGATTTAGACGGGTGGCGATAGCGGGCAAATGACGTGATGTTTTCTTGTTTGTGGGAGGTGGTAAGCGGTTTCTATCGCACCGCTTATGGAGGAGGGGCGGTATTTGGACTTGAGTGAGCGATTCCATAGAATGAATGACGTGTGGCGGAGGAATTGTTATCAAAACCACTCCGCGATTGCACGCTAACATTCAATCGCGGAGGGTCGTGCGATATGCACGACAGTCGTCGGATCTCAGAGGTTTGATCGGACGGCTATCGGGGTGGTAAGGTGACGAGGGTTTAATGAAGGCGGGGCCCAATATAATTAAGAGTTTTTTAATTATATGGGGAGCAACGTGATTGGTCGGGAAAGTTATTAATTAACCGTGGGGGTTAATTAATCCTTATTTAATGTGGCGGGGGGACGACGTTCTTAATTAGTTACTGATTAACTAATTAATCCCTTTTTAATGTATTATGGTTATGTTTTAACCAAAGGGGCAGGATATATAATATTTCGGGGTTTTTATATAGTTATAGTAGTATGGGAATGGGTAGATTTTTTATAGGGGATTTACATATATTATTAAGTTAGTATTTAATATGACAATGAATGGAAAAAGCGCTAAGTATATAACATTTCCATGTGTACATTAAAACTTAGGCTTAGTGAATAATGAAGGTCTTTATGTAAAATATTTAATTTCCCTAAGTAAAATAGGATTTTACTTAGGAAAAACTTATCAAGGGAATGAAGGATTCATTGATGAGTTTAAGTACTTAGGCATCATAAATTATTGGGCCCAGGTCTGGTCCCTCTAGAAGTCAGAGAAATGCTCTGAGCCCCTCTAATTTGATAGATACCTTGGTACTTAGGGGAAATTCGTGAATTTTTAGGGGAAATGAGTAGGGAAGTTAATTATTTTGACTTTGCTTGTTTGATTTGTCTTCCATGTGATGTATGCCTTTGTCTAGTGATGAAAATAAAAGATTTACACATTTAAACTTATTCATTCATATTATTCTGCAACCATCATCTACTTACCCTACCTATTTAACCTAGCATTTTTACTTCTTTATTAGGGTGCACTTAGACTGGCAAACCCTTATCAAACTTTCTTTTCTTTTACATGGTAATGCCTATCTAAGTCTACACTTATTACATCCAAGGGCTTAGATTAAACTGTTGAGCTCCTTTTTTCACTCTACCTATCTACTTATCTACCAAGATTACACTGTTTGGTCAGATATTTATTCTCTATTTCTAAAACATGAAATTGAAATATGAACTAGCCAAGTTTAAACTGTTTGACTATTCATGAATTGTGGCATAAGTGACAAACTGCACACAATTGTTTATTATACAAAAGTGAAAAAGTAGTGGCATTTAGACTTGCACACTTTCCTGGTCTTTCTTTTTGTTGGGGTTCATTTTCTTTCATTTTTTGACCATCTTTTATTCTTTTCACCCTTTGATTTTTCTTTTAGGGTATACCCTCTTTACATTTTTTAATTTTTTTGATTTTTTACAAATATGGAAAACCTTTGCAACAAGTAAAGGTATGAACATATTACATAGCTCATCAAGTCAATCATGATATATGACACCTATTGGTATAGCGGCATAACAGATCCCAAGGCAAAAGAGTTAGGAGAAACATAGATACAGAAACAAGAAATGCTGAAGCTACTGGTTGAACATAGTGTGAAAATTAAGGAAATGGAGGTAGAGATGGATAAGTTGATCAAAGAGAAAGAACAAAGTTCCCAACTTGCTATGGTTCCTCTTGATGCAGTGCCCATTGCATCACTACTTCAAACATGCATTCCTAGAACAGCTACAACAATATGAACATCCTCATCAGTGGCACCTCTTTCTTATTCAACTGTAGATGATTCAATTAAATTGGCTCAATCAATGGAAAACATGTCGATAAAAGGAGAAGAAATTTAAAAACTGAGAGAATATGTAAAAGTCTTACAAGAACAAATAACTATATATGAGAATTCTTTCCTGACAGAGATACATAAATCCCAGAGTCTTTCCCAGAGATTGCAGCAGATAGAAAAGGAAATTTCCATGGGTAATACCCTAGCACAGGTTAAAGAGAACATTTGGAAAAGGATAGAGGAATCCATGGTATAAATATGGCCATCTATACAAATTATATTTGAGCATAAGGAATTGATTGAGAGATCTAGTGAAGCTATTGAACAAATCAAAGTACGGTTGGGGGATAAACCCAATGAAGCTACAGAGCTCATCAAGTTCCTCAATTCCAAAAACAAGTAGGAACTGGAAGAACTGGAGATTGAGGACATAACTGAAACCATACTAGAGGTAAAAAAGGTGTTGACCAAGAGAAATTTGATCAGGAAGCTGGAAGAAAAGTTTCAAGTTCTGGACATTGGTGTATAGAGGTTCTTCAACAAGATGGAATCCCTCTCCAAAAAAGGACTTCCCAGTTTATTAGTAATAAATGACAAGCTTAACACATGGTCAGATTATAGCCAAAAATTGTTAACTAAGGCTAAAGATGCTTCTAAGTTTACATGAGGAAGAATCAACATGACATGAATTTTTTTTTTAGAAGCATTGGCATATGATTTGGACATTCAGTATCAAATCAAGCATATCTTTATTTCCAAACCAACTTTTTCCAAATACACTGAAGTGGACGAGGTCTATAGGAAGTTACTCAAGGCATCTATCCCTAGTGAACAACGTTGGGATGAATTATGTGAGTTACTGGAGTAAGCAAATGATTTGTTTGTACATCTCAACATCAATAAAACAACAGAATTCGACAAATCGAGTGTCGTCCCTATTTTCCTAAATTTTTGTAAAAATTATACAGATTCAGTTTAGGAATTCCTAAATACATCCTAGTCAGTTTTGACATGATATTTTGTAAATAAATTATAAATACTTCTCTTTTTGAAGTATCAAGGGTTGATTTTTTCATTCCAAAATGCTATTGTACTATTTTCATTTAATGGGCTGATCAGTAATAAAAAGGACATTCTTCACAAGATTCATGTGTTGGATTATTTGGTGAAGTGCTTCTCTCACTGTCTATGTGTTTATTCCTTTGTTTCCATGCTTATGTTTTCTTAAATATGAATTATTTTACATAAAGTTGATGAAAATAATTTATTAAAAAAACACTCTGATTCTGGTTATAGATAATTTAATTGTTTTCTTCTGATATCATGTTAAGGAATTCTTAATTTCTCTTTAACTTCAATTGAACTTATATCTTTTCTTCTATCACACTATATTTAAACATAAAGGATGCAGTTAGTTTAGCTACCTTACCTTGTGAAACTCCTTTGAAAATATGAAACAGATCCACATTAAGTAGTAGACTCCATAGCCCAATGGAAATTTCAGGCATTTAATCAACCAAACCAATTTTAAAATCAAAACTCTGAACTATCATAACTAGCCTAATATCTAAATACAAAAAAATTAAATATGATAGAGAGATCCCTCTCTGAAACTGGCAGGTATGGATCCAAGCTTCCAAAGTGGTTTTGTGGTTACCTTTGTGATTTTCTTCTGCAGCCTTAGAAAATTACAGAGTGCTAACATTTTGGCGACTATACGGGGAACGTTTAATCCTTCATCTCATTTCTACAAAATCAACTTCCCCAGTTTATAAAACTTTATTTTAGGAAGAGTAAAGATCAAAATTTTAGAAATAAAGGATTAGAGGTTGTTTTTCACATTTAAGATCTGGCTCCGAAAAGAATTTACACCAGATCTCATCCTGATCCAGAACCTCCCGAAATTTTAGATGATCCTGAAAAGTTAGTAAGGAAAAGAAGTTTAGCTGAAAGTCAAGGAAGTAATAGTCCCCTTTCTAGGGAAAATTCTCTTCTAGAAAAGTTTGTTACCATACAAGATCTTCAGTTTGACTTACCATTTGAACACAGTCTATTTAGGACCAAATCTGAAAGTTTTGTCGATCAAACAGTAATTGATAAATCTATTCTCCAACCCTATAAATTTGAAAGACCATCTGTTGAACTTGATTTTGATTAGCAAGAACTCTAGAACTTTGACAAATTACAAGATCTTGTATCAGCACTTGATCAAGTTGTACATCAGGCTTATATTCAGCGATATGTTGAACTTTATTTTGTCACTATTGCAACATCATATGATTCTTCCCAATCTGTTCATCCTACATCAATAGGCCCCACCCCTTCTGTAATCTCTACTACTTCTCCAGTAGTATCACAGAAAGTAATTCAACCTATCCCAAAAAATCCTATATCTATCCCTCCCATAAGATCACACATTATTCAACCCAATATGGCTGCTCGTTATGCTCCCTTAGTTTTACCTGCCAAGTTGCATCCTATGCCCCAAGATTATCAAACCAAAATTCCTAAATTTGATGTCACTAGTGCTATCAATGCAAAACAACATATAGATAAAATCAATGATTTATTTGATCTTCATGTAGTGGAAGAAAGTGACATAAAAATGAGACTTTTTTCCCAAAGTTTAGGTGGAGAGGTAAGAAAATGGTTTAAAAATATAGAAACGGCTAGCATAGATGACCTTGCTACCTTTCATTAGCCTTTCCTAAGTAGCTGGGAAACCAAAAAGAATCCTCTTCAGATCCTGAATGAATATAAAAACCTAAAGAAAGGACCTAATGAGACTTTGGAAGAATATTGTGATAGGTTTAATAAAGTTTATAATGCAATCCCAGATGCTATTAAACCTCCCCCTGGCTTGGCCCTTATACATTTCCCTGAAGGATTTGATGTTGATATGGCATATCAGCTAAGAGAAAGAGACCCTATTACCTTAGAGGAAATGCAAGATAATGCCCTTAAAGTCGAGGCTAATTTGTTAGCCAAAAAAGAAAAACTAAAAACTAAAAGAAGGGTTACCATCAAAGAGGAACCTTCCTCTTCTTCTCCATCTGATTATAAAATAGATAGTCTACTTAGAACTATGGAGAAAATGATGGATAGAATAAGCATAATTGATAGGGCTCCTCCTAGAGAAAACCAAACTACTCCCCAGATCAAAAATCCAAATTTTAGAAGAAACCAACCCCAGATCAAACAAAGAGACCTGAAAGGTCTTGATCAACAGGTAAGACCTCCTTTTCAAGAGAACTATACAAATGCGAAGGGAGAGATCGTTGAAGACATCAATGATTCTCAAATCAATTTAATGGGAGTAAATGACAATAATTCTACATTTCTTACTCAAGAAGAAAAAGACCTCTTTCTACTATCCCCAAATGAAATATATCTTGACAAATCATAAGAGTATAAGAAAGGTTCTAAAAATTCAATTATGGAAGTCCATAAGAAATATAATCTGAGGAGTAGGAAAACACTTGATACTCCAAATAAAAATCCAGCTGAGACACCTACCAAGAAAAACATTGAGATTCTTGCTAGAAAGAATACTGAGGTTCCAACCCAAAAAAGACCTGATACCATAGTTAAACCAACAAAAAAAAATGATCCCTCCACTAGCTAGCAAAGAGACATCTCCCAAAAGGACGTGGCTGAAAAACAAGAGGCTATCAATTTGAACAAAACTCAAACATGATTTAGTATAGAACATGAATTTTCAAAGCTTAAAATACCCATTCCTCTAACAGAACTGATGAACAAAACTGCAAACAGATCACAAGTAATGAAAGCCTTAAGTATATGACAAGATACATATACAATCAATGTATCTAATGATCAACCAGAAATATTGTTCGGACCTGAAGTCGATGGTAAACTCCAAGATGGATATGTACCTCCTTTTTACATTAGCTTGAACATTCATGATAAAATGTTACATAATGCAATGCTTGACTTAGGGGCCTCTCACAATCTCATGCCTAGGGTTATCATGGAAAAATTGGGACTGGATATTAGTAGACAATATAAAGATTTGTATTTGTTTGATTCAAGTAAATTAAAATGCCTTGGATTGATTAAGGATTTGTGTGTCAACTTAGTGCAAATACCAACCAAGAGCGTGGTAATGGAGATAGTTGTTGCTAACATACCCCCAAAATATGGCATGCTACTTTCTCGTTCATGGGGAGCTAAACTCCAAGAAATCCTCCAAATGGATATGACCTATGCCACAATTCCAGTATTTGGTAAGAATAGGAGACTATATAGGGAAAAACTCATGAAATTTATGGTTACTAATTAGGAAAAACCTCATAATTATCCCTTATATTCAACCCATTCACACCTTGATTATTTTATTTTATATAATGATGGAAATATACAGGGACAAATTCCCAATAAAAACACTGAGTTATGTTAGACTAAGGAATTCCAAATAGATATCAGGGAACATGATGAACCAGATGAACCTTTGCGGAATTTAAGTTTTGATGGAGTTGTTAGTAAAGAAGGATCAGGGGCAGGGATATGGGTTTCAAATTCACAAACTAATCACATAGAAGGCCATTCATATAAATTAAATTTCCAATGCTCCAACAACATAGCCGAGTATGAAGCCTTAATTTTAGGGTTACAAATTTTAAAGAAGGTAGGTGCTAAGCAAATTGAAATTCATGGAGATTCTGAACTGATAATAAAATAAATTAAAGGGGAATATTCTGCTAAACATCCAAGGATGAGAGCCTATAGGAATGTTGTTTTGGATTTTCTGGAATCCCTCATTGAGCATAGCTTGTTTGTGGTTCGCAAAGATTAAAATATCTTGCCTGGTGGTCTTGCAACTTTAGCTAGTACCTTTAAATTTCCATATCATCCTAATTGTCAATATACCATTGAAGTAAAAAACAGACCTACCATACCAGACAATATCAGATACTAGCAAGTTTTTGGAAATGATGCCTAGATTGAAAGTTTTTTGCAATCAAAAGATGAGCTTGAGTACGCTAATATAGATACAGAATTTGACCTAGAAGATAGTGTACATAACAATGCGATTAAATTAGAATTGAAAGAAATATATCAAGAAAAAGAAGAATAAAAATTTTTACAGTTGAGAGATAATGTTTTTTCTAGAGGATTAGCTCCCTTAGAATATTTGTTTGACTTTAATGACATAGCCAAAAAGCATAAAATCGAACCTACTGGACCTGGAGTTGAAGAATGTAATATTGGAACTGAAAAAGAACCTAAGATGATTAAATTGTCCAAATCTGTACCCCCAATAGAAAGGCTAAGGTACATAGAATTGTTCAAATAATTCATACATGTGTTCGCTTCGAGTTATGAGGATTTGAAATCCTATGACACCAGCAATATACAACATAAGATTCCCTTAAAAAAAGACCACAAGCCTTTTAAGAAGAAATTAAGGAAAATCAACCTAATGCTTATGCCTCTAATTGAAAAGGAGATCAAAATGATGTATGATGCTAAAATCATAGTGTCATTAAGATATTCTAAATGGATGTCTAATTTAGTTCCAACTAGGAAAAATACTGGAGAAATCAGAATTTGTATTGATTTCCAAAATCTAAATAAAGCCTCTTTGAAAGACAATTGCCCTTTTCCTAAAATGGACCACATTCTGCAGAAGGTGGTTGGATCTAGTAGAATTTCCCTTTTAGATGGTTTTTCTGGTTATAATCAAGTCCTATTACACCTCGAAGACCAAGAAAAGACAACATTTACCACACCTTGGGGCACTTTCATGTATGTGAAGATGCCTTTCGGTCTGATGAATGTTGGTGCCACTTTCCAGAGAGTAATGGACTTTACCTTTGCGGATGAAATGGGTCATTTTATAGTCATATATCTTGATGATATCATTGTTTTTTCGAAAACATATGAGGAACACTTACTTCACCTAAGGAGAGTCTTTGAAAAATGTAGGAGATTTGGTATTTCCCTCAACCCAAAGAAAAAATTGTTTGGTTTACAAAAAGGAAAAGTGTTGGGACACATCATTTCAAAGGAAGGAATCCAAATAGATCCTATCAGAATTGAAGCTATATTAAAAATAAATCCCCCCTAGAAATGTAAAATAAGTTCAATCTTTCGTTGGCTAGATCAATTTTCTGAGGATATTCATTACTAATCTAGAAGAGATTATGAAAAATATAACAAACATGTTGAGAAAAGATACAGAGGTAAAGTGGAACATTGAGGCTAAACAATCATTTCATAAGGTAAAACAAGCCTTAACCCATGCTCTATGTTAATTAGCCCAGATTTTACAAAAGATTTTCTCATTTTCTCATTTTCTTCTGAGCATACCATTGTTGTAGTTCTCTTACAAAAAAATAACGAAGGACATGAACAACCTATTTCTTTCTTTAGTAAAGCCTTAAGAGATGCTACATTAAAATATGATATCATGTAAAAGTAGGCTTTTTCCTTGGTAAAAGCAATAAAAGATTTTAGAGTTTATATCCTCCATTTAGATATAACTGCCTTTGTTCCAAATGTAGTGGTAAAAGACATACTAACCCAAAATGATCCTGATGGGAAAATAAGTAAATGGATTGCCATTATCTTAGAATATGACATTGAACTCAAACCTTCCAAACTCATTAAAGGTCAAGGATTATCTAAATTAATGGTTGAATCTAATTTTCTTACTTTGGATAAAAATTTTCTAGCTATACTCGACGAACCAGAAGAGCCAACGACTCCACAAGTAGTAGAGGATTTTGCTACCTCTCCTTGGTATGTAGACCTTATTTTTGTTCTACATCATTTACAAGATCCTCCTGGTCTCACCAAAACGAAAGCTAGATTTCTTAAACTCAAAGCTATGAAATTTTGTATTTTGGATAATAATCTGTATTGGAAAGATACTGGTGGAATTTTACTAAATTTCTTGTTGAAAGATGAAGCAGATAAAGTGATGTGGGAATTTCATGAAGGAGACTGTGGTGGACACCTGTACTGGAAGACTACTGCCAAAAAGATCCTAAGAGAATGTTTTTATTGGCCAACCTTATTTTCTGATGTCCAAAAGAAAGTCACCTCATGCCACAAATGCCAGATATTTAAAGGCAAAAGGAAACTACTGCCTTTACCCTTAAAGCCCATATCAGCTGAAAATTCTTTTCAACAATGGGGTCTGGATTTTATAGGAGAAATTCACCCTTCCTCTTCTGCCCAACGTAAGTAGATTCTTACATCCACTGATTATTTTACCAAATGGATAGAAGACATACCTACTAGATAAGCGTTTGACGCTATAATCATTAAATTCCTAGAGAGAATAATATTCTTTAAATATTTGGATGCCCGAGGAAAATCATTACAGATAATGCTGCAACTTTCAGATCAAATATGATGGTAGAATTTTGCAACAAATATCAAATAACTTTGGGGAGTTCTACAACCTATTACCCTCAGGGAAATGGATTGGTAGAATCTTCCAACAAAAGTCTGGTTAATATCATCAAAAAATTGTTGAAGAATAATAAGAAATCATGGCACAAGAAGCTTGTAAATCCATTATGGGAAGAAAAACTTACAACTAAGAAGTCAATTGGTATGTCTCCATACCAATTAGTTTTTGGGATGGATGTTGTTTTTCCAACTTCGTTGGGAGTTCCTGTTTTGAAAATGCTGCAATAATTGGAGGTTGAACCGAATGATTGATCCGGATATTGGGGGGAGGCCCCCAAGATCTAAAAAATTGAAATGGATTTTGGGGGAGAGTCCCCCAAGATCTAAAAAATTGAAATGCCAGAAGAAAAATAGGAGAATGCCAATAAACAAAACCATAAAGATTTTTTTTATTAAAATGGAGAATAACTGTAAAAGCTACATTGTGGTGGACAAACTGTCCTTTTACAAAATGTGACTTATTACTTATAGAATTTTTCAGTTACAATACCACGGGTCAATTCCATGGGTGAATGAATACCATGGGTGGATGTCACTTACAATACCATGGGTGGATGTCACTTACAATACCATCGGTAAACTCCATGGGTGGATGAATAACATATGTGGATGAATACCATGGGTTGATGCTATTTTCCATTCGGATCATTCCTCCCTCCTTAAGAAGTAATGGTCCCCATTGCGTGAAGTTCCCTCTTGCAAAGACTTTGTTGAATATGAAGAGCCACCGAAGATAAGGGTTTTATGTGGTTAACCCATAACCATGATGAACGAAGATCCGAGGATAGAGATACCCTGTAATGCTTGTGATCAACTGTGATACTAATAGTCTGCGGCCTAGCAAATGGACTTCGATGAAGTTTGGGTTTGTGGATGACCCATAACCATGATGAATGAAGATCCGAGGATAGAGATACCCTGTAATGCTTGTGACCAACTGTCATACTGACAATGTGTAGCCTAACAAATGGAATTCGATGAAGTTTGGGTTTTTGGATGACCCATAACCATGAAAATGAAGATCTGAGGATAGAGACACCCTGTAATGCTTGTGACCAACTGTGATACTAACAGTGTGCAGCCTACCAAATGGACTTTGATGACAAGGATTTTGTGCGGTTGACCCATAACCATGATGTTGGTTGTTGATGAAGTAGCAGGTGCCAACATAGCCTGGGGTGGGAGGGCATGTCTCCAAAGAACCCAAGTCGAATGCTGCTATGCTGAAACTGATGAATGTGAAGTAGGTGCCTACTAAAGCGGGGTGGAAGGGCACGTCTCCAAAAGGAACTCGCTCTGAATGATGCTCCAAAATTAAAATGGACATAACTCGCTCAATATAACTCGAAATATTTATTATAAACTATTTTTGGAAACAGAAGGACCATTTTGCATCTTCCCATGGGTTGGAAATCCTTATCTGCACACTCTAGAATCTCAAATTTGCGCTGCAATTTTTTTGCCGTCACAAAAGTTATGAAAAAATAGATGATTTTAGATCAGCGATATCTCCCACATCCAAACTCCGATTTGACCCATTTTTTTTTTGAAATTGGGTGATTTTTTGATAGGAGCTCAGATTTTCAATCATGGTTCTAAAATTATGCACCAAAATTACAAAAAAAAAGAGATTGGAGAGCTGCCATCCACGAATTTCTGTCAGAAACATTTTTGCAACATAACTGATTTAAAATTAGCAATATCTCCCTCATCTGAACTCTGATTCGGCTGATTTTTTTTTTTTGAATTTGGGTATTTTTTCACAAGGAATCCAGATATGTTATTTGTTTTTGCAAATATTGCACCAAAAATTTTAGATCTGATTTGCAAACTCTCTGCCCAAATACATTCCTGCAAAAAAATGAAAAAAGAAAAATTCTTCTTGCTTGGCCCAAGAAAATGCTCTGTGGAGGACGTAGCACATGCCTGATTTTTTTTTAATATTGCTGCAAAATTTGAAACTGAAATATGCATCAAACTCTTATTCCCATGGAATCATAACCTACTTCGATACCGCTGATCTAGATCTTGGGGGAGGCCCCCAAGGTCTAAAAAATTGAAATGGATTTGAAAAATTGAAATGCTAGAAGAAAAAGAGGAGAATGCCAATAAACAAAACCACAAAGAATTTTTTTATTAAAACAGAGAATAACTGTAAAAACTACATTGTGGCGGACAAACTTTCCTTTTACAAAATGTGACTTGTTAACTATAGTATTTTTCAGTTACAATACCATGAGTCAATTCCATGGGTGAATGAATACCATGGGTTGATGTCACAATACCATGGGTGGATGTCACTTACAATACCATGGGTAGATGCCACTTACAATACCATGGATATATTCGATGGGTGGATGAATAATATAGGTGGATGAATACCATGGGTTGATGCCATTTTCCATTCAGATCAATGATCTACAAAAAAGAATAAATAAAAAAATTCACCTGCAATAGTCAAGAGAGGAAGTTCACAACAACACTCAATTGATCCAGGAAAGTATTAAGAAGATATATGATAGAAGAGCTAAGGCCGATGATTTTCAGATAGGCAATCATGTTCTAAAATGGGATTCCATAAGAGAAGAGAAAAGAAAGCATGGTAAGTTTGATAATTTATGGATGGGACCTTACATAATCCATGCTTACAGAGGAAATAATGCATTTTTTTGAAGGACATAGATGGAACAGAGCTACCTGGAGGACCTGTCAATGGCAGGATGTTGAAACATTATGTTTCTCAGGAATAGAAGTAGTTTTCATCACATTCATTGTAGATATCATGTTATTTATACTGTTATGATTGGGTAGCTTATGTCTGAAAGTTGAAGCCCATGGAGAAGGCCCTAAGATTTTAGTCATTTTTCTACCATAACTACAACTACAACAAAAAATCAAATGCAGTAAAACAATGAAGACAAGGATTCAAGGCTACTAGTCTACTATTCTTGACACCTCACAAGGAGAGTGCCATCCCCAGTTGGAGCCACTATTAGGGTCCTATAATTTATAGGATCAAATGATGATTGGATGTTTTCTTTCAGTATTTCAAATTATAAATAATATTTCATATTGCAAATGATTTCCAAAATAAGATATATAAATAAAAATTAAAATGAAAAGAGGGTATATATATATATGAAAAATAAAAAAGAAAAATAAATGATAAAAGAACCCCACAGAAAAGAAAAAATGTGAAAGTGATGTCAGTTGAAGTGCCACTGATAATACAATAATTTTTAAGAATGAATTCATGAAATTGTGTGCAACTTGTTCAAAATGCCACTATACTTTTTCTTGTTTGAAACAAATTGCTTAATCATGTTCAAGCAAATTTCAATTTATGTTAATTAGATTAGAATGAATAACTTAGCCAAACAATGTAATCTTGGCTAAGATTAGATTAGGTAGATTAGGTGAATAAATTAATCCAACTATGTAATATGGATTAATGTAATTGTTAGATTAGTTTTGAATAGGTGTTTATTCCTTTTAAAATGCAAGAACAAATGAGGGTTTGCACTCCTAAACACACCTTAATTTCTTTTATAAATTAAGTTAGTTTAGGGGAAAATTAAAATTGTTATGAAACATGTTAACACTTGGTGTTATTCGTCCAAAGTTTGGAACTTATTGTAAAAATATGTGCCCGATGGGACAACTTGTTGCTAATGTTTAAACCACACTCATATCTCCCATTGTCGATCATATCCCCATCTCATCGAACAACTCTAATACCTTTTCGACTCCCCCGCCATGTTTCCCTTTACCGACCGGGGGGGGTCCGAAAGGTGGTTTCCTCCCTGCCGGTCCCACCCCTACGTGTCACCACTATGACATTTCGTACCCCCCCTCAATACCATATACCACTCCTATCCCCCTCCGAAAGCGATTTTTCACCGTCATTGCCATAATTCGCACTCCCGCTTATGTCACCCTCCACTTCCGCTCCACCTCCACTCCCCTACTACCACATATCTCCTTTCCGCCAACGATCCTACGCCTCCTTCCGCCTACCGCTGGTTTCCATGTCAATTAACCGTTGCGCCCTCCCATTCACCACTTCCTCTTGTTGCGATTTCCCGTTGCTGAGTTAATGCTCCTCCCAGACAGTCATTCAACCAATGGTTTCCATTCCTATGCAAACATATAAATATTCCCTCTCACCCTCAATCACGTTCTTTCCGCACTCTCATGCTACCACAGTGCTACCAATTCGATCCCTATTTTCCCTCGTCAATCATCCATTGCTCACAAAGGAATTTCCTTTGAGCCCTCCTTCCTGCACATTTAACAATCATCCTCTGCCATCTCGTTGTCATATTCTGAAGTTCTGTCCTGCTATCATGATGGCCTTAAAATCAAAAACTGATGCCATTGTGATAAATCCAATGCTCTCTCCCTCTGTGGATTTAGAGCACATTCCCTTAGCTGATAGGGACTATAAAATTGACGAAACATAGTGTGAATTCAACCTCTTCGAATTACATTACTAGTTTCGAGACACCTATCTTGACGAGTTTGATGAGGTTGGCTTCTGGCAGTCTAGACTACCCTTGTTTGTTTTCCCCCAATCCCATTATTTTCCTAAGTTATTCCTCAAGTGCCATGCCTCTTATCTCTCAAGTAAAAGCGAAATCATCTCCCTTAATGGTGAAATCCTTTTCACCATTACCCCTAAGAATATAAACCAGATGTTGCAGGTCCCACACAGTGAATTCCTAACTCCCTTTTCCATTGAAGCTCTTAAAGAAATTTACCAAAATCTCACTTTTCCCTAGAGAGCTAGGATTTTTGAAGTTTTCCTGCCAAAAGATTCTCAATTACCCAAGAAGAACCCCCCTTATCCCTCTTCTATTTCCCCCCAAAGAACTAGATAGATCATCTCTTTCTTGTCTTTCTTACTTGGGTACTTGTCAGATGAATGGGTAGATGAGCCTATTTTAGGCTTTCTATCCACCCTTTCCACAGAAGAAGGATTTTCAGTCATCTTTGACTATGGTCACTTTCTTGTAGATGTAATACATGAACAATTCCTTTAGTTTTTAACTGAAGGAATGTTCAAATATACTTCCATTCTTATGCATATGTTCATTTTCTTCCAAACAGACAAGTTTCCTTTTGCAGTCCAAAAACTCAATCAGCAGGTTGAACCTCAGTCCATAATCCTTTGGACTTCAATTATTAGAAAGCAATCACAAGAGTACAAGTTGAAATATTTTATTGATTAGTTTGTATATCCAAAAACGTGTTTGTTGAGTGGCCAGTAGTTTCCCAGGATCAATAAGGACATTCAAAAGGTGTTGCATCTCAGTGAGCAAGTGAAGACAGGAGATTGGTATTTATACCAGTGATTTACAGAGATCAGGGTTTATGGCTCCGAGCTTCCACCCTATAAACTAGCAAAGTACCTTCCTATTAGTATATTTTCCTTGGAGTACAACATGCAAATAATCCAATCAGATAACATTCACTTTGTGTCAGATAAGAAGAAGTACCAGTTCAAAATTATAACACTGATAGGACCATTCATCTGTAACAACAGAGCAACAGGAAAGGATGCAGACCTCCTACTGAAACAAATGAATTTTCCCCTTAGCTTTACATGATCCTATGACCCCTTTGGGGTAATTTCTAAGCCGAGGTTGGAACAGAAGACAACCCCCAATGTACATACCCAGAGACCAGAGATTGAGAAATACATGAATCAACAGGATTGGGTAGAGAATACATTGCAGGAGGTCGAGGAGCAGGTGATGTCTAGAACCGCTTCAGAGACTCCTACCCCTAGAGAGAAGATTGAGAAAAGTCCTAGAGAGTAGGACTCTCCTTCAGTTACAGAAGTCTTAGCCAAGGAATTCAAGATCTATTCAAAGAATACAAAGAAAAGCTCTAAGGTAGATTTTCCAACATTGGAGGAAATAAAGGGTACTATTGTGCTCTCTCGCCTTCAGAATTTAAATTTTGGTAGCAGCACCACTGATTCTCCATCATCTTCAACCACTAAAGAGAATATAGCTACAACACCTCATACACCAGTGTCATTTACAAAACAGAGGTAGCTGGATATATTTCAAAGATACAGAGAAATTAAACAAAGGAATGAAGCCCTCCATGATAACATCTATGCTCAATTCAGGAAGTAGTCTTCCTCAATTCAACACAGGCTCATTTCGGCCTATGACACAGAGAAAGGGAGAATGCATATGGCATTCTTACAGGCACAGGTTCCTTAACCTAAATCAACAAATGATTTCAAGCAGACTACATTTGAGTTTGAGGCAAAGGATGTCCATCCTTTGGATCAGATAGACATGCACAGGCAAACAGGAGAAATGGTTTATTCAACCTTCACACAGACTTCCCTTACTGCTTCTAAACTACAGCTGTCTTTGAAAAATGTTCAATCACATCTCAAACTAGAGGAAATGGTGATCAAAGCAGGTTTTGATCCAGCTGATTCAAAAGCCATGGAAGAGATCATTAAGAAGAAGAATGCTGACATAACATCCTTGAGGAAGCAATTGAAGATGCCTGCCACTAAAAATCCCTAGGCAAAAGAGTTAGGAGAAACAAAGATACATAAAGAAGAAATGTTGAAGCCACTGGTGGAACAGAGTGCACAAATTAAGGAAATGGAGGCAGAGATGTATAAGTTGATCAAAGAGAAAGAAAAAAGTTCCCAAATTGCTATGGTTCCTATTGATGCAGTGACCATTGCATCACTACTTCAAACATGCATTCCTACAATAGCTACAACAACATGAACATCCTCCTCTGCATCACCTCTTTCTTCTTCAACTGCAGATGATTCAATTAAATTGGCTCAATCAATGGAAAACATGTCGATACAAGGAGAAGAAATTAAAAAAATGAGAGAAGATGTAAAAGTCCTATAGGAACAAAGCACTAGATATGAGAATTCTCTCCTGATAGAGATGAAAAAATCCCAGACTCTTTCCCAGAGATTGCAGAAGATGGAAAAGGAAACTACCATGGGTAATACCCTAACATAGGTTAAAGAGAACATTTAGAAAAGGACAGAGGAAGCCATGGTATAAATTTGGCCATCTATAAAAAATATATTTGAGAAGAATGAATTGATTTAGAGATCTAGTGAAGCTATTGAACAAATCAAAGTACAGTTGGGGGATAAACCCAGTGAAGCTACAGAGCTCATCAAGTTCCTCAATTCCAAAAACAAGCAGGAATTGGAAGAACTAGGGATTGAGGACATAAATGAAACCATATTAGAGGTAACAAAGGTGATGACCAAGAGAAATTTGATCAAGCAGCTGGAAGAAAAGTGTCAAGTTCTGGACATTGGTGTATAGAGGTTCTTCAACAAGATGGAAGCCCTCTACAAAAAAGGACTTCCCAGTTTATTAGTAATAAATGACAAGCTCGGCACACAGTCAAATTACTGCCATAAATTGCTAACTAAGGCTAAAGACGTTTCTAAGTTTATAGGAGGAAGAATCAGCATGACATGAAAAGCATTTTTAGAAGCATTGGCATATGATTTGGACATGCAGTATCAAATAAAGCATATCTTTATTTCCAAACCAACTTTTTCCAAATACACTGAAGTGGACTAGGTCTACATGAAGTTACTTAAGACATCTATCCCTAGTGAAAACCGTTGGGATGAATTACGTGATTTACTGGAGTAAGAAGATGACTTGGTTGTACAGCTCAGCATCAACAACACAACATAATTCGAAGGGCCACATATGCAACATTTCCACAAATCGAGTGCCAACACTTCAGAGAGTTCCAATTTTCCTAAATTTTTGTAGTAGTTAGATAAATTCAGTTTAGGAATTCCTAAATACATCCTAGTCAGTTTTGATCCTTGCAAAGAATGATCTTTTTGGTATTGTAAAAGGAAATGTCACTAAACCCTCAGATAATGAAGGAAAAATAAAATATGAGAAGGACAACATCACATCTAGAAGCATCATTGTGGACTCTATCAAAGATCATTTGATTTCTTATGTCGCAAATATTGAGTCTTCAAAGCAGATTTATGGTGCCCTAGTTGGATTATACATTATCAATAACATTACTCAATCAATAAGCTTGAAGAATGAACTTCACGATATTAGGATAACAAAAAAGATACTATAGCCTCATATTTCATAGGGATTTCTCAATTAAGAGACCAACTTTAAGAAATTGATGAAATCATCTCTGAAAGGGAACTGGTGACTACAAAACTAAATGGTTTACCTGACTTATGGGAATTTTTTGCATCTAGTATTTGTGGTAGGAAGGAAGCTCCAAAGTTTGAAGATCTATGGAATGCATGTACTCAAGAAGAATGTAGGCTCATATCAAAAGGAAATATTCAAAGATCTGAAGAAGGCAATTCTCAATATTTTGCAACACATTTTAAGATGGTTGGAGGAAGAAAGAAGTTTGGTTTCCAAAGAAGAAATGAAGGAAGAAGACTTGCTCCTCAAGGAAAGAGAGATATGTCAAAAGTTCAATGCTATCATTGTCACAAATTTGGTCACTATAGACATGATTGTCTTGAAAGATTGAATGATAGAAAGAGAAAAGGAAAGCAACATGCTACCACAACAGGCAAGGTTAAACTTCCAAAGAAACCTAAGAATGAAGATTCAGGTACCAAAGATGTCTCTATTTTTCTACTCTTACAAGTTTTGTTGTAGATAAAGATGATTTGTGGCTTGTAGATAGTTCTGCCTCAAGGCACATTATGGGAGATTGTGACAACCTCACAATTCTAATGGAAAAAAGATTGTCTCAAAAGGTAGATATTGGAGACAAAACAATTATGCAGTCAAAGGCATTGGGAAAACATCCATTGAGTTGGAATTAGGTGAAAACATTCATCTTAGAAACATACTATATGTACCAGGTTTGAAAAAGAATTTGATTTCTATTTCATGTTTTGAAGATAAGGGAGATAGAGTAGCATTTGTTGATGGTCAAGTACCTGTGTAGCTAAAGGGCTCAATTATAGATTATGCTAGAGTAATTGGTGTTCGTGAATGAAGGTTGTATAAACTCTTGAAACAACCTGCTCAAGCATTAGTACATAATGACATCAATCCATTTTAACTTTTTCATAGATTATATGCTCACCTTCACTATAGAGCTTTGCCAATTTTAAAACAAATGGTTTCAGGTGTTCTATAATTACATATAGAGCATGAAAAAGTATGTAAAGGTTGCATTCTTGGAAATAATGTCAAGAATCCTTTTCAAAGCAACGAAAGTATATCCAAATAAATTTTGGATCTAGTTCATTATGATGTATGTGGTCCAATGTTAGTGAAATATCTTGGAGGCTCCTTGTACAATGTAACCTTTATTAATGAATTCTCTCACAAGACATGGATTTAATTCATGACGACAAAGGACAAATTCTTCAACAAGTTTCATGAATTTAAGGCTGAAGTGGAGAACTTGAAGGGAAATAAAACCAAGATTCTAAGATTAGATAATGGAGGAGAATATACTTCTAAGGAACTCGTTGCCTTTTGTAAAGAAGTTGGGATTTAGAGGGAGCCGATAGTCCCTTATAATCCACAATAAAATGGAGTTATTGAAAGGAGTAGAACCATTGAAGAATTTGTTAAGGAAATGATGCATGATCAAGACTTATCTATTTTTATATGGAGTAAAGCATCTATGAAAACTGCCTATATTCAAAATAGAAGTCCTTGTCGAATTTTGGAAGACAAGACTCCTAAAGAAGCATTCACTAGAAAGAAACCACAGGTTGGACATTTGACAATATTTGGTTGTCTAGTTTATATCCATGTACCTAAAGATAAGAGAAAGAAGCTAGAGCCTTGAAAAATAAAGGAATATTCGTTGGATATACAGAATCATCAAAGGCCTAGAGAATCTATGTTCTAGGACAACGACCGTTGAAGTCAACAAGGACATGACCTTTGATGAGAATGTTGCCTATTTTAAATCTAAAGAAGTTCCCATGGACTTTGATGATGATAAAGAATATGAATCTCCCAAGGAAGAAGGTTCAGGCCCATCTCATTCTTTAGAACATCTTGTAGATCATAAAGAAGTGCCATAAGGGCCTAGCGATTTAGTGGACCCAATTGTTATTATTGAAATCAGAAAAATGCTAACTTGGCTTAGATCTACTTTGTGGGAAGAAAAAAGACGTGCATCAACATGTGGCAACTTCAAGGAAAGCAAGAGACCGAAGAGGTCTTATAGATATGCAACATTGGTGACTAATCTCATTGATTTTGAACCTTCCACCTTTGAAGAAGTAGTTAGCCTGCAAGTTTGGAAGGATGCGATGTTGGAAGAATACCAATAGATTATGAAGAATGATGTATGGGAGATTGTGTTGAGACCTGAAGGGAAGTCTTTGGTAACCTCCAAATTGGTATACAAGATCAAGCATGCAATGGATGGTAGTATTGAAAAATAAAAGGTGATATTTATGGCTAAAGGGTTCTCCCAGAAAGAGGGAGAGGACTATAATGAGAATTTTGATCTGGTTTCCAGGTACACTACCATTAGATCTATTATTTTCTATTTCTTATTTTATGGGTTGGAATTTACATCATATGGATGTAAATTCTGCTTTCCTTAATGGTTTGATTGATGAATAAGTGTACATAGAAGAACATCAAGGTTTTCAGGTTCATGGAAAAGAGTCTCACATTTGCAAATTGAATAAAGCCTTGTATGGACTTGTTGTATCTGCTACAACCACCCTCCAAAATTTTTCCCATGCTTCAATTTTGGATCCTCCCTTCTATCCATAAGGACCTATCTTTAGTTGTCATCAAGTATTCCTTATTATTATGAAGATTTATCTTTGCATCCAGTGCTCGTGATGACTTGATTAAGTTGTTTTGATCTTAGCTGAGTATTTTCTAACACAAGCCATCCCCTGCTATGATCTTACACATATTTCCAATCTTACCTCTTAGAACTACATAATACATTATCTTTGGAAATTTTGTTAGCCCTTGAGGATTAGAACCATGCATCCCTTGAAGAGAAGAAGTCCTTGAGTATAAAAACTGCATTGAGCCTTTGAGTAATCCCTCGTTGATAAGAATTACACAATTTCTTCTGCTAGTGTGAATGTGTAGTTTCTTGGAAAAATCTAAGTTGCCATCCCTAAAAAATAGGGAATGCATAATTAATGTCCGACAAGTGGCACAAAGTTGCTAATTTTGATCTTAAGACAAGTGTCATTTTTTCCTTGATTTTAGGCATGCACGTCATAAACCCTAACCCGACTAGATCTATATAATAGACGCCTCTATAGCTCATTTGCACATTTTATGTTGGAGCTCTGGCCTTCCGAATGAGATCTAGGAGATTTTGACTTAGTTTGCAACGTTGTTCCAGGTAACTTTTGCATGGGTCACTTTTTGTTGCTTTTTTCCATCGCTTTTGTCACTTTTTCTTTTATGAGTGTTATTTTTCTTGTTTCTTTTCATAGTAGTCAATGTTTTAACTGTTATTCGCTTGTGATTTTTTTTTCGGTCCATCATTCACACTTTACAAGTGTCGCATTGACTTCTTTCCTTTTGCATACCAACAATTGTTGTTGTTGGGTCATTTTGTGCATGTATGTTTTTCCTTTTGCATGCTTGTTTTTGGCACTTAGTTTTCATTGATCTAAATTCCCCTTAATCCAATTTACATTAATTCTTGCCCCAACACTTAGATTTGATGATTTTACCTCTCCTTTCCAAGAATATTTGCATAATCATGACCAATTGTTTCCATTACAAACTAAAGAATTCACATCCTCAAGGCTCAAGCTTCATGCTTGGCTTCTAAGACTGTGAAATGCATATTCACTAGCTTGCCCAACTGCACATTGTGAAGTTTCAGGCGTCAAGCCTCAGCCTTGGCCACTAAGACTGTGCAATGCGTAATCTGCTCCCTTAGTCTTCCCAGCTAAGATTGTGCATTACATAGTCTCAAGCTTCAAGATCCTCCCTTGCCTGTTGAGACGACACAATGTGCAGTTCATAAGCCCAGTCTTCCTCCTTCAACCCGAAAACTACGCAATCCTTCCCTCCAATGAATGAGTTACTACTTTAATCTTGATGAATGAACTGATTTTCTTGATCTGATTTGTATTCACCATGAGTGCATCTTGTGATACAGGTACTGCAGGTTTTGAGCTTATCTCTCTTTTATCAGTTGTCATCATCATGCCTCCAAAGAGATTAACCTCAAAAGACACCACAAAGAGAAACACTAGTAAAGTAGTTGAGAGTACCCTTGTCACCATGCCTATTTTGTCAGACACTCAAATATTCATTGAGAAAGATTCAAATATCACTTGGCATACAATAAAGGATGCATTCACAATCACTAGTTTCAAAGTAGATTTGAAGGAAATGAAGGTATACATAAATGTCCATAAGTAAAGCTTTCATAAGATTGCATGTAGGTTTCCTGTCTTCCCATGTGTAGATATCATCAAGTGGATATTTCCGTACATATATGAAAAGAGCATGATCCTAAACAGTGTCAGTGGACAATGACTTGCCTCATACATGGCTCATGATTTTCAACTTATGTATAATTTTCCCTTGCTAGAAGCATACATGGATTCTCATTTTTATGCAGTCACCAGTTATCTAAGTACTAAAGAATATGTCATCAAATCTTGGGTGAAAGATCCATCCAAATTATGCCAGACACTTAACAACACATATAAGACCAAATATCTTAGAAAGGTGTTCCAATACTTGATAGTTCTATGATGTTGAATCTATGGTCAAAAGAGTAATGAGACATTTTCCGAAGGCTGGGAATATCTATTGCATCAGATTATAAATGAAGGGAAAGTGTTCAACTGGTCGGATTTTTTGGCCCAACAGTTAAATATCCATGTGACTAATGAAAATAACCTCTTAAGGGTAAGAAAGCCAAATTCTATATGTTTGCATACTTGTTGGACGAGATATGTGCTCAGAATTCTTTTGTCAGCATGAGATGGACTTGGACACCAAAGGAGTCTGTTGTGTATATTTAGTACAAGTTGCTTTCAGAGTGCAGATATAAAGAAGTCATGGAGAAGTTGATCGATAACTTCCTCATAGTATTCTACCTGATAATGTTTAAGGAAGAGCCACCTTGCATGTCTCATGAGGCTATGGAAGCAGTAGCAAAACTTGCTGATTGGTTTACCTCACTTGATGGCACTTACCTCAGGGTGTTTGGTTGTCAAAATTCATCACATTTACTACCAGGCATGCCACTGACAAATTGGTCACACAAGAGGTTGCGTACCATCTTTCCACAAACTTATCAGGAGTCTTGCAAAGGAAGAAGAAAGCACCTTGGCCCACTCTTCCTTTGCAGATAGGATTGTACGAGATTAAGAATTTGAAGGCTACAGAAACCGAGGGTAATGAGTTAGAAAAATTTAGGTTCAGTCTTATGTAATACCACCCATATGATCCCAAAAGTGTTTGCAAGCAACATTGTGCAAAGATACACTTCAATTGGCAAAGCGAGACTTATTCTAGACTAGAGGAGGAAAAGATTAAAAATTGTTATAATGCTTCTAAGCCCCATGCACCAGTCAACTTTGCAGGTCCATCGCATGTGACTCCACAATAGGAAGCCACTTCGGAAGCAAAACCATATGAGAAGCACAACCCAGTGCACACAAAGTCTAAGAGGAAGGTTGCATATAGTCCAACAGAAGACCATAGCTGCAAATGCAAAGTAGATCCAATTATCTTAAAAGAAACTATGGTAGAAGAAAGAAGGAGGAATCATAAAATGTAAGAAGAAGAAGAAAAAAGAAAGAAGGAAGAACATGAGAAGAAAGAACAAGAGGAAAGGAAGATGCAAGAAGAAGAAACAAGAAGAAAATAATAGGAAGAAACAATATTGAAGCAAGCCGAAGAAGAAGAGAAAAATCAACTACTTGAAGAAGAAGACAAGAAACAACAAGATAAAGAACTTGCCCAGGAGATTGAAGACTTGATAGTCATTGAAGACATGGAGGTAGAGCTAGAGAAGAAAAATCAAGATGTCGATCTCATGCCTTGTGCACAACATATCACCACTCAATATGCCCCTTCTCCTGTATAAGGGCAAGCTCCGGATGTGGAAGAGGAAATTTCTCCTCTTGATGAAGGTACGGTAATGGATATCTACAACTTAACTTACGATGAGCTTCAGAAGAAAAATTTTCAAGCTAGAAAGAAGCACTTTACGGATGATCTCAAATATCCTTCTTTTATCAAGGAGAAGGTGATATTAATGGACACCAGGAAGAATCATGAAGCTATTACCACAACCAACTTGGCCTTCGCAGGAGCTTCCAAGTCAAACACAAAGTATTTGATGGATGAGAATAGACAAAAGTCAAATCATTTAGAAGTTGCAAGGAAATATATTGAAAAACTCCAAGGAGAGGTTCAGAAAGAAGCTCCCACACAGATGTACTTAGAAGAACTTAAGATATTTATACTTGGTGAAGTATCGACATTGGGGGAGACTATGAGGAACCTCTATGAGGATTTAGTCACTGTGCACAAAGAATTTGTCCACTTGCAAGGCATGCAGTGGAAATCAAGAGAGAATGCAAAACTTTGTTCACACAACTATCATTGATGTGCATGAGTGGGGAATGAAGTATAGAGGTGCATCACCTGAGTTGGTAAAGAAGACAAGCCAACAAGCTAAATTGGAGAAATTTGAAGTCTGGATGCTCACAAAGCAACAAATAACTTGGAACCTTCATTACCAACATTTTTTCCTCTTATGCACGGTTGTACAACAGTGTGGATTCTATGGTGAAATATCATAATATCCCTTCCATTGGCACACTCACAAAAGAAAAAGGCAGGAATAAGGTTAGACAGGAAGTTGAAGAATACTTGGACCAGTTCAGGAAGATTGCTACCAAAGGGGACCTGGAGGTCAACAGACATGATATGCATAAGTATATTTGTGGCCCTGCCAAGATCAGCATGAGGTTGTTCTTGTTGAAGAAGGAAACAAAAACTGGCTCAAAGATAGTATACCTAGATGTAATGGAGGCTAGAGTCTATTTTCATCCTGATGCCATCACAAAGTTTGAGGGAGTCATCGCACAATACTAAGCTTGGCCTCACTCTGTAACCAAAAATCTACAAGTTGAAGTTGTTGAGATAGAGTTTCCCCAAAATCAAGCTTGATATATTTTTTTGTCTAATTAGGCTTGTTTATTCGACTCTACCCAATTTTCTCCTATATGGGTATTTAATATTGTATATGAAATAAATTTGTAAGTGGAAGTCAAAGTGTCAATTATGGAATATGAAAGGTCACTAGTTAGAAAAAAGACAAAAGAAGTCAAAGAGTCATGAGGGAAGTCCAAGGGTCACAAAGGAAGATGAATAGTCATCTCATATGTTATAAATATACCCTCATAACTCATGTAAAGGGATTTTGGGCTTAGGATAGAAGTCTTGGGAGTATTTTTGAGAGCCTTGGCTTCTCCTTTAATATAGAAGGGTTATCTTTCTTTGGAGAAGCAAGTGTTGGCTTCATGTTCGACTATTGGGGCTAGTGTCTTTTCAATTGTAAATGTATGTCTGGAAATTTCACTTTTAATAAAATCTCAGAGCCAACACATCTTCATGCATATGTCATGGATGTAGTAAGACTATTCTTGTTATGTTTATGATATGTGTTATTTCATTTATGCTAACACTTATGAAATATTTCATTTGCCTTAGTATGAATCTTGTTGAATGCGTGTTGTTATGTTATTTCGATCATGGTTATCTTGTGAACTATTTTGCAGGTTAACTTATGATTCTTTTACCACTCGTGTGTCCCTTTTAAGCTAAGTAATATTACATGCTTCTAAGGGGCCCACTCTCTTTCCCTTTGATGTGATGGAACTTATCATGCATTACACTTGACACTTCACAAATTCATACACTTGTTTCTACCAAATTCACACATACATCATTCTATGCAGTTATTACAACCAAGTCACATTATTAAAACCCACCACTTTAGCAACCGACCATATTCCGATTGGAGCTCCTACTCTAGACGATGTGGGGTCTAATTGTGACTTCACATCATGGAGACCCCCTACCCTATTGGGGGCTTCCAACACTATCAACAATACTTAAGAAATAACCTAGAACCCAGTATTCTTGAATTGACAACTACTTGACAAGACTTGGTTTCTCCAAAAGTGATGCTGATCCAAACTTATATATCAAGGTTGAGAAGAATGAACTTATAATTCTGTTTTTGTATGTTGATGACTTATTTTTGATGCATTTGGAGCATCTCATTATTCGGTGTAAGAGGGAGTTGGATTTTGAATTTTATATGAAGGATCTTGGTACAATGCACTACTATTTGGGACTACAGCTATGGAAGGAGCCTAGTGAAATCTTCCTTGGTCAAGGAAAGTATATTATCAATATCCTACAAAAGTTTGGGATGATGGAATTTAAGTCGAAGGAAACTCCCATATGGAAAATATAAGAAGGTTGAGAGACTATGAGGCAGATTTGGTAGATCCATCCATGTATCGAAAACTAATTGGCTCACTGATGTATTTGGTTAATACCAGGTCATACATCTGCTTTGCAATGAATACTCTCATCCAGTTCCAGGTGGATCCAAGACATGATAATTAGATTGCAACCAAGAATGTATTGATATATTTGCGTGGTAAAATTGATTATGGTTTAAAATATGTCTCAGGCGGTGATATCCAACTGCAAGGATATTCAAATACAGATTGTGGAGGGAGTACTGAAGACAAAAAGAGTACATCCATAGGTTTCTATAGTTTGGGCTCCACTTGAATTTGTGGATGTTCAGGAAGCAAACATCTGTTGCACTTAGTACTTCTAAGGCAAAGTACATTGTAGCTATTTTAGCGAGTTGTAAAGCAATGTGGCTTCAAAAGTTTCTCGTAGGACTATTTGATCAGGTTCTAGAACTGATCATGATATATTTCGACCATCAAAGTTGTGTGAAGATGAAAGAGAATCTAGTTTTCCATGACAGTTCAAAGCACATTGAGAGCAAGTACCACTTCATCTATGACATGATGTAGAAGGGAGCAGTGAAGCTTCAGTATGTATCTACTGATGAGTAGATAACTGATATTCTTACAAAGCCTATGTCCATGGTGCAGTTTGTATACTCCAGGTACAAGCTTGGACTTATTGAGAATGCCTCTCTTATTGAGATGGTGTGTTTATGAGGTAGCATCATGGACTTACATTCTCCCTGTGTCAAGTATATTGACCCGAATTAGGGAGAATGGTCCAACAAATGACTAAGATTCTTCCTGTGTCAAGCATGTTGACCTAAATTATGAATAATGGTCCTTGAGCATCAGGCTCATTTGGCATTAAGACCTGAATTACTCGGATAGAGTGTGGCCTTTGGAGATTCACCATGTGTTAAAGACATTGACCTGAATAATGGTGAACCAAGACTAGTATGTATACCATGTGTTAGATAAAGTTGAATTATAGTGACTAGTTGATGCTAAATTATGTACCATGTGTTAGGAGTACCAACCTAGATTATGGTGAGAATATACCATAGGTATGACGTACCAACCGAAATTATGGTAACTTGTTGGTGATGTTGTTTTACCACGTGTCAAAGATTGTTGACTAGATTATGGTAATTGGTTGATGCTATTGATTTATAACGTGTCACAATTATGACTCGATTATGGTGATTGAATAATGATGATAATTTTTTATAACCATTTCCTATAGAAATTTGTAAACAAAAGAACATTTGTCTAGTCATTATGAATACCTCCCTAGCTAAGGAGTGTTGAATTTTGTAGTTATGGTTAGTTTTCATAATTTATATTTTAGCCCTTGTAATGTATAATGAATTTTTAATACATGTTGTTCATGTCATTTTAATTGTTTAGCCCTTGAAAGAATTAATATAAGACATGTTCTCCATGTCGGATTCAAAAGAGAAAATTTGAATTTTGAATTTTCGGCTCCAAATTTTTCAAGTCGGCCCTAGTGAAAAGACACACCCATTCGAACAGGAAAAACAATATATATAGAGCATTTGACCTCCTCCACAAGGTACCATTCGATATCCCACAAGACAAGTAATATTTTTTTCATCCTAGGGAAGAAGAAGAAGACGAAGTAGGATGAAGAAGGATGAGTTCATCTTTAGCATCTATCTCTCTCTCTCTTTACTTTACACATGTGACTTTTTGGGAAGTTTCTATGCAGTAGGTTGAATTTATGGGAAACATTTTCCGGGTAGTAGTGCCAAAATTCTGGGTAGAACATTTTGGTTAGTAGGGCCAAGTTTATGGGCATACCTTGGGAGGTCAGAATTTAGCCTAAGCAGATTAGAGAGGGCCGAAGTTGAAGGGTAGAAGATTGACTTTAAAATATAGTTGTTTGACCAGGTTTGACCATAGTCTTGTTAGTTAGTTTGACCTCATAGTTGACTAGTTGCATTAGGTGTATCTTTTATTGAATTTAATAATTTCTCTAAGGAAAAGGTTGTTGGGTTTCCCCCCTAAGTTGATTTTCCCAAGGTAAATCTTGTGTTCTCTTTATGCATTGTGATATCTATTGTCTTTGTGATTTTATGGTTGAATTTGTGAAGTGTAATTTCTTAATTATAAACTTGAATCATTAAAATAAGATCTACATTATTAGAAGTAATTATCAGTGTTTCAAAAATTTATGCTTGTATGTATTACACTTGAAAATCAATACTTCTTGCCAATATCGATTACAGACTACAACAATATATTGTTCATAAACCTTCGTTACAATGTAAAGATAATACAATGTGACATAAATGATAAAAAAAATGATAAAAATGGAGCAAAACCCAATGAAATGGAAGAATTAACTAGCATGTAATATATATAACATAAAAATACATGGCAGATTTTAATACACTATCTAGAAAATATATAATTATAGCTATATGCAGTACATATGGATTGTTTCAGAATGTTGACAACTCTGATATTTACGTTGTCATTTGTATGGACCTCAATCCTTAGATGATTATAATGTCGTACTTTGCTCCTTTGTAGTTAAGTAGTTCATGTTGTAAAGTAATTAATGTTATATATAAAGAACATAAATAAATAAATAATTTTATTTTATTTTAAATGATATGTGTGTGTGAGTGAATTGAGTTTAGCTTGGGCGGAATCATTTTGATGCTCCTCACCTAGGTGCAAACCTCATAGTTTGACATATTGTAGCTCTAGAATAAAGTAACTATGTTGCGCTCTTAAGTGAGTATATACTGTGGATGGCCAGGTGCGAGCAACCTCTCTCTTGCCTTTGGGATGAGAGAGACACCAATTTCTTTCCTCGGGTGGTCTCCAATGCCCAAATTTTTTGTTAATTTGGTTTATCTTGTGTGTTTGAGTGGAATGGCTATTATCTTACCCACCCAGGTTCAAATCCCTTCTAGTGACACGATGAGATATAATTCCTTAATAAATATTGTTTTGATGGCTTCGTTCGTATGTTTTATTGGATTCAACCCTTGTTGAACTCTTAAGTGAGTATACTTGTGGGATGGTTTGGTACTAGCAACCTCACTCTACCCCTAGGGTTGAGAGGGGGGCTGATTTCTTTCCTTGACACACACACACACACAACATTATTTATTTGTTGTGGAGTAAATAGAGTACACAATGTTTATAAACATAATAGTAATAGTTATATATTCATAGTTGTTATTAATTACCATAACGATTTTCCTATGGAACAAATATAACAAGATGATTTTTGTTGTTACATACCATTATTGTGGCAAGGGTTGAAATTCCTATCCATGGTCATTCAATTTTTTAAGATGCATGTGATATGATAGAAAAATCCCCATAAGTGGGTGGCTAAGTACTTTAGTATATTCAATTTAATGGCATTATTAATCTTCATTTCAGGTCTTCACCTTTGAAGTATTCATTCAGAGTCTAACAAAATTCTTCTAAGAGCCATCACAATATATGTATTATAGGAAAAGAGAAAACCTCACAAGTCTAGTTTAGTTCAAAAGATCCTAACATACATATTAGTTCAATGTAAGCATGATTTTACACAATAGAGGAATTAAAGTCATTAAGGGTATAGAAACATGGGCAATAAGAGAAACACCAAAGGTTTGAATTGAAACACTAAGGGATAGCCTAATTATTTCTCTCTTTTGAAAATTATAGTAAAGGGATACGTTGAAGGGATAGACCGTTGATGGTCAAAAAATTGTAAGCAACTTATGCAGACCTCCCAAACCTTCCAAGCCATAATTAGAATGTAAAAACTTAATAATAAAAGGGACTCAAGTTATGTTTGAACCCTAATAGTTAATAGATCAAAACCATAATCAAAAGAAAAGAAATCAAAAATTCTAAACACAAGGGCTTCCCATTGTATAAAGATACTCCCCCAATGAATTTTCCATTACCCAACTTAATCTTTGTAGAGAAATCTCTATCCAATGTCCCTACAATCACAATAGCCACCAATGGTGAAATATTGTTAAAAGATAGGTCCCTCGGTCCATCAATCCTTTTTGAAGTGGACATAAAAATACCCATTTCCATTTCCCCAAATGTACTCATCGAAATACTATCAATATAATATGGTATGATCCTATGAGCCATAGATATTGAAATCACATCAAACCCATCCTATATAACAAAATTGAATGAAAAATGTATATTAGAATAAAAAATCCTATACATCCATCATAACTTGTATGTCACTAGTCGAGCATTTGGTGCTATCCATTTGGCAATCCCATTGGCATAACTAAACATATTGGCTTTCTAAATATGCCTCCTAGTAGAAATCGATGCATTTTGTGTCCCATACCCACTTATGCCTCTGGGATACTTGTATTATAGAGAAGCGTTCATAGCTCCAACCATGGATTCATCCCATTCTGGGAAAACCCTTAGAACCACCAATTTCTTATTACATAAATTCTTAGAAAATCCAATCGCCTTCTTACATCCACCCTTAGAATTCACAACACACCTCTCTTTCCTTGCACATCAACATGACAACAGTGGATAAACATAGAATAACTAGGCCAAAGCACCATTATTTCATTTCTTTAATATTATGAGGAAAGGGTGCTCTAAAACAACAATAGTGAATACAATTATCCAAGAGTTGAACCACTGCTAGAACTAGGGGCTATAGACCACACTTATCAACATTTTATATTTATTGACAATGTTTCTTTTGTATTCATGCATGTTTTTTAATAGGTTGGTCGATGCCATGAACACCAAATTTCAATTATGATTCCTATTTGCCACATTTCAATCACCACTTCTATGCATTATGTATCTATTCTAGGACATTGAAGTAATATTGAGTTAATATGGGACTACAAGTGAGATTTATCCTGATTTACCTTCCTCACCCTCACCTTACTAGAAATTCACTATGCACAAAGTTTGCACCATTCTTCTTGATACAATCTAACACTTGTTTTCCAAAGACGTGATCATTAAATTTCGTCAAAAGAATTTCATAGCCACCTGTAACACCAACTGCCTCATATTCCTTGGGTGAAAAATCATATGGAGCCCATATATAGCCATGGTCCTTTCTTTGGTGCGCATCCCTAAACCAAGCGAAATTGCATTTTTCTTGTAACAATTTGATATGCTAAGTGGCCAACTATTCGTTCTATCAAGGGTAAAATATAGTAATTAAAATATATTAAAAAGGGCCCAGGAAACATTTGTGTTAATAAATAAACACACATGGGTTAAGAACTTTGTTTGATAAGCAGGTTGATGATAATGATGGATTATGTTAGCACTCCATAATTCCTCCAGGCTGAAGAGAGGGACCCAGAGGTAACCACAAACCTCTTTTGGTTGATAGACTGGTCTTCTTCAATCGGAGGGAGCTCCATAACTTAGAAAACTTAGAGATAACAACTTTAAAGCACAAGATCTAACATATAATAGATACAAAAGTGTTTGATTTATTGATTGGGGATTGGTGAAGGATGCTAGAAAAACTGATGCATGTGATTATAAGCTCATATACAAAGGCTTGACCAGTACACACTTCGAAATGGGAAATTTTTTTTTAGTATAGTGGAATGTGAAAATCAAAACACTCATATAAGATTTCCGAACAAATGAAATTTTCGTTATTGCAACTTCAATGAATGAATATCAAGAGAAAAGAGACAAAGAATTCAAAAGTACAAATATTCCATTTGCAACTGAAATATTTCGATGCAACTAGACAAGAGCATATGAAATGAATTCTAGTATAGATGTTCCATACAAACATAAACAAGATTACACATAAACTAGAGAATAAAAATATCGAAGCATTCATACCACAATAATATTTGCAATGTAACTAGAATCTCTTCAACATCAAAGCATACTCATTAATACATATCACAACATATGACCACAATAGCTTAGAGCAATCTTGAAACCAACAAAAACCTATTTCATATGTATTAACCATCTTAAATAGACCATAAACAAAATATAATAAGTGTCTAGATTCACTGCTTCACTGATCCAAACAGTGGATCGATCCAAAACCAAAAAGAGGAAAGTTGTTGTTTTAAGTCTTTTCCTCAAAAAAAAAAAAACATAAAAGTGTCTTTGGCTTTATCTTAATACAAAAACTAAAACTTAGTAACAAAAATCTTATATTCAAAGAATATCATCATGAAATGAAACAACACGGAAAATAAGGAAAGCTAATTGTTGACTGTGCAATGGCTGCGTAGAAGCTGCACAACGACTATTGATGAGCCTCATCATTGCGTAATTATATGGGCCTTAATTGGCCTTAATTCACCTCCTAGTTTAGTCAAACCAACTATTCTCGCAACTTATTACATACTTTTTATTATATTTTGTTTATGAGATGAGTTAGAGTTGGATATTTTGCTTTGTGGTCTAATGTGCATGTAATGCAGGAATGAAGGATAAAAACAAGGAAATGTGGCAAAGACCTTAGTCAAAACTCGAATGGGACAAGGGAGAGGAATTATAGGAGGTAAATCCTCCTCATTTGCTACCCCTCCATTCGAATATTCCTCCACTAGCTCGGAGTGCAAACAACCAAATCATGAGGACTAAAAGACAGCTGAGCAACTAAAAGTGACAGAAACCAATTTATCTTGAGTGGGGAGCCAAGCCTCCCTAAGGGGAAGGAAGTCATTGGAGACTTAAAATGTATAAGTAGAGAGGCTTAGGACCTCAGTAGGATTCAGATTCTTATTGTAAAACTCTACTTTATTTCTGAGCTGCAAGACTTGTGACAGTTTTTTATGTAACCCATGGTTTTTATAATAAAGATGAGTTAAGTTTTGAGCCAGCACTGAGTTAACTCAGGGGGTTGAAGCTCTTAGGTGAAGGCCCAACCCGAGCAGCCAAATCTTCTCTTTATTGTACATGTATGCTAGCATAGATTCCTGGTTTTGTTCATTTGCTTAAGTAGCTTCCTGGTTCTGTTCATTTTCTTAAATAGATTTCTGGTTCTGTTCATTTTCTTAAATAGATTTCTGGTTCTGTTCATTTGCTTAAATAGATTTCTGGTTTTGTTCATTTGCTTAAGTAGCTTCTTGGTTTTCTGTTCACTTTCTCAAGTAGCTGCATTTCCACTATAGCAATATAGCGTAGATGATTTATGGTTCTTCTGTTCATTTGCTTAAGTAGCTTAATTCCGCTTACAATAGTGTAGAGTAGATCAGTTGTACTTTAGTTTAACTCCAATTTTGCCTTCTTTCAATTAGCAGGTTAGCTAGGAGAAAAATATCACCATAAGGTTGTCCGCAGGTGTCTCGGCCTCATCTCCTCCCTCTGGGACCATGAATTGAGGAACAGACCCTTCAACAACCCTAAAAACACAGGTTTCTAGTTCTCGCATGAGCTATGGAGTTTGTTGTTTGATGCAGTTACTTGTTCACCCTCACTGGATTTTCTGTCGTTTTCATTGAAACCTCCTTCAGCACGTTCTTCATGCATAATCCCCTTACTGTCTGATCCACAACAAACCTACCCAATCACCATTTGATTCATTAGTTTATCCAACTACCACCTCGCGTGAAGTCTTCCACCTACTTTATGTGCTTTAATTCCCCACCGTCGATTTGCCTCGCCTAATCCGACAGATGTCGCGTCACCCGATTGCCAACTAGCTTGGGTGATCTCCACCATTGATCTATCTAGCCTGATCCGACGGCTATCGCGCAATCTTGCGTAGATTCTTGCACGACCGTTATCCGCTCGAGAGCATGCGAGAAAAGTGGTTTTCTCATGCTATATGTGGCTCAGTTAGGCTAATAGTGTGAAATTCAGAAATACAACTTACAGATTTTAGAGCACGCGAGAAACTACTTACCACTTTCAAAACCCGCTCCATCATTTCCACATGTTTTCTTCCCGTGATACGATCTCTGTCGTCCATCTCTTGACTTAATCTCTGTGATAAGACCTCTGCCATTCATCTCTTTTTAACCCTGTTCGTCCATCCATTCACTTAATTCCTCACGGTAAGACCTCCGCCATTCATCTGCTTCATTACCCTTTTCATCCATCCATTCAATTAATTCCTCGCGATACGATCTCTGCTGTTCATCTGCTTCATTACCCTTTTCGTCCATCCATTCACTTAATTCCTCACGATAATATCTCCACCATTCATCTGCTTCATTAACCCTGTTCATCCATTTATTTGCTTAAGCCCCCACGATAAGATCTCCACCGTCCATCTTCTGGTCGTTGATCAATCCAACATCCCCTATGCACTACTATGTCCTTACGTCCTCCTTTCACCAATTTCGATCTCTGACTACTCTTCCTCTTAAAAACAGATTTAGTGTAGTTCCTTTGCTTACACCTTAGTATAGTTTAATTCTCTTTACCTCTGCAACTTAGATAGAAGCATTAGGTTAGTGTCAATTTAGCAATTATGTTTCACATAGCTATTTAGATGGTTAACTAGGTTATGGTGTGGTTTAGCATTACATGCTATTTTATTCATTACTGCAGTAGAGTAGCTCTCTCTTAGAATAGAGTTTCTCTTCTTCCATCAAAAAATTAAGCTTCTTCTGACCCTATAGAAGTCTGGCTTGGAACTCCTGGGGTCTCTTGCCAGATGAGCAGTGACAACATGCAGGACCTTTACTTTTACTTGTGCATATAGCATTGTCACCTCCAAGTTTGTACGAACCCCGGGTTGATAAGTAAAGCTGGTAGCCCTGGGAGTTGCAACATTATTGTTGCAATACCTAGGCTCATCACTTTTTGGCGCCATTGCCGGGGAGGTGTCTAAGTAGAATGTGATTACTGCTTTCTTGTATTTCTAGTCTCCAATTTTCTTCCATTAGTTTATTTATGCAAAAGTAATCTAGTTTCTTCCTTTCTTTAAGTTGTCATTATATGCTTTCCTTTTCATTCTGCAAGTATAATTTCAATTCAGCAAGTAGTCTTTTTCTGTCAGTAGTCTTCCTTCAATCAGCAATTTCATTATGCAAGTAGAATTTCAATTCAGCTAGTAGTTTTTCTTGTTAGTGGTTTTTCATTCAATCAGCAATTTCCTTTCTGTAGAGTACTTTCCAGCTTAAAAAGAAAATCTAAAAAAAACCAACCCAAAATCATTTCCTTTCATGCCTCGTAGGAATAGGGACAATTCAGGGAAATTCTTGTCAAATACCCCCACTGCATTCAACAATCAACCTTCTCTCTTCTTCAGTGACGGTGAATTGGAATACCCTTTAGGTGAGCAACCTTACATATTTGAGGAACCTATAGGGGAAGAAGAAGAGGAAGAACCCATTCCTACTAAACCAATGGCTGAAAACTGAAATGACAGAGGAAATAGAGAGAGAATTGAGGGTGCCTTCCCCATCAGGGAGACCAATGGGGACACTAAGATGAAGAATATAAGCCCCTCTGCTCTACCTCATTTCCATGGCCTAACGACAGAGGACCCTAACACTTTCCTATTTGATTTTGCTGTTATATGCCAAACCTATGACTATACAGATGATGAGAAAAAGTTAAAACTATTTCCATCTACCCTCAAGGATGCAACATTGCGCTGGTTCATGGGTTTACCTGGAGATAGCATCACAAATTGGGCTCAGATGCAACATGCTTTTAACAACAAATATAGGGACTACTGTAGGTCAAAGGACACTAAAGAAGATATTTTCAGGATGACCATAGGCCAGGATGAATCCTTAGAAGACTATGAAGAAAGATTCCAGCTCAGTTACAAAAGGGCCAAGTGCACACTTGACCCTGAGTCACTGAAGCTGGTCCTTCTTAAAGGAGTAAGGGAGGATCTTATGGATACCTTACATATGATAACAGGAGGAGATATCTACCAATTACCCTATGAGGATATCAAGACTGTCTTTAGAAACCATTCTAGGGCAACCAGGAAAAAGGGTAGGGGTAGTCAACCTATGGCCAGTACATCATCCTCCAACTCATCCATCAAGGGAGAAATTGGAAATATGCTGGAAGATTTCAAAAGTGATATGTTGCAAACCCTTGCCTTGCAATTGGACACCGTGAACATTAAAAGGAAGCAAGAGGAAGTAGAGAGAGACTTGGCCATCTTTTGTCCTGGATGCACCAAGAGGCATCCTAGGAATGAATGTCCATTGAACTGTATTAAGATATGCTCAGTCTGTGAAGAAAACCACTCCATAGACAAGTGCCCTTCTTTACCTGGACTCAAAGCTATATATCAAGGAGTTGAAGGGGTCATTGAGAAGCTTTGCTACATCAACCAAAGGAGACCTCCTGGGCCTAGACCATACCAGCAGGGTATGCAAGGGTCATCCCATGCATATTACAACCCCAACCAAACCACATCTATACCTTCTTGGGGACCCCCTGCTCATCCTTCCTAGTCTACACCCCCTCCTTGGTCCTATGCATCTCAGTATCATTCCCAGCTAGCCAGCCAGTCATTTCAACCTTATGTTCAGCCACAACATCAGTGGAATACCCCACTCCAGGGGTGGAGGCCCCAATTCAACAATGTTCCAGCCCTATTGCCTCCACCACCTACCCAACCACAACTCCTGCACTCTGCTCCACCCAAGCAACCCCAAATGCATGCCCAGCCAAATTCGAACCCAAACAATAGGCAGGCTCAACAAGTATACAAGGGAGAGACATCATACCCAACTTATGTTGTAGAAATCCAGGAGATCAACATAAGATCAGGGAGAATTCTCCCTGATAATCAACCACTCCAGCCCACCCCAGAAGAAATTGAACTTTTGAGAGAATTGAAAAATCTATGTGTAAAGATCCCCCTTCTCGAGGCAATCAAATATGTTCCCATTTACAATAAGTTGATTAAGGAGAAATGCTTCAAGCATCCAAGAAGAAGAAAAAGGGATGCCCCTACCATTAATGTCATTGGGCAGCTATCTGACTTAATGCTGGGGCAGGTAATATGTCCAAAATATTTGGACCCTGGAAGCCCTGTAGTAGATGTGCACATCAATGGCACCATTGTACCACACACTCTGATCGATATAGGGGCTGCCATTAATGTGATGACCAAGGACACCATGCTTAATCTCAACTTCCATGGGTCATTGAGGAAGACCACAACAGTTCTGAAACTTGAAGACCATTCCACAGTCACCCCTGAGGGAATTTTGGAGGATGTGATGGTCTCCATTGACTCCTGGGAGTACCTTGCAGATTTCCTAGTTCTCCATCCTAAGGCTAAGCTTACTGGTTACCCTCTCATCCTTGGGAGGCCATGGTTGGCCATAGCTGATGCTTACATTAGCTACATAGCTGGGAATATGACCATCAAGAAGGGGCATATTTCCAAACAGTTAGTCCTATACCCTCCTGCTCAACCTTCCCCAGAGCATGACTTACCTTTATGGTTGGAGGAGGAGGAAGAAGATGAGGTTTATTCTACCCAACTTTATGCTTTGGAAGCAACCATAGGAGGAGGACAACAAGATGAGGATGACTTAATTCAACACCTGCTCCAAAGTCCAACTCTTAGTTCACTACCATTAGAAGAAGAAGAAAGGGAAACCCAAAACAATCATCCAATTGACTTATGCTTGGCCAATTCCAACCCACTCCGTGTCAAAACCATAGAATTTGGCCTAGAAAAAACTTTGAAAATTAATCCATCTCTTTCAACTTTAGAAGAGGAAAAGCTATGCAACATGTTGAGAGAAAACCTAGAAGCCTTCGCTTGGAGTTATAAGGAAATGAAGGGAGTACACCCCTCAGTGTGTACTCACCACATATACATCAAAGAAGGTTGCAAGTCAGTCAGATAACCACAAATGAGTATGAATCCAGCTCTTAAAGACATAGTCAAAGAAGAAATGCAAAAACTGCTAGATGCATGATTCATTTACCCTATCTCAGATAGTGGGTGGGTCTCTCCTTTAGTGTTAGTTCCAAAGAAAAATTGTAAGTGGAGGATTTGTGTTGATTATAGGGAGTTGAACAAAGCCACAAAGAAGGATCATTTTCCCCTACCCTTCATTGACCAAGTGCTAGATGGCCTGGCAGGGAAGAAGTTTTTTTCCTTCCTAGATGGATTCAGTGGGTACAACCAAATCCAAATCTACCTAGAAGACCAGGATAAGACCACATTCACCTGTCCTTGGGGTGCTTTTTCCTATAGGGTCCTTCCTTTTGGCCTATGCAATTCTCCTGCCACTTTCTAGAGAGAAGTCTTGAGTATTTTTGTTGAATTAGTACATGATGTTGTGGAAATCTATATGGATGAATTTACACCTTATGGCTGTGATTTTCAAGAAGCCCTGACTAACCTAGGAAAAGTATTGCACAAATGCATTGAAATGAACCTGTCTCTCAGTCCAGAAAAATGTGAAATATTAATGACTGAAGGGACCGTGATAGGTCATTTAATATCTCAGCAAGGACTGCAGGTGGACCCAAACAAAATAACAATCAGACAAAGGGTCCCACCTCCACAAAAGCAAAGAGATGTCAGGAGTTTCTTAGGGTTAGTTGGATACTACCGAAGGTTCATAAAGGACTTCAGCAAGTTGGCCTCTCCTTTGTTTGGGTTGTTGGCCAAAGATTCTGAGTTTATATGGTCAAAGAGCTGTCAAGAGGCCTTAGACATTCTAAAGGGTAAGTTAACCACTACGGCAATCCTTAGAGGCCCGAATTGGGCCCTCCCTTTTCATATTCATGTTGATGCCTCACACAAAGCCATAGGAGTAGCCTTAGGTCAGGAAGAGGAGAAATTTTCCTATGCCATCTATTTTATCAGTAAGAACCTGTCAAAGGCTAAGCTAAACTATACTGTGACCGAAAAGGAACTCCTGGCTATTGTGCATTCATTAAACAAATTTAGGCATTACATTACAAGATATCAAACATTTGTGCATACTGATCATGCTGCAATCAAATATTTAATGAACAAACTAGATGTGAATGCTAGAATTATAAGATGGTTGCTTTTATTACAACAGTTTGATCTAACTATTGTTGATAAGCCTGGTAAGGAAAATGTTGTTGCAGACTTTCTATCTAGAATGAATCTGCCTGCAGGTGAAGAAGGAATGGTGGATGACCAGTTACCAAACGAGCATTTGTTTGTTATTTCAGTTCTCTCCCCATGGTTTTCTAATATAGCAAACTATTTGGTATCAGCACAGTTCCCACCAAACTTGCCCTCCAAAGAAAAGAGAAAGATAGTCAGGAAGAGTGCCCCCTTCACCTGGATTGGGGGCAATCTTTTCAAACTTGGCCCAGATAAAATCTTGAGAAGGTGTGTAAGGGAAGAGGAAGTTTTTGATATCCTTATGACCTGTCATGATGGGCCTTGTGGAGGTCACTTTGCAGCAAAGAGGACAACATTCAAAGTGTTACAAGCAGGCTATTATTGGCCTACTCTTCATCAGGATGTGAAAAAGTACATTAATTAGTGTGATCGGTGCCAGAGGATGGGAAATCCTACTCCAAGAGATGAAATGCCCCTACAACCTCAAGTGACTTTCGAGCCATTTGACAAGTGGGGCATGGACTTCATTGGGCCTATCAACCCTCCTTCAAAGAAAAAGCAGTACATTATTGTGTGCACTGATTATTTGACTAAGTGGGTTGAAACTAAGGCGATTAAGGCAGCAATAGAAGAGAAGGTGGCTAAGTTCCTAAGGGAGAATATATTCTAAAAATTTGGGTACCCTAGAGAGCTAGTCACAAACCAAGGTAGACAGTTTACCTCCAGCATGATTGAAGAACTACTCAACCATCACAAAATCAAGCATAGGACCTCCACTCCTTATCATCCACAAGCTAATGGGCAAGTGGAGGTGACCAACAGGGCACTAGAGAACATCTTAACCAAGGTAGTGAGCAACAACAGGAAGGATTGGGCAGAGATACTAGTTGAGGCCACCTGGGCCTATAATACAACATGGAAGACCACCACTGGATTTACACCCTATGAGCTGGTCTATGGGAAGAAGGATTTGCTGTCCATTGAGTTTGAATATAACACATTTAGGATGGAAACCCAACTAGATTTGGATCTCATTCATGCACAAAAAGAAAGATTGTTCCATTTGAATGGCTTGGATGAATTCAGAATGCAGGCCCTCCTACATACAGAGATAGTTCAGCTTCAGAGGAAGATCTGGCATGACAAACATATTAAGGAGAAGCAATTTCAAGAGGGAGACTAGGCATTGTTATATGGTTCTAGGTATAAAGACTTCAAGGGCAAGCTAAGGACAAGATGGCTCAGACCTTATGTGGTGGAAAGATGCCATGATAATGGTTCAGTGAAAATCAGAACTATAGATGAAGAAGCCATTCCATTGATTGTTAATGGAAACCGATTAAAAATGTACAATAGGCCTTTATCAAAACAAGGTTCATTGACAATATCAATAAGACAGTGATGATGGTGGAGCAAGTTCCAACTCCTCCCTCATCAGGGCACTGAAAAAGAGAAAAAAAAAAAAAAGGATTCAGGTGAAAACCTCCATGAGGTGCCTGAATCCCATCTTTGGGTTGAAAACCTCATGAGGTGGCCCAAGGATGAGAAAAAATGAAAAAGAGTAAGAAGTTACCTGGGTGAAAACCTTTCTTGAGGGACCCAGGGAAGATATCTAGGGTGAAAACCTCTCTGAGGCAGCCTAGGTGTTTTTAATCGATATATATATATATATATATATATATATATATATATATATATATATATATAGATATATAGATATATATATAATAAAAAAGAAAAGAAAAAATACATAATTGTTATTTGCAGGTGGGCGAGAAAGATAATCAAGGAGAAAAAAGAAGATCCAAAGGGAACCCTGCCTCACATATATTCATCTCCTACACTCCTTACCATGCATCCCTCCATCAATTCCATTGTTTTTCACTTCATTGCTTCAATTCAGGTGAATATTGTGTTTTCTACAGGATCCCCTAAATGGTAGATTGGTCAGGTCCCCAAATTTCATTCTAGACATGATCTAACCCATCACCCCATCCATTACCATCATCCTTGCATCCATACACACTCTGTTATGAAACCAGCTCAAGAAAAAGATAGAAAAGGTAGATCAACGCCTTAGAATTCAGCCTCTTCGAGGGGGCAACCTCCTATACATTACATAAATGAGCAATTCTTCAATGATTCAAATGACAAAACCTCGTTTCTATATATAGGAATCTAAGGAGTCACAATATAACCCAGCCGACCTAACAATAATAATATAAAGCCACAAAAATAACAATAGAGGGATTCTATGGGGCACAGTAATAAAAATATGGGGACAATAGGGGCACAATGATATTAATAAGGGATACAACTACAATAGTAATGGGGTAATCACTAGTATTATAGGGACCTATCATGCCCCTCTCCTTCAAAAAAAGTGTTGTCCTCAACGCTTGAGTAGTTCTGGATGCTTCTGTATAAAATTCTCATCCTCCCATGTGGAATCTTTAGCAGATAAGTTCTTCCACTTGATGAGATACTCTGAGATTGATCGATTTCGTAGCTGTCGAGTTCTTGTTTCTGTGACTGCTTCCGATTCCAATATAATTTTTCCTTCCTCGTCAAGTTCTGGCAATATTGTTTGAACTGGGAGCTTGTCGCCTATAACCTTCTTTAAACATGAAACATGGAAAACTGGGTGCACTCGAGATGCTGCAGGAAGCTCCAATTTGTATGCCATAGTACCAATCTTTTGCAACACCTTGTACGGACCATAATACTTTGGTGATAATTTATTATCCTTCTTAGCTTGCTTGAGGGACATTTGTTTATATGGTTGTAGCCATAGGAATACCCAATCGCCTACATCAAAACTTCTTTCGCTGCGATGTTGATCTGCCTGTTGTTTCATTCTATTCTGTGCCAACACGAGGTTATCCTTTAAGAGTTGGAGGACTTGTTGTTGATGTTCAATGTGATGTTCCACTGCTTGAACCTTGGAATTTTCTCTTAAATATGATGTGATGGATGGTGGTTGATATCCATAAAGTGCCATAAATGGGGTCATTTTTGTTGCTGTATGGAAGGAAGTGTTATACCACCATTCAGCCCGAGGTAACCATTTGACCCATTGTGTCTTTTTATCAGATACAAAGCAATGAAGATATCCTTCCAAACAATTGTTTACTATCTCAGTTTGCCCATCAGATTGAGGATGATAAGATGGGCTATGAGCTAACTGAGTACCAAGACAAGAAAATAATTCTGTCCAAAAATTTCCAGTGAAAATGGGATCTCTGTCACTTACAATAATCTTTGGGTTTCCATGTAGCTTTTGAATTGTTTCCATAAATGTAGTAGAAACTGTACTGGCTTTCAATGGATGTGATAATGCACAAAAGTGTGCATACTTGGTAAGTCTATCAACTACCACCATTATGACACTCTTTCCCTCAGACTTGGGTAAACCTGTGATAAAATCCATTGAAACCTCCTCCCAATGTTGGCTTGGAATGGATAAAGGTTGTAATAGACCCGGGGTTTTAATTGTTTCAACTTTATTTTGTTGGAAAACCAAACATTCCGCCACAAACTTTTGAATATCTGATTTAAGGCCATCCCAAAAAAATTCCTTCTTAACCCTGTGGTAAGTTTTTAAAAATCCTGAGTGCCCTCCTAAGGGAGAAGTGTGAAATTCCATAAGAATATTTTGTTTGAGTTGCGAATTCTTACAGAGGTATAAGCGATCTTTGTACCATAATGAACCATTTTTCCAGCTAAATGTATAAGATTTACTGGAATCTTGTTGTAACTTTCGAATAAGTGCCCACACTTCTTCATCATTCTTCCATTCCTCCCTTGCTTCATTTATCCAATTTGGTTGGATAATAGAAATGGCGCACAACAATGCTTCCACATCCTCATCCTTTCTTGAGAGTGCATCTGCCACCACATTTTGCTTCCATTTTTTTTAGATGATTTCAAAGTCATAACCCAACATCTTTGTGACCCACTTTTGTTGCTCTTCAGAGGATAATCTTTGTTCTAAAAAGTATTTAAGGCTATCATGATCAGTTTTTACCTTGAAGTGTCTTCCCATTAGGTAGGGTCGCCATTTCTTAAGTGCATGTAGTATTGCCAACATTTCCTTCTCATAAATAGCTTTGTGTAAAAACTTTCCCTTGATTGGATGACTTTCAAAAGCAATGGGTCTTTCATCTTGCATTAAAACAGCACCAATTCCATTTCCTGAAGCATCACATTCCACAATAAAGGTTTTTGTGAAGTCCGGTGTAGCTAAGACCGGTGCTTGGCACATTGCCTCTTAAAGATGTTCGAAGGCCTTTGTTGCTTCTGGAGTCCATGAAAATGCATCTTTCTTCAATAATGTTGTTAGAGGTGCTGCTATTCTCCCATAATTCTTAACAAACTTGCGATAATACCCTGTCAACCTGAGAAATCCTCGCAGATGCTTTATGGATGTGGGGATTTTCCATTCCTTAATGGCTTTAATTTTGCTAGGGTCTACCTTAACTCCTTCATGAGATACAATATGACCCAGATATTCCATCTCTTGTACTCCAAAGAAACATTTGGATCTTTTTACATATAATTGTTTCTCCTCCAATAGTTGTAGCACCCTGTCAACATGTTCAACATGATCCTTCCAAGACTTGCTGTAGATTAGTATATCATCAAAAAATACTAACACAAATTTTCTAAGGAAGGGTTTGAAAATGGAATTCATCAAACCTTGAAATGTAGAAGGTGCATTGGTAAGGCCAAAAGGCATGACCAAAAATTCATAATGACCCTCATGAGTTCTAAATGCTATTTTTGGAATGTCTTTAGTCTTCATTCTGATTTGATGATATCCTAAACGAAGATCCAACTGGGTGAAGTAAATTGATCCATGCAATTCATCCAATAATTCATCAATGACAGGAATGGGAAACTTATCTTTAATAGTGAGCTTGTTGAGCTCCCTATAATCCAGACACATGCGCCATGATCCATCCTTCTTGTGCACCAATACTACTGGAGTAGAAAAAGAACTTTGACTAGGTTGAATTATACCAGCCTCTAGCATTTCTGCAACCATACGTTCAATTTCACTCTTTTGGGCATAGGGATATCTGTACGACCTGATGTTTGGAGGAACACTTCCTGGAATCAGATGAATAGCATGATCATGATCACGACTAGGTGGGAGACCTTTGGGAGTCTCAAATACCTTGGAATGATTGTCCAAGACTTTTTGGAGATCTGGAGAAATAGATGATTCCGATGTGGAAACATCTAGCGAACATAATTGTGCAATTACACCTCTTTGTTCCTTTTTTAGAAGCTTTGTTATACCGTTAGAGCTGATTATCTTTCCCGTTTCCCTGCAATACCCCTTAATTCAACTTCCTTTCCTTCCATAGAAAATTTTATGAAAAGTTCTTGAAAATTAAAAGCTATTGTACCCAAGGATTGTAGCCATTGGACTCCTAGTACAACATCAACACCTCCCATTGGAATGGAAAGCATTGGGCTAGTCAATACATATTCTCCCATGGATAGCTTGATATTATGGCACTTTCTAGAGCAATTTATCGTTCCTCCATTTGCAATCATCACTTGACACTCTGGTGCTAGATATAGGAAGCAATTCAATTCCTTTGCTACCTTACAATGAATAAAATTGTGGGTACTTCCTAAATCAATCAACACTATTACCTTTTTCTTCTTGATTTGTCCTTCTATCTTGATGGTTTGAGGAGTGGTAATTCCAGAAAAGGCATTACAAGATATGGTCGGATTCATTTCTTCTTTATCTAGGCTTTGTTCCTGGAGTATATCCTCTTCCTTTGACCTTTCTTGCTCCTTTTCTTCTTCCTCTTCACAATCTATGTAGAATAATTTCTTCTCAGCACACTTATGACCTTTAGTGTATTTGCTATCACAACTGTAACAAAGCCCTTTTGCTATTTTTTCTTCCAATTGTTGTGGTGTCAACCTTATAGGTTTTGGAAGGCTAGGGGTAACAACACTTCCATCTTTATAGTTGTGACTGGTATGCTTCCTGGTTGCCATAATTTTTCTTTCCATTTTTCTTGCTAACCTGAATGCCTTCTCTAATGAATCAGGTTCCCAAAGGTGAACATCATGTTGGATATTATCCTTTAAAGTCCCTATGAACACATCAATCCTATGCTCCTCTGAAATATTTTTTACCCTTATGTTCAATTTTTGGAACTCCTCAATGTGCTCCATTATTGAACCCTTTTGTTTGAGACTTATCAATTGGCTAAAAAAAGTGTTGCTTTTTGTATCCTCATAATGTGCTGTCAATTCTTCCATAAAAATTGCCCAAGTGATAATTTATTTATGAGAGAAAAGCCATTGATACCATACAAACTGATTTGGTTCCAAATATAAAGTTGCAATACGTACCTTTTGTGTGTTTTGCACATTATTGAGATCGAAAAATTGCTCCATCTGTAATATCCATGTTGCGGGATCCTTGCCATCAAACTTCCTCATATCGATTTTTGGAATATGGTGGGTCTTCGATCCAACATTAGAGTCTATGGAATCATGATTAACATTTCTTTTGTTCTCATCATGAGTTTCATACTACCCTTTCACCATTAGTGACCATTTCTTGTAGCAACTTATTCATATTTATCTTCAATTCTTCCATGTCTGTCTTCAAATCTATCTTCAAATTGTCCATCTTAGCTTCCACGTCATTCATCTTAGCTTCTACGCCTTTCTTTAAAAAATCCATCTTAGCTTCTATGCCTTTCTTTAAAACATCCATCTTAGCTTCTACATCTTTCTTTAAACCATCCATCTTAGATTCTGTTCCTTTTTGTGCAAGTGACACTTGTTGCACTTGGTCTCGTAATTTTGATATATCATGTTGCATTTCTTCCTCTTCTTCATGAGTCATGCTAGATATTTCATGTTGCCTATTAGGTGTTTGCATTTTCTTTCCTTGGGGCATCAATTACCAATAATAATGCTTTACTATGCCCTTTGAATTCCTTCAAACTAATTTTTCAAACCAAGCTTATGCAAAAATTTAAAAAAAACTACACACCTTTTTTCACTTTGTAGGAGCCTGATATTGAATCTGATGTATCTCTGTAATTTCGAATCATCCAGTTCTGAAATTGCGATAAGTAGTAGCCCTCTACGTCCTCTTTCCAATGCCACCAGTCTGATCCAAATTGGATTCTCCAAGAAAGAGTTATGCACAATCTCCCACAGTGACCTGATTATAGACTAGTTCAGTAGAGCGAACTTGTACGACGTGCCACGAGTCACTATTTCGACTTTTGGCTCTGAAAAATATATACAAGAAACTAAATTCTGTCCTCTTTCTGTACCTTCTTACGAAATTTCAATCCAATGCTCAGAAAGAAAGTTATGACGATTTTCCCCAGGTCACTTGTTTGGAATGTAATTCAAGAGTTTGCAAAAAGACCAACTTCCTCAGATCATATCTCCGCAAATATAGCGTGACAAGCTATGAAATTCAGACCCAAGATTCAGCGCGATTTCTTCTCAAATGGGTTTTTTTTTTAGCTTCTGAAACGTCGCAAAAAAAAAGTTATAGCGAAAATTCCACGATGACCTGTTTGGAGCAGCGAAACCCTACAATGCAAAGCTCTGATACCAAATGTTATGAAACCAGCTCAAGAAAAAGATAGAAAAGATAGATCAACGCCTTAGAATTCAGCCTCTTCGAGGGGGCAACCTCCTATACATTACATAAATGAGCAATTCTTCGATGATTCAAATGACAAAACCTCCTTTCTATATATAGGAATCTAAGGAGTCACAATATAACCCAACCGACCTAACAATAATAATATAAAGCCACAAAAATAACAATAGAGGGATTCTATGGGGCACAGTAATAAAAATATGGGGACAATAGGGGCACAATGATATTAATAAGGGATACAACTACAATAGAAATGGGGTAATCACTGTTATTATAGGGACCTATCACACTCCTACTCCCTCTGTCCATTCATTACAACATCCTCACAGCACCAGACAACAACATGGTCAAGAAATTCTAAGTGAGACACCAAACATTGCCAAGTGGTAACCCAGGAGCTACACAACAGCGACAACATCAGATCTCCAGTCACAAACACCTCCAAAAGCCAAGAAACCATCAGCAGACAACAAAGGAGGAAGAAGAATGACCATGCAGCAAATAGACAATGCAACACCTTTGATCTTTGACAACTACAACATGGCATCAAGACCACAGGTAAGTATCCCACTCACTCACTCGTATGCATCATTTGATCAAAAGTTGTAAAGGTTAAGAGGTAGTTGGTTTGTAAGTGAAAAGGTGGCCAATTAACTTGGCCACCTTCGTTTAGTCATCACATACAAAGCAGGGTGTCCTCTCACGCGTGGATGCAGTCAACTCAAAGAACAGAGGAGGAGTAGGACAAGAAGTGGTTAACTATGGATTTAACAACTGTGGGAGCTGATTTTGAGGAGAAGGAATAATGAGCTGGTATAAAGGGAAACAAAACATCATTTTCATGCATTCATGCATTCCACCTCCTTGAAACTCCCTCACTCAAGTAGCTCTCATAACTCTGGCCACCCACTGGAAGCAAGGATCCATTGTTTTTCAAGAAAATTTCTATAGGAGCATGCATACAAATTCCTATAGAAACAGTCTACAGAAGCAGTGTACAGGATAGGCAAAGAAGGGTTCAAGAGGGAATATCACCATTCTAAAGAGGTAGGATCTAAAAATCCATCCCCATTTACAAGCAAATGAACTAGAAGTGCTCTAAAAGCTAGTGGATTACATACACAGGAAACTCTGTTTTCTCCTGAATTTAAAATTCTTATGTCACACCTCTCATTTCCTCCTCAAGCCCCACAAGCAAGATGACAAGAGGGTTTAATAGGTGAAGAACCCACAGAGGATAAAAATGGAGTAAAGAGGGACAGTCTGCCATACCCATGGAGTGAGGTAGGCTACCAACTCATCAAATACATCTCATGTGAGGGTAGATACAATGTTGTTTATGGCTACCATTTTAGGATGCTTGAAGAATTAAGATTTGGGGTAGAAACACTAGCTCACCAAAGACTCAGCATACCCTATTTTCTGATGCAATCACTCATGGACTCCAGCAACAAAGTAAAGAAAGGAAATTCCCAACAGTTAGTTCACCATGGGTTGATCAGGATCCTCATTGAGGATGCCCTCCAAAAACCTCAGGATCCCTATAAAATGGTTAGTCTTTAGAGACTTACCAGCAGAGGATGAGATGGATGAAGAAGAAACTAATACAGAGGAACATGATGAAGCAGAAGAGAAGGAGGATGATGCTGAAACAGAGAGGAAGAAGGCATTGAAACAGAAGGGGAAGAACACAAGGAGGAGTCACCTAGGGTGTCTCCAGAGGCCCCTGAGAGGACAGCTACAGGAAAGGGAAAACCAACTAGCATATATGGCCAGCCTCTCCTTGGAGGCCATCTAGTGTAGGATGCTAGCTAAATCCTATGCTCTTTACCTCAGAGAAAAATGGCTGCAATTTTAGATTAAAACACTAGCACAAAGGGGCACCATGCCATTTCAAGACTGCAGACAGTTTATTGATCTTTGTGATCAAAGTGCACTAGAGGATAGGGCCAAAATGGCTGAGTTTTACTTGCACAACATGGCCCTCATAGACATGAATATTTGGGATCCTAATGCAGAGCTAGGAGATCTACAATTAATGGCTTTGGCATCATCAATGAACCATGAGAAGTCAAGGGTTGCAGAGATGAAAAGAATATTGGCCAGAGAGAAAAATGAACCTCTTTTTATCAGACCTAAACAATCAAATCCCATGGCCCTAATTAGCACCCATAATCTAATTACAAATGATCCTTAGCTGGCACCTAGAGATGATATGTTTAGGCTGCTAAGAGATGATAATATACATGCCTACTAAAGGAGATGGAAAACACTACCACAAATCTTGAAGATCAGAGAATATCACTCCCCTCAAAGGTTGAGAGAGGCACTCAACAGGACACCTATGTATAAGCAATCAATGCAAAGGTTGAAGGTCAACTGGATAGGCCTAAAACTCAGTCCACCACTACTCTGAAGGATGATAGAAGGGAGAAAAGAAGAAGAGGAAAAGAGGCAGTGGGAAGAAGTAGAAAGGAAAGCAGGCTTCTATAAACAAGAAGAAGAGACCATAGCAGAAGCATGGGATGTCAGAGAGGCTACCAAAGCCATGAAGGACATGGACATTGACTAAGTTTCTCAGAGCATGAGAAACACTTTTAGTAGGGGGGTGACGATGAGCCTCATCATTGGGTAATTATATGGGCCTTAATTGGCCTTAATTCACCTCCTAGCTTAGTCAAACCAACTATTCTCACAACTTATTGCACACTTTTGATTATATTTTGTTTATGAGATGAGTTAGAGTTGGATATTTTTCTTTGTGGTCTAATGTGCATGTAACACAGGAATAAAGGATAAAAGCAAGGAAAAATGCAAGACTAAAGGATAAAAGTAAGGATCTGTGGCAAAGACCTTGGTCAAAACTCGAATGGGACAAGGGAGAGGAATTATAGGAGGTAAATCCTCCTTATTTAATACCCCTCCATTCGAATATTCCTCCATCAGCTCGGAGTGAAAACGACCAAATCATGAGGACTAAAAGACAGCCAAGCAAGTGAAATGGACAAAAACCAGTTTATTTTGAGTGGGGAGCCAAGCCTCCCTGAGGGGAAGGAATTCGTTGGAGACTTCATATGTATAAGTAGAGAGGCTTAGGACCTCAGTAGGATTTAGATTCTTATTGTAAAACTCTACTTTATTTCTGAGCTGCAAGACTTGTGACAGTTTTTGATGTAATCCATGGTTTTTATAATAAAGATGAGTTTTGTTTTGAGCCAACACTAAGTTAACTCAGGGGGCTGAAGCTCTTGGGTTAGGTCCCAACTCGAGTAGCCAAATATCCTCTTTATTGTACATGTATGCTAGCATAGATTCCTGGTTCTGTTCATTTTCTTAAGTAGCTTCCTAGTTCTATTCATTTGCTTAAATAGATTCCTGGTTCTATTCATTTGCATAAATAGATTTCTGGTTTATTTCATTTGCTTAAATAGATTTCTGGTTCTGTTCATTTGCTTAAGTAGCTTCCTAGTTTTCTGTTCATTTGCTTAAGTAGCTACATTTCCATTAAAATAGTATAGCGTAGATGATTTATGGTTCTTCTGTTCATTTGCTTAAGTAGCTGCATTCCGCTTACAGTAGTGTAGAGTAGATCGGTTGTGCTTTAGTTTACCTCCATTTGTGCCTTCTTTCAATTAGCAGGTTAGCTAGGAGAAAAATATCACCATAAGGTTGTCCGCAGGTGTCTCGGCCTCATCTCCTCCCTTTGGGACCATGACTTGAGGAAGAGACCCTTCAGCAACCCCAAAAACACAAGTTTCTGGTTCTCGCATGAGCTATGGAGTTTGTTGTTTGATGCAGTTACTTGTTCACCCTCACTAGTTTTTCTGTCATTTTCATTGAAACCTCCTTCAACACGTTCTTCATGCATAATCCCCTTACTGTCCGATCCACAACAAACCTACCCAATCACCGTCTGATTCATTAGTTTATCCAACTTCCACCTACTTTATGTGCTTAAATCCCCACCATCGATTTGCCTCACCTGATCCGACGGCTGTCGCATCACCCAATCGCCAATTATCTTGGCCAATCTCCACTATTTATCTGTCTAGCCTGATCCGATGGCTATCACGCAATCTCGTACTGATTCTTGCATGATTGTTATCCGCCCGAGAGCACACGAGAAAAGTGGTTTTATCGTGCTACGTGTCGCTCAGTTAGGCTAATCGCATGAAATTTAGAAATACAGCTTACAGCTTTGAGGGCACGCAAGAAACTGCTTACCGCTTTTGAAACCCACTCCATCATTTCCGCACATTTCTTCCCGCGATACGATCTTCGCCGTCCATCCTCCGATTAATCTTGTCCATCCATCTCTTGACTTAATCTCCACGATAAGATCTCTGCCATTCATCTCCTGTTAACCTTGTTCATCCATCCATTCACTTAATTCCTCGCGATAAGATCTCCATCGTTCATCTGCTTCATTACCCTTTTTGTCCATCCATTCACTTAATTCCTCGCGATACGATCTCTACCATTCATCTGCTTCATTACCCTTTTCGTCCATTCATTCACTTAATTCCTCGCGATAAGATCTCTGACGTTCATTTGCTTCCTTAACCCTGTTCATCCATTTATTCGCTTAACCCCCTGTGATAAGATCTCCACCGTCCATCTTATGGTTGTTGATCGATCCAACGGTCCCTATGCACTACTGTGTCCTTATGTCCTCCTTTCACCAATTTTGATCTCTGACTACTCTTCCGCTTGAAGACAGATTTAGTGTAGTTCCTTTGCTTACACCTTAGTATAGTTCAATGCTCTTTACCTCTGCAACTTAGATAGCAGCATTAGGTTAGTGTCAATTTAGCAATTCTGTTTAGCATAACTGTTTAGATGGTTAGTTAGGTTATGGTGTGGTTTAGCATTACATGATGTTTTCTTCATTACTGCAGTAGAGTAGATCTCTCTTAGAATAGATTTTCTCTTCTTCCATCAAAGAATTAAGCTTCTTCTGACCCTATGGAAGTCTGGCTTGGAACCCCTGGGGTCTCTTTCCAGATGAGCAGTGACAACATGTAGGACCTTCACTTTTACTTATGCATATAGCACTGTCACCTCCAAATTTTTATAAACCCTGAGTTGATAAGTAAAGTTGGTAGCCCTAGGAGTTGCAACATTCTTGTTGCAATACCTAGGCTCATCGACTATGATGACACTTTAAGCTTCCAAAGTTGGCATGTGGCTAGATACTGAAGATCTGAGTTGGCTTCCACATCTGCTTCACATTAATACCTTTAAACCCTAACAGTTGGCTTCCTCCCAATATGCATGCAAGTATGTAGGCAAGGCCTGCGCAGCAATTGCGTAGTGACTGCATAACGCATTTTCCAACACTGCCTCTTATACGCCCTCTAGTCTTAACAAAACACCACCATGATAATATAAGACACTCCAAACAAAAAAAATCGAAAACCAATCACCTGAGCCTTTGTGTTAACCCAACAACATCGAAAGTTTCAAAATCCGAATTTACAAATCGAATTTCCAAAAATGTTTCAAAATTCTGGTAGTAGGAAATTGTGAAACTTGGGTCTCTAAGTGACACCTTGTTGTCTAGGTAAATCCTCTTTGCAGACAGAGACAATCCCTATAGACCAATGAGTGGGTCTATCAACCGAAGTGATAATCTACCAGACACTTTCCTAAGTTACAATTGAAAAGAGAGACGAAGAAGATGACCTACCTCGTTCTGATGCTATCTCGATCTCCTTTATTGAAGACCTTGGATCACTTGCATCATGGGCTCATTCCTGCTACTCTCAGCATTTATGAACCTACACTAGAGATCAAGACACATGAAGGCATGCAAATATCAATAGCATATTCAAAAGCAACCTACTTAATTGATCAAGGAATGTTAAGCTAAATGATACATGAGCATACACATTTAGGGAAAATGAACCAACAGTTGTATATTATTAGAAAATAAGGGGAAGCATACAACCAAGCCTTGATGTTGATAGGCTCTCCTTGAATGAATATCCAAGTCCAAGCTAAGCTCTCCAAGCACTCCTTCTCCAAGCCAAATGAGTAGCATATAGGCACAATCTTAGCATAAGGGTGCAAATAGACATAGACCAACCATTTGGGAATGGGAGAGGATGAATATATAGGCTGGGAAAGGGAGTTAGGATCTCTCCAAAGATAGGAGTAGGCCCTTATCTCAAGGAGGTAGCTCATAGGGATAAGACCAAGAGGCCAATTTGGGATAATTCGACATCATCTATGCCAAACAACCTCTAGCTCGCCACTCTGGAAGCTTCTAGATCACAAAGCTTCTCATCCTCTTTGGGAAAATTTCCTTTTTGGGATCATCACGGGTATACAAGTGAACAGAGCGATACCATCATGGGTCAAGTGCAGTGCAACAGGCAATCATTGTTATTTTTAGTCTCATAAGTGTGATGATTCTCAAATTAGGGTTTTAGAGCTATTTCTTTCAGGGAAAGCTCAAGGCATTTTCCAATCAATGTCTTAGGAAGGATCTAAGCTGCATATATGAATGAGTACACTGCATAATGGTCATGTCTCAGGAACTTCGAGGCATGTCACAGGGAAGTGCATGAGGCGTGAAAAAGTATTGTGTAACAGATGACCCCTAAAGCATAAAGGCAGAACAAGGAGAGATGGTTGAGATGCTTTAAGAGCTTTTGTAAGGATGAGGACAAACACTGTCATGAGACCTACAAATCAAGGACACATATACATATCTGATATCAAACATGAATCCACGGCATGGACGCATCCATCCGGATGATAAGGACTATAAGAAAGGATCCATGGCATGGGTGCAACCATCCAAATGAGAAGGATCATCTGTAAATATAATATCCAAGGTATGGTCGCAACCATTCGATATAAAAGGATCATCATAAATGTAAAGTCCCACAGTATTGTCACAGGCATCTGTATAGTAGAAAAATGTGTACAATCATGAATAACATATAATTCCACACAACCTAAGTCATATCAAATAAGACTCAAGGTCTTGCGCTCCATCCTGACCCAATCAAAGTACAAATTATAACACGCGAATAAATGTGTTGAAGTTGAACATGCCAGAAAACCACCTAATTACTGGCCAATGATGCAGACCGTTAACAGGTATGAGAGAAACCACCAATAATGACAATGGCTCTCAAGGTACGACTGTACAATCTGTGAATGTGATAATGAATTTGAAGTCGAACACTCATGGAATCATCCAATCGAAAGCAAATGATTAAGACCGGTCGTCGGATGCGAAGAACTTGCCATTAAGGCTTGCAATCTCTAAGGTACTGAAAAGGAGTTTCTAAGTCATCTTCTTGGATAATTAGTTGAAGTCGACAACAAGTGACTTGTCGAAGGAGGGAAATTATGAATCCCCCATCATCGACACGAAACAAGGAATAAAGTGGAATGACACGAATAAGATCCAAGACTGTAACAATGGGATAGACAATGTATAGGTAAATAATTACAGATAAGACTTCTCTTGAACACTGGTGACAAGTCTCCAGAGTGTGGCAACATTTGACTCAACATAGGACTATTGGTCAGGATGAAAAAATGGAATAGTCAAATGAGAGGAAAAAATGGATCACCCAAACCTAGGAGGACAAGTGACTGAGTGAGGATATCCCAAACCCGACACGAAAGCAGAAGAGTGTCATGTTCAAGAGCGACATGCTGCCTATACAAAGGATGTTTCATTTTCATTTTTCCCCCACTATTTCTAGCGAGTACCCCAATTATTTTTATCACAAGCTTGAAGGGGATAGCATATGCTTGTCATGTAAGTTCATTCTTTGAATGAATCCATCCTAGTAATTTTTACGAGTCCTAGGAAGGAGAAACTCGATCTCATCATGGTGACAAGTCTTTCGTCATAAAATTTTAACGAGTCCAACGTAAGAATAACTTGGTATATTTTTCATATTTAGAGAGTTTGAAAAAGAGACGAAAAAGAAAACTCCATCATGTCCCTTTTCATAATTTGTCTCTCAAACCTGAAAAGGTAGAAAAAAATATCTGAGAGAACCTCTTAACCATGTCGACCAAGGTGTACCTTTTTCGTAAATAGTCAATCTCATCCCGAAAAAGGGGTAAATGTATATTGAGGTGACATCGATTCATTTAATTTTAGTGAGTTCGAAACGACAAGTACTCGATAATATTTTCATGTTTCGAGAGTCAGAAAAGAGCTTAAAGATGAATCCAGGGGGGTTCCTTTTTCGTTTATTTTTAATGAGTTCGAAAAAGGGATAAAACAAAAACTCGTGAGAATCAATAAAAAATACTCACTGTCCACCGAAAGCACCTGTAACTGCACAAATAAATGCACCCACCATTGATATCGATAAATAATAATAAAATATTATTAAAATATTGACAAAAAGTGGCTTTAAAACTTATAAATAACTAAAAGCAACATTATTTTTTACCATTTCACCATAGTAAGTTTTGAAAGTGCATTTGTGCCCTAAACAATGTAAACTTTGAAACGAGAACTATAAACTCAAAACAGGAACTCTTGCCAAAAAACCCCGAAAAAACATCAAAAACAGTGCTAAAAACGAAAGGTGTGTATACTGAAACGATGGTTTTTTTTAGGGTCAATTTTGAACATGTTTTAAAAATGGTAGTGAAAACGAAATTTTCGTGCAAAAAACACCTTGAAAACGAAAAAGTGATGATACTGGAACGATGATTTTTTTTAGGGTCAATTTTCAACATTTTTAAAAAATGGTAGTAAAACCGAATTTTTATGTGCCAAAAAAGTTGTTTATGAGGAAAAAAACACGTTAATGTTTTTGGTAGAATGACATTTTTCTTTCCTAAGTATAAATTCAACATGTCCTCAACCATAACATGCTAGATACAAAAGAAATTGAAATTTTTTCAACCATAAAATTAAAAAAACCTTGACATTATGAACAAATTACATGACTAAATGAATTCAAAAGTCATTATTTGTATATTGAATGAAACATACATTATATCTCTAATTTAATGTTGCATTGTAGATATTCTAAACAATAAAAATTATCATAATTAAGACATATAATCCAACAACATAAAAATGACTCATAACTTCTCATTTAACACCATATGGAAATCAAAAATTTTATTTCAAGATACGATGCAAACATCAGTTATATAAACTATCTTAAACAATTATTCAAAATCACTCATATTTTCTTGCACACCATCAGAATTCACATCTTCAGATGAGTGACTGGATGCTGACGAAGATGTTCCATATTCTTCTCTTTCATCAACTAGTGCCCCATCTGAGTCCACATGCATGCCTAGCATTTCAGGTTTCAAAATTCTTCTATATCTACGACTGGTTTCAACAGACTCCCATCTCAACACTGTTCCTTCTAGTAACAACCTTTTCAGAATCTCTATCGTCTTGAAGCGAAGAGTTCCTCTCTTTGTTAAATTGAAGTCATAAACAAGTATGTCAACATCCTCCAATTTTAATATGTCTGTGTGGTGGCGATTTATATTTGTACCCTTTCTTTTTCTCTTTCCGCCATTTTTTTTGTCAACTACCATCTCTGACTTATACACACCATTGAATGGGTGTGTATTTGTGGCATACCAATGTACTTAAACACCTGTAACATCCTCATTTTTTGTAAAGACCTTTATAACTTTAGCAACCCATAATGGAAAACCATTGGGATCTCCATCTGCTAACACTGTGATCATGCAACCCTCCTTAATATCCTGTACTGAACCCCTGTAAAGGTCTTCCATGGCTTCACATTGTGCACGAGATCTTCTGGAACCAATATACATCTCTCTTTCCTCTTCCTGTGATGTTGGGTTGTGTTATATTCTTTCCACGTAGTTAACAAGGGGTTTGAGGGGCACCCATAACCCCACTTTATGGGGTCCGAGGCAGCGCCCTAGAAAATTTTGGTTTTGGACCCTATGTTAGGTTGGGCGAACCCACCTATGGTTTTGTGCATGATTTTTGCACATGTTTTTCGGACGCAATGGTTTTCAGTCCATGGTATTGGATGCTTCGACATGTATAAATATGTATTATAACATTGAAATGGACATAATGAAAAATCAAGCTGGTAGTCCCGGTTTTGGGATCCAGGGGAAAATCTCTGTGTATATGTGTTTTATGTGTTCTGCTCTCGCATTATTTATTTTTTGTGTTTTAGAATTCATATGCAGTAATTTTTGTACGGGGTTAAAACCTACATTTGGTATCAGAGCAGATTTGGCTTCAAGGGGATGCCTTTGTTGCTGAGGGGTTTCGCTTGGGCCTGTGGTAGACTTTGTTCAGTGGGATATCTGCGAGATCGATTCTGGTGGTGAAAGAAGATGGCGAGCAGTGGAAAGATAGAGATCAAGAAATTTAATGGTCAGAGTTTTGAGTTGTGGAAACTCAAGATGGAGGATCTGTTGGTGGATAAAGATCAGTGGATCGCAGTAGATCTGGGTACTAAACCAACAGGAGTGTCCGATGAAGAATGGAAGAAGTTGGATCGGAAGGCAAATAGCACAATACGATTGTGTGTCTCAGATTCAGTATTGTTGAATGTATCAGGGGAAGCTACAACAAAGGCTTTGTGGGACAAGTTAGGGACTTTGTACCAATCTAAGTCTCTGGTGAATAAACTGTTCTTGCGGAAAAAACTGTATAACCTGAGGATGAAAGATGGAGACTCGGTGATAGAGCATCTGAATACATTTAATATTGTGGTAAGTCAGTTAGCATCTGTTGATATTAAAATTTCAGATGAAGATAAGTGCATCAGTTTGTTGTGTTCTCTACCAGATTCGTGGGATAATCTGGTTATTGTAATAGGTAGCAATGCATCTGCCTTGCAGTTTGATGAAATAGTCTCAGCCTTGCTGACGGAGGAGATGAGACGGAAAAATATGAAGAGCCAAAATGGTGATGCCTTGTCTGTACGAGGACGGTACTAGAACAGAAACAAAAATAAGTCATCGAGTGGGAGATCTAAATCTAGAGGGAGATCTAAATCTCCAGGAAAACTTGTAAAGGTGGTGTGCTGGAAATGCAGAAAGGAAGGCCACTTCAAAAGGGACTGTAAATCTAAAGCTCCTGACAAAGGAAAGGGCTCTGATGAGGCTCCTTCTGCAAAGGCAAAAACCACTTCAGATGAAGGTGGGGATGTGTACTTGGCTTCTTCAAGTACACATGTAGATCATGAGGCATGGTTGATTGAATCAGGTACATCCTTTCACTTCACTCCCCATAGAGAGTGGTTCTGTGAGTATGAGAAATATGATGGTGGTGATGTCTTCTTGGGGCATGACAGGAAGGCTAGAATCATTCGTCGTGGAAAAGTAAAGTTGAAACTGTAAGGTGGAAGGGTTAGAACACTTCCAGGTGTTCCGCATATTCCTGCATTAGCCAGAAATCTGATTTCTGTTAGTAAGCTGGATGATGCAGATGTAAAAACAGTGTTTGAGAAGGATACCTGCAAGATGGTTCGGGAAGCACTAGTATTGATGCGGGGAGTTCGGATTGGAACTATGTACAAGCTGCAAGGTAGCACTGTTGTTGATGGGTGCAACAGTTCTGTGGTTCCTGAAAGTGGAGCAGAAAATCTAGTGGTCTTTGGAGAAAAGACCATGCTGTGGCATCAAAGGCTTGGACATATTGGAGAGAAGGGCCTTTGAATAATTCATGGTAAAGGTATGAGTAATAGCTCTCTAGATTTTGATTTCTGTGAAAATTGTGTATACGGGAAGTAGAATCGGGTGAGTTTCCCCTCTGGTGGTAAGAGGGCGAAACATATATTAGAGCTTGTGCACAGTGATGTGTTTGGACCTGTGAAGGTTCCATCACTGGGTAGGTCTATGTACTATGTATCATTTATAGATGACTTCTCAAGGAATACATAGATATATTTCCTTAAGAATAAATCTGAAGTCTTTGATAGGTTTTAAGAATTTAAGGCTCTAGTGGAAAACCAGACAGAGAAGAAGATAAAGGTGTTGAGGACAACTAATGGTGGAGAGTTTTGCAGTAAGGAATTTGAAGAATTCTGCAAGAAGTGTGGTATAGCATAGCAGAAGACTACTCCATATACACCTCAGCAAAATGGAGTTGCAGAAAGAATGAACAAGATGTTGATGGAAAGGGCAAAAAGCATGCTCAGTGGTGCCGGGTTAGGACAGGAATTGTAGGCAAAGGCAGTGGATACTGCATGTTACCTGGTCAATAGGTCACCTTCATCAGCGTTGGAGGATAAGACTCCATAAGAGGTATGGACTGGTAAGAAACCCTCTTTTTCACATCTGAGGGTATTTGGATGTGATGCATATGTACATGTTCCAAAGGAGAAAAGAACAAAGTTGGATAGTAAATCTGAAAAGTGCATCTTTATTGGGTATAAGGATGGTTTAAAGGGTTATAAGCTTTGGAACTTGGTAACAAGGAAGGTTGTGTATAGCCGAGATGTGGTGTTCAGAGAGGTAAAATATGTTATTAAACATGAAGTCCAATCAAATGAACCTAAGAAGATAGAGTTTGAGCTAAAGGAGGAAGAATCAGACTCTACAGCAGAGGAGGAATCAGAAGATGAAGAGCCACAAACTCCGACTGTGAGAAGATCAGTTCGAGAAAGAAGGCAGCTAGAAAGGTATAGTCCATATGCTTTCTATTCAAATTTTGCTTTGTCTGTTACTGATGATGATCCCAGAACTGTGAAGGAAGCAGTGGATTCAGAGGATGGAAAACTCTGGAAAGAGGCCATGGTTGATGAAATGGCATCTTTGCACAAAAATGAGGCTTGGGATCTGGTGGATTTGCCGGCTGGAAGGAAACCCATTGGTAGCAAATGGGTGTTCAAAAGAAGACAAATGCAGAAGGAAAAGTGGAGAAATACAAAGCTCGGTTGGTAGCAAAAGGTTATTCCCAAGTGCTGGGAATTGATTTTGGTGATATTTTTTCTCTTGTTGCCAAGGTAACTTCTATTGAATTACTTTAATCTGTTGCTGCTACTTTTGATTTTGAGGTAGAACAGATGGATGTGAAGACAACATTTCTTCACAGGGATCTGGAAGAGGAGATCTACATGAAGCAACCTGAATTCTTTGTGGTGAAGGGTAAGAAAGAACTGGTATGTAAGTTAAAGAAGTCTCTATATGGGTTAAAACAGTCACCAAGGATGTGGTATCAGAAATTTGATACACTTATACGGGGACTTGGCTTCACCAGAAGCAAAGCAGATCACTGTGTGTATTTTAAATTAATTGGTGACCGTGTTATTTATCTGGTCTTGTATGTGGATGATATGTTGTTGGTTGGAAATGACAAAAAAGTTATCCAGGATTTGAAGACCCAATTGTCCTCCAAATTCGACATGAAAGATCTTGGTGCTGCAAACTATATTTTGGGCATGGAAATTAAAAGAGATCGGGAAAAGAGGAAGCTTTGGTTAAACCAGAGGAAGTATGTCGAGACAATATTGCAGAGGTTTAATATGCAGGATAGTAAACCGGTGAAGGTTTCTATTCCTGTAGGTGTGAGGTTATTTGCTGAATAGTATCCCAAGACACAAGAAGAGGAAGAGGACATGTCTCGTGTTCCATATGCAAGTGCAGTCGGTAGCATGCTGTATGCAATGATCTGCACTAGACCAGACATTGCACATGTAGTGGGAGTATTGAGCATGTTTATGTCAAAACCAGGGAAGGAGCATTGGACAGTAGTGAAGCGGGTTTTCAGGTATTTGCGTGGCACTAGTGATTATGGTTTGTGCTACCAAGGAAGACCAAGATTGGACAGAGTGTTGGATATTCATGGCTTTGTTGATGCAGACTGGGCTGGAGATCTGGATCAGAGAAGATCTACAAGTGGGTATATGTTTAACCTATTTGGAGGTGCAATCAGTTGGATGAGTAAGAAACAATCTGTAGTAGCACTGTCAACTACAGAGGCAGAATACATGGTAGCCATTCATGCAAGCAAGGAAGCAGTTTGGTTGCAGAGATTGTGTTCAAGTATGGGGTTAGTACAGGAAGCTATAAGGATAGACTGTGACAGCAAAAGTGCAATTTTCTTGGCAAAGAACCCCGCATATCATTCAAAGACAAAGCACATTGATGTTTAGTATCACTTTGTGAGGGATATGATAGAAAACAAAAAGGTGTTGCTGGTAAAGGTGGACACTTTAAAGAATACTGCAGATGCATTGACAAAATCTGTGAGCTCTGAGAATTTCTCTTGGTGTAGAGAGACAATGGGCATTTCAGGGCTGGAAAAATGATTAAGCTCTCTTGTGGGCCCTTGTGGAAAGAAAACAACAAGTGGGAGAATGTTGGGTTGTATTATATTCTTCCCACGTAGTTAACAGGGGGTTTGAGGGGCACCCGTAACGCCACTTTATGGGGTCGGAAAATTTTGGTTTTGGACCCTATGTTAGGTTGGGCGGACCCACCTATGGTCTTGTGCATGATTTTTGCACATGTTTTTTGGACACAATGGTTTTCAGTCCATAGTATTAGATGCGATGGTTTTCAGTCCATGGTATTGGATGCTTCGGCATGTATAAATATGTATTATAACATTGAAAGGAACATAATGAAAAAACAAGTTGGTAGTCCCGGTTTTGGGATCCAGGGGAAAATCTCTGTGTATATGTGTTTTATGTGTTCTGCTCTCGCATTATTTATTTTCTGTGTTTTAGATTTCATATGTAGGTAATTTTTGTACGGGGTTAAAACCTACATGTGAAGAATTAATAATACCTTGAGATTGTTGCTGTTCAACAATGTTTATTTCCTCATGTTGATTCGACACATTTTGTGGCCAAATAAATGGATTTTTCAAAGGTATATCTTCATTTGTTGTTGTTGAAATGATATCACTTTGATTATTGAAAAATTACTCCCACCAAACTGAATTAGCAATGTCAAAGTACTAATAGGTATATCTAATACATTTTTTAATTTATTCTAGGCAATCAGAATAATTTATATCTCTATTTTGTCTGCGTGCATTATGAACTTCACCAACTGATTGTAATAACAATATTTTTGATGCAAATATTGGATGATCTGGAATGAACTTCAAAAATTCCAAACCTGATGACGGTGTCCATTCTGCAGTAGTTGAATACTTCTTGCCCCATATTAGTGTTTTCCCATCAATTTTTTTGATACGAAATTGATGTCGGGAGCTAATGTCATTAAGTTGTTCAATGCATTTCCCCTCACCATGTGATCCCAGAATAAACCTTCGCATGTTAACAGTTTCTTCCAACACATCAAAAGTACGCTCTGGCATGTATGATTTCTTAATACATTCAATTAATGATGGCAAGCTCCCAACTTCCTTCCTCCTCAATGTGACTGAAAAACGACTGAACATCTGATCAATATGGTCATGAGTGTGCCCAACAAGAAGGAAACCAACCTTTACCTTCTGAAAAATTCTCAATTCAACAAGTATGTTTAGATATCCAAAAACAACCTGATTTTTGTTTTCACGACAAGTGTTGTCCAATTGTAGATACAAAACTTCAGGAAGATTACCAGACCAATGAGAAAGCACATCATGAATTACGGTTATGGTCAGATTTGCATCATTATGAATATTTGGAGCTGTGAAGTACACCCTTGGCAACATTTTCCCATTGAAGACCATACAACCGACCAAGTGATACTGAATAAAATTTTGCTCTTGTAAATTTTTGGGTGTGCAAACAAAATGTGGTAAAAGTGTTTTCTTCTGGTCCATACCATCAATTATCAAACCCAAATATTTATTCGGATTATCATAACACTTCTTTCGATGCGTGTACAAATTTTTCCTTTCATTTGTTTGTTGTTCACGATGCTCCTGAAGTTCTTTGACCATTGAATCTACACAACATAAAAGAAAGCCATTAAAAAATATGTTTTCATAATTGATGACGATACAATTTTAAAAGTTAAAGTTATGAATGCTTACCTCTTTCTGACCCTTCACATTTGTCCATTTTTTATTTAAGAGAAGCACATGTACTGCAAATCCCCATCCTTGTCTTCTTAGGAATACAGACATTGTTGAATTCTTTCTTCCATATCTTCACAAAATATTGATATGTAATAAACCAGCCATGTCCCTGAGCACCTTTTGCATATTCTTTGTATAATTTGTAGATTTCTCGTCTTGAAAAATTATATGGAATATGTATTTTCTCTCTATTTGGCATACACTCTCCATGCTTTGAAAAGAAATCTTTCATCCATGACTTTGCAGTATTTGATAGTGGCCCAAACTGTCTTTTATGACGTACTTTTGAATAAAATGTGGGATCCTTTTCCAAATTTTCTTGAATTCTCGAGAGACGAAAATTCCCAATCAAATGAAACATTTTGAAAGCCTTTCTACAGATAAATAAAGTCCTAATATGATAATCATAACCTGACAATGTAGATTGCATGCACCCAACTAAATATGAATTTTGCATGCTTTTATTCATTGACAAATATCTCTTCCTACTCTCTAATGCAAATTTGAAATCCATATGTTTCAAGCAATATTTTTGACAACATTCACTTGAAATGAGAGCATTGATAGAACTTCTTCTCGTCAGATATTCTGCTCTACCCCTTGTATAACTAGAACATCTTGCATTGATACGAAAAGGTCTGCTCCTACTCCTCGATACAATATTTCTTGGCAACATCTCCATCATTGGATCATCATTTGTATAAGGATTTTCATCATCATTAAGAGGAACGCTATCCATACTCTGATCAACTGTGCTTTTCAAATACTGACTTGGAGGATATTCTTCATCTTCCCCTTCTTTAGTGCTACTATCATAGTCCTTAGAATTCAGACTGAATGGAAAATTTGACTCGATGTTTATTGGATATTCTTCCTCATGTGCATTGTCAGTGCTGCTCTCATAGTCCATAGAATTAGGACTACGTAAAAAATGTGACTGTTTACTTACTGAAAATGCTACATCCTGTCATTTGTCACTGCTACCTTTATACTCATTAGAATTAGGACTAAGTGCATCATCCTGTCCTTCATCACTGCTGCCCTCATAGTCTTCGAATTAGGACTAAGAGAACACCGTGACAATCCATTCTTTTGAGATTAATCATCACGCTCTTCATCACTGCTGCTCTCATAGTCCTTAGAATTAGGACTAAGAAGACACTGTGACACTTTATTCTTTTGAAATTGATCATCACTCTCTTCATCACTGCTGCTCTCATAGTCATTAGAATTAGGACTAAGTGGACACCGTGACACTCCATTCTTTTGAAATTCATCATCACGCTCTTCATCACTACTGCTCTCATAGTCCTTAGAATTAGGACTAAGCAGACACCGTGACACTCCATTCTTTTGAAATTCCTCATGATGCTCTTCATCATTGTTGCTCTCATAGTTCTTAGAATTAGGACTAAGTGGACACCGTGACACTCCATTCTTTTGAAATTCGTCATCACGCTCTTCATCACTCTTGCTCTCATAGTCCTTAGAATTAGGACTAAGTGGACACCGTGACACTCCATTCTTTTGAAATTCGTCATCATGCTCTTCATCACTGCTGCTCTCATAGTCCTTAGAATTAGGACTAAGTGGACACCGTGACACTCCATTCTTTTGAAATTTGTCATTACGCTCTCCAGCACTGCTGCTCTCATAATCATTAGAATTAGGACTAAGTGGACACCGTGTCACTCCATTTTTTTTAACTTCATCATCATGCTCTTCATCACCATTGCTCTCATAGTCCTTAGAATTAGGACTAAGTGGACACCGTGACACTCCATTCTTTTGAAATTCATCATCATGATTTTCATCATTGTTGCTCTCATAGTCCATAGGATCAGGACTAAGTGGACACCGTGACACTCCATTCTTTTGAAATTTGTCATCATGCTCTTCATCACTGCTGTTCTCATAGTCCTTAGAATTAGGACTAAGTGGAATCTATGACTCTTTATTTATTTGAAATTCTCCATCCCCTCTTTCATTAGTGCTGCTCTCATAGTCCTTAGGATTAGGACTAAGTGGAAGAATTGACATTCTATTCATAGTGGAAGAATTCCCACTATATTCATCAATATGAATAGAAATGTTACGCGGTGAAGATGTTGATGTTGTACAAATCGAAACTTCACTATCAAGACAATCCATCCCTTTCAAATAGAAGAGGTTGAATGATACAAATGCAGAGTCTCCTAAAGATATTATATAGCTTAGAGGATGAAATTTTCCCTCCAAAAAGTTTTGCCAAAATATTTCCCTCCAAAACGTTTGTTAGATTTATTTCCTTTCATTATTTTATTTTACAATTTATTGAAAAATGTAAACTAATTTTTTTTATGAAATAAATCTTTAAAGTTAAAATTGTAAACTACAACTTTTACCTAAATTATTTTAATAGTTAAAGTATATAATATTTACTAAAAAATTGATTTTTTTTTTTAATTTTTATAATACATTCTAAAACAAATTAATCCCACATTCACCTTGCTGTAAAACAATTCCATAATATTCGTTTTATCATAGTTTCCTTTGTCGCCATAAAAAAATTAACATGTTAAATTCTTTTTAAAACAAATTAATCCCACATTAACCGTACGGTAAAACATCTCCATAATTTCACCTATATAATAAATTCCATTATCACTATTACTCACATCACATCAAGGTTTTTTGAGGTTCGTTGAAAGACTTGGAGCGAATTGGTGGAGCAGCTAAATTGCTATCAACAACATATTCAACAGAGAATTCTCGCAATTGAAAGGTTAGTTAAATTTTTTTCCTTGCAAATGTTAATATTAAATAAGTTTAATGAAGTCAATTTTTTTTTTTAAATTAAAACTTTTTGCGAGCTAAATTTACCCACTAGGTCCGCTGTGAGCATGGTGGGCCCGGTAAAGCTTACGACGGCCAAACGGGCCCGGTAATGCTCACGACAGCCAAACTGGCCCGTAGGTTAGGAGTGATGACCACGGTTGGCATGCTCGCCCGCAAGGTGGCAGGGCAATTCCGAGAATCACCCCACCACCTTGCGGGCAGGCGGCCACCGGGGTGGCGCAGGGGAGGCTACGGCAGCCCTCCCTGCGCCACCCCGGTGGCTCGCTTGCCGGTGGGGTGGCGTGGGGGAGGCTGCAGCAGCCCCTCTGCACCACCCCGGCGGCCCGCCACCCCGTGGGCGGGTGGGCCGCTGAGGTGGCGCAGGGGGAGGCTGCGGCAGCCTCCCCCTGCTCCACCTAGGTGACCCACCCGCCCGCGGGGTGGTGGGGCGACTGTGTTAATACTAAGAAAATTTTAATTTTCTTAGTATTAATATTTTTTTAATTTCAATGATCTTATCTAATTGTACGGATTATACAAATTAAAAATTTATGATATAATTTTAACTAGTGTGAAAGATATATCATACATTTACTTATTATTTTATTATAGTGATTTTGATTCTGGTTTTACCTCTATTAATAAGGTAACGAGATGTATTAAGAATGTGATATATTTTGCCGGGTAGTGCATGATATATGGGTACAATTCTTTTATTAGTTTGTGTATTCCTGGTATCAGTACGGTAGGGTGGTATATTAAAAATTTTAACAGATGTAAATGATGATCAAAGTTAATATATTTTCGATATTTACTGATTTACGTGTTTTTTCAGGAAAATGAGATCAAAGAAAATTTCTGTGAATCTTTCTGGACCAAAGATTCTTAAAGGTGGATCTTCAAAAAACATTAGTGAACGAACTCCACCTGAGCTGATGGCTACAAATCTTTCAAGTGCCTCAAATGATAAGAAGATGATTTCATACTGGAAGAATTCAAAAGAAATGAAACTTCCATCAAGAATCTGGTATGTGAAAGAAAGAGAAAGCCAAAATGTGAATATATATCTATATATTGATATACCGAATGATAATGGAATTTATGAAGTGATGGGAAGAGTCATAGACATGTGTTCGGTACCGGACAATGAAGTTGTTTACATACTTACAAAAGCGCCTAAGTCGCTTGAAAGGATTAAATACCAGTTATCATATTCATTGTATGACACGAGAGAGGTATCTACAAAGTTGTGTAAACAAATCGTAAATGAGATGAAACAAAATATCGTAAGTATTTTTATTTATATTTGTATTTTGCGTTCTTGTAACTGTCTCACTATATTTTTTTAACTTTGTTTTTATTGACATATGTTATTTTGTTTGGCAGAATTTTGTTGAAAGTTTTTCAATTAGGTTGGGAGGCATTCATTTCATAGAGCATGATATTATGAAAGTTGTCAACAGTTTTTACTCAGTGTCAGAAGAAAATATGGCAAACAAACAAAATGTAGTAATTGATGATGCTACAAAACTACATCCAAGGGATCAGGAAAAAAGGCCTCTAGTGGATAAATCTAGCAAGGGTAGACAAGTTACTTTTGAAAACGATGAAGTTGAAACTGACAATGAAGAATATGTTTCCGTTACTGAATATGACATTGGAACTGAGAAAAGCTGTAAAAGACCAAAAGTAACAATGCCCAAGAATAAATCTGTTACAGTTAATGATGAGAATGTTATGAAGAAGAAAAGTAAAGTTGAAGATTTTGAAGTAGTCATTACCAGCAGTCAAGAACCTAGTGAAAATTCAAAAGAAAGTAGAGAAATCATTACACCAGGAGCTGATTTAGAGGACGGCATTATCAAAACAAAACAAAATTCCATTCGACAGAATTTTACAAAGAGAAACTTAATTGAAGGTGGTCGTACATTTCAGCTTAATGTCACACAAATCTATAAGGCAAGTGAAGGACAATGTCAATATCAAATCAGAAAGCCACATCATCTGCATGTTTACAACTTGAAGACATTGATGAGGTACAATCCATATGCTCATGTGGTTAGTTATGTGCTTCTTGTTGATCCAGTTCAAGTTCCCAACAAAGAAGCATTTGATAAGTCAAAATGTTTTGAATATAATTATTATGTGCTTGGGGGGAACCATTTTGTAGAAGCTCAAAGGCAATTGATGGAGGAATATCCCAATAACCCACGCTTTGAAACAATGAAATGTATTATTTATGCTGGTTTATCAGATACAGAAGCAAAATTAGTGGCATGGGATCATAATTTAGATAATGAGTATAGGATGTCTATGACTTTCATCCAAAGGGTTAGATTTATTCATAGTGAATTTGAAGAAAAATGTGGTGGGGATAGGACAAATGTTACTGTAGATTTCCGAAAGGAATGTTGTATGGAAATAGGCTATCCAATTGAAAAAAGAAAACCAATTCAAAAGGTGGAAAAGACGGCAAATTGACTGATTTATTCAGAGGTGTTGATAACATTTTCTAGTTGGCATTTAGAACTGGAGATATATGGGAGTTGATTAATGAGATTTTTAGCATGTGGGAAAATATTGGCATTAAAAACCAGAATGTCAAAAAGTCTAAACCATTGATATGTAGCAACAGTAAATCAGGTCCTGAAATGAAGCTGCTTCCAGAAGATATGACTATCACACCTTGGAGAGCATTGCAAAGAGTGAAAGACGAAAAAATTTTCAAAGCAATATTATCTCGTGTGAGGCCAGGGGAATTATCATTGGAGGAAATGTCTGTGGAATTTCAAAAGTAAGTTTGTTGAATTATTTTTATTTATTTCTAGATTATAATTTTCTTTTAAATATAACATATTGTTCTTGGTAGTATTTGTTTTACATATCATTATATTAACTTTTTGTTACTCTATATATGCAGTCACAAAGTTTACATGAAAATTCAAGAACAAATGGTTAAATTGTTGAACGAAGATAGTTGGGATGATGTTGTATGCAACTATCCAGATTCAAGTTATACATCAACATTAAAAGTTTTTTATCTTGCATTTAAAAAGGTATCTTGATTTATACATTCATTTTTATTTATCTATGTACTATTTTTAATTTATAATTTACACATATATTTGTTTATTTTATAAAAGATGAAGAAGGATGATAATGGAGCACCAGATAGTTTCAAAACCTTTATTGAAAAAATAAATATCGAAAAACTAAAGAAGCAACATATAAAGAATGTTGAACTTGATTCAACTCTTACTCATTTCATTTGGAATGGGCTAGACACTATTCAATATCAAGTAATACAAGGCGACTGTGAAGACATTGCTAAACTCATACCTAAAAGGAATTATGCCCTAGTTATTGTAGATATTCCCCATGGTTTCAATATTCAAAATATTGACTATGATAGCGACCATTATACTTATCAAGCTCTTAGTAAAGTGGTTGCGGGATTTCTAGAAGTCACGTCATCACCATTATGGAGATTTGTGACATTTCATTCAGACACACAATTGGCAATGTTATTGTCAAGCTTTAAGGGGAAAACAAATTCAAGGATGCAGCTTACATGGTAAGACGTTTAAAATGTATATTTCATATATGTTGAAAAATTCATTTATGTACAAGTTAATTGAACTTTTACTATTTCATGTTACATGAAAAAGTCAAATCTTCTTAACCGTGAAGATCAACTATTTATAAATGATTGTGAGTTCATCCATATTGATAGTTGGGCAAAAGATGATAGCTATATGTCTATGATTTTTAATCGGGTAGATGGAAAGAGTCATAGCCAAATATTGACTTATGATGCTGTTGTGAGAAAACTAACATATGAAGACAAAGAAGCAAAATGAGAGATAGTTAACATTTATAAAAAAACCACAGTTATTGATTAACTATCTTATAGACATATGTTCAAATGAAGGAGATTGGGTTCTGGATTTATTTTCTGGCTCAGGTAAGTTTTATTATATGGAATTGAATTTCAATATGTTATTTTTTAGTTAATATGTTATTGTACTAATTTACTTCATTATTTCTTTTGTGCTTGATAATTAGGTACAACACTAGCATGTTGCCTTCAAAAAGGAAGAAATTGCATTGCAATTGAAAAAGATCCAATACAGTGCAATTTCATTCAGCAAAGAATTAATGCTCTTCAATTTCTTCCAGATGCAATGCAAGAAATTGGGTTGAAGAAAGGGGACTTTAATGAATCACGTGTGGCAAAAAAGGCAAAGGAACCCCAACCACCATTACACGGAATGATTGGAAAGGCATACATTGGGAGATTCACAGACATCAAAGATCCATTAGAAGAGGAAAATGAGCAAAATGAAGCAGAAAATATTGTGGAAGAAGACAATGATGAAACTCTAGAGGATGAAGAGTTTGGATTACGTGACATTGTTGATTAAATTTAAGTTATGCTTGGAAATCAAGCTCATTTTTTGTAACTATTAATTAGTTATACTTGTAATGTTTTGACTCTGACATTTTATGAGAAGAATATACACTCAATTAAGGTTGTTATGTGTTCAATATTTGTATTATGTGATTTTCGCATTAATTTTTAAGTTAATCATTATTTTTTGAAAAAAAATGATTATTATTATTTTTTTGACATGAAATTCATAAAAAAAACTATTATTTAACCATTTTTAGTTAAAATTTTCCTATAAAAATTGTGATTTTGACATGTCATTTCTAGCAAAAAATTATCAAAACGTGTAGTTTTTTAGTTATATTTATGTTAAAAATGGTTATTTTTATGTCAATTGTTAAAAAATATTGTTTTTTAGAGACAATTATTTCATGTGGATTGAAAAATTAATTAACGATGTATAAATATGTAGAATATCGAAAATTCAAAATATCGACCTTCTTCTTTAAATATGAAAAACAATAAAAACCTCACTAAAAAAAAAAAAAAATTAAAATAAAACAAGAAAATATGAAGAAGAAGACCACTTCAAAAATTATTAAATTTACAAAATAATTATTTACATTTCATACATTAAAAAAAAAAAAAAAAAACCAACCTTTTAAAAAAAGGGCATGGTGTAGAATTACCACTTTTTAAAATCAGCATCAAAATCACTACCATTCTAAAACGTAATATACATAAAAAAATTATAGTGCCAAAAACTATGCTCTAAAAAAGCATGTGTGTTCTGCATCACCCGTTTTCAAAATTGGGTCACTTTTTTGCTATCTCTACAAAACGGGTAACAATATCAGTTCCTGTTTCAAAGTTTACATTGTTCCTAATTTTCTCGATTTTAAAGTGACCATTGTGGGAGATTCAGGGTGCCATTTCACAAACCGTCTGCGGCAGGTAAGAGGTTTGTCCTTGCTCTTGCATTTCATTACATTTTCATGCATTTTGAATGGAATTTTGTGTGCTAAAAGAGAGGCTTTTCAAATTTTAAATCGCTAGCGATCATCGCGGGTTTGGTCATCGGACCTATGATGATCACTCTCGAGCCAAAAGGCCCACGCGATGACATTGCTTTGTTAATAAAAACAGGCGTGATGGCGCCAAGGCAGAATTTTTTAAATAAAATATCCTCTTTCAAGCAAACATTCTCAATTTCAATCCATGAAAAAGGTTTTAATTGGTGTTAAATGATGTTTTGCAGGAGATCTTGGTTCTGGAATGGAAAGAAAGAGGCCATGAGGCTGAAGACCACCAGGCAGCCCAGGATCCAGAATGCATCAATGCTTTGAGAAATTGTGGGTTACTGAATTTCTTTAGGACGACAGGATTGAGATCTCAAATGGAGTTGTTTCTCTATTTGATCAGCTTGTGGGATGTTGATAAAGAGATCTTCATAATCAAAGGCCAGGAACTGGAAATTGAAGAATCAAAGATCTATTTCATCATGGGATTGTCCCAAAGAGGAGGAAGAGTCCAACTCTTCGGATCTCGCCCAGGTGGTGAGAGTACCAGTGCTCTGGTTAGGAGGCATTGCCAATTTGCAGAGATGACGAGGGGTGGGAAGGTGAAGATCGCCATGGTCACCAACAACCTTCCTTTATGAACCATCCTATACACCACAGCTCGCATATCTGGGACACAAGCCCTTCATGAGAGTTCAAAATCCCAATTCAAGTATGCAATTGAGTGTTTGACCCCCACCATATTCAACTCGTGTGGAGGCCTTATGGTGAATATGAAAAGACAACTAACCAAAGGGAAGCAGGGAAACCTGAAACAATTTGGGTTCAGCTTGATAATGGTGACTTTCCTCTTAGAGCAGGTGCCCTTATCCTGGTATCAGTGGGAAGAGGTACCAGATCCTGCCCCCCAAGACCCGAGGCTAGTGAGGTGGAGTCAACTCATGCCCCGAGGAGGGACGAGTCAACATATGCACTACCCTCCACAATTTTTTACTTGGTTGCAGCACTAATTACTCATGGTGGATGACTATGCATATGCTGCATGGATTTCAGATGGGATCCAGATCTACCTCTGCCACCGGGAGAATAGTGGATTGATGTAGGTAAAGACTTGTTTTTTGGATTTTTTCAAGTCTTATGGTTTTTTTTGTAAAAGTGTAAACTGAGACTCGACTTATGATAAATGTGCAGATGTGGGACCGGAAAGACTGCCTGGCATGTCACCAATAGCATGACGGGTTTCTCATCAGATAGTGGGCACTGACTATGAGGAAGGGGCAGACCCCTTAACCGAGATGGAGCGCAACCTAGATGTGATTACTCGGGGAGTTCCAGAGTATGCTACTATAGACGAGGTGCAACTGTGGTGGTAGAGATACACATTGGGAGTATCCGCAAGACTGCGTCAGCTGTTAGGCCTAGTGATCAGAGCAATCTCGTGTGACCACGAGCACCGTGCATGTTGATAGCCTTTCTAGCTATTTTACACATTTTGCAGGCTTTGAAAGCCAAGTGTCCCAGAACACTTTATTTTTTGAGATTTTGATGTAAAAACTTTGACAAACTCGATATATATATATATATCTATATATATATATATATATTTGCATGTTTTATTTTCTACTTATGTGTCTAGAATATGATCAGTTTTATAAATGATGCAAATGTATATCAAGACCATAATTCGCTAATGCATTTGTTAATGTATTCAAATTGCGTGGAATGTGTTGATTATATGTAATAAAATCAAAATTTCTTCCAAGTAATCGAACACGTAGATACATACGCAATATTTGTGGATTTCTCACTGAATAATGATTGTTTAACTACAACGAGCTGTGAATCTAACTTGACAAATAAATCCCTAATTCCAAGAGCAACTGCTTCTGACAATAGTTCAATAACTGCACTGTATTCAGCAATATTGATAGTTGTTCAATCGAGGCATATACCTTGTAAGTCAATCAACTTTCCATCAGGGGCAAAGAGTTCCCAAGTAGTGGAAGACAAATTCTGTGCTATGACAAGCACCATCAACAAAACCGACATAATGACTTAACGACATCTGCAAACTGAGTGGAACACAAGGTAAGCAGAAAAACATATGTCTGCAAAGCAAACAAACACACCAAAAATCAAAAATTGCACACTAATGAATTCACACACTAACGTACAAAAGTCATTACCTGAATTTCACGCATAACACTTTTTCGAAAACAACCCATTTCAGGGGTGGGACAATGCATTTCCTTTGTAATCAACTAGCTCATAGGCTCCTTTCTGCAAGACACGTTTGACAATATATGGCCCATGCCACATAGGTTCAAACTTTCCAACACCTAAATTATCATTAGCCTGATCATAAAGGAGGACTAGGTCGCCTTCAGAAAAAGTGCGAGGAGAAACGGTTTGATCAAAATGAGTTTTGACACATTTCTTTTGGGCTTTGATTACCAATGCAGCAATGCGACGGGTCTCGTCAAGCCTCTCAAGGTAGAGTAACCTCTCCTCTTCAAGCGAGGTATTAGGAAGAAGTTCAAACAACTAATTTGAGCGAAAGGATTTCGCATTCGATCGGAAGAGTTTCCTCTAAACCATAAACCAATTAGAACGAAGTGAATCCAGTGGCCATCTTAGTGGAAGTTTTGTAAGCCTAGAGAGCTCAGAATAGCATCAAATTCTAGTCCTTTTTGTGCTTCCTAATGGTGCATTGAAGCATAGTAATCAAAACTTTATTAATTGCTTCAACTTGGCCATTGGCCTATGGATAGTAAGGAGTTGAGCTATCGTGATGAAGGCCCAACTGAGCAGTCAGCTCTGCCATCATGTACTGACAAAAATGTGATCCATGGTCAGTTACAATGGCTTGAGGAACACCAAAATGCGCTATGACATGGTATTGAGTAGCAATGATACCATCAGCATTATATGTGGGCATCACCTTGGCCCATTTAGTGAAGTAGTTGATGATGACGATACTATAGCCATGCCCCCTGGGCGAACGAGGGTTACATCTCATGAAGTCTATGCCCCATTTAGTGAATGGGTCAATGGTAACTATTGGGTGTAAGGGTGCTGGTGGGTCATGCTGCTTACGGTTAATAATCTGGCATTCATGGAATTTCTAAACAACCAGAATACAATATTTAAAGATGGAAGGCCAGAAATAACCAATGCAGAGGATTTTCTGAGCAGTGGTGTATCCGGACATATGACCATCATAGGCACAAAAGTGGTAGTCATTCAAGACTCATTCAACCTCTTCAAGGGTTAAACATCTGCGAAGAACAAAGTCCACATTGACTCGGTACAAGGAATCACCAAGAATCCGATAGGGTTGGGACTGATGCCGGATGTGGCGTCAGTTAGATCGAGACAAATCAAATCGGAAGGTTTGGGTTTGAAGGTAAACTATAATATCTCCATACCATGGGTCAAGAGTGCTGATGAGAAACAGAGTTTCATTAGGAATCTGCTCAGTAAAATCAGTAGAAGTGCTCGCAGACGGAAGGGCACATATAAACTCAGCCAAAACAAGTGATTTATTTGATTTGGTGGTAGTAAACTCCAAATCAAACTCTTGAAGGATAACAATCCATTTGGAGTATTTTCCCCCCAGTAATTGACAAGTCAATATTTAGGTCATGGGGTTGCAATCAGAAATCGTTGTGGTTTCCGTAAAAGGATATAATGATGAAATATTTGGACAACATGGATTGCTACCAAGGAAATATTTTCAACATGGGAATATCGATATTTAGTGTCAAGAATATTTCGGCTTAAATAATAAACCACATGTTCGTTGCCATTGTCGTCATCCTGAACTAACACCATAGCAATGGTAGTATCAGTTGCAACCAAGTATAGGAAATAATCGCGTCGATAATCAGGGGGATGTAGTAAAGGAGCACTCATAAGCATGTATTTCAAATCATCAAAGGATTTCTAGGCAACTTCATCCCAAATGAAAGGGATCCCCTTCTTAAGCAAGTGAGTAAAACCCTTGGTGAGTTCAACGTAGTTAGGAATGAATCAACGAAGAAAGTTAGCCTTTCCTTGCAAGCTTTGCAATTACAACAATGCAGTTGGGGGGGGGGGGGTGGGGTAAGTTGACAATAGCCTCAACTTTTAAAGGATCGATTCAGATACCTTCGTGGGACACCACAAAACCCAAGATTCGACTAGATTCAACGCAAAAAATGCACTTTTGTGGATTGAGATGGATGTTATAATGTCGACATCGTAGAAAGATGGATCTTAAGTGGTCTGGATGGTCATGACGCTTAGCAGAATGGGCTGGTAAGTCATCAAGATAAGGCTTAAAAATGTGTCGAATATTGTGAAATGCATAACACATTGCTCTCTAGAAGGTATCGCCAGCATTTTTTAAATCGAAAGGAAGCTTCTTATAGGCAAAAGTGCCCCATGGACAAATAAAAGTCATCTTATGTTGATCAGCAGGTGAAATGTTGATCTGGTTGTAGCTAGAAAAACCATCCATAAACGAGAAAATATCACTCCCAGCACACCCGTCAATGATCTGATCGATAAAAGGAGTGGGATAGTTGTCTTTTCGAAAAGAGCGATTAATGTCGCTGTAATAAACATAGACACGAATCGTTCCCTACTTTTTGGCAACAGGGACAATGTTAGACACCCAATCAGTCAATGGGATGGGATAGATAAAACCAAATTTTAAAAGCTTTTCCACTTCTGCTTTGATAGTAGCAGCCTTTCGAGGATGCACGGGGCGAAGCCGTTGGTGAACAGGCTTTGCACCAGGATAAGTTGGCATTTCATGCACCACTATTGCTGGACCAATACCAGGCACTTCCTCGTATTACCACATGAAGACATCTCAAAATTACTTGAAAATTTGAGTGTAAATCTTGATCTCATCGGGAGAACAGGACACCCCAATATGAAGGTTCTTGACAATTCCAGGTTTAATGGAAATGTTAAGAGGCATGGTTGCAGTAATGTTTCCCATATTACCCTCAGACAGGACTTCGTGCACCAAAATAGGTGTTTGAAGTGGATGCGTTGGGAAATGAGAAACAAATGCTTCAAGACACGAAGGCATCTCACCAAGGCTGGGAAGAAATGAAGAACGATGATGGAGACCATTCCAAGGAGTTTCCAAAGACATAACCTCAATGATACTCTCGTCGGTGGGGAATTTCTCATTCAAAGGATCTGGAGAATCCCAAGAACCAAGCCAAGGAGATGGCACATAAGTATCCAGGTTCATACTGAAAACAACATGACTTTCTGAAGCGACCATTGAAGCCAAGACAATTTCTTGATAATCTTGCTCTAATGGACTTAACTACATAGAATCACCAAATGAATCAATTTGATGTGGAGTACGAATAATCCAAGGATCCATAGAAACCGAGATCATATTGATCAAAGTGACATTTGGAGGTGGGAGGGTAAAAGTACCCATTAAAGCAATGTCTTTGAAAAGAGCTTCCCCCCACACTCTCATAAGGAATCTTGTTATTTCCCATAGATGGGACATTGTCGTTCGACGTACCAGAAGAGAAAAAAGACAGTGGGTCTACGGTGACAATTTTTCCTTCATGAGGAAAATGAAGCACCCATAACAAAGAAGAAACCACACAAAACATAGCGTGGGTCCCACTTTGCTCGTGAAGAAGGTTGTAATTGCTATTCACATCTACAACTTCCACTTCTAGATCAACAATCTTTCCTTCCAATGTGATCGACAAGTTTGTGAGAATACCATATGGACAGGAGCCTTTACCATCAAAGGCCTCCAAAGTGTTTAGGGACTGGTTGAGGGGAGGAGAGCCGATGGCCTTCCAACACGAAACAGACATGATGTAGGTGGAAGCACCTTCATCAATAACAGTCTTATGGATTGTCTTTCCTTTAATAATAACTTGAATAAGAAAATCAATCTGATGAGGAAGACGAGGAACGTGGTTTTCAAGATCAAAGGTAATTAAACTCGAATCGGCAGGATCAACGACGCCTATCACAGACAACAATGATTTCTATTACGTTGGACATGTTTGGAGAACTTCCAAAGAAGACATCACCGAAGATGCTTAAGCTAAATCCTCAACAATATTATAATGTTGTGCAACTCTAGCATTTGGATTATAAGATGATTTCCGAAGTACACCCTTGGGAGGTGGTCGGATTACGGACTCACTGTTAGGATGCTCAATATGGAGCGGACCAGAACTAGATGGAGTAGAAGTAGAAGGTATATCAGTGACTTCTTTTTCCACCATCTTCTTTTGCGGGGTTTGATAGTCCTTTGTTCGAGTAGCAATCGAAATAGGCGATGAACCTTGCATCATGAAAACTTGGGAACCAAAGGAGGTAGAGGATTGCGGTTGGTCTACCAACTGCGTCTGCTAAGATGGAAATGGTTCTTTCAAAACAACTGGAGTCCCTTTCAATAAGCAATTAAATTTAGAACGTCGGGGACAATCCTTGGTGTAATGATCTTCCTCATAGATGAGGCAAGGATATTTTGGCTTGCGCTTGGAAGCATCATCAACAAATGATTTGGGTGGATCCTATTTCGGGGTATCGATTTTGGCTTTAGCTTTACCCTTTTTCTTACCTTTTGAGGCCTTATCTGCTGCAGTAGACTAAATAACATGTACCTTAGAGGTTTTACCAAGATTTGATGAATTTTTCGAAGGATTATTGGAACTAATACCTGAAACAGATTTCTTCTTCGAAGAAGTCTTAGTGGAAGTCTAAGACACTGAACCAATTACACCATCAACAAGTGGTACATCAGAAGACTTTGAGGTTTTCAGATCTAAAGATGGTCTTGGAGAATTAGGGAAGATCTCATATAACGTGCCAGATTATGAATAGACTAAGTCTAGATACTGAGCACGAGCAATATATTTTTCTTCAGTAACACATCCACCCATACCTATATCCTTAGCAATCTTGTTAATGAATGATTTTGTGAACCATTCAGTCAACAACTCATTAATAATCTCGAATTTGATGAGGTGATGCTGACATCTCCATTCATGGATATGATCAAAAATGTGGATCGTGGTATCTTTCTTAAGGGATGTGAGCAAATGAGTGCCAGTTTCATATTGAATCGACAATTGGAAGTGGGTGAGGAAGGCCATAGCTAAAGAGTTAAAGTCAACATAGGTAGCTTGAGGCAACTCGATATGCCATTTTGCAACGACACCTGTTAAGGTTCTCTGAAAGAGGTGAAGAGGGATAGAATTGTCAACATATGAATTTGAAGAGCACCATAGGTGATATGTCATCACATGAGCTTGTGGGTCCTATTTAGACTTTCCTTCGAACTTAGGACAATCACTTGGAATTTTAGTTGGAACTGGAGGCCAGTAAGGCGAATGAAGAATAGGAACATTCATAAGCCCTGAAACATCAGGTAGCACAAATGTAGCCAAGAAAGGAAATTGTGGATTGAATGACATGTAGGGCCTTTGAGGAGGCCCAAACTGTGGGTTCTAACCTTTCTGGTAAGGATGTTGCCCCCACATTGGAGGATTTTGACCATACGAGCTTTGATTTTGCCCCCACTAAGGGGTACCTTGACCATAAGGTGGATTTTGTCTGGGGTAGGTTTGATATTGACCTACCATAGACCGTTGATAAGAATTATACACAGCATGCAAATTGTAAGGTTGTTGGACCTGTTGACCTTGGACCTGAAGAGATTGGCCCTGCTGCTGCAGCGGTTGACCTTGTTGATACACATATGAAGCTTGCTGCTACAGAGGTTGACCTTGCTGCTGTAAAGATTGACTTTGCTACTGTAAAGGTTGACCTTGTTGCTGCAAAGGTTGGCCTTGTGAGTACAAAGGTTGAGTAGGCTACTGAACAAACTGAATTTGCTATTGCAAAGGCTGCTGAGACTGCTGCAAAGGTTGCCACTTTTGTTGCAAAGGTTTCCCTTGCTGCTACAACGGTTGCCCTTGTTGTTGCATCTATTTCCCTTATTGCTGCAAGGGTTGTTGGACAATTACTTAGGATATACCCTGAGGGTATTGGAAATTTCTTAATTGAATCTGACCATATCCACCAGGAATAACATAATGGTCGGGCTGGACATAAGCTCCTGCTTGTGGAGTGTAAGACGGGTTGACCAAGGCTTGCGAACCATATGGGACATAAGCCTGTTGGAGTGGAATCTGTGTCGTCTAAGGCTATTGATACTGGATGTTACCCAATCTGGATGGACCAACAGGGTTAGGAATACCACCAAAATAATGTTGATTAACTCCAACCATGTGAGTTTGTAATCCACTCACATTGGTTTCACCTGACACAAGAGGAATATTCAGATTCCCCCCCCAGGCGATGGCACATTCTATCCACTTGACGGAGGGGTGGAAGAACTAACTAAAACTTGACCTAAAATAGTCGGTTGTACTGGAAGGGTCCATTGAAACAACGATACAGGTTGCGATGGAATCACAGGTTGAACGGGAACTGACGTAACAACAGTTTGTATGGAAAATGACACCATTAAAGGATGTAAAATAAGATGGTGGAGACCTAAAAGAATACTAGGGTTTGAAGATAACCTTAGGCAATCTGTGTATTAGGGCTTAATGGATATTAGGAGGTTAGGGTTTGAGAGAAACCCTAGCATGGTCAAAGTGAAGATTCTCTAGCACTTGTGTGAAGCCCTAAATGGGATAGTTTCTATTAGGCTTGGTTGCTGATAGAGTTGGTTGAAATATTGAAGGCAACATTGTTATATGTTCAATGGACAATGATGTCTATTGAAGGCTGGTTCAAGAGGGAGATGATCACCTTTCATTGAAGATAAGTACTTTTCGATTTATGATGCTTCTTTATGTATTTACTTTTGTTTAGACTTATGGATCTAATTATTGTTTTGATTATTAATTACACTTCCTGCATATATATTTGAGTGTTTGGATGCTTTTAACTTCTTGATGAGATATGATAAGTGGATCCTTCTTGAGGATCATGTCTAGTGTAGGAAGAGGCATCTGAAGTGCTATAAGCTTCCTATGTAAAATAATAAGGTGCATAGGTATTTGAATACTACAAGGTATGCATGGTATATTATTTCAAAGTTATGTTTTAGCTGCAATATTGATGGAAAGGTAAGTCGTAAAGTATGACAAGAATATCTCCTTCTCAAATGGCTCATACATGAATATGGAAGTGATTTGGATTCATGGTTCCTATGAAGCAAATATTTTATCCTTTAGACATGATGAACTTCTTGATTCTATGAAGCTACTTAATATTTATCTTTGATATAGTCATATACTTGATGTTTGGCTGACATCTATCATTTTGAATATCTTGATCCCATAAATAAGGCTAGCAACTTGATTCTAGTAGATGGTAACTTCACACTATTGATATTGATTGTGAAAAAGCATGGTAGCCATGCTGACAAAAGCATAACAATGAGATTGATATCAAGATATTTTGTTGATAATGGTTATGTTTTTGATGTGCTTAGTATTTATGGCATATGGTAAAATTGAATGCCCTGACTTGATGGATTGAGTTACGTGACAAAGAAGTAATGTTGTGATCATGATTCTTGAAGTTTACTCCTATTATATATTTGAAACTAACCCTTGATGACAAATTGATGTCATGATGAAGAAGCTAATGATAATATGATATAACCATGGTAAATATATGATATAGTTTGACTTTATGATCTAATAGATCTGTTGATGCATGATAACATTATAAGTAGGTTGATGGCATGAATAAATATGACTGAAGTGGATTCCCATTCAGAGGGGAATCTTTCCATAAGATACTTAGTCCTATTACCATTGGAATTATATGTATATTCTTTATTTACTATTTAAATAAGATTTATGGACATGAATAGACAAATATCTGACATTGTTGATCTACAACAAAGTTTTGATGTGAGAAGAGAGAGTTTTCCTTTATGTTAAGGCTCATTCACACAGATGGAATCTCAAGGGTGTGATTGTAGCCTCCCAACCACTCATAGGAAGGCCTATGGGTGCGACTATGCCTATAAGACATAAGAATGAAGTTTTGTGCATAAAATCAGATGTTCACCTGAAGGATGTTAGTCCTATATACATGAAGTAGACAACTGAAAGTTTTATAAGCAAGGAAGTTGAAAGTTTGACTTACTATAATATGAATATGTAGACTGAACTTGTGTTTGCAGGTGACTGGGATATGCATATAGATATGTAATTATGATTTAACCATTGAAGTTTGTGTTGTAAGAGTTAGAGTAGATTTGGATGATTGATATAGATGAGAAGTGCTTGGATTTTTCATATGATAATGACTTAGAACTTTGACTTGATGATTGAGATATGTTATGACTATAGATCTCACTATGGTAGAAAATTTGGGATTTGACCTGATGACTAATGATTTGATTTGACAACTGATGATTTTCCTTGATAACAATGTTATATGGGCATAGTGACTTTCTGTGACTAATATTGGTATTCGATAATGGTTTTGTATTGGCCTCCTTGTTATTAGCACAATGGTTGAAGTATTGACAATTGTGATTCAATGTGAAATAATCTCACAATAAATGGATGAAACCTATTCTTAGTATATGAATTTGCATCTAGTGACTTATATTATGATCATGAGGATGACTTGATGAAGCTTGATAATTAAATGAAAACTTGTTGGCATGATAATAGATGAAGTCGTGACTTGATGAGAGCTCTACCTGTCACCTGGTCTAAAGAATATGTTGCAGTGATATTGTTGATTTTGATATTAGTTATGATCCAACATCTAAACTTTGATAAGCTAACTTGGTTGATTTGATTGTACAATATTGATTTATGTAATACTGAACATACTGGTTTGGTAAAGTGTTATGTTTGCAGAGAGAATTGTATGAAGCAAGCTCCTCATGTGTCTACATTGACAGTGGTGAAGCTAGGATGATGTTTTGATCCAAACCTATACTTCATAAGTTTTCCAAGGCATGATTTTGATTTTGGTTTTGGTTTTATATGCTGAAAATATACTATTGATAGGTAATGAGCATCTGATGATCTAAGTAAGAGGGAGATGGCTTCTGAAGCTCGAACTAGTGAATACTAACATGACGAATCGATTTCCAAAGTTGGGAAAATAAAATATGTATTAGGAAGCTATTGAAGAAGTGTTGGAAAGTGGAAATGCAAATCCTTGGACACTCCGATTGAATTTCAAGAAGTTTTGAAGAGACATTGTTGAACTCAACTTGGCAACTAACAGTTGATTGAAGCATTGATGTTCTGATCAAACACCCATTCGTATACATATATGTTGTACATAGAACCTAAGTCAAATCATGATTGATGCTTCATACACATAGAGTTTCCACCGAGCCACCACCAAGCACCCTTCAAGATATTTTCATGGAATGAACAAGTTTTGGACTAAGACATTCTTCCTGTGATATGTGACTGCATGCATGTACTAATGATGTTTTCGATTATTATTGATGAGAAGATCTGAGTGTTGCCTTAAAATCTACCATGATTTTTTTGGATCTGAGTTCCATAGCTTTAAGCACGACCGAGGCTATGTATGAGTTTTCTAGCATGGCTAACTATGAGGCAACATGAAGAAGCTTTTTTGAGAGATGTTTAAGAAATTTCTGGATATGACATGGATACATTGCAATGAAAAAGAGTGGGATCCAATTGGAAGAGAATCCCATATATAGCTGGGATTGAAATACCTTCATATATTGAGATAGTGTTGATGTACAAGAAAAGCTTAGGCTTGCGTTTGACACCTCCTTGAGAGGGAGGATAGCTATGGTATCCTTTTTGTGATTTATATATATTTTTTTCTAATGTGATATTTTATTTGATGTCCTGTATGAACAGGAGAAAAATGCTATTGAGAGATGATGACTATCAGATATGAGTAGAATGATATGTTGTTGATATATAGAGAGCATCGTTGATCGAGAACATTGAGCCCACTCTTCCTCCCTTGTTTGAGCTCATAGGGCGTGGAATTTAGATATAGGGCTCCTGGGGTTGAGGGAACTCTGGAAAATAGGGTATCCACCCTATCTATCACCCATGGAATGTGTATGATCCTTGTCCTTTTTGACAAGTTGAGTATCTCTCCCACATTTGTTCATTGCAGAGTATACCCCCAATGGAATCATACCCACAACCACAGCTTGTTGGGATTTTCCCTCCTCGTCTGGCCAACGAGGCTTGGAGATGTGTGATACTTACGTCTTGTTAAGTTTGGTATCTCGTCCAAGCTCGGATTATGTCGCATGTGTTGTACCACATGACTGCTTAGATTCATCGATGGGAAGATCAACAAGCAATAATTGGGTTGAGATTTTCTGCACTATACAGTTCCGGGTTGAAAATGATCTCCCCGACGTGATTCCAGGGTTGAGATGTGCTCCCTTGTGTGTGTTTGGATATCCTACTACTCTATATGGGATTGTAGATGTATAGCTCCCCAATGAGATTTTGGGTCGAGATGTGCTCCCCGATGTGGTTCCAAGTTCAAATGTTCTCCCTAATGATATGCTCTCTGACGATGATGTGGGTTGTAGAATTGACTCCCCATTGATGTGATTCTAGGTGGTAGAAGTGGCTCCCATATGAATAAGGCATTGTAGAATAAGCTCCCATCTGATAACAAATTCTTCTTATTTTAGATTTGATAATGTTCAATATATGATTAGGGAAAATCAAGAGACAAACAAGAATAAGAAAAATATGAATTGAGATGATTGGATACGATACGTGATGATGAGATAATATACATTGGATATGATTTGATGACAGGATACACATGACATGATGCAGGTGGAATTATCCCTAGTTGAAAGGGAGTGTTAAAATATGCAACTACGGTCAAATTCCACTTTGGATAGCTCATTTGATGAAGATGATGATTTCATTGAATTCCTATTTTTTAGAGCACCAAAATCGACCTAAAGATCACTCATAAGTGAAAGTGTACTTATGAAGAAAATACCACATGTACATATTTGATAAGATCAACCCTAAAGAAAAGTGGATACCCTTGGAAGGCTATAAATACAAGTGACCTCTACCTCATTTGGGCATCGTCATGAAACACTCTTATATCTTGGTTTTTTTTCTCGCACAAGTCTGAGGGTTGTCTGTGGAGGAACAAGTTCCCTCAAAGATGAAATTGTAGGGTCCAAAGCTCACATTTATGTTTTAGGGTTTTGGGCCTCACTCATAGGCACAGGAAAAAGAGATATAAACTACATTCGCTCACTACCAGGATCATCCATGCAACCGAAGCATCCCAGTTGCATGCAAAACTCGTCCTCCGTGTGACTGACATCTAGGGTTTCAGAATATTAGTTGCAAACTGCAGTCTCTCGCTTGTAGGATCCAAAGAGTGATTGAAAGCTTCCTAAGCGCACACATGACTCCTCCTTCATGCGATGAGGACCTAAATTGTGGAATTTCAGTCGTCCAAATATTTCCCTTAGTGACCGCAGTGTTCAGAAGTTGACCGCAGACAAGGACAATTCATTATAGGCTTTAGAATCAAAATTTTGAGTATAAGCATTGTTGGGTTCATTTCAAGAATATTGTGTAGTTGTTTTTGTTGGATAGTTGTATAGATGAAGATATGGATCATTGTACTCTCTTTGTTGAATCATTCGATGACAATCCAACAATAATATGAGTTTGAAAGGGTTTTCCCCCTTATGGGGTTTTCCCCTGGTCTCCTACCAATCCTGGTGTCTCTGTGTGAATGTTTTTCTTCTATTGTTCCTTTATGTTCCACTGCATTGATGATCATGATATTGTTCTTTCTATATAGTTTCATACGCTGCTGAATAATGAGGTAAATATGAATAATGTTATGATATTATGGGGTGAACTTTAAGTGTTATTGAAGAAATGAAATTATCAAAGCAAAGAACAATATAGCCCTAAGAAGAATTAACATTGGTGATGTGAATAGATCCATTCCTTGATATTGTAATATAGTAGAAGGAACGAGGGAATTACACTCAATGTGGAGCAAAGACATGGGGGGAATATTTTCCATCAAGGCAAGAAAAATCACAAGAAATATTTCCCTCTTAATCCAAAGGGACCTCATCCAATTCCGACGTGGCAAGAGATGCACAATGAAGAGGCCATTGTTTCACTTGATCATGATCATGTCTATGATATTGTAAGGGACGATATGTGACCAATATATCATCAAAAATTTCATCTATAAATTGAAATCTTAAACGTATTTAACTGATACATATTTTTTATTTTGGTTGTAGGCAATGTTTTTGCTATCACTGTCCCCACAAGAAACAAAGAGAATGTAGCCTACTATTTGATGCGATGCACACAGGTGAAAATTTTGTTGGTGAGACCATATGAAGATGGACAATTCACATACCAAATTGGTGACATGGTTGTGATGGACCATTTTTTTGAAAAGGTTAAAAAATAGGTTGATCACATCATTTATAGAGATTTTATGCCTAAATATATATCTTGTCAATACAATCATCTAGTCATAGTAGCTAAAATCAATCTCATATAAATCAATACAAATAAAGGTGAACCAAGGAGATGAAATATGACATAATCAGACCATGAACGTATTATGGAGACTTGCACTCCTACAAGCCATTGGCCAGATGAGTAGATGATGCAAATGACAAGCCCTGAAGCCAAGTCTATAGTAGTCAAGTGTAATCTAATCTAGTATAAGAGATCTCAAATGTATGAATTTTGTAATTTATAAATGTGACAGTTGAATACTCTTGTAATTTTGTAATTTTGAATAGAGAAATGTTTCCCTCTGATCTAGGATGGATTCATAATGGTGTACATATATGTTATATAAGCTTTAGTTTCCTTGAGGTGCTTAAGTTTCTAAAGTACACCAAATTTCAAGGAGGTTTTATTTTTAGGGATAGGATCCTTATGTGAACCCCATAGATCTAAAATTTAATTAAAATTTAGAATCAATATGGATTTATATTTAGATTTAATTAAAATTTTCGATCTTAATTTTTTAAAATGTCATATATAGTATTCATGTTGAGCATGCAAGAAATTTTATAGATCTATATACATGTCATACATTTGGTTTCTAGAAAATCCATTTCAGTATGTAACAACCAAGTTGATATAATATTATTTTACTTAAAATGGAAATTCAACTATCTAGGTTATGAACAACATTGAAATATTTTTATGTTATTAATAAATGTCATGTGTCAGTTTGATATAAAACATGGAAAGAGTTACACACATGCTTCATATTGGATTGTATATATATATATATATATATATATATATATATATATATATATATATATATATATATATATATATATATATATTATGACTATTGAGCTCTTTTAGATAACCTCAAAAGAAAAAAATTGAATAAAACTTATTTTTAGTTTACATCTTATCTTTTAAAATCATTGTAATTTAACATACATTGATTGTGCACTAAAAGACACTTTCTACAAGCTAATATACCAACTAAAATTGTTATTTTGTAAAATTTTACTTCTTGAATGTTCTTAATTGAAGGTCTTAAGATAAGAAATTGATTGAAATACTTGGATAGGAAAGTAAATTCATCTGAAATGGAGCAGGTTAGTAATGTTGTGCTAATTCCCCATTCAGAAGAAAACCCAAGATGCTTATCAGTTTCTTATCAAGTTCTTAAGGATTCACCATTTTTTCTTAATTAATTGATTCCCATGAGAGTTTCTTATGTAAATGTTATAAACAATTTAACATAAAACATATGTTTAACAACAACAAAATAACATCAAAGAACATCAAAATACAACACACAACATGGAGATTTGATGAGGAGTTCACCTCTCCTGGGATACGTTTCCTTGGTTCAGCTCCCAATGCTGGAGCCTCTCTATTATGCTCCAAATTACAACAAAAGTGTGTTTACAATGCTCAAATGCCTTTGAAACTTGTCTCAATGAGTTTAGAATAACCAAAACTACTAGAATTGACTCTTTTTGCACTTAATTTGGATAAGAATTGAAGAAGTTATGACCTCTCCTAGTTCTCCCACAATTCATTCAACAAATTCCCCTTTTCCGGCCACTAACCATCAAATTAGCGCCAAAATCTGCTAATTGGGCGAATATTTCACTGTATGGCGGGCCATAACCTGTCGGCCGATCATATCGCAAATCACAATTAGTAAGTGCTACAGGCTTATGGTATGTAAATAAAAATAGGAAATTTGCGATTGCGATATGATGGACCCAACTAGAGTATAAATTGGAAACTATAGTGGCATCGCATCCGAGAACTATCACATTTCACAATCGACGGGGTACCGACGAGTAATAATATGTGGGTCTTCCATATTGCGATATGCGATTTCGATATCGCATATCAACCCGAACTTGTTGGGGGCCGATGTTATAGACATTTTTATGCCTTACAGCTCTAAGCATGAAATGTCCATGAACCGAGGGATCCTAAGTCCCTAAAAGTATTGTTCCGGCCCCTAAAGGAACAAAGTCAACAAATTACAGCTTCTCCCATAAGTTCTCCACCAGAAACTGCTCAGAATCAGTCAAATCAGGATCATTTCAGCTGCTCCACTAGCTAGCTGCGTTGCATAGCACCCAAGTACACTAGCTAGGTGCATTGCAACGCACCTAAATGCACTACCAGGGTGCATTGAGCGGGAAATGACAAATGGCAGTGTCATTCCGCGAGGTGGACAGACAATGGAAGGTTCTAGAATCTTCCCCAATGACACTTGCCTCACTGAGTTCGACCAAGGATGAGTAAGAGGCTCTCAGTCTCCAAGTGGAAGCAAGAACTGACAGAGAGAAGCCACTAGTCAAATCATAAACTGACTCATCCTCTTTGCATACATCTATATATGGATCCCTCATCCCAGAGATCCGAAAGGCTGGAATTTTGTACATTGCAGAGAATTGCTGTTGGTTTTGAGATAGATATCAGAGTATTGGGTGATTTATGCTTTGTTGGAGGTGAAGAGGGGATTCCTTTGCTAGAAGGTTGATGCTGGATCAGGAATCATCGGTTGTAACTCCTCCTGGACCTTCTTGTTATATCAATAAAACTATTTGAGTTTCTCCTACATGCTTGTGTATCATTGATGTTTGTTATATTTGCATGTTTAGCTTAAATCTGATCCTAAGCTATTTATGAATATAAATCCATGTCTTTGTGTAGTTTTCTTCTTCTGTGATCTTACAGGAACTTGGTGAAGCTGGGAAAGTAAGGGAGCAGGTAGCTGGAAGCTGTCAAAGAGAAGAGAGATTGGATCAAAGGACTAGCGCAAGACATAGGTTGGTTCATCCTATTCCTCTTCATTTATAGTTCATAAAGAAGAATACAAAAGTAGTTTTCTCTGTTTGTTTCTAAGGTACTATCACACCTTAGTGGGATAGGGTCGTTCTGAGTAGACACTTTTCCCGTTAACAAAATGGCGACTCCACTGGGGATCGTGTCTAGTTAGTTTGTTTGTGTTTCTCTTGTTGTTTGTTTCATAAACATAGAAGTAGCAATCGAACTGCATTTGCCATTAACAAATGCAAAGTAGACATCTGCTACTTCAATCCTTTCACTGGATCTGTTTATGATTTGAACGGCTGATACACAAATGATCTGATTTCCCTTTGTGATAGCTCTTAGACCTCTTTTAAATCTACCCTCTGATTGTGCATTACTGATTGCTTTTACTCGGCCAAAAACCATAGATTAAACTGCAAACTGTGACCCAGAACCCGGATAGAATTCTCGTTTCTGCCCCAGCGCAGGCTCTGTGAAGAGATTCTGCATTTCAACACAGTTCCCGAGAGGGCTACCTGCACTGCAATCCAGTTTCTCTGTGTAACAGGTGCGCTGATCAGCCTAGCCCTGTGCAGCTGAGGTTCTTTGCTTCATTTTTTCGGTTTTGTCTCTGATTTTTGCAGCCTGTGATCAGTGTGTGTCTGTTTAAAAACCCCTTTTCTTTGCCTTAATTCTGCCTCCTTTGTACAAAAAGACTGTAAATGTTCTTTGTGTGTTTGTTACATCATTTACAGTTTTCCATTGAAAAAATAGTATAGTCATACTGTCGTCCTTTGATTTAGATCTGTCGTAAGTGTCGATTTTGGTCTTAGGAAAAAGTTCATTTGCTGTTGACAGTCGATTATGCTTTTACTTTTACCTTTGGTTTGAATTTATGACTTTCTAGTGTCGAAACGAGTGTTTATTTCAAAATCATAAAGTGTCGTAATCATCTCTACCTTTTGATTTCGAAAAGAAGCTTGTTTGTGTTTGTCACTTGAAAGCAAATTTAGATTTGTAGATCAACTTTCTTTTTAGGCATCAATATTAAGAAAGTGAAAAACAAATACATGCATATGTGCATTTGCATATTGATAGTCTGCTTGGCTTGATTTAGGAAAAGTGCATTTACAAGTGTGCTCTTTGCTCTTTAAGAAAAGATTGTGTCTTTCTTTTCCCCTTGTAGCTAGGATTTTCATTGCTGAAAAGAGATAAAAGTTTGCTTATCATCTTTAGATTACATTTTAGGAATGACATCTACATCTCGTGGTGAACCCAAAAGGCAAACTTCTAAGAAAGATCAACTTAAAATAAATTGAATGAATCTAACAACGCTTTGGAACTTAACGCACAACATTTAGAAGTCTAGGCTAGAGACGTATTCCGGCGTCGTAAAGCCCGGTAACTGTTGTCCTCACTGATGGTTGGGTGATTCCTCCAATTTGAGACGATAAGTGCCAGTACGGACTTGTGCTCCAACGTACCATCGAGTATATATTGGGAGACCCCTATAGGCTTAAAACCTTTTATCCATAGGAAGCCGTGTCGGCCGCCCTACTGATCGCAATGCACCGAACACAGCATTCGGGAAGATTGACTTCCGTACTGTAAAAAGTATTCTGCAGTTTTGCGATTGGTTTGGTACTCCCTCTACCTAGATCTCCAGAGCAGTCCCTTTCGTTCCTTTTCAGACTCCTTAACGGAAAAGGTCCATCTGAGCACTTGTCACTTCAGGCTCATTAAAAATCGAAGGAGACTAGAGTCATCTTTTGTTTTTTCTCGACTCTTAAAAACTGAAAAAACAAGTTGTGTCAAAAGCGTCTAAAATTCATTTAATTCGGAAACATACTTCCCCTTTTTATTTTAGTTGATCGAGTAATCCGCAATCGTGGAAGAAAGTCAATTGAAACCCCATCGTTCGCGGAGGCTTACGAGTCAACCGTCTTTGTCTCCGGAATCGAAACCAGTACAGACAAAGCGAACTCATTTAACCGGTTCAAAATCTCCTATTAAAGTTAGAACAAGTGTTCCAACGACATCCGAGATTCCGGTTACTCCAAACATTTCTGGAATCCCTGCCTCTACAGAAGAAGTTCAACAGCCACAGAGGGACAGTGATACTGATCCTAGTCTGAGAGTAAACACTTGTGTTACCGAACCAGTTCCATCTACAACCGGTTCGGAGAGTCTTGCTCTTCAAACATCTGTCGCTGCCGATTCCACCCCTTCTTCGGCACCAGAAATATTTTACGGACCTGACGGTCTTCCCCTTCCACCTGGTCTGATTGCAATTGAAGAAATTGTAGAAGATCCTCAAACAAGTACTCCAACGCACTTTGGAGTTGGGATCACTCTATATCCTTCTTCATCAGAAGTTAGTCTACCACCAGCGGAAGTTCCTGTAGAATTTCTAGGTAATCTTTTGGATAGACTCCAAATGTTTGAACAACCGTCAACATCTAGGACTGTGTCGTCTGACACAGCGATAGCAGAACTCCCTGCTGTCACTCCGACAATGTTCGCCGGCATACCATCTGTCCCGACTAGCTCTCAACCGCTAGAAGGAGCCCACTCAGGGGCTATTTCGACAGTTTGGTCCGTTCCTGTTTGTTCATCCGGAATAATATCCGGAAACTCTTATGTTGAGTCTCAACAAATTGATCCATTTGGAGGTCAATTTGGGCAGTGTGGTCCCCAAGGGCAAACAATCCCCTTGAGTTCTGGATTACCACCGTATGGGGGGCAGTATGCCCTTTCATTATCCCCTCTGGGAGGATATCCATATGGGAGTTCACAACAATATTCAGGTTATACTTGAATTACCTCAAGTGGTTGGGTACCTATACTACCTCAACAACCAAGGGTTGTGTATTCGATGCAACAATGTGTACCTATGTCGAATATCCCGACTACACCGGCTATTGTGACGGTGTCACAAGTTCAAACGCTGCCTGTTGTATGCCAACCTCAGATTTCTCAGGTTGTAATGCAACAGCCCCTTGACCCCGCGACTCAACCACAATCACCAACTAGTGGGGCGACACAGGTCCATACGGGTACAATTACCCCACACCTTGGTCCAACGGTTAGTATAGCGCAACAGCATATGGCTTCACAACCATGGCTGGTGCAATACCAACAACCACAATTCCAACAAGTATACCAAGGTTCTGAGCAGCAAATCTTTGCGAACAGTGGACAGCCGTACATTCAAAACGGTCAAAATCAACCATTTTACAATGGTCATGTCCACCAACCTTATCAGTCATACCAGCATCAAATGCATTATGCTGGCATGCAAAGACCAACTGCTCAGGCAATCCCATCTTACCCTAGGTATGCTTCACCTAATCTGAATCAGCAGTTACCATTCGTGGCAACTTTAGAGTTACCTGATTTAAACCGGTTAACAAACGATCCGATTGCTTACGCCCCTTGGTGGCCAGCGATTCCACATAAACTTCCATCAGATATTCCTAAATTTAATGGAAATCTGGGTGAAGATCCATCGAATCACGTGATGACATTTCATCTATGGTGTTCATCAAACACCCTAAATGATGATTCTATAAGGCTTCGCCTCTTTCAGAGGACGTTAACGGGTCCAGCGGCAAAATGGTACATTGAATTGCCTAGAGCTTCGTTCGGCAACTTCAGTACCTTAGCCACAACCTTTTTAACCCATTTTCAATTACCAATAAGGTATGAAACGGGAACAGAACTCCTTACCAACCTCAAACAGACAACGGCCACTCACATATCTGATCATATACATGAGTGGCGACGTCGTCGTAGGATGGTAAAAACGTACGTTCCCGATCAGCTATTAGCTGAATGGTTTATCAAGTCATTACTACCTTCCATCACGGAAGATGTGGCAAAGGGGGGAGTCATAACGGAAGAGCAAGTTATCACTCGTGCGCAATATCTGGACTTGATCTATACTCAGTCTAGCACGCTCTACGACAAAATACCTGACGCCCCTAGACCGGAATTCTCAATTCCTCCTCCTCCTAAATCGAACAATGACTCTCACGCCGACGATGGCGTGATTGGCACAACAGACATGAAATCGACAAAGGCTACATCCAAGAAGGCCCGTAAGATTTCAGATCAAAATGCAAAAGACGAACTTCTTGCTTCGGAAGTAAATGCCGTATCGACAGATAAGGGCAAAGAAACCAAACAACCAGGAAGCAAGAAGAAAGGCAAAGGGAAAAAGAAGAAATAGGATGAGTCATCTCCTGAAAAATCTTCTTCAAACCCTCGTGGAAATAGGAAACCCCCTGCAGGGTGTCATATATGCGATGAGGATCATTAGACGAGAGAATGTCCATACAAAGCTGAGCTTAAAAGATTCTTTAAAAGTTTGAAAACCTCAGCAGTGTTAACTGATCCGTTTCCAAATCCAGGAACAAATCTGGTTGAAAGTGGAAATGCTTCCCCGTCTCAAGTGCTAATGCTGTCGATTTGAAAATAGCAGAATGATGCTTTGATTTCGATAAGGAACAAAGATTACGAGAATCCGCAACTGTCGAACGACAAGGATAAAGATCAACCAAGTAGTTCGACGACAACTTCGACAGAATTTGTACCACCCACCATTCCTGAATTGACAATAAAACCGCCGAAGGGAGTAGTATACAAGTCGACATTTAATCCCCGCGCTAGAGTGGCGCAGCATTATAACATAGTGGAAGATTTGGCCCAATCGCCATCCGCTATGTCGACACTTGAAGTACTACAAAATTGCTCATCCCAAAGGCAGGCTTTATTATCGGCCATTGGTGGGATTGATCCAAAGGATTCCAATCTTGTATCCTTCGACCACAAAGGATACGATCCTCAGTTACCGACTCAACTAGCTTTCCTTGTTCAAGTGAAAGCCCTCAACAAAACTGTTCATCGAACAATAATTGATGAGGGGGCATCTACATGTATCATGTCAATGAGTTGCTGGAAAACTTTAGGATCTCCAACCTTGTCGCGGTCAGCGACAACATTAAAAGCATTCGACGGAAGGACATATACCCCATATGGTATCCTAAATAACTTGAAAGTTGAACTAGGGGGAAAAACGGTAGAAATAGATGTTGAAGTCATCGATGGGAATCTTGATTACAACATCCTACTAGGAAGACCATGGATATATGCCATGGCAGCTGTTTTGTCGACCTATTTTAGAAATATTGCATTTCCCTTTCAAGGAGGGATTACAATCGTCGATCAACAAAACTTCCTCCCCAATGGTTCTCAAGTTACAGGAAGCATTCCCATGATCCATGGAAGCTCCCATTCGCTTCAGAATATCGGAGTAGGCCTACTAAAAGATCCTATACTAATGGGAACTTTCGCTCTTCCACCTCCAATCAATCTGGCGGAAGTAGCATCGATAGGAACCTGCAATATGATATCTTCCACAAAGATCTCAGAAAACGATATCAACATGGATCATGCAATGGTTTTTCCCCCAAGCCCAATAGAAATATTATAGCAATCAATGTTTCTAGCATGGGAGGCAAACCCAAATCAACGCTCATCAAGCGTTTGGATAGATAGGTCTAGAGAATATGGTACTCCTTCAGATACTTGGTCGCAAGTGCATGTCACCGACGAGGGAATTCTCCAAGCTATGGTAATTCAAGGAGCACCATGGAATGATTCCCACCATCGTTCCCTTCTTCCAGATTGTGAAGAAGAGACTCAAAATGACCTTTATCATCCCTCAGTCTTTGATTTTCTTTCAAATACTGTAAATACGGTGGATTCCGAGCGTAACTTATCCAACATTGAAGAGACTATAGCCATAAATATCTCGACTAAAACAGATGTTGTAGAGAATATTTATGTTGGCAAATGTTGTTCTCCTTCAGAACTGGAAATATATAATTTTTCGCGAATTCAGAGATGTCTTTGCTTGGTCATACAGTGAAATGCGAGGCATCGACTCGAGTATCGTTGAACATGAAATTAAGATGTATCCAGATGTCAAACCAGTACGACAACGACTAAGGCAGGTGCACCCCAAGAAAGCCGCTGCCATTAAGGCAGAAGTTGAAAAACTTCTCCATGCTGGTTTCATCTACCCGGTTCCTCTAACCGATTGGGTATCGAATATTGTCCCTGTTATGAAGAAACAGGGGACAATTAGAGTATGCGTCGATTATAGAGATGTAAATCAAGCTTGTCCAAAAGACAACTACCCTACACCCTTTATTGACCAGATAATTGATGAATGCACCGGATGCGAAATCTTTTCATTTATGGATGGATTCTCCGGGTATAATCAAATAAATATCCGCCCACAGGACTAGTCAAAGACTGCATTCATTTGTCCGTGGGGCACATTCGCATATCGAAAATTACCCTTTGGTTTAAAGAACGTAGGGGCGACGTTTCAGAGGGCAATGAATTATGCCTTCCATGACATCAAAAACATCGTTCAACCATACCTCGATGACCTTTCGGCTCATTCGCAAAAGCGGACTGATCATCCGCAACATTTAAGAGCGATATTTCTACGTTGCCGACACTACAAGATACGACTCAATCCGCACAAATGTGTATTTTGCGTCAGTTCTGGTCGTTTACTTGGCTTTGTAGTCTCCAAGGATGGGATTCATCTTGACCCGTGTAAGGTCCAGGCAATCATAAATTTGCCTCCACCTTCAAATTTGCTTCAGATTCAGAAACTACAAGGGAAAGCAAACTTTCTGAGGAGGTTCATTCCAAATTACGCCGAACTTGCTAAAGGTTATACACGTCTTTTGAAAAAGGAGGTACCCTTTGTCTGGGATCAGGTTGCGCAAGCTTCCTTTGATGCTTTAAAAGATTCCCTAATGAAAGCATCATTAATGTACGCCCCCGATTATCAAAGAGATTTTAACCTGTATCTGGCTGCAGCAGATACGACCATCGCAATGGTTTTAGTTCAAGAAGTCGATGGAATTGAACATCCTATATATTATTTAAGTAAGAACTTAAATGATACAGAAAGTAAATATTCTTATGTTGAAAAACTAGCACTTGCAGCTGTTCAAGCGATACAAAGATTTCGACACTATGTCCTCTTTCGGAAAACTACCATTCTGTCAGATTGCAACCCCATGACTTATATATTGTCGCGACAGTTTCTGGGGGGCAAATATTCAAAATGGATAGCGATCCTTCAAGAGTTTGATCTGGAATTTGTAAAATCCAAGTCAAAGAAAGCTCTAGTTTTCGCAGAACTATTATGCGATCTCCCATCGTCGTCCAACGATGAAACATCCGAAGAATCAATCGTGGATGAGAGTTTGTTTCTGATATCTACAAGCAATGAGTGGTATGGAGATATAATAATTTATCTCCAAACCCAAAAATTTAGGCCAAACACCTCACACTCTGAACAAAAACATATTCGATACCAAGCAAAAGACTACATGAACGTCGGTGATACACTTTACCATTGTGGTATCGATACAGTTCTGAGAAGGTGCCTCACCCATGAGGAGGCCGAAAAAGCCCTGAATGAGTGTCATTCAGGCGCCTGTGGGGGGCATCAATCTGGATATGCTATAGCACAAAAAATCTTACGAGCAGGATACTTCTGGCCAACAATGTTCAAAGATTGCATAACCGCAGTCAGAAGTTGCCATGCTTGTCAAATTTTTGATAGCAAAACCAGAAGACCACCCGCACCTCTACAGCCAATAGTTGTTGTTGGGCCGTTCGCCAATTGGGGCATCGATTTCATGACATGTAACCCCACCTCGACCGGGGGGCATGGGTATATCATAGTCGCAGTTGACTATTTTACCAAATGGGCCGAGGCGATGCCTACATTAGATAATACTGGTGAAACAGCTGCCCTTTTCTTTTTCAATCATGTAGTCGCCAAATTCGGCGTACCACAGGCTATAGTCACAGATCATGGGTCGCATTTTCGCAATCACATGATGCTCGAATTAGCTTCCAAACTAGGGTTGTCTCACGACAGCTCTACTCCGTATTATCCGCAAGCCAACGGACAAGTTGAAGCGATCAACAAGGTCCTGAAGCGCATGTTGCAAAGGATGATCGGAGTTCACAAAAGAAGGTGGCACCTAATCCTGTACTCAGCCTTGTGGGCTTACCGAACATCGGTAAGGAATGCAACCGGGTTCACACCCTTCCAACTGGTATATGGCCTGGAAGTAGTCCTACCAGTCCAGTGTGAAATCTCGTCTCTCAAACTCGCAATTGATCTCCTCCCCGGAACTTCAGAAGAAGAGGCTCGTTTCTTGGAATTAATCCAATTGGATGAAACCCGTCGTGATGCCGCTTTGGCTAACGAAGCCCATAAGAAACAAGTCAAGGTGCAGTTCGACAAAAATGTCAAACCCCGTGCCTTCTCGGAAGGTGACTTGGTCTTGCTTTACGACCAAGAATCCGATAAATTGGGAGCAGGTAAATTTAAGTCTTTATGGATGGGCCCCTATATTGTTAAAAGAGTGTTAGCAAAAGGAACCTACGAGTTAATGGATTATGACGGAATTCCACTGGCGCAACCTCGTAATGGGTTGTACCTCAAGTGTTACTATGCATAAATAGTAACCAATATGCTTTTGTTATATTTTTGTTTTCGCTAAAGTGTTTGTTTTGGTCGAGTAATCCACCTTTTTACATTTATTGCAGATGTCAAACCTTTTGGAGCCATGTGTTGGACATGCCGACGGAGCGAGTCGTAGTTCGCGGAACCTATCCTCCGCAGCCTGGGCCATTTTTGATCCAAGCGGCGAGTTAGTAAGTTTCAAAGGTGTATGTATTGGTCAATCAACGAATAACATCGCTGAGTACAGCGCGTTGATAGAACTTCTCTCTGATTCCATCACCCATGATATACGCCGACTAATTGTCAGGCTAGACTCACAACTCGTAATACTACAACTCAATGGTATATATTCCGTCCGAAACCCAACTATTTATCGCATGTTCCTAAAGGTTAAGATTTTGGAAAGACAATTTGATCTTATTCAATACCAACATATTTCCAGAAACTTAAACACATTAACCGACTCATTAGCAAACTATGTGTTAGATAGACATTTGCAACATTTATAAAAAGAAACACATCATCAATGTTTTACATGTGGATCATATAGCTCAACCAAAATAAAACCCCGAAAATCAAAAATATATATAGCTGTTTATGGTTTACATATAATGTTCTGTAACCAAGACAAAATCGGTCACATGACCCAAAAACTCAAAATGTTAGGGGGCACCCTAGTCTAATGATGCTCGTGATAGCAAGTCACAGCCTGTGCGATCATGCGTAAGAGACGAGCCCATCGTCTGGGCACACCAGTAGTATGCTGTTGTAACTGCAAAGGTAGCTCGTCGATCCTCACATCTGGAATACCGAGAGTAAGGCTCTCAACTTGCTCCTGCACAGCTGTGAGAGTCTCGGCCACATCGAGGTCGCGAAGAATAACTCTTCCGGCGGCCTCTCCTGCTGGGGCAACAGCTGGTACTCTCAGGTGAACTACTGGACGAACAGGACCAACATCTGCATGTACACATGAGTTTGATTAAAGTCTTGATAGAATAAAGCACAAGGGCATTATAAACAAAAACAATAAACAACAATATGGTCAAAGATGTTACCAATAGCACCCCACTGCTCGCCATCTGGCAGTACTAAATCTGGGTCACCCCTGAAGTCCATGCCAGCATATGGATACTCGGCATAAATCATCTCCTGACGATCAAACCACCTGAAGAAAGTATCAGAAAACGAAATCTGAGACTGGCCAGCATGCCTAGACATATGGTCAACCCATCTCTGCATACGTGGTTCAGTAGGAGAAGGTAAGTCAAGTGCGATGTACTGCGGCTGCATCAGTGGTATCTTTTCCAAGGCAAAGGCGGTCAAAATAGAACCGAACCCAAAGTTCTTCAATCTCCCGTTCTTTATCTTGGTCAACTGTTCTTTCATCACAAGAAGTACTGCGTCGCACCAGTTGAACACCTTCGGTTGGAGGCATTCCAAGGCATGCTGCATATAGGATCTGTTGGCTACATGAAGAGACGCACTACCGGCCATCCTACCAAAAGTAAACAGGATAGTCCTAAGGGACCTGTCAGTGACATCACGGATGATGATCTTGCCGTCTTTACTCGGCTGAGATCCTTCCCTGCAATACTGGCGGACATAATCTCTCACAGAATCGCCTCCTCGGGCCGAACCTAACAAAGAGATGGGGGCACCCCGCCTCGATAAGCCGGTCAAGAAATAGATGTCTACTACAGTTAAGGGGATAGATTTGCCCCTAATCTGGAAAACTTGATTGATAGGATCCCAAGCATCGAGCAAATACTGCAGTAAGTTAATCTGCTGTCTCATGCTAGAAATGCAGAAGAACTTCAGCAAGCCACAATTCCGCAGTGCGTTCACTGTAACTAGATCATGTAGGGAAATCATGTCCTCTTCTGCATGTTCTCGTTCTCACCATGTAAGGGTCATCTTGCTCTGAGATCTCTGGGAAAACAAACAAGAGAGGAGTTAGATCCTGATTTTGATGAGAAACAGGCAAAAATTCCATCAAAAACTGTGCAACAAATTCCCTTTCTGCGCCCAACGCACCTGTAGCAGTGTTCCAGCTGCGTTGAATGTCAAACTGCCTTCATACAGGCCAGAATTCAACGCAGGTTTCGATGTACTAAGGGTGCGTTGATGGCAGAACGAATCCCTCAAACCCCAGGGGCTCAGAAAAGCAGGGAATGAAGCACAGAATGCAAAAAGGAAACCATGAAATGAAAGAGCTTGGGTTTAGCTCCTACCTGGTCCAGACGGCGCCGAGAATCGTCCACAAAATCTCCCGAAATCAGCTGATGAAAATCAAGGGGGAAAAAGCACCTCCAAAGCTCCAACAAACCAAGTTCAAATGAAATGGTAAAATGAGAGGTAAAAAACACTTTTTGATTGCTTTTTACATAGTTCAAAGTAAAATATTAGCGTTTTAATCTCATTTTCAAGCAAATATTGTTCATTTCTGACTAGTTTGATGAAGCAGTTGAAAATACAGTACTATCTTTGGAAGGACAAAGCTATTTATGGTAAAAAATCAAAACAAGACCATCTAATCGAGCAGTTTTAGCGCATAGTTCAAGCTCGTTAAAAAATAAACATAAGACATGAGCAAATGTTTCCACCCGCGTTTAAGCTCGTTAAAAAATGAACTATTCCCCGATAAATAACCACCATGAATGAAGCATTTCAGCCATTAAAGCCTTGGTCGTGTTTGCACCGTCACCTCCACTTTTCCATTGGCCGATCATTCACCTCCATTTGATTGTTTACCCATTTTGGGGAACAGCTGCGAAGAGTGATTCCACTAGCCATCCTTGTGACACTGCCGTGATTGGAAAATTCCAACCCTTACTTGGAATCAGCTGCTACCCATTTTATCACTCGTTCCTCAAAAGACTAGTCTTCTTTAAGCTCTTTTCAACTGACTCGTAAAATATGAAAAGATTGCCGAGTTTTGGCCTTCCAGCTCGTTAAAGCGACCGGAAGCGCTATCCCTCCTCTAGATTTTAATCTTTTTGGACCTGAGGGATTATTGCACAAAAAGATCGAGCGCTTGTTTTGTTCGGCTTGTTAAAACTATCGAAAATTCATCCCTTCTGTATTGTTTTATACTTTTTTGCACTTAAGGGATTAGATGACAAAAAAGGAATTTTGGAGTTACCTTTACGTACCTTTTCAGACTCTCTAAAAATGAAAAGGACCGAGTTATCTTTGTCGTTAAACTTGTTAAAAAGATTAGTAGCGACAAACTTGTCTTTAGACGAGAACGAGTTTCACTATCGCTAGGCTCGTTAAAACATAGCGATGGGTTTGCCCGAAGGGCAAATTATAGAACAAGCATATGTTATCCTCCTCAAGCTTGACAAAAATAAAGAGGTACTGGTCAGCAATGACTGGGGAAAAATTGGGAATAAACTCAAAGAATCTTTATTGGTAGCAAGTCGCTCTTGAACATGACACTTCCACTCCGTGCCTGAGTCAGGTTGGGTTGTTTCATTCACCGGTCACATCACCATGGTCATGCCATACCATCCACCTTTGGGGTAAATGCTACCAGTCCATCACATAAGTGTCGCCGACATGTTCAAGAGAAGTCATCCAGAGAAGTCATCCGTGTCCCATCCACTACCATACATTACACTTCATTCTTTCATGACCGCCATCCTGAACCATATATCATCAAATCGTTTTCACCTCCATCAAAATCATTTGCTCCGTTCCGTGTCATTGATGTGGGATTCATTAAGGCCCTCCTTTGACGGATCGCTTCTTGTCGACACCAGCTCATTATCCAAGGAGTTGATCTAGGAACACCCCATTCAGTACTTTGAAGCTTGCATGCCTCAATGGCAAGTTTCTCACTTCCGGCGACAGGTATACATCAATGACCTTCGACCGAAAGATTTTGCGTGGTGTTCGACACCAAGTCCTTTATTCACACCACGTGAATTGTACTGCAGTACCTTGAGGGTCATCATCATTATCGGTGATTCCTCTCGCGCTTGTTAACAGTTTACATCATTGACTAGTAATCAAGCGATGTCTTTCCATGTTCGACTTCAAAACATTTCTCACATGGATCGACTTGTACTTCGAGTGAAGATCGGACGAGATTGAAGACCCCGGATCTAGTTTCATCCATCCGGGCTGCGATATATATTCAGGAAAATAAAGACATTTGAAATGTACAGCATTGCAGCACAGATAATCATCCTACCAAAAGGATGATGCCTCTATCAGAATCATCAGTCTACCATCAGACGATTGTTTGTCCTATGTACATGAAAATGAATTTATAAAGCTGAGCATGGGAATGCCCGCCTCAGCTAGACCATGAAAACAGTATGAAGATAATGTATTGTATTGTATCTTATTACAGGTCTCCTCCCAGCATTGAAAGAACTTCGGATCCTCCTAATAAAGCATTTCACCCGATAAACGGCCTCATACTTTAGGGGGCAACTGTTATAGACATTTTTGTGCCTTACAACTCTAAGCATGAAATGTCCATAAACCGAGGGATCCTAAGTCCCTAAAAGTATTGTTCCGGCCCCTAAAGGAACAAGGTCAACAAATTACAGCTTCTCCCAGAAGTTCTCCACTAGAAAGTGCTCAGAATCAGTCAAATCAGGATCATTTCAGCTGCTCCACTAGCTAGCTGCGTTGCATAGCACCCAAGTACACTAGCTAGGTGCGTTGCAACGCACCTAAATGCACTACCAGGGTGCGTTGAGCGGGAAATGACAAATGGCAGTGTCATTCCGCGAGGTGGACAGACAATGGAAGCTTCCAGAATCTTCCCCAATGACACTTGCCTCACTGAGTTCGACCAAGGATGAGTAAGAGGCTCTCAATCTCCAAGTGGAAGCAAGAACTGACAGAGAGAAGCCACTAGTCAAATCATAAGCTGACTCATCCTCTTTGCATACATCTATATATGGATCCCTCATCCCAGAGATCCGAAAGGCTGGAATTTTGTACATTGCAAAGAATTGCTATTGGTTTTGAGATAAATATCAGAGTATTGGGTGATTTATGCTTTGTTGGAGGTGAAGAGGGGATTCCTTTGCTAGGAGGTTGATGCTGGATCAGGAATCATCGGTTGTAACTCCTCCTGGACCTTCTTGTTATATCAATAAAACTATTTGAGTTTCTCCTACATGCTTGTGTATCATTGATGTTTGTTATATTTGCATGTTTAGCTTAAATCTGATCCTAAGCTATTTATGAATATAAATCCATGTCTTTGTGTAGTTTTCTTCTTCTGTGATCTTAAAGGAACTTGGTGAAGCTGGGCAAGTAAGGGAGCAGGTAGCTGGAAGCTGTTAAAGAGAAGAGAGATTGGATCAAAGGACTAGCGCAAGACACAGGTTGGTTCATCCTATTCCTCTTCGTTTATAGTTCATAAAGAAGAATACAAAAGTAGTTTTCTCTGTTTGTTTCCAAGGTACTGTCACACCTTAGTGGGATAGGGTCATTCTGAGTAGACACTTTTCCCGTTAACAGCCAATTATGAAACACCTTCCCTTCACTGGTCTGTGATTGCGATCCATCGCATCAAACCTCCGACTGGTTTCTGAACGCCTTCCCTTCACCGATTATGATTGTGATTTGCGATTGCCTTATTGCATCATAACCCTTCCCTGCTCGTGGCCAATTTTTAACATGATCCGCTTGCGACTACGATTTGTGATATGTGGGGGCCAATGGAAGCCTGCCTCGTGGCGCCTCCTCATTCACTGAAGACCTTTCCACATCATCCAATCCTACAATGTGGACAAGTCAAACTTGAACTTTGACTTGCTCTAACTTCTGCATACGCTCTCGGATCTGAGTGTCATTTGCACCATTGGATTCATAAGGATGAGTTATTCGATCTGAAGCTAAAGATTCTGACACTTTGATTTTTGAGCATAATTTTGAGCACCTAATCACTCCTCCCCACTGGAAGCTTTTGGACCCCAAAATATTATATTCAGTTATTGAACAGATGAGGGTATTGTTCCCTCACCTTCCCCTCTTCAATCCATTTGGCCTTTGATGGATTTGTACCTTTGAGACCCACTCGAAGATAATCAACATTTCCCTTCTTTGATGACCTCGTTCTTCGGTCAAGTATGGTGTCTTGCTAAAGATCATCAAGAATTTCTAGAGAAAAATCTTCAATTGATGGAATCTGTGCACTTTCTCCTTGATCTTCAATCAAAGGAGGCTCATACAATCTCAAATTTTCAACATTAACAACAAAATAAATTTGCATATATGAAGGAAAATCAAGCTTGAAATCATTATTACCAATCTTTTCCAGAATTTTAAATGGACCATAATGGATTGGTTTCAGATTTTTACATTCAACTTGAAGCCTTTCCTTACTAATGAAAAGCCAAAATTCATCACCTACTCGAAATTGATGATCCACACGATGCTTATCATGCCTTGCCTTATACTTGCCTTGACTCTTTTCTAGTTGTTCTTGAACTGTTTGGTGAATCAACTGAATTTTCTCCATGAATTTCTTTTCTCTGTCTATGTCGCTATGTCCATCTACAATTTCTCAAAGATGAAATCCAAAGGTGATTTAGGCAAATAACCAAGACATGCCTCAAAAGGCAAAGTTAGAGTAGACGAGTTTTTTTCTCGGTTGTAAGCATGTTGAATATAATGCAACTATTCATCCCACAACTTAGGATGTTTGCTACAATATCCTCTTAGCAAATGAATAACTGTCTTGTTAACCACTTCAATTTGACCATCTGTTTGTAGATGGAAGGCTGTACTTTTCTTCAACTTGGTGTCCATCAAGTTCCATAAATTTGACAAAAAATTCCCAACAAATCTGGAATCATGATCACTTACAATAGAAGTACGTAATCCAAAATGAACCCATACATTTTGAAAGAAAAGTTGAGCTGTTTGTTGAGCTGTAATTTGTTTTTTGCAAGGAATTAATATGCACATCTAGTTGAACCTATCTGCAACTACGTACAAATAATCATGACCTTTTATTGATAAAGGAATACCTCCTACAAAATCCATAGAAACACTCTCCCATGGACGTGAAGGAACTGGAAGTAGTGTGTACAATCCTAGTTTCCTATTACTAGGCTTACTGACTGCACACAATGAACAACCTCTGATAAAATGTGACATGCTTTCAAGCATACAAGGCCAAAAAAAATATCTCTGAAGATTTTCCACTTGCCTTGTGACATTTACTCTCTCTCCCCGTGGAACACAAAGTTTTCCCAAATGATACAACAAATTATCATGTACATGGTAGTCTAATTCCTCAACTTGATGGCCTTGACTCAAGTTTGAATATACCTCTAGAAATTCAGCATCATGTGCGTATTGTTCAACATAACTTTCAGGCAAAACAGAATGATTCTTAAGTAAAATGGCTACATTAACAACCGATCTAGAAATCATATCATTAACTTTCTTATAAATACCTTTCATTTACCTGATTACCAAGTGGAATTGCTGTAAGAATCCCATCCAACGAAACTGCCTTGATTGCTGCAATTTTGTTTGAGATTGCAGATATTGCAAAGGTTGATGATCAGTGTGAATAATGGTTTCTTTTCCCATTAATTAATGCTTCCATTTCTTCACACTTTGCTCCAATGTGTAAATCTCTTTATCATATGTAGGATATTTAATAACAGCACCATTAAAAATCTCAGAATGAAATGAAATGGGCTTACCATGTTATAAAAGAAATGCACCCATGGCGTAGTCACTTGCATCTGTTTGTATTTCAAATGGTTGTTTCAAATCCGACAATGCTAAAACTGAGGCTGAACTGATCTTTTGTTTTAAAGCATCGAATGATTTTTGTTGTTTGCCTCCCCATTGGAAGACAACCTTCACACTGGTCAAAGAATGTAGTGGAGCTGCTACGGAAGAGAAATTAGCAATGAAATTCCTCCAGTAGTGCGCTACTCCCAAAAAAATCCTTACTTATGTGACTGATTTGGGTATTGGTGAATTCACAATGACCGAAACTTTAGAGGGGTCAATATTCAACTCACCTCCTCCAACTATGTGGCCCAAATACACTAAGGAAGTTTTCCCTAATTCACATTTAGACATCTTCATAAATAACTATTCATTTTTCAAGACATCCAACACTTTCCTCACATGCTTGACATGCTCTTCTCATGATTTGTTGAATATCAAAATATCAACTCATCAAGAAAGGATCTTAAAACATCATTCATAACTTTAATGAATGTATCTAGAGCATTGCAAAGACTAAAAGGCATAACCAACCACTCAAACAATCCCTGTTTGGATTTCAAAGCAATCTTCCAAATATCTTCCTCAGTTATTCTAACTTGATGAAGTGTAGTTCTCAAGTCTAATTTAGTGAAATATTTTTCATTCTTCCACTGATCTAGCAAATCATCTATTCTGGGCAGTGGGTATCGATTCTTTATGGTAATTTTATTCGAAGCTCGATAATCTACGCACATGCACCAAGTTCCATCTTTCTTGGGTACCAAAACCATTGGTGAACCACATGGTGAAGTAAATGGACACATTACACCTTGATCTAACAATTCCTGGTCTTGTTTCTTAATTTCTAAACTTTCCAGAATTGACATTCGATACATACCGATATTTGGAAGTGGACAGTCTTGCTGTAGCTGAATTTCGTGTTGAATTCCCTTTTTTGGTGGCAATCCCTTTGGTTCTTGAAACACATCTCCATATTGATTGGCCATATCAACAAATTGGGCTTTCATCTTCACGTCACAACCTGTAAAGGATTCACGCTCTGTGTCATTCTTCTGATTGATCATGAGCATGAAATTCTTGTTGGAATTGACCAGTTGCTTCATTTTCCCTATGCTTTCTAAAGACAGATTAAGCTTTATACAATGGGCTCTCTCAATATCCTCCACTCCATTTTTGAACAAATGATATTTGTTCTCAAATCTATGGAAAACGACTTTTCGGCCATACAGATATAGGCTTCCCAACACAATTCCAGAAATATTCAATGACACTACATCTAATTCGACTTCATCAATGAAATTGGCAGTAATAGAAAACCTTAAAATGCATTTCCTTGTGACCTGAATATTTTCATCCTTGGTTATCCAACCCAACAGATACGGTTTATGATGAAGCACAATTTCCAGATTCAACTTCTTGACCAAGTCTGTAGAAATTAGATTTTCCTGGGATCCATTGTCAAACAACATATCAATCTTGGTGTGTTTGGAAATAATATGATATGGAACAACTCAATTCTATTTTCTCCATTTGAAGCATTGTTGGAGTTATTTGTTGCGTTGGTGCTTGCCACAACTTTCTCTTTGCCTTTTTTTCCCATGACTTTTCCTTTAGTGACTGTGGCTACAATATTTGTTTCATCACCCAAGTTGGAACCCAAGTCTGGTTGTACAACAACGTTTGTCTTCTGTTTCCATTTATTGTTAAATTTATTCGGTCTTAATTAAGGATGAAGCTTCCAACAATGCGCTTCATCATGACCCTCTTTGGAACAATTCTTGCACATGGGTTTCTCCCCTTCTTTCTTAACAGAAGCATTTTTCTTCTACTATCCTTTAGATTTCTTTCCTTTTTCACCACTCTGGAATGACTTCTTCTTGTACATTTTTCTCTCTTTCTTCGAGGTGTGTAGCTTGAACATAGACCTCATCAAGATTCATGGGATTAAACATAAGAATGGTGTGTCAAAGATAGCTATGAAAACCTCCTATGTATTTCAGCAAAGTATCTTGTGATTGCAAGTCTACTCCTAGCATAAGATCTCTTCTCCTAAACTCCTGAGTATACTCTTGCACATTTTGACCTTTTAACTGTCTGAAATTTTGTCAATTCATGATAGCTTTTTGCATATGAGCTAAAGGGTAGAATTTTCTTTTTATAGCAGCAATGAAATCATACCAAGTAATAGATATCTTACCATTTTTTTTGATCTCGTATTGAGTCCTTGCTTGCCACCAAATGAGTGTTTCACCCTCCATTCTCAATGAAGCCAACGAAATTTTGATATCATCCTCTTGAATGTTATGAATCCTACAATAGACCTTCAACTGAAGAATCCAATTATCAAGCTTCTCTGCATTCACTTCACCATTATACATGGGCAACTCGAATTTAACATCAGGTTTTAGAAAAGGTGATTTACTAGTTCCTTTTGAAGAGTGATGATGAGTATGGGTAAGGGTTGTATTAGTAGAAGAGTGTGAAGATGCTTGTGAAGAAGAAGATGAAGAAGATGGTGGAGAGGGTAGAGGTTTGTCTCCTTTCCCATTACCTCCTTTTCCATTACCTTCTGCTGAAGAACCTTCTCCACTGGGAGGTTTGGAACTTTCTCCTTGAAATTTTCTATTCCTCTCTTCATAGAGGACCTTCACCATCTTTGTCATATCAAAGAAATCCTTTATAAAGGTATTCTCATCTTCTATCATGTTTTTAGGTTCTCCTCCATGAGACATGATCTTTGGAGTCTCAACTGCAACCTGAGGTTGAACTGGTGTTGAAGATTGTGGAAACCTTGCTATTCTTCCCCTTGACCCAACTTCAGGGCTTCCAACCAGTTTTCCTTCACCTCTTTTGAGTTTTAACCTTGTAAGCATGACATAAACTTGCAAACAATTAAATCCTTCTTTCACAAAGAAAACCATAGTGAGCAAAAACCAGTGCTCTGATACCAACTTGATCTGAAATGGAACAGATTAGTAATGCTGTGCTAATTCCCCATTCAGAATAAAACCCAAGATGCTTATCATTTTCTTATCAAGTGCTTAAGGATTCACCCTTTTTTTCTTAATTAACGGATTCCCATGAGAGTTTCCTATGTAAATGTTATAAACAATTTAACATAAAACATATGATAAACAACAACAAAATGACAACAAAGAACATCAAAATCCAAAACACAACACAGATATTTGATGAGGAGTTCACCCCTCCTGGGCTATGTCTCCTTGGTCCAGCTTCCAATTCTTGGGCCTCTCTATTATTCTCCAAATTATAACAAAAGTGTGTTTACAATGCTCAAATGCCTCTGAAACCTATCTCAATGAGTTCGGAATAGCCAAAGCTGCTAGAATTGACTCTTTTTGCACCTAATTTGGATAATAAATGAAGAAGTTATGACCTCTCCTAATTCTCCCACAATTTTCTCAAAATATTCCCCTTTTCTGGCCACTAACCATCAAATTAGCCCCAAAATCTGCTAACTGGGCGAATATTTCACCGCGCAGCGGGCCATAACCCGTCGGTTGATCTTATCGCAAACCACAATCGGCAAGTGCTACGGGCTTATGGTCTATGAATAAAAACAGGCAATTTGCGATTTCGATATGGTAGACCCGACGAAAGTATAAACTGAAACCTATAGTGGCATTGCATCAGGGAACTATCGCATTTCGCAATCGGCGAGGTACCAAAGAGTAACAATATGCGGGTCTACCCCGTTGCGATATTGCATCGCAACCCGAACTCGCTGAGAGCCGATTTTGAAACACCTTCCCCTTGTAGATATGCGATTGCGATCCATCGCATCGCACCTTTGACCGATTTCTGAACACCTTCCCTTCACCAATTGCGATTGCGATTTGCGATTGCCTTATCGCATCGTAACCCTTCCCTGATCGGGGCCGATTTTTAACATGATTCGCCTGCAACTACGATTTACGATATGCGGGGGCCAATGGTGGCCTGCCAAATGGCGCCTCCTAATTTGCTGAAGACCTAGCCACATCATCCAATCCTACCATGTGGACAAATCAAACTTGAGCTTTGACTTGCTCTAACTTATGCATACAAGATCAAGTTTGAGTTTTTTTTGCACCATTGGATTTAGAATGATGAGCTCTTTGATCTGAAGCTAAGATTATCAAGATTTTGACACTTTTATTTTTAAGCGTAATTTTGAGCACCTGATCATAAATTTTGGAAAATGCATAAAAGTATATAAGCAAATCATTAATTGTTTAAATTAGCATACTTGGTTGCACTAAAAGACACTTTTTACAAGTTCAATATTAAATTGATGTACACATGATCATATTTTAGTTCATTTAAAATATCAAAGTGACTTGCATCATAGTAAGATCAAATACTTATTTCCTTAGTCTATGAAACTAGAAATCAAAATTTTTATTTTGTAAAATTTTACTTCTTGAATGTTCTTAATTGAAGGTCTTAAGTCAATAATTGATTGAAATATTTAGATAGCCAGCTAAATTTAAGAAAGTTCATAAAATTATATAAAAACATATCATTAATTGTTTTTTGGTATAATAAATTCCATTGCATATGATTTATATCATGTTATGACTAAGTTCCTATAGATGACCTCAAAACAAATAAAAGTTAATAAAACTTATTTGTTGAACATCACTGGTTGAAGACATCTTTTAAAATTGAGTTTAAAATGTATTTCAATCTTATTTGTGTTCTTTAATTGATCCATGAACATATATTTTAGTTCATTTTAAGTATCGAAGTGACTTGCATCATAGTATACGATTTTACTTAATTTCTTAGTTTATTTCTTAAGAACTTGTTAAAATTGTTATCTTGAACTAGTTATGTATTATAATAAACTTCATATATGAAAATATATACAAATTACATTATACATGAGTATCCAAAAACTGAAATAATAAGCATCCATAAACTAAAATAATGTTCATGCATCCATAATCTGTCCATGTATGAAAATATACAAAGTCTGTACATCACATGTGAATGTGCTCCATGAAATGAGCCTGGAAATATGCAAACTATCTATGATCCACTCTAGAAAGTATCACTTCTAGAACTCTTATGTGTGTTCCATTGCACAGAGTGAGCATCCATAAGCTGGTACTACAATATAATAAATTCAAATTCAAATTAATTAGAAAATTATTTGTACAAAATAAACAATCTAGAAATAAATGATTTTGAACTGTGCATTTAATTAGTCCCCTACTTGTGACTCAGTCGAGTGCAAATGGAATTCAGGTGGGATGGGGGTCTGATCAATTTGGGTTTGGTGCTCCCTTGCTTGTGGCTCAATGCCTCCATACCCAACATCCCACTCATGTGTCCACATAACTATAGCATTAACACCCCTTTGCATCTGGTGTTATCAGGAAATCTAGTGTCTATGTAGAGCTACTAGTCCCACTAAGACGGGTAGCTATCTTAGAAACAAACAAATTAAAGTTACTTTTGTTTTCCTTTATGAGAAGTAGATAAGAGAATATCAAAGACTACCAACCTCGATCTTGCGCTTGGTTCTTTGCTTGTTCCTTCTCCTCACCGACAGGTATTTGCCGCCTCTCCCTTAACCACTCTGCTTCATAGAGTACCTGTAAAGTCAAAGCAGCATAATACCTTCAAAGTGCAGAGATCTATGATCATAAACAATATAGGACCAAATATATATTGACCACACAAATGCATATACTATCAGACATACAAGAATGTGGAGGAAAACTTGAATAGCTTTATTGATATAAAGATTAGAAGAGAGGATTACAACCCATTGATCTGACCCAGCGTCATCCTCCCAGCATGAAAGCCCTTTTTCACCTCATGAAAAGCTTAGATCACCCAACACTATGATATTCCACCAGGAAACCAACAACACTTCCTTACGAGATACAAAATTCCAGCCTTTGGATCTCTAGGATGAGGGATCCATATATAGATGATTGCAAGGAGGTGAGTCAGCTTCTGGGATTTTGATTAGTGTCTTCTCTCTGATAGTTCTTGATTCCACTTGGAGATTGGTGATCTCTTACTCATCCCTGGGCGAATTCAGAGAGGCAAGTGTCACAGGAGAAGTTTCTGGAAGATTCCATGATCATCCACCTTGCAAACTGTCTCTGCCATTTGTCCATTCTCGCCCATCGCACCCTACAGAAGGGCTTTTCAGTATGCATTGCACTTTTTGCACTGGGAAGGTGAGATGCATTGCACCCTTAGCACTGAGCAACCTGTATGGTCCAGTTTTGACCAGTTCTGAGCAGTTTCCTATGGAGAACTTTTGGGATATGATGTAATCAGTTGACCTTATTTCTTTAGGACATGAAACAACACTTTTAGGGACTCAGAAGCCCTTGGTTTATGGACATATATGATTGGGGTTGCAGTGCCCAAAAATGTCTATAATAGTTACCCCCTAAAGCATGAGGTCGTTAATCTTTTGATGTCGGGTGAAATGCTTTATCATGAGGATCCGAGGTTTTTCAAACTGGAAGGCGACTTGTAATAAGATACAATACAATACATTATCTTGATAATATTTTCATGATCTAGCTAGGGCGGGCATTCCCATGCTTAGCTTTATAAATTCATTTTCATGTACATAGGATAGACAACCGTCTATGTGGCAGATTGATGATTCTGATAGAGCCATCATCCTTTGATTCGGATGATCATTTGTGCAGTAATGATGTAAATTTGATGTCTTTATTTTCCTGAATATATCGCAGCCCGAATGGATGAAACTAGATCCGGGGTCTTCAAACTCATCCAATCTTCGCCTGAAGTACAAGTCGATCCATATGAAAAATGTTCTGGAGTTGAACATGGAAAGACATCGCCTGATTACCAGCCAATGATGTAAGTTGTTAACAGGCGCAAGAGGAATCATCGATAATGATGATGACCCTCAAGGTACGGCAGTACAATTCTCGGGGTGTGAAAATGGGACTTGGCGTCAAACATCACGCACAATCTCTCGGTCGAAAGCCATTGATGTAAACCTGTCACCGAAAGTGAGAAACTTGCCATTGAGGCATGCAAGCTTCAAAGTACTGAAAGGGTTGTTCCTAGGTCGACTTCTTGGATAATGAGCTGATGTCGACAAGAAGTGACCCATCGTAGGAGGGCCTTAATGAATCCCACATCTATGACATGGAATGGAGCAAATGACTTTTGGAGGTGAAAACGATCTGATGATACAGGGTTCAGGGTGGCGGTCATGAAAGAATGAAGCATAAAGGTATTGCAGTGGATGAGACACAAGATGGGTTGGTGAATTCTCTGATCGACTTCTCTTGAACATATCGACGACACTTGAAATGGATTGGTAGCGTTAACCCCAAAGATGGATGGTACAATGGACCAATGGTAATATGACCGGTGAACGGAATAACCCAACCCGACTCAGACATGGAGTGAAAGTGTCATGTTCAAGAGCAACTTTGCTACCAATAAAGTTTCTTCAAGTTTTCTTCCCAATTTTCCCCAGTCATTGCTGACCAATACCTCTTTATTTTTATCAAGCTTGAGGAGGATAACATATGCTTGTTCTATAATTTGCCCTTCGGGCAAACCCGTCACTATGTTTTAACGAGCCTAGCGACAGTGAAACTCGTTCTTGCCTATATGGACAAGTTTGTCGCTATTGGTTTTAACGAGTTTAACGACAAAGATAACTCGATCCTTTTCAATTTTAGAGAGTCTAAAAGGGACGTAAAGGAAACTCCAATAATCCTTTTTCGTCATATAATCCCGTAAGTCTGAAAAAGTATAAAATAATACAAAAGGGATGAATTTTCGATAATTTTAACGATCTGAACAAAACAAGTGCTCGATCTTTTTGTGTAATAATCCCTCAGGTCCAAAAAGATTAAAATATAGAGGAGGGATAACACTCCCGATAGCTTTAACGAGCTTGAGAGGCCAACTACTCGGCAATATTTTCATATTTTACGAGTCAGACAAAAAGAGCTTAAAGGAGACTCATTTTTTGACGAACGAGTGATAATTTCAGGTAGCAGCTAATTCCAGGTAAGGTTTGGAATTTCCAATCATGGCAGTGTCACAAGGATGGCTAACAGAATCACTCTTCACAGATGTTCCTCGAAAGGGGTAGACAATCAAATGGAGGCGTATGATCGGCTAAAATAGAGTGGAGGTGATGATGAGAACACGACCAAGGCTCAAAAGCTGATGATAATGCATTCAAAATGGTTATTTATCAGAAATTGGTTCATTTTTTAATGAGCTTAAACTCTGGGGAAACATTTGCTCATTGCTTAGGTTTAATTTTTAACGAGCTTGAACTTCACATAAAAACTGCTCGTGATAATGGTCATTGATTATTTGATTTCACCGCTAACATTTTGTTCCTTCGACGGTCGTACTGCCTGTTCAATTGCTTCATCAAACCGATTAGAAATGAACAATACATGCTTAAAATTGAGTTAAAACACTAATACTTTACTCGAATTACGTGAAAAGTAATTTAAAAGTGGTTTTTACCCCTCATTTTACCATTTCATTTGAACTTTGGTTTGTTGGAGCTCTGGAGGTGTCTTCCCCCCTTGATTTTCACTAGCTGATTTCAAGAGATTCTGTGGACGATTCTCGGCGCCGTCTGGACCAGGTAAGAGCTAAACCTGAGCTCTTCAGTTTCATTTCTTCCTTTTTGAATTTTGAGCATGTTTCCCTGTTTTTCTGAGCCCCTAGGGTTTTGAAAAATTCTCCCTGGCTCCATCACACCCTTCCTATATCGAAAGGTGCAATGCATACTCGCCTGGCCATTGGCCAGTTAGTATGCATCTCACCCAATACACTGCTGGGGTGCGATGGGTGCGAGAAGGGAAACTTTTGCATTGTTTTCTCATGGAATTTTTGCCTGTTTTTTACCAAATCAGGACCCTGATTCCTCTCTTGCTTGTTTTGCAGAGATTCATCGGAGCAAAATGGTTGTTACATGGCGAGAACATGAGCATGAAGAAGAGGACATGGTTGCTTTACATGATCCGGTTACGGTAACTGCACTGCGGAACTGTGGCCTGCTCAAGCTTTTCCGCATCTCTAGCATGAGGCAACAAATCAACTTGTTGCAATATTTTCTCGATGCATGGGATCCTACCAACCAGGTGTTTCAGATCAGAGGCAAATCCATCCCCTTGACTGTTGTGGACATCTATTTTTTGACTGGTTTATCGAGGTATGGTGCCGCTCTCTCATTATCACGTTCCGCCCGTGGGGGCGAATCCGTGAGAGATTATATTCGTTGGCATTGCAGAGAGGGATCTCAGCTGAGTAGGGACGGCAAGATCAACATCCGAGATGTCACTAACCGGTCCTTGAGGACCATTCTGTTTACTTTTGCTACACTGGCCAGTAGTGCGACTCTTCACGTGGCTAACAGGTCCTATATGCAGTATGCTTTGGAATGCCTTGAACCAAAGGTGTTCAACTGGTGTGATGCAGTACTCCCTGTGATGAAAGAACAACTGACCAAGGTAAAAAGCGGAAAATCCAAGAATTTTGGCTATGGTTCTATTTTGACCGCTTTTGCCTTGGAAAATATCCCACTGATGCAGCCGCAGTACATTTCACTTAGTTTACCTCCACCGACTGAGCCACGGATGCAGAGATGGGTCGACCTCATGGCCCGACATGCTGGTCAGTCCCAGGTTTCCTTCTCTAATACCTTCTTTGAGTGGTTCAACCGTCAGGAGATGGTTTTTTCCGAGTGTCCATATGCTGGTATGGATTTCCGGGGTGACCCGGATTTGGTGCTGCCGGCTGGTGAGCAGTGGGGTGCTATCGGTAAATTCTCTGACCATATCTCTGTTTATCATTTTTTATAATGTTCTCATGCTTTCTTCTATCAAGACTAATCAAAACTCATGTGCTCATGCAGATATTGGACCAGTTCGGCCAGCAGTACGTCTGAGAGCACCAGCTGTCGTTCCAGCAGGAGAGGCTGTGGGGAGGGCTATCCTTCGCGACCTTGATGTGGCCGAGACTCTTTCAGCATTGTAGGATCAGGTCAAGGGTCTCACTCTTGGTATTTTGGACGTGAGGACCGACGAGCTACCTCTGAGGTTGCAGCGACATACTACTGGCGTGCCGAGTCGATGGACTAGGCTTTTACGCATGATTGCACAGGCGGTGACTTGTTATCACCAGCATCATTAGACTAGGGTGCCCCCTATCATTTTGAGTTTTGGGTCATTTGACCGATTTTGTCTTGGTTACAGAACATTATGTATAAACCATAAACAGTTATATATATTTTTGATTTTCGGAGCTTTATTTTGGTTAAGTTACATGATCTTGATGCAAATATTGATGAAATGTTTCTTTTATAAATGTTTCAAATGTCTATCTAACACATAATTTTCCAATGAGTCCATTAATGTGTTTAAGTTTCTGGAAATATGCTGATATTGAATAGAATCAAATTGCCTTTCCAAAATCTTGACCCTTAGGAACATGCGATAGATAGCTGGATTTCGTACGGAGTAGATACCGGTGAGCTGTAGGATGACGAGTTGTGAGTCTAGCCTGACGACGAGTCGGCGTATGCCACGTGTGATGGCATCAGAGAGGAGCTCTATCAATGTGTTGTATTCAGCAATATTGTTTGTTGACCGACCAATACATACCCCTCTGAAACTCACTAACTCGCCACTTGGATTGAAGATGGCCCAGGCCACAGAAGATAGGTTCCGCGAACTACGACTCGCTCCATCGGCATATCCAACAAATGATTCCAATAGGTCCAACATCTGCAACAAATGTAAAATCGGATCACTTAACCAAAACAATTACCCTTAGCGAAAACAAAAATGTAACAAAAGCATAGGGGTTACTATCTTGAGTCAAGCATAGTAACGCTTAAGGTACAACTCGTTGCGGGGTTGCGCTAGTGGAATCCCATCATAATCCACTAACTCATAGGCTCCTTTTGCTAATACATGCTTAACAATATAGGGGCCCATCCATAAAGACTTGAACTTACCTGCTCCCAATTTATCGGACTCCTGGTCGTAAAGTAAGACCAGGTCACCTTCTAAGAAGACACGGGGTTTGACATTCTTGTCGAACTGTGCCTTGACTCATTTCTTATGGGCTTCATTAGCCAAAGTGACATCACGATGGGTTTCATCCAATTGGATTAGTTCCAAGAAACGAGCCTCCTCTTCTAAAGTTTCGGGGAGAAGGTCGACCGCGAGTTTGAGGGACGAGATTTCACACTGAACTCGTAAGATCACTTCCAGGCCATACACTAGTTGAAAGGGTGTAAACCCAGTTGCATTCCTCACCGATGTCCGATATGCCCACAAGGCTGAGTACAGGATCAGGTGCCAACTCCTTTTATGGACTCCAATCATCCTTTGCAGCATCCGCTTCAGGACCTTGTTGATTGCCTCAACTTGTCCGTTAGCCTGCGGATAATACAGAGTAGAGCTATCGTGGGACAGCCCTAATTTGGCAACCAACTCAACCATCATGTGATTGCGAAAATGCGATCCATGATCTGTGACTATGGCCTATGGAACGCTGAATCTGGAGACTACATGATTGAAAAAGAAGAGGGCAACTATTTCGCCGCTATTGTTTAATGTAGGCATCGCCTCGGCCCATTTGGTAAAATAGTCTACTGCGACTATGATATACCCATTCCCCCGGGCGGAGGTGGGGTTACATGTCATGAAATATATGCCCCATTTGGCGAATGGCCCAACAACAACTATTGGTTGCAAAGGTGCGAGTGGTATTCTGGTTTTGCGATCGAAGATTTGACAGGCATGGCAACTTCTGACTGCGGTTATGAAATCTTTGAACATTGTTGGCCAGAAGTATCCTGCTCGTAAAATCTTTTGCACCGTAGCATAACCAGATTGATGCCCCCCACACGCGCCTGAATGGCAATCATTCAGGACTTTTTCGGCCTCCTCGTGGGTGAGGCACCTCCGCAGAACTGTATTGACACCACGACGGTAAAGTGTGTCACCGACGATCATGTAGTCTTTTGCTTGGTATCGAATACGTCTTTGTTCCGTGCGCGAGGTATTAGACCTATATGTTTGGGTTTGGAGATAGATTATTATGTCTCCATACCACGGATTGCTTGAAGATATCAGAAACAAAGATTCGTCCACAATCGCTTCTTCTGATGTTGCATCGTTGGACGATGATGGGAGATCGCATAGTAACTCCGCGAAAACCAGGGCTTTCTTCGATTTGGATTTTATAAATTCCAGATCAAACTCTTGTAGAATTGCTATCCATTTTGAATATTTGCCCCCCAGAAACTGTCGCAACAATATATAAGTCATGGGGTTGCAATCTGACAAAATGGTAGTTTTTCGAAAGAGGACATAGTGTCGAAATCTTTGTATCGCTTGAACAATTGCGAGAGCTAGCTTTTCAACGTAGGAGTACTTGCTTTCCATATCATTTAAGTTTCTACTCAAATAATATATAGGATGTTCAATTCCATTGTCTTCTTGAACTAAAACCATTGCGATGGTCGTATCTGTTGCAGCTAGATACAGGTTAAAGTCTTTTTGATAATCAGGAGCGTACATTAATGATGCTTTTATTAGGGATTCCTTTAAAGCATCAAAGGAAGCTTGTGCGACCTGATCCCAGATGAAGGGTACTTCTTTTTTCAATAGACGAGTATAACCTTTAGCAAGTTTGGCGTAATTTGGAATGAACCTCCTCAGAAAGTTTGCTTTCCCTTAGAGTTTCTGAATCTGAAGCAAATTTGAAGGTGGAGGCAAATTAATGATTGCCTGAACCTTACATGGGTCGAGATGAATCCCGTCCTTTGAGACCACAAAGCCAAGTAAATGACCAGAACTGACACAGAACACACATTTGTGTGGATTGAGTCGTATCTTGTAGTGTCGGCAACGTAGAAATATCGCTCTCAAATGCTGCGGATGATCGGTCTGCTTTCGCGAATGAGCCGGAAGATCGTCGAGATATGGTTGAATGATGTTTTTGATGTCATGGAAGGCATAATTCATTTCCCTCTGAAATGTTGCTCCTGTGTTCTTTAAACCAAAGGGTAGCTTGCGATATGCAAATGTGCCCCACGGACAAATAAATGCAGTCTTTGACTGGTCCTGTGGGCGGATATTTATTTGATTATACCCGGAAAATCCATCCATAAATGAAAAGATTTCACATCTGGCGCATTCATCAATTATCTGGTCAATGAAGGGTGTAGGGTAGTTGTCTTTCAGACAAGCTTGATTTACATCCCTATAATCGATGCACACTCTAATCGTTCCTTGTTTTTTCATTACAGGAACAATATTCGATACCCAATTAGTTAGAGGAACTGGGTAAATAAAACCAGCATGGAGAAGTTTTTCAACTTCTGCCTTGATGGCAGTGGCTTTCTTGGGGTGCACCTGCCGTAGCCGTTGTCGTACCGGTTTGACATCTGGATACATCTTAATTTCGTGTTCAACTATGCTCGAGTCAATGCCTGGCATTTCATCATACGACCAAGAAAAGACATCTCTGAACTCGCGAAAAAGAGAGTAATATATTTCCAGTTCTGAAGAAGAACAATATTTTCCAATGTGAATATTCTCTACAACATCTGTTTTGGTCAAGATATTTATGGTGATAGTCTCTTCAATATTGGACAAGTTTCGTTCGGAATCCACCATGTTTACAGTGTTTGATAGAAAATCAAAAACTGAGGGATGATGAAGTTCACTGGAACTATCTTCCTTGTAATCCGGAAGATGGGAACGATGGTGGTAATCTTCCCATGGTGCCCCGTCAATCATCATTGATTGAACAATTCCTTCGTCTGTAGAATGTACTTCTGACCAAGGATCTGAAGGGGTGCCATATTCCTTAGATCTATCTATCCAAACGCTTGATGAGCGTTGATTTAGGTTTGCCTCCCATGCCGAAAACATTGATTGCTACAATATTTCTATTGGGCTTGGAGGCAATACGTGCATATGATCCATGCTAATATCATTTCCGGACATCTTTTGAATAGAAGATATCATATTGCAGGTTCCCACTGTTGCCACTTCCGCCAGATTGATTGGAGGTGGTAGGGAAAAAGTCCCCATTAATATAGGGTCTTTTAGTAGGCCTACTCTGATATTTTGAAGTGAATGAGGGCTTCCATGGATCATCGGAATGCTTCCCGTAACTTGTGAACTGTTGGGGAGAAATGTTTGCTAGTCGACGATTGTAATACTTCCTTGGAAGGGAAATGTAATCTTCCTGAAGTAGGTCGACACAATGGCAGCCATAGCATATATCCAGGGCCTTCCCAGTAGGATGTTGTAATCGAGGTTTTCGTCGATCACTTCAACATCAATTTCTACCGTTTTTCCCCCAGTTCGACTTGCAAGTTACTTAAAATCCCATATGGGGTGTATGTTCGTCCATCAAATGCTTTTAATGTCATCAAAGATCGCGACAAGGGTGGAGATCCTAAAGTTTTCCAGCAACTCATCGACATAATACATGTAGATGCCCCCTCATCAATGATTGTTCAATGAACAGTTTTGTTGAGGGCTTTCACTTGAATAAGGAAAGCTAGTTGAGTTGTTAACTGGGGGTCATATCCTTTGTGATTAAAGGACACAAGATTGGAATCCATTGGGTCAATCCCACCTATCGCTGATAATAAAGCCTGTTTTTGGGAGGGGCAATTTTGCAGTACCTCAAGTGTTGACATAGTGGACGGCGATTGGGCTAGATCCTCCACTATATTATAATGTTGTGCTACTCTGGCACGAGGATTAAATGTCGATTTGTGTACTACTCCCTTTGGCAGCTTTATCGTTAGTTCAGGAATGATGGGTGGCACAACTTCGGTCGAAGTTGTTGTCGAACTACTAGGTTGATCATTAGCCTTGTTGTCCGACAGCTGTGGATTCCCGTAATCTTTATTCCTTGTCGATATCAAAGCATCATTTTGTTGTTTCAAAACCGACAACATTAGCACTTGGGACGGGGAAGCATTGTCACTAGCAACCAGATTTGTTCCTGGATTTGGAAATGGATCCGTCAATACCGCCGAGGTTTTTGAATTCTTAAGGAATTTTCTAAGCTCGGCTTTATGTGGACAATATTTCATCCAATGATCCTCATCACATATGAAGCATGGATGACTTGGTTTCCTATCTCCAGAAGGGTTTGCAGAAGATTTTTTAGGAGACGACTCCTCCTATTTTTTCTTCTTCCCTTTCTTTTTCTTCTTGCCCCCTGGTTGCTTCGGTTCTTTGCCTTTGTTAGTCGACACGGCATTTACCTCTGAGGTGAGAAGTTCCTCATTTTCATTTTGACTTGGAACCGTACGAGCCTTCTTTGATGTAGCTTTTACGGTTTTCGTGCTAGTTGCTCCTATCACGCCATCGCCGGCATGAGAGTCTTTGCTTGATTTAGGAGGGGGAGGAACAAAGAATTCCGGTCTAGGAGCATCAGGGATTTTATCGTAGAGCATGCCAGACTGAGTATATATCAAGTCTAGATATTGCGCACGAGCAATTACTTGCTCTTCAGTGACGACTCCTCCCTTTGCCACATCTTCTGTAATAGAAGGTAATAATGACTTAATAAACCATTCAGCTAGTAGCTGATCAGGAACATATGTTTTCACCATTCTACGACGATGTCACCACTCATGAATATGATCAGATATGTGAGTGGTTGTTCTCTGTTTGAAATTGGTAAGAAGCTCTGTTCCCGTTTTGTACCTTATGGGTAACTGAAAATGGGTTAAAAAGGTTGTGGCTAGGGTGCTGAAGTTATCAAATGAAGCTCTAGGCAATTCGATATACCATTTTGCTGCCGGACCAGTTAACGTTCGCTGAAAAAGGCGAAGCCTAATCGAATCATCATTTAGAGTGTTAGATGAACACCACAGATGAAAGGTCATCACATGATTCGACGGGTCTTCACCCAGATTTCCATTAAATTTAGGAATATCTTACGGAAGTTTATGAGGAATCGCTGGCCGCAAAGGGGCGTAAGTGATTGGATCGTTTGTCAGCCGATTTATATCTAGTAACTCTAAAGTTTCCACGAAGGGCAACTGTTGATTCAGGTTCGACGAAGCATACCCAGGATAAGAGGGGATTGCCTGAGCAGTGGGTCTTTGCATACCGGCATAGTGCATTTGATGCTGATAACTTTGGTAAGGTTGATGGGCATAACCATTATGAAATGTTTGATGTTGACCGTTTTGAATATACGGCTACCCATTACTTGCAAAGATTTGGTGCTCAGACCCTTGGTAAACTTGTTGGAATTGCGGTTGTTGATATTGTACCAGCCATGGTTGTGAAACCATTTGCTGTTGTCCAATACTGGCTGTTTGACCAAGATGAGGGGTAATGGTACCCATTTGAGCCTGGGTCACTCCAGTTAAGGAGCCACTAATCGATGATTGTGGTGGCGTCGTAGAGACAAGAGGCTGTTGAATTGCGACCTAAGAGACTTGAGGTTGGCATACAACAGGCAACGCTTGTACTTGCGACACCGTCACAATAGCCAGTGTAGTGGGGATATTTGACATAGGCAAATTTTATTGCATTGAGTATACAACTCTTGGTTGTTGAGGCAGTATCGGCACCCAACTGCTAGATGTAATTCCAGCATAACCTGAATTCTGTTGTGAACTCTCGTATGTTTGTTCTCCCGGAGGAGACAACGAAAGGGTATATTGCCCCCCATACGGCGGTAATCCAGTGCTTAAAGGAATGATTTGCCTTTGAGGACCGAACTGCCCAAATTGACATTGCGAAGGATCAATTTGCTGAGACTCAACATAAGAGATTCCAGATAATATTCCGGATGAACAAACGGGAACAGTGCTTGAGAGCTAGTTGCGACAGATGGTACGCCGGCGAACATTGTTGGAGTGACAGCAGGAAGTTCTGCCGCTGCTGTGTCAGATGACACAGTCCTAGATGTCAACGGTTGTTCAGACATATCTAGTCTATCCAAAAGATTTCCTAGCGATTCTACAGGAACTTCCAATAACGGTAGACTAATTTCTGACAAAGAAGGATATAGGGTGATCCCAACTCCAAAATGCGATGGAGTGCTAGATGGGGGATCCTCCACAATTTCTTCTATAGCAATCAATCCAGGTGGAAGAGGTAGACCGTCAGGTCCGTAAAATATTTCCGGTGCCGAAGAAGGTGTAGATTCTGCAGCGATAGATGTTTGGGGAATAACACCTTCCGAATCAGCTGTAGATGGAGCCGGTTCAGGAATAGAAGTGTTTACCTTCACACTAGGATCAGTTCTACTGTCCTCTAGTGGCTGTGGAACTTCTTCTATAGAGGCAGGGATACCAGAAATGTTTGGAGTAACCAGAGTCTCTGAAGTTGTCGGAACACTTGTTCCAACCAAACCAGGGGACTTTGATCCGGTTAAACGAGTTCGCTTTGTCCGGAATAGTTTTGTTTCCGGAGACAAAGACGGTTGACTCGTAAGTCTCCGTGAACGACGGGGTTTCGATTGACTTTCTTCCACGATTGCGGATTACTCAATCAACTAAAAATAAAGGGAAAAATGTTTCTGAATTAAATGAATTTTAGACGCTTTGACACAACTTGCTTTTTCAATTTTTAAGAGTCAAGAAAAAACAAAAGATGACTCTAGTCGCCTTCGATTTTTAATGAGCCTGAAGTGACAAGTGCTCAGATGGACCTTTTCCTTTAAGGAGTCTGAAAAGGAACGAAAGAGACTACTCTGGAAATCTAGACAGATGGATTACCAAACCAATCGCAAAACTGCAAAATAATTTTTACGGTACGGCAGTCAATCTTCCCGAATGCTGTGTTCAGTGCATTGCGATCGATAGGGCGACAGACACGACTTCCTAAGGATAAAGGATATAGCCTATTGTGGTCTCCCAATATATACTCGACGGTACGTGGGAGCACAAGTCCGTACTAGCACTTGTCGTCTCAAAGAGGAGGAATCACCCAACCAACAATGAAAGCGATAGTTACCAGGCTTTACGACGCCAAAATATGTATCTAGCCTAGACTTCTAAATGTTGTGTGTTAGGTTCCAAAGAGTTTTTATGTTCATTGAATTTATTTTACAGTTGATCTTTCTTAAGAAATTTTCCTTTCAGGTTCACCGCGTGATGTAGATATACAATTCCTAAAATGCAATCTAAGATGATAAACAATTGTTTAATCTTCTTTTTGCAATGAAAATCCTAGCTACTAAACAAAGAGAGATGATATTCTTTCAACATAGAGCAGAGAGCACACACTAGATGCATTGTCTTAAATCAAACCAACAAGCAGTCTAAATGCAAATGCACATGCATGTATTTGTTTTCAGCTTTCTTAATGTGTGAATGACAAGAAGAATGCTAAGTACAAATCTGAATTATCTTTTCAAAGTGACAGTACTAACAAATTTCTCTTCAAAAACGAAAGGAAGATAATGACGACACTTTGTGACTTTGAATTGAAAACTGTTTTCGACACTTGAAAAACTACTAATTCAAATCAAATACAAGAGTAACTGTATAATCGAACATCAAGAACAATAGAATTCTTTCTTTGACTGAAAATGACTCTTGCGACACTTCCAAATCAAACGACGACGGTTCGATTACGCTACTTTTTGTAGAAGAGAATTGTAAATGGCGCACAATACATAAAAACATTCACAATTCTTTGTACTATGGAGGTGGAACCATGCAAAGGAAGGGAGTTTCCACAGTGGTATACTGATCACAGATAGCAAAACTCCTGAATAAAGCTGAAGAGAGTGAACAAAGAAACCAAAATCTGAGAGCATAAGAGGTCTTATCTGATCAGCGCACCTGCAACACAAGGAAAGTGTGATGCAGCGCACCTACTGCACACAGGAGGTGTGATGCATCCAGATTCCCAAGAGGAGAAAGTGCGAAGGTCCAGGGACGATACTTCAACTTGGTTCTTGGTCATAGTTTGCAGCCTAGTTCAGGGATTTAGGCCGAGCTAATGATGGTCAGTAAATAGAAATCACAGGGGCTGATCTAATGAGGTTACTAGAGCCACCACTAGGGCAATTAGGATGTTTGCAAATCGATTGTTCAGTTTATAAAAAAAACCCGGAGATAGACTGAAGCAGCATTGATCTACTTTGCACTTGCATAGAAAATGCAGTTCAAAGGCTAGCTGGCTTAACTTCAGGCTCCATCTGTAAGTTTATCAAACAAACAAATATGGACAAGCAAACAATCTATTCGCTCCCTAGTATGGTCGCCATTTTGTTATTGGGAAATCTAGTGTCTATGCAGAGCTGCTAGTCCCACTAAGACGGGTAGCTATCTTAGAAACAAACAGATTAAATTTACTTTCGTTTTCCTTTATGAGAAGTAGATAAGAGAAGATCAAAGACTACCAACCTCGATCTTGCGCTTGGTTCTTTGCTTGTTCCTTCTCCTCACCAACAGGTCTTTGCCGCCTCTCCCTTGACCACTCCGCTTCAAAGAGTACCTGTAAATTCAAAGCAGCATAATACCTTCAAAGTGTAGAGATCTACGATCATAAACAATATAGGACCAGATATATATTGACCACACAAATGCATATACTATCAGACATACAAGAATGTGGAGGAAAACTTGAATAGCTTTATTGATATAAAGATTAGAAGAGAGGATTACAACCCATTGATTTGACCCAGCGTCATCCTCCCAGCATGAAAGCCCTTCTTCACCTCATGAAAAGCTTAGATCACCCAACACTATGATATTCCACCAGGAAACCAACAACACTTCCTTACGAGATACAAAATTCTAGCCTTTGGATCTCTGGGATGAGGGATCCATATATAGATGATTGCAGGGAGGTGAGTTAGCTTCTAGGATTTTGATTAGTGTCTTCTCTCTGATAGTTCTTGATTCCACTTGGAGATTGGTGATCTCTTACTCATCCCTGGGTGAATTCAGAGAGGCAAGTGTCACAGGAGAAGTTTCTGGAAGATTCCATGATCATCCACCTTGCAAACTGTCTCTGCCATTTGTCCATTCTCGCCCATCGCACCCTACAGAAGGGCTTTTCAGTATGCATCACACTTTTTTCACTGGGCAGGTGAGATGCATCGCACCCTTAGCACTGAGCAACCTGTATGGTCCAGTTTTGACCAGTTCTGAGCAGTTTCCTGTGGAGAACTTCTGGGAGATGATGTAATCAGCTGACCTTGTTTCTTTAGGGCATGAAACAACACTTTTAGGGACTCAGAAGCCCTTGGTTTATGGACATATATGATTGGGGTTGCAGTGCCCAAAAATTTCTATAACATCTGGGCCTGTGTACACAATGAAAAATAAAAATTATAATTAGTCTATGAATTAATTAGCATGCATACATGTAACTTAAAAAAATAAAATGTTGAAATCTTAGGAATATTTTTTTTTACCTCAACTGCTAGTCCATGTGGTTGTACATAGTGACTCTCCTCCACATGAGTGTTATGAGGTGGAGGTGGAGGTGGAGGAGACTGAGCCATGGAAACATGCACTAGAGGAGGCTACTTTGGCTAGTCAACTGCCCCCTTAGATGACCTCAAAATATCATCTGTGTAGCTAGGCTATGCATGCATGTTATCATGAACTTATTAATATACATGAAATATGATATGGAATTATTAATATAAATAATGTATAATTTGATGATAAGAATCAAAAGTTCCATATATATGTACCTGGTTTGTGTCACGTGGGCCATGAACCCTCTAAGTGTCACAAATGGTATCACGACATGTATGTGCATACGAAAAAGTTGGCCACACCCAAGACTCTTGAGATATGAATCATCATGTAATGTAATTAGTGGGCCATGAGGCAATGAAGTCGGTCTTCTCATCTCTTCACACAATGAGACATGTGAAATGCCCAATGTCCTCTGTAATGGTATGCCTAGTCTCAAAGTCGAGTTGTGGTGACTACTCTAGATCCGTTGGCAATATCACACTTCGAGATGGTCGTGGCAACAATCTCGGAGGTGGTGCTATATGCGTAGGGTCCCTACGAGCCCCAACATGTTTGTAACTACGTCCCAAGCTAGGTCCATAAAAAATAGATCTGGTGCTGGTGTAATACAACCTCATATGTAGAACAAACTACACATATATATATACTTTTCAAAGTAAATGGGGACTTGGTCATGGTGGGGAAACTCGCCCCAAGATCCAATGAGTTGATCATAAACAAAAGGGGTCGCATCAACATTCTTAAAATATTTTAGCGGAATCAAACCAACATGCCTAGCGCAATAGTCTGGAGGGATGTCAAACAACGCCCCACAAACATCAATGTTATTGGTGGCATCTTTCACCACATTCCCAGTATGTGGGCCTCTAATCTCCAGTCTCCTAATCCTGTGGATGGAATATTGGAGGTGGCTTTGTGGGTCTCCCCTCTGGTATGTCTCGATCAACTTGTTGATGATATCCAACATCAAAGTAAAACTACGTCTAGTAGGTGAACTAGAAAATATTTTATCCAGCTCTCGTGTGATACATGTTTGTTGGGCCCCAATATCCTTGACCGTGATACTGGCCATAATGTCATTCCATGGAGGGATCGACACTATACTTTGATCCTCATCTTCGCCTTGCTGAGGGTATGCAAATCATAAACAATATTTAATATATATAACAAACTAGAAGCATAATAACATATGCATTAAATTCAAACACATCAATTGAAGACGATTTAAAAAATTAAAGACAATTTCAAGGCATAAACACATATAATTTAAAGAGGATTTAAAATGCAAGATATATACTTACAACAGGTGAAGAAGGTCCATTATTCGTAGCAAGGTCATCAACAAAGACATAAACACTACCTCTTATGCTCTGACTAGTGTCAGAGGGAGGATCTATGAGTGGAACACACACTCTAGTATGGCTACGTGATCTAGCCCAACCATGTATAACAAATCCCCCAACACTTTAATGGGTTGTGGTTGAGGCACATGCAAGATGACTCTACAAATTACATATAATACATATAAACTAATCCAAGAAAAATATGTTGACATAGAAAGAATGTTGACAAGAAAACCATTTATAAACTCAAGTAGAATAATCTATGTTGAAGTCCTTAACTAAATAGTTTTTTTTTATTATTATAAATTATCAATCAAGGTATTGAGTTCCATGTAAACACAATAAAAAAATGTGATCAAATCTAACTTACACTTTTTCCCATTTCTATCCCATTTCTAAATAATGCATTTTATTCATAGAGTAGAAATATGTAAATATATGTAAAAAATTGAAATAAACTTATTTGAAAAACTAATAAAACTTCGTGCCAACCAAATACTCCATAAAATTTTTTATTATAATGCTTGACTTTGAGACATGATATATACTAGGTGCAAGCACATGAAGACAATTTTTTTGGTACAACACATGACATAATGAAACAATATGGTACAAAGTAGAAAACAGTGAAAATGCTTATATATTCACTTTAAATGCACTTTTCATCATGAATTTAATGTATGTATCAATGATGCATTGTTGAAACTTGAATATGTGTGTGTGTGTGTTATAGTTATGCTATGTTGCTTTATATAGTTAAATAAAAATATAGGAAGTTTAAGTTACAAAATCATTACTCAACTAATAAATTTAATAAGGGCGCGAACTAAGAGATATATAGTTGTCATATCATTATATTAAATAATTATACAAATATGAGTAGTGGAAATTTTAAATACAATTACAATTTATAGTTCAACTTGAGTCTTAAAAAGTTGTTAAACATCACCCATCTTATGTTATTATGAAGAGCACATTATGTTTAATAGTTATAAAACTATGTTAAATGTTTTATATATATGTATGAGAGAAATATTATAGCTATATGTTGGCTTAAGGGGGCCTGACCTAGGTTCAGATTTAATCGTGCCAACCAACAAATCCCTAATTGTTGGCCCTTTCACAACAACCTGCATAACACAGGCTGCAGTCTCACCTGAAGCAGTATTGGGGGATGCTAGAACTAGGTTTCTGCATCTATAGACCGTGTGATAAGTAATCTGAAGCCCTCGTAATTGAGATCTGCCTTCGTGCAAATTTGTATCTTTCTATGGTACACTAATGTAACTCTACGAAAACGGCTCTCGGACCTTCGTGAAGGTCTACGGTCAAACTTTTCAGACCTAAATGATGCAGATTGACAACTTTCGCACAATAAATAATAACCCTAGATCTGCCTTCGCACAGATCTACCTTCTTTGCACAATTATCAGAACATATTTAACCATTACCTTCATGACAATAGATTATTACTTAGTTCATGCATAGATATTAAAGATTCAATAGATTTTCACAACAATTATATTTTATCCCACAGAAAACAGATCATTAAGCCATAATGCATAACTTGAACATAATTAAGAATAAGACATAGATGCAAGATATTTTTTCCAAAATCAGTCTTTATTAGATTCAACATTCAATTTACAAACTCTTCCACCCTGCGCACCCAGCTGCAAGGGCCCGTGCACTCAGCTGGGAACTTGCCAAGGTCTCCATGTACTCAGCTATAGGAGCCTTCCCCTTTTGCCTAAGTACAAGAAACAAAGTTTTCTTGCCTTAGCACTTGCCCAAAACAATAATCTTCTATCTTATTTACCATATCTAGACTCGCTATGACTCAAATATTTATATCATTTCTATTACAATACCATGGCCCGCGGTCTATGGGTGAGTCTCAAAACCGACCTATCACTTACCCATACAAGGGGCTAAAGCCCCTTTGACTCCTACTAAGTTGTGCGCTCTGCCTCCACATTTCATGGATACTTCACATTATTTACAAAAATTGGTTAAAATAAGCCAAAATTGACTCTATGGACCCTATCCCAATAGGACCCCAACATAAATATGGTGACTCGCCCTCGAGTCGCTTTGTTGGTGCCTCGATCTTGTTGTGGAGGTCACTGAACTTGACCTGCAATGCCGCTACATCAACAAAACCCTGTACCGCGGCCTGTTGCACTTCCTCTACCAGTTTTCTGTCCTCACGTCTTCTATTGCTAGGAAAATCGTTCTTTGTGTTTGCTAAAGTGTCTTTAACTTTTCCTGAAGTGACAGAGTAAGCTGACTGGATTCCTCTATCCATGGCTATATTCTAGCCTTAAGAAGGGTCTCTTTCCTTTGTAGCTCTTCAATTTGTGATTGCAGTTGTTTTCCTTCCTGCAATCAAGCGAGGCGTTGGAATAGCGCCAAAGTGCACACAGTCACCCTGACTTCATTAAACCTTCGCTGTGTCTCTCAGATATCTGTGTTAAGTTTCTACAGGTTTGGGTCCTCCTGCAGAGTCGTCCATAGCTCCATGGCCTGATCGAATATCAATGCCCAGTCTATGACCGTTGCATCCAAAGTGCCCATGCTTTCCCTGATAACTACTCTGTGCTACTCCTGGACCTCTGGTGTAGTGGTTGGCTGTAATTTCAGCTGTAGCTCTGAGATATTCATCTGGAAGTCAAATGTGACTTTGCCTATCTCATCCTTGGACGCACGGACCGCAACAACCAATTTCCTAATTTTTCTTGTAGCTGTGGCATCCTCCAAAATGTTTAACTCTGGAACTGAATTGCACGCTTGTGTTGTAGTTGTGGCATCCTCCAAAATGTTTAATTCTGGAATTGAATTGCACGCTTATGTTATTGTTGTTTCTCGGCTCTGACTTTGTGTGTGCAACTCTTCCTTTTCTTTCAGAGCCAAAGCCTTCTGAACATCTGCTCGGTGTTTACCTTGATTTCATTGATCACTGTAAGCGTGCGCTGCTCTCTGATCCCAAGCTCATTTGAAACTCCCTGATGCAGCTCATGGAGATTCTGAAGTGGTAGCGTGGCTAAGTTCACCTCAATGTCTTTGATTGTGCTCAACAGAGTGCGACCTTCCTCTGATTCTATGTGACTGATCCTTCTGGTAAGGTTATGACTCTGCGGTCTAGAGTCCGTTCCAACTCCAAAACTTTCTCACTCCGTTACACTAGGCTTGCTTGCACCCCACTCGCTTGTACAACGCTCGCTTAAATTTGGCATGTTTGGATCTGCAACTCGCATAGATCCTTTTGGATGATCCCTAGTGTTTGCATGTACTGCTGTTCAAATTGCTGCCACAACGCTGTTGTGGTGTCTCTGAATTTGTCCCCAATTTCATCTAGATCCCCTTTTGTGAGGATCATCCAGTCAATATGTGCTTGTTTATCTGATTTGTTCTTCTTCCTTGGCCTAGCAATTGTCTCCTTACTATGCTTCTTCAATGTGAAGGGAGTGCTCTTCTCCTCTCCTTTATCTTCACCCTATTTCGACAGTTCCTACTCTTCGGTACGATGGGAATCTGATGCTTCGAATTCCTCTGTGTCAGTGCGCTCTATCTCAGCACGCTCTTTTGCGGCATGCCCTTTTTCAGCAGTTGCCTTAGCAACAACTTCTTTCTTTCTCTGCTCAGCCAATGCACGCGCCGCTTTCTGTGCTTCTTCTTTTCACTTCTGCTTAGCTATCGTCTACGCAACAGATCTTTCTCCACCCTTACTAGTACCTGCACCAACATCCGTGGGTTTGCACCACTCTGTTAAGTTTTGTGCTGACAACTACACCACCTGGTATTGAATGGAGTGGATAGAATATCCGTGCAACTTCTTGATTAAACAAAATTCAGCTTTCATCTTATCTGCCAGCTCCTTTTCTCCACTTTTCCCTCCAAACTCCTTGGCAGGGTCTACCCCTTTATAGGGAAGCTTTGTAATCCTATGGATGAGCATATCCATGATAGGGATGGGTTCATCGAGCCATAATCACCCATCATGCACTAGTGCGAGCAGCTGGTGCACACACAAAGTGTTGATAATTGACTTGCGAAAATGTGGTACACAAAGAATGTGCAACAACCTATCTTGCTCAAAATATTTGACCCATTTCATAGGTTCCAGCTGTGTAACCCCAGTTTCTTCATAATATATCTTTGTCATGTATTTGTTAGTAGCCAAATGTGGAAATTTCTCGTGGTCTGTGAGATCCCAATCCTCCATCTTCAACATTGGCATGCGCACTAAGACCATGCCTTCAAATACGACCTATTCCGGTAACAGGGGAATCGAGACCATAAAGTTTCCTAATTCCTAGTGTTTGGTTATTTTTGTCTTCCCTTTCCATGGAGGGATATACACTGGGAGCCATGTGATAGGCTCACCCTCCTCAACATCTAAATCCTCCACTCCATCATGGAATTCTTCGTCCTCTAGGTCCAAGATTTTCTCGGGCTACTTATCCTTCTTCTCCTTCTACCGAACCTTCAAGTTCTTCCTCGGTGAATGTCTCACAAGTACAGGTTTCTTCTACTTCTCTTTTGTAGCTAATTGCTTTGGCTTAGGCGACCTCAATGCCGTAGGCAAAGGGGGTGCAACTTCCATGGATACAACTTCAGGGCCTTCCGCTTGAGAAAAAACAACTTTAGAACTGACTGGAGCAGACATTCGTTCAAAGAAAAGTTCACGTGCTTCTGCAGATAGGTGTACGAACGACAGTCGTGACAAGAGTTCTTCCCAGTCTTCGTGCTTCATAAACTTAAAACATTACGGAACACAGACAATTCTCAAAATGAAAAGTGTTCTTCAGCAAACCAAAATTCCCAATTTATAGGAAGTTTTGAATTCAAATCCGACTGTTCCCTCCAATTTCTAATCATGAATGCATCTTTGGCGGAAGATCTCTAAAGATTTTCGCCATAAATGGCACCTTCCTGCTCCTCTTAATGGGATTTTGCCATCAAATTGTGAATAGTGACTCCAACGACTACTTTTAGGCCCATCTATGTGGTACCATCCTCCATGGTGCAGCTTATCCAGCGCAACTTCACTTGTCACACTCCTTTATTCCATCACCTAACCTCCCTATTATGTTTTTCTCCTGCTCAGGCAGTCTAGTTTATAGTCCCGTAATATCTTGCAGCTGCCTGGATTACTAAGACTGTCCTACTACCATGTAGTCATTGCGCAGGGGCAGGATCCCCTGTATATAGCTTCAGCCTACTTCCATTCACTTTTCCAGGGAATGGTTCCCCATTCAGCTTCGCAAGATGAACTGCGCCACCATCCATGATCTCCTTAACAACATATGGCCCCAACCAGTGCATTTGAAATTTCCCTGGAAATTTTGTGAACTTGTTGTCATATAGCAACACTAAATCATCTATCTTAAAAGTGCGCAGCTTAATATGCCTATCATGCCATGATTTTTCACATTCCTTTTGCACTTGCTGGTGAAAGCCTGCAAGAAAGTAGTCCTCTTCTAACTCCATTAGTTGCGCGAGCCATTCCTCCAAGGTCTCACGATCCGCCATCTCTATCAAAGCTGCAATACATAAACTTGGCACAATATACTCCATAGGCATCACTACTTCAATCCCATAGACCAACCTAAACAGTGTTTTTCTTGTCAAATTCTTGTAGGTCATCCTATATGCCCATAGCACTACTAGCACGCACATATCCCAGTCATTCCTCTGCGCATTGCAGACCTTTGTCAATGAATTCTCCAAGATTTTGTTAAATGCTTCCACCATTCCATTTTCCTGTGGGTGATAGGGTGTGCTCTTTTGATGATACACTTGGAATTCCTCAAGCATTGCGCTGATCGTTTCATTCAAGAAATGTGTACCCTTATCACTCATCAACATCTTAGGGCATCCAAACCATGTTAAGACATATTCAAACAAAAACTTCGCAGTGGTGGCAACTATACAATCCTTCACTGGCTGCACTTCCACCCATCTGGTTAAATACTCTATTGCAGTAATGATATACCACGCGCCCGTCTTCTTTCCTGGTGGTTGTATTGGACCTATGAAATCAATGGCCCACTTATCAAATACCTGCAATGAAACCTAAGGATTTAAAGGCAATTCATCTCTTCGCGAAGGCTTTCCCGTCCTTTGGCAAGCATCGCACACCTTGCAGTATGCCTTAGAATCCTTATGTAATGTCGGCCACCATAACCCAGTGTGCAAAATCTTCTGCGCGGTCGCTTTTCCTATGTAGTGTCCTCCTACCACTCCTCCATGTGCTTCAACGAGGATACTAGTGCATTCAAACTCTTGAACATATCTTCATAGTATTTCATCTGTTCCCATCTTATACAAGTGACCCGCAATCAAAAAGAATTCTATAGAGTGGACTACTAATTCCTTCTTCTGTTGAGTAGAATATCCTTCCGGAGTTGTACTCGTGGTTAAAAATTGAATGATATCAACAAAATGGTCATCTGCAACGCGCACCACAAAGAGTTGCACATCCGACAATCCTTCCTCCAAACTATTTGGTTCTTCTACCGTTTCAATCCATGGAAGATGGTCTTTTCCTGCATTCAGCCTTCCAAGCTTCACAATCACTTCAAAGTCATATTCTTGAAATAACAGTAACCATCAGCAGATCTTCCCCCCCAACATAGGCTTATTGACCAGGTACTTCAGTGTAGAGTGATCTGTATACATTTTAAAGTGTCCACCCAAAAAATAATGTCGAAACTTTTGCAGTGCATAGACCATTTCCAACCCTTCGCGCTTGGTAATGGAGTAATTCTTCTAAGCCTTTGATAACTTTCTTCTCGTGAAAACTATCAGATGATCAATTTCTCCTTCACCTGCCTACATTAATACTGCACCTAGCGCAATGCAAGAGGCATCTACATGCACATGGAATTCTTTCTTCCAGTCTGGAAACACCAAAATAGGCGCAATTACCATCTTTTCCTTCAAGACATCCAGAATGCATTGATAGTCTTCATCCTAGCAAAACATCACATCTTTCTTCAATAATTTTTCCATTGGCATGGTTATCTGAGCATATGCCTTGATAAACTTTCTATAATATCTAGTGTGCCCCAATGTCGCACGCAGCTGTTTTACATTCCTAGGAGCTTCCAAATTCACAATCACAATGATCTTTGCAGTGTCCACCATCAATCCCTGCTTACATGCAAAATGGCCGAGCAAAATTCCAAAGCACACACAAAATATGCACTTCTTCAAATTCAGCATGATCTGATACCTTCAACACGTATCCAGCAAAAGGCGCAGGCTCGCAACATGGTGCTTCACCAGCCCAAACACAATCCAATCATCAAAATAAAGCTCCAAAAATTTATGAATAAATTCCTTGAACGCCACGGTTACTACTTGGGAAAAAATTACAGGCGCGTTCTTCAATCTGAATGGCATTACTATATATTAAAAGCAACCCCACTCTGTCGCGAAGGTTGTCTTGCTTCGGTCTTTGACGCAATCTTTATTTGATGATATCCCGAAAAGCCATCAGTAAATGAATAAGCCTCTTGTCCGCCAACATTCTCTAATACTTCATCTATAAATGGTGTTGGAAACAGATCGTGCACACATGCATCATTCAGCTTTCATAGATCTACACATATTCAGATTTTGCCTTTTTGTTTCTTCTCTTGGACCACCATTGGGCTTACCCAATCAGATTCCTCTATTGGTTCAATAATACCGGCATCCAACATCTTATCCAGTTCTTGGTGCACCTTTTCTTTATATTTTGGATTTAGCCGATAAGGTCTCTGCTTAACGAGCTTCACATCCGGTTTCAACGTAATCTTTATAACACCTAAATCTCCAATGATCCCTTTCAAATCCGAAAAATTTGTTAGGAATAGATCCTAGTACTCGTGCAATAGTTCGACCACCTTATCAATCGTATCTTCATCCCAATAGTCTCCTATCTTTGTGAACTTAGGCTCTACTTCAGATCTAATGTTTACTTGTCTAATTTTCAAAGGTTTTGGTATATCCGGGTTAGTAGCTTTCGGTCCTTCGACTTCGTGCTCTCCTTCTATCTCTGGAATGTTAATATTCCATGGATCTTCTTCTTCCTCTTCAACAGTCACATTGTAACACTCCAGTGCATGGCGTAGCTGTGTACTCCAATCCGGTTGAGCCCATTCTACCGGTTCCTTAGGTGTTCTGAATATAACTACTTTTATCTCTTGGAGCACTTCATCAATGCACTCAAACCCATCCTCAAAGTTGAAAGTTAATAAGAAACTATCCCTTAAGATGTCCCATTCAACTGTCCCATGGCGAAGCTCCATCTCCAAATACCAGTTCATTGGAATTGTATCTAAGGTATGACAAAAAATGTGCACCCATTCTGGTTGTGGTTTTGTTCCCCAGGCCTTAGTCCATCGTGCCAAATGATCACTCAAGTTATCCTTCCCACTGTATTTTTCTATTATCCAGGTATTAGCATATCCAAACCTTAATTTCATCATCCTTCTGTATTCCTTCCATCCAATGAATCCCTCCTCGTGCGTACCCCAGTAATGGGCAGGCGTAGCGCACAATGCCAACTCTAGTGCTTGGAAACGATGTTCTTCCGGTACTTCCCTTTAAAATTCATCTAAAAATAGATCCACATCAGTCAAACCATCATAATGTGGAAGCTTCCTTACCTTAGTCGAGACACACCGTAGTGATTTGGTCATCATATTGCAACGGAAGATAGATACTTCATGCAACTGATTCTACCAGTGTTCAAGCTCTTCATTCGAATATGAGGTACAAGGGCTATCCCTGTCCAAAGCAATTCATCCATAGGTCATGGGATTGATCCAATATTCATTTCATGTTGTGATCTTGTATATCTGATCCAGATCATCATCACTTTCTACAAAGTCACGAACAGGTTCAGTATAATGCGCTCCTTCAGCAGGGTCTAGTGGTACTACAATCCTAAGCGACTTCCTTTCAAACGTCATCTTCCACTTCTTCAAGTTGATTACCACGTCCATATCAAAAGCCCAATCAATTCCTAGTAGCACGGGGTATGGGTTACTATCATCCACTATTTCAATGACCTCAAAGTCATCCAGTGCGCTTACACCCTCAATGTCCACCATTACACCATATAAGCACCCCATCAGAATAATCTTCTATTGATTTTCCATGCGCAGCTGAATAGGAGACCACTGCAGCGCAGGTCTCCCCATCCTTTCCCACGTCTGCTTAGGTAGGACATTTTCATCAGATCCCAGATCCAAGATTACCTGGTCCATTTCATATTCTCCTATTTGCGCGGTCATCCTCATATCACGCCCCGTTTTCTTTTTATGCTTACCAATTTTCCTCACAGTGCGTTGTTCAGCAGGAGTCTTTTCTTTATTTATGCACTTGTCGATTAATTCTTGCAACCCTTCTACTACTTTCTTATCACGCAGTAACTTCATACAGGTCTTCAGAAAAGTAGCTAGTACCGAAGGATCTACCTCTTGTGTCGTACTAGTTTTTGGCATTTTCTCCTAGCTTCTTGAGGTGGAGGCCTCAATGGAGTTCTTCTTTTCTTCCATGAAGGTCTCTTTAGCGTGATTAAGATCAAATTCTACTTCCTTATCAACAGCCTTGCGCACCCACCTGTCATCCTCAGGCTTCTTGCCTTTATCTGCACTAGTGGCCATGCCACTTCTTATTACTATATTTATGCTTTGATATTCGTCACGAGGCTCTGTCCTCATCATCTGGATGTTTTGCATAGGCTGTTGGGGTTGTGCCTTCTTTTCTTGCATCTTCGTCGTAAGGACCAAACATTCTTCTATCACATGGCCAAACTGTCAAAAATACTGACATGATGGATGCATGGGGTTTGTAAAATCTCGCGTGAAGTGCCCTGCTTCATGAGAGTTATAGCATATTACCTACCCACGCCCTCGACTAGTTCCACCCCCTCTTCGTCATCCTCGGCCTTGGAATCCTCCGTGTGTGGCTCTTGCACCCTGATCCTGAGGCCGGTTCTCTGCCTGCATTTAGTAGGTGGGGGTTCTATCCATCATCAACTCATAACTCCTACAATGATGTTCATCATGTCCCATAGATTTATAGAAATTAGAAAACAACTGCTGAGGGGTCTGTACAAACTTCTATAGTAAATGGAAATTATTAGTTGTGTGTTGTCTTGTAACCTAACAGATAGTGCACCACAGCGCAACTCTCGCACTTGACCCAACATTATTCTATGGTTTCAGGGGAACAATCCCTCCCCCAATAAGATAGTTCTTATAAATCAGGCAATGGTCCTTATCGTGTCCATGGCTCTTGCACTTCAAACACCAGACTTCAACATGCACCTTCGGCTAGGCTTCCTTTCCTTTCTTCAGGCTCTGCAACTCCAAGTGTAGGATTTCCAGTTGCGAGTGAATCTATTGCACTCCAAGGTTTGTATCCGGTATGGGCGAGGCATCCAACCTCATCGCAATTTCTAAGGCTTTTGCTTGCATTTCTATCTTTTGTTGTGATAGAGGCACTCTTAAGTGCGACAAGAGTGATGCTATATACCAGTCGCGATGCTGGGAATCTGTAATCACCATATTGGCTTGCCTGATAAGGCATTTAAACCTTTGATCGAAATCCCAAGGCATCTCATCTACCCTTTTTTGAATTTCTTTAAACTCAGTCACCGACTAAGCCTCTGAATTAGGCTTTCTAAATTCATTTTTTAGAGCTTGCTGGGTATCTTCAAACATCGCGGTGGGGTTATCAGTGCAATACTTGATGTACCATGTTAATGCGCGATCTTGTAAGGCTATGACCAATTGCTCTTTCTTGATACTATCATTTGTAATCTTCTATGTCATCCATACAACTCCTGCAACAAACCAAAACTGTTCGGGATCTTCGCTCCCTATTCCTTTAAAAATCGGCATCTTCATCGCGTTTGCCATGTTGAATGGTGGTAGTGGAGGTGGAGGAGGTGAAGGTGTAGGCGTATGAGGTGGAGGTGGAGGTGGAGGTGGAGTGGATGGATGAGGTATCCTTGGGATACCCTACGTAATTAACTGAACTGCACTTCACGGCGTAGTCAGCATCGTCCCTTTGTCATCACTTGAAGGGGGTTCAATGAGCGAACTGTACTTTGAGCTTGATCCTTCGTTTCTTCTAAAGAATTGTTAGAAAATTATGTATTACAGAGCAATGGAACACATACAATATATTGCAGAAATATAAACAAAGAAAACACATAAAACAAGAGAGACACAGATATACGTGGTTCACCCAATTTTGGCTACGTCCATGGGAAACAGCCAGTCCTTCCTTTTATATTATCCAACAAACTGAAGAGATACAACCTGTAGCAGATCCACTGTAATTCCCTCTTTTCTCTCACACAATCTCCTCTCTCTTTCTCACTCAGAATATAGATCTACATAGATGCAAAACAATCCCTCATATATAGTGAGGGGTTGCCTTCTAGGGAAGAAAACCCTAAATTAAACATAACTTCTACTGTCAGATCTCTACCTAATGAACAACCCAGATTGACTATGAAATTACAACATTTTACAAGGCAATTTTACATCTATTTTTAGCTTCAGGGGCGCTGCCCCCGATCCCCCCCAGCGGGGGGCTCCTAAAGATCGTTGTCTCCCCCCCTGGATCCCCCTTGCAGCGCAAATATTACGGGTGGCATTACCGCCACATTACGAACTGGGGTCCAATGCGGTGATACCTCTGAATAAAGAAGATAATCAGGCTCCACACCCAACAATCTCCCACTTGGAGACTGATTATAGCAACTCCACCGTTGCTTCATTTGCTGGACAATGACTCCACTTTGGACCTAGTTGTTTCTCATCTTCTTCAGCATACTTGAAGACAAATTGAAATTGAGAAAAATCTCAGTTTCTCCCTGGTTACAACTTTTTTTAACATATATGCAGGATTCTTGCTAGTTTGTATATTTTCCAGCTTCAACTATCCATCTTCCAACACTGACCGTATGAAATGGTACTTGAGTTGTATATGTTTAGTCTTGGAATGAAATGCAGAGTTCTTTGCAAGATGTATGGTACTCTGGCTGTCACTGTATAACCTGCCCAACTCCCGCTTCTTACCCAATTCATCCAAAAACCTTTGTAACCAAATCATTTCTTTACTAGCCTCTGTAGCAACAACATACTCTGCTTCTGTTGTTGAGAGTGAAACAACACTTTGCAGTTTTGAAACCCAAGTGACGGTTGTTCCACCTACAGTAAACACATACCCTGTTGTGCTCTTGTTATCTCTATCACCCGCCATATCTACATCAACATATCCATGTAGAGAAATGTTTGAAACACCAAAGCATAATGCTTGATTTGTGGCACCTCTCAAATACTTGAGAATCCACTTCACCGCCAATCCAATGTTCTTTTCTTGGATTGTTCATGTACCTACTTACAACTCCCGCTGCATGTGCAATATCAGGCCTTGTGCAAACCATTGCATACATTAAGCTTCCAACTGTTGATGCATATGGAACTTTAGACATATAAGCCATTTCTTCCCGAGTCTCGGGACACACCTCCTTACTTAGTTTGAAAGGGCTAGCCAAAGGTATACTAACTGATTTTGCAATCTACATATTAAATCTTTTCAACACCTTTTCTATGTACTCACTCTCGGACAATGCTAATTTTTTATTCTTCCTGTCTCTAGCTATTCTCATACCAATGATTTGTTTTGCAGCACCCAAATCCTTCATTGCAAATGAGTTCGCTAGTTTTCTTTTGAGCACATTTATTTCATGCATGTTAGAACCCGCAACAAGCATGTCATCTACATACAATAACAATATAATATAACTGCCATCATTTTTTCTTTTGAAATAAACACAATGATCAGAGTGACATCTAGTGTAACCTTGTTCAGACATAAACGTATCAAATTTTAGATACCACTGCCTTGGAGCCTGTTTTAAGCCATACAAGCTCTTCTTCAACCTGCACACTACTTTGTCCTTCCCTTTTACCTCATATCCTTGTGGATGTTGCATATATATCTCTTCCTCCAAATCCCCATGGAGAAAGGTTATCTTTACATCTAACTCCTCAAGATGCAAATTTTCAGCTGCTACTAGACTCAAAATAGTTCTAATTGAAGTCATTTTAACAACAAGAGAAAATATCTCATCAAAGTCTATACCCTTTTTCTGTGCAAACCCCTTCACCACAAGTCTAGCTTTATACCTTTTTCTACCTCCATATTCTTCCTTCAACCTGTAAACCCATTTATTCTGCAATGATGTTTTACCTACAAGCAACTTGACTAAGTCCCAAGTCTAGTTATGTGCTCAGGAGTCCATCTCTTCTTTCATGGATTGCTCCCACTTCTACCTGGTTTCTACCTGCACTACTTCTTCATAACATTTTGGTTCACCAGAATCAGTCAACAATACATAATATAATGAAGGAGAGTATTGTTCAGGGGGTCTACTTATTTAAGAAAGATTCTTCGACGAAAATCACATGGAATATCATTTTCAAGTGTTTGAGGTGCAGAGGCCTAGTAGTCTACTTATCCTGGTAGATCTTCTAACACCACGTTCAGGTGTTTGAGGTGCTTGTTGCTTTTGTGGTTGTTTTTGTTGTTCTGGCTATTGATCATTATGATTTTCAAGCACCTTCACTTTTTCCGTGATCTCATCAAGCACTGTGTATTCTCTGTTTTATTTTTCCTATTTCTGTTCCTGCAGCTGATCCTTATACAAAACCTTTTCATTGAATATGACATCTCTGCTCCTAATGATTTTGTGTTTTTCATAATCATAAAAGAGATAACCAAAATCATTAACACCATATCCAATAAAGGTACAATTCTTTGATTTTGCCTCAAGCTTTGTTTTACATTCTTTATTAATGTGGACAAAGGCTTCACAACCAAAAGTCTTTAAAAATGAGTAGTTTACCTTTTTACCTGTCCATGCCTCCTCTGGAATATCACCATCCAAGGAACTTGAAGGCCCTCTTTTTATTAGATAAACAAAAGTATCTACAGCATCTGCCCAAAATTGTAAAGGCAATCCTGCATGCAATCTCATGCACTTTGCATGATCCATGATTGTCCTGTTCATCCTTTATGACACACCATTTTCTTGTGGTGTTCCTGGAACTGTCTTGTCTCTGCGAATTCCATTCTCTGAACAGTACCTATCAAACTCTTTGTTGCAATATTCACCTCCATTGTCTAATCTAAGACACTTCAACCTTTTTCCTGTCTCATTTTCAACCAAAGCTTTCCATTTCTTGAAAGTATAAAATACATCAGAGTTATTTCGAATACAATAAATCTAGGTATTTCTGGTTGCATCATCAATAAAAGTAACGTAATAACGAGAGTGTTGGGTGCGGGAACCCCAAGGAAAGTTTTGGGGCTTAAAGCCTAGATTTTGACCAAATCCGATGTAAATACTCCGCATTTTGCGGGTGCGGAACGTGAAGATTGTCAATGAGTCATAGGGTTGTCCGCCCTCATTTTTGTAATGTAATGTTGGCTTTAGAAATCTACCCATCGTCCGTAGACCATGGGATTGTATAAATAGAGCGAGGCTCTAAGTTGTAAATAAGCTAATGAAAGTTAACCAAAGTAAGATCTAATGATGAAGAATTGAGTCTTAGTGGAAGCATTGAGTCATGCCTTTCGGTCGTAGAGTAGGAGAAGGCTCTGTAGTTGAGTGTGCAGAGGCCTAGTAGTCCACAGCTGAGTGTGTGGACCCCTGTAGCTGAATGAGCAGGGCAGGTTGAGTCTGTAATCTTTGGAGAAGTAATAAATAGAAGTTTTACATCATTTCTGTGTATCTTTTACTGTTTTTTGCATTGAATGTATTGGGTATAAATTCCATTTCTGTTGTTTATATGATGTGCGAACTTATATGAATGTGTTGATAAAGCGAATATAAGGTAAAGTATCAATTTACACGAAGATAACTAACTGTTATAAGAAGATAAGTAAGATTTGCGGTGTAACTTGGGGAAATAGCGCAGATCACTACTTTAGCAGTGCGAAAGCACCTCAGCCCCTGGTTAGGGTTGCGTGAAGGTATTCACAGTTGGACTAAACCGACCCCTCAAACATCTCAAGGGTGCGGAAACTTGGTTCCAGCATCCCCCCATACTGCTTCGGGTGAGACCTCAGTCTGCGCTCCACGGGCTGTTACCGAAAGGGCCAGTAGTACAGGGATTTGTTTGGCTAAATAACTCTGAACCTGGGTCAGGCCCCCTCAAGCCAACAAATGGTTCCGTTGCCAGGACCAAAATCTGCATAGAGATGTCTGATGTCGTATCATTGGAATCCAACTAAGAAGGAAATTGAAGGTTGGTTGGACAGGAGGATTCACGAGTTCGCGGTGCAAGAGAACAGGAATCCACGACTATCAAAGGAAGAGTGGTTAGACTGCTACTTGTACATAGAGATCCATGAAATTTTCTTCGCATCTTTCCCTACTAAGCTGTACGAGTGGATTGCGAAGCTAGTAGATAGCGAAGGAAGGTGGAAGTTCAACAATCCTATTGTGTGGACCCCAGAGTTGGTGCGCAGATTGGAAGCATCAGAGGATAAGATCGCGCGTGCTGTTGATCACTGGCTCGATCAGATTATAGGAGGATTCATTACTGAGTTCGCGGTAGATACTTCAGTTAGCTATAGCGAGGCAGAGCGACACTTTCTCAAAGGACCATGAGGTAAGTACGTAAAGTCTCTGAATACTTGGATTAAAATGTTATTGTGTGAAAAGAGGGTTATGCAATTACCTTCATGTCTAGAGCTATGCGAAGTGGAAAAACCTACGGATTGAAGGAAGTAAGGGACCAGAAAATAGTCCTTTGATTTCACCTCCGCGAGGGGACGAGGAAGAGCTCGCAAAGGTCTTGACGCGAAGTGCGATCAATTTGACAAGGCAGAGGATTCCGCGCATACCACCCCCACCCACACCACCACCAACTTCATCACCTTCACCTCCATCTTCACTCGTACCACCTCCGCCACCACCGCGAGTCAATATGGTAAGCGCGATAAAGTTGCCTGTGTTCAAGGGAGTAGGAAATGAAGATCTGGACCAGTTTTGGTTTGTGATAAGAGTCGTATGGGAAGCGTAGGTAGTTACAGATGATAATATAAAGAAAACGACACTGGTTAGCACTCTGCAGGATCGTGCGCTGACCTGATATATTAAGCATTCTAATGACAATCCGAATGCAGAGATTGCGGATGTCCAAATTGTGATGAACAGAGAATTTAGCAGGTTGAATTCAGAGGCACAGTCGACCATTGGCTTCAAAAGAGATCACAATGCTAGCAAGCAAGACTCCTTGGGAGCTGGATCAGAGGCTAAAGTGCACGATTCGTGAAGCTAATATGACTTTGACACATGGACAACACCGCGAATGGTTTGTATCATTGCTAACACCGCATTTGAGGAACGCGCTGTCGCAACAGAGGTTAACGACTTAGGTAGAGGCCTTGGAGATTGTGATGAGGTTGCATGAGACCCTGATAGAGGATCCTAACTTGGGATTTCAGCAGATCCATGCGCATTTGAAAAACTTATGCCTTGAGATGCAGAGTCTGAAACATGACAGGATAGCTCGCCCGGAAGTGCGTGAAGAAGTATGGTGCATAAAATGCAAGGGCCAGGGTCATGATAAGGACCACTGCCCTGTGTTCGTGAATTACCTCCCTGGAGGAGGACCGATGCTGTTAAGACCAAAGACACAAGCAGGACCTAGCGCGACACCTGCTTTGTGGTGCGCGATTTGTCAAATAAGAGGAAAGCATGCTACGGACAACTGCCATTTGTTACAGAAGTACACGGATAATTCGCAACAATTGTTTTGTAATTGTTGTAGATCAGTTGGAGACGATGAGCGCACTTGTAGAAGCTATGAGTTAGTGATGGATAGAACTCCCACCTACAAGGTTCAGGCCGAAACGCGGCCCCTAGACCAGAATGCAGGAGTGGCACGAACCAGATTTCAAGGGCGCGGACGAGGCCGAGGTGGAGGAGGACCTGGAAGAGGTTGTGGACAGTTGATATGTTACAATTGCGGAGGGCCAGGACATTATGCCCATGATTGTACAAATCCAACACGTCCATCATGTCTATATTGTACCTTGTTTGATCATGAGATGGAGGATTGTCCTATGTTGATAGCTAGGATACGCGACAAGGGAGCGCTACCACCTCCCCCGACTCAGAACCTGCAGATGATGAGGTCTGAGCCGTGTGAGGAAGATCCAAATGTGAACATTGTGCTCCGAAGTGGAATTGCAACAGGAGATGATAAAGGCAAACAACCTGAAGATAGTACTTGGGTTCGCAAGGCTCCGACGAAAGAAGCAGAGTTTGATTTGGAGCACGCTAAGGAAACCTTCATGGAAGCTAAGAAGAGCTTCGCTGATGCCTCCACTTCAGGAAGCAAAGATAGATCAGAGCTGGAAATGGACCCATCTATGCTTATGACGTTCCTGGAAACATGCATGAAGCTACTATGCGACAGTAAAGCTGTAAAAGGATTGCAGGAACTCATTAACAGATGCACTGGGACCGCGCTAGGAGAACTGAGTGTAGTCTAGAATATTGGAAAGCATACGACGAGGACGGGAAGAGAAATGAGTTTACTATGCAGATTGGAGAATATGAGATGGACCAAGTAATTTCGGACCTAGGATCAGACGCAAACGTTCTGCTGAAGCATACATGGGAGCGCATGGGAAGGCCTACGCTACAATGGTCTCCTATCTAGTTGTGAATGGCGAACCAACAAAAGATAATACCTATGGGGAGATTGCAGGGAATCATTGTGGATATTGAAGGAGTGAGCGCGATAGCAGACTTTGAAGTGACAGAGATTGTTGATGACAACAATCCCTACCCCACACTCTTAGGAATTGATTGCGCCACTGACATGAACGCAGTGATTAATCTGAAGAAGCACAAGATGATTTTTGAGAAGAAGTCTCTATGTGTAGTTATACTCTTGGACCGTACGAAAGGATCGCGCTACACCGAGCTGGTGCACGACTATGAAAGCGACGACAATTTGGACTGCATCTACAAGATAACCGCGTGAGAGCAAGACTAGGTAAATCCCACCGCGGATGGACGAATCTCATGGGAGCACGAAAGCTCCTGTACTTCGGATTTGAATGAAGAGATAGAGTGATGGCAAAACCGGTTGCACGAGGTAACCACGTTGAATTGTAATATGATGCCAAGATCACTGCGCAACATATCGACAGAAGTGAAAGATCTCCCTACTTATGATGGATTAGGTGAGGTATATGCTTTCTTGGACAGATTTGAAAGGGAGGTGCTGGAAAAGCAACGTTTCCAGGCTTTGAAGTCTGTACTGCACGCTACGCCCGCGAGGTGGTGGGGTACACATCAAGGAAGATTTGAGGACTGGTGCGAATCTAGGAGAATGATGCGCATGAGTTTTGGGAAGCATAAGATGTGACTAATAGATAAATACAATGGACGGTATGGTCCGCACGTGCATCTGTCCAAGTGGGTACAGGCATATGGTAAACAACCTGTGCGGATGCACATGAACTTCGCGTTGGGGAATATGGTCAATAAGAATGTGTTTGGGGGGAAATTGTGCGAATGGTCCCTCAAGCTGGAACGACAAAGTGTTGAAAGAACGAGTGCGCAAAAGGTTACCCACGCAGAAGCTTTTAATGAAGTGTGTGAAGCACTGAACAAGGTATGTAATGTGCAGTGAAGTGATTGGGACCTGCGCGTACCAGCAGTTTTATGGGCTTATAGGACAACGTGCAAGAAATTGATGGGACAGACGCCTTCTAGGCTGGCCTATGGAGCAAACATTGTAATGTTGATGGAGTATATTATGCCTAGTCCGCGCATAGTAGTGCTCGTGGATATGATGGTTCGCAGAGCCTTGGAAGAAGGGATCGCGCAGCTGGACGAAGAAGAACGCTTGGGACCTGATGAAGAGATCCAACAGGGTGATCTTAGGCTCCAAGAACTCATGAAGGAAAGAGTTCGGTTAAGGGCGAAAAGCGCCATGATGGAAGAAGAAGTCAAGAAGCTTGAGGAAGGAATAAAGAAGGACTTTCTTGATAAGAAAACTATGGTGATAAAATAGGATGCACATTATTACATTGGCAAATTTGGGGACTACCGCCGAGAGTTGATAAGCTTGATGCCTTGGATTGGACCGTATATTACTAAAGGTGATCCAGGCGAATCTTCAGATACAATGGCATGGAAAAGCTCAAAATAAAAGTGCTCAGAATGAAGTCAACCTAGGACTAGAGTGTAGATCTCGTCGTCCTGATTCTAACGGCGTGAACGGTACTTCAATCCGAGTCTAGATGATGAAGTTATCATGAAAAGAAGGTTACCTTGTTCCTTTGGAAAATGAGGATTTTCCCCCAAAAAAATGGACTTTTAAGCTTTAAAAGGCAAAATCGCAATCAGCACATCCAAAGGGGCGGACTTAAGGAGCGCAGCGGAACCCCCCTGATCAGCGATCTCCGATTAGATCAGATCGACGATTAGAAGTGAAATTGGTCGACACCGATTTCGGCGATCGATGATCGACAGTTGGCAAAGTTCCCCGATATACAGGGCCTTGGACCTCAGTGACTTGCGATTGCGATATCGGGCCCGGACCCGATAAGTATATATGCCCAATTTAATATTTTTTGAAATCTGGGTAAACAGTTTTTGGTCGGATTTTAGTGTTTTACGGGGTTTTTAGTGTATTATCGCTTCAACGATAAAAAGACTATTTTGAAGGCTTTGTTGCACCCGCTGACCCTTCCATTCAAATGACCTCTATTTTATGCCAAACAACCCCGATTTAAGAGGGATTTGTCCTAATAGAGGCACTATAAAATCTGATGATTGGAAAAAACAAGGGGGAAGGATTTTCAGCACGTTGTTCGAGGCAGGAGAGCTTTCAGGTGGCTGATAGTGCATTTTGTCTGTTTTGGACAAGTTTTAGACGTTTTCAGCTCATCTCAATGCTAGGGATGCATTGGTGCTACCCACTTCTCCATCTGAGGTCTCCATTTCACAGCAATTTGAAAGAATGGAGGTATAAGGCTCTTGTTATGCAACTAATGATTGTAATTCTCTTCTTTTCATGCCATTTAATATAAGAATGCCTCCCCATTGTTCAAGCAGGTCCCGGAGACATATTCTGAGTTGGACGAACTCCATTATCAAGTCTTTGTGTCTTCCTTCATGCTTTATGTGTTTCTTCTTCTTCTGTTCTTGTGTGCACATTAAATTTCTGTGTTAAGCTGCAATTTTCACATGTGATTCTTTTCATACATCTACAAGCAAAAGATCCCTAGATCAAGTGGTATCAAAGCAGGGCTTTTTAGATGTGAATTGCATGTTTGTATGCTAACAAGAAATAGGCTCCAAAGAGGTGAAGGGGAACTAGAACCTTTTGATCCTGAAGTAGGGTGTGCACCTCAAAGGAGAAACATGGCAGAAGATGAAGCTCATCTTGAAGAGGAGCGTAATTTCAGAAAGACCTTCTATTCAATGGCAGAGAATATCAGTCAGTTGGTTTTAAGGCTGGAGAAAGCAGAAGAGAGAAACCCAGAAGGACAAGGTTTAGCACATGGGAATGGTGGAGAAGAACCCCCTCCTTCTCCTTTTGGGAGTGAAGGTTCTCCTTCCTCTCACCACCGTAATCATAGAAATTCAAAGGATGCATCTACGAAACCCTTCTTTAAATTAGATGTTAAATTTGATATTCCTATGTTTAATGGTGAAAGTGATACTAAGACGCTTAATAATTGGATTAGGCAGATTAAGGTCTATTGCAGGATTCAACAGGTCATGGAGGATGAGGCAAATATTTATCTGGCCTCTCTACCGCTGAGCGACACCGCTCTTGTTTGGTGGGAGAGCAAATTGCAGAGCAGTAAGAATGTGGTAAACTCTTTTCCTCATGGCCTGATTTTATTTCTGTGTTAAAGGAACAGTTTTATCCCTTAGGATACAAGAAAAAAGATTCAATGAATTGGTAGTATTTAAGGCAAGGCAAAGGTTAGGATGTTCAGAGTTTTATAGAGGAATTTAGAAAGCAAGCACTGAATTTGGGTATTGCACTTGATACACCTAAAGTTGTAACTAAGTATATTGGCTCATTGCATGGCTATATTAGGAATTCGTTGTTGTTGTTTGAACCAACCACTATTGACTCAGCCAGCGTGAAAGGGATGATCAGTCCAGAAAGCCACCGTTCAAACCTCCCAATGGCAAATCCAAAGCGAAATAGAAAGGAAAGGAGAAGAAGACGGCAAAAGCCAAAGAGGGAGAACGACTGTATTGCAATCATTACAAAAATGAAGGCCACGATGACGATCACTGTTGGAAATAGCACCCAGAAAAGCGTCCAAAGAAGTATGGAGGAAAAAGGAAGCAAACGATAGTGGCAACGGTGCAACAAGACCTTGGATCGGATTCGGGAGATGAAGCGTTGATGACAACAACAGGAACAAAAGGTACTCTTACACCTCATGCTAATTCTGAATCACATGAAGGCACCAGTTCTATAAATGAGTCCCTTCCTAATGACCAAAAGAGAATTGAACTGTTTCATATCAGGGTTGTTGTAAATCACACTAAAGTTGAAACTATGTTTGATACTGGATCCCAAGAAAATTTAATTGCAGAATCCCTGGTAAAGAAACTTGGCTTAGAAACAAAACCACACCCGAAACCTTACCCGCTTGGATGGATACATGATAAAGCAAAACTGAATGTAACCAAACAGTGTAAGGTCAAATTTGTAATTGCTTCTAAGCTAGTAGACGAAGTAGAACTAGATGTAATACCATTGGATATCTGTGGCATGGTGTTAGGGAGCCCATACTTGTATGATAGAAAGGCAGTCTTCTTTCATCACGAAAACAAATACCAAATCACAAAAGATGGGGTAGAATACATAGTAAGGGCTCATCAAAATAAAATCAATGCCAGCCTTGTAAGCGCTAGACAAATGAAAAGGCTGGTGAATTCCAGTAAGGGTTGCATGCTTATGGTTGTAAGGGAAAAAGAGGCAGAATTCGTTGATGCTTTCCAGGGCTACGATTAAGAACATAAATAGGAATTATCTGAATTAATTTCTAATTATGATGAGTTGTTTCAGGAACCGAAGGGATTACCTCTAAAGAGGGAAATCCAACACGAGATCCATTTGCAGCATGATGCTCCTCTACCAAATATTGGCATGTACAGGATGTCGACTATTGAGATGGAGGAAATCAAGAGACAAGTGCAGGAATTGCTAGACCAAGGGGTCATCAGGCCGAGCACCTCTCCGTGTGGCTCACCGATTGTCTTAGTGCCAAAGAAAGACGACACATGGAGGATGTGCGTGGATTACCGCACGCTCAACAAAATTACGGTGAAAAATCGCTATCCCCTTCCACGCATAGATGATTTATTAGATCAATTAAAGAATGTTGTTTATTTCACCAAGTTGGATTTGCGCAGTGGTTATCACTAGGTCCAAATCGCAGAGCAAGACGTATGGAAAACTGCCTTCAAGACCAAACAAGGGTTGTTCGAATGGATGGTGATGCCATTCGGACTTTGCAACGCTCCAACCACTTTTATGAGGGTCATGAATGATCTCTTTCGGCCTTTCATTGATGAGTTTGTTCTTGTATATTTAGATGATATACTTGTCTTTAGTAATAGTTGGATTGAACATGTGTGTCATGTACAGAAAGTGCTTGAAGTACTGAAAAAAGAAAAACTCTTTGTAAAATTGTCAAAGTGTGAGTTCGAGAAAACCTCTTTGGGTTACCTAGGTCATATTGTTGGTCATGGTCAGTTAAAAATTGATCCCTCTAAAGTTGAAGCAATTTTAAATTGGCCTAAGCCTACTAGTGTAACCGAGGTCCATAGCTTTTTAGGTGCAGTCCAGTATTGGAGGAGATTTATTGCTAATTTCTCTGTTATTGCAGCACCTTTGCACACATTGAAAAGTGTGAAACAGGTCTTCCAATGGGGAGGAAGACAACAGAAGTCCTTTAAAACATTGAAGGGAAAGATCAGCACCGCGCCAGTCTTATCCTTACCCGATCTCCAACAGCCATTTCAGATCGAAACTGATGCCAGCGGTTATGCCATGGGAGTTGTTCTGATGCAACAAAAGAAGCCGATTTGTTACCATTCTGAGAAGTTTTCTCAAGCTGCGATAAACTATCCCACTTATGACAAGGAGCTTTATGCCTTGGTGCAGAGTGTGAAAAAGTGGAAACACTACCTAATTGGCAAGGAGACCATCATACATATAGATCATCAGCCTTTGCAGTACCTTCAGTCACAAACCAAGTTGCAGCAATCTCGTCATTTCAGGTGGATGGGTTTTCTTCAATAGTTTCATCTTGTAATAAAGTATAAGAAGGGAAATAGCAACAAGGTGGCCGATATGCTATCTCGCCCTCCTATTTCTGCTTTTGTTATTTTGCATAATGCTTCGTTATATTTTGAAAGTTATGCTAAAAAATATGCTAACGATGATGACTTTAAGGAGGTTTATGCAAAACTAACCCATGGTTCACAGGTGGACAACTATCACTTGCAGGGGAAACTGTTGTATCACCTTGGTAAATTGTGTATTCCCATAGGGGAAAGAGTACATGTAATTCGAGAGGCCCACACCTCTCTTGTGTCTGGACACTTTGGTGTCGAAAAGACTTTATGTCATGTACAAAGATTTTGTTTTTGGCCTCATATGAAAAACATTATGACTCGCTATGTAAAGGGATGTGTGATGTGTTCTATTTCAAAGCCCTCTAATAGAAAACTTGGGCTCTACACACCACTCCCTATTCCGAGTCGTCCATGGGAAAGTGTGTCAATGGACTTTGTAGGAGGTTTGCCTTTGTCTAGGAAGAGTCATGACTATTTGTATGTCGTCGTTGACCATTTTAGAAATATGTGTATTCTTATGCCTTGTAAAAAGCAGATAACTGCAGAGCAGACTGCTTCTCTTTTCTTTCAGCATGTTTGGGTCCACTTTGGATTACCCACATCGATTGTGTCAGATTGGGACTCTCGCTTTCTCGGGGAGTTTTGGACCAGCTTGTGGAGGATGATGGACACCAAATTGAAAAGAAGCACGACATTTCATCCATAGACCGACGGACAGACAGAGGTTGTTAACTGTACCGTGGTACACTTGTTACGAGGCTATTGTGGGAAACATCCCAAGTTGTGGGATGAGCATCTCCCCTATGTACAAAATTCCTAAAATCGAGCAGTGCATTCATCTACACAGCATTCACCATTTGAGACATGTTTTGGTTACCTACCAAAGGACCCTTTTGATATGGTCTTTGGAAGGGAAGATGGCTCCAGTGGACATAATGATAGGGACAAAGCTCAACAGTTCATTCAGCGAATCCAATTGATTCACCAAGCAGTGCAAGAGTAGTTGGAGAAAAGTCAAGCCCGTTACAAGGCTCGACATGACAAACACCGAGTCGACCATCAATTCCAAGTGGGTGACAAAGTGTGGTTCCACATTAGCAAAGACAGGATGAAGGGAGAAGGAAAGAAGCTGCGACCAATCCGGTATGGACCATTCACCATTTTGGAGAAGATTGGGAACAATGCCTTTCGTCTTGATTTGCCGATATATATGCAGATGTACTCAATAGTGAATGTAGAGAACTTAAAGTTGTATGAACCTCCATTAATCATGGACACTGATGAGGTGGGCACAGTTCCTATAGTTGATGATTTTTCACTAGAGTATCGCGATGAGTTACCTGAAGACATCGTCCTTGATAGAAATACTAGGACTTCATGGCAAGGAGATGTGGAATACCTTCAAGCTGGTTTCAAGGAAATGCACCCAAGCAAGGCCAAATGGCTAGAGAAGAAAAGGGTGAGGGAACAATTCCCTCACTTGCCAATTGACTAATGAAAGCTTTTGGCAGTCCAAAAGCTCCTCAATGGGGAGGATTGATCCAGGTGGATCTTCAGATACAATGGCATGGAAAAGCTCAAAATCAAAGTGCTCAGAATGAAGTTGACCCAGGACCAGAGTGTAGATCTCGTCGTCTTGATTCCAATGGCGCAAATGGTACTTCAATCTGAGTCCGGATGATGAAGTTATCGTGAAAAGAAGGTTACCTTGTTCCTTTGGAAAATGAGGATTTTCCCCCAAAAAAAAATGGACTTTTAAGCTTTAAAAGGCAAAATCGCAATCTGCACATCCAAAGGGGCGGACTTAAGGAGCGCAACGGAACCCCCCGATCAGCGATCTCCGATTAGATCGGATTGTCGATCGGAGGTGCAATCGGTCAACACCAATATCGGCGATCGGCAGTCGGCAAAGTTCCCTGATATATAGGGCCTTGAACCTTAGAAACTTGCAATTGCAATATCAGGCCCAGACCCAATAAGCATTGATGCCTGATTTAATATTTTTTCAAATCCGGATAAATAGTTTTTGGTCAGATTTTAGTGTTTTACGGGGTTTTTAGTGTGTTATCGCTTCAACGATAAAAAGACTATTTTGAAGGCTTCATTGCACCCACCGACCCTTCCATTCAAATGGCCTCTATTTTATGCCAAACAACCCCGATTTAATAGGGATTTTTCCTAACAGAGGCACTATGAAGTCCGATGATTGGAAAAAACAAGGGGGAAGGATTTTCAACACACTGTTCGGGGTAGGAGAGCTTTCAGGTGGCTGATAGTGCATTTTGTCTATTTTGGACAAATTTTAGATGCTTTCAGCCCCTCTCAATGCCAGGGACGCATTGGTGCTTCCCACTTCTCCATCTGAGGTCTCCATTTCACATCCATTTGAAATAATGGAGGTATAAGCCTCTTGTTATGCAACTGATGATTGTAATTCTCTTCTTTTCATGCCATTTAATATAAGAAGGCGTCCCCATTATTCGAGCAGGGCCCAAAGATGTAGTCTGAGTTGGACGAACTCCGTTATCAAGTCTTTGTGTCTTCCTTCATGCTTTATGTGTTTCTTCTTCTTCTGTTCTTGTGTGCAGATTAAATTTCTGCGTTAAGCTGCAATTTTCACATGTGATTCTTTTCATACATCTACAAGAAAAAGATCCCTGGATCAAAAGGGATCACCGATGGTGGCGCAATGCAGATGGTGAAATGCATGATGCAGATAGTAAAGTTAAAAGGCAGACTTTTCCTAGGAAAAGTGATTGATGGTCGGTTGAAGTTGTATACAGGTGGCCTGACCACCTGACTAACCGTGGGAAGCACAGTCTTAGCACTCCAGGCAGTTGAAAGGAGGCACGGGACTATAAAATACCCTGCCCGAGAATTGCGCAAAGACGGGAATGCGTGCGGGAGAGAAATGTCACAAGGTCCACGACAACGCAAGGGTGGTTGCGCTGCCATGCAGGTTGGCTGGAAAGTGACCGTTATAGTCACTATTCATGATGTGATGCTTGGTTTGTGATCAAATGGAGAGGGCGACAGGCATTTAAGGCAGGATTTATGGGCTTGATTTGGGAAAATCTGCCACCAAGGGAGCATTAATGGACTGGATTTGGGGGAACAGTCGAATTTGAATTCAAAAGGCACTATAAATTGCAAAGGGGTGCCTAACAAACAACACTTGGGCATTTTAGAATTGAGCTATTGTGTGCCCAAAGATCTATGAACCCAGATCCGTTTGATTTGTTGAAGTCGAAGACGTTGTTTGAGCACTTACCTGAGCCGTTGAGAGATTTGTGGAGTAGAAATATGACCACACCAGAGGAAGCCATGGATATCGGCGAAATGATTGCTGAGGAGGCCGCGCATGCCATAACAGTAGTAGATGCCCCTAAAAGCACGTGGATAGTCGCAGAAATACTTAAATCGCCACGCACGCCGAGGCCCAAGAAGGATAAGTAGCCTATGATTTTGGTGCACGTGTCCCCTCGAAACCCGCTGAGAACTAAACTGACCATGGAAGAAAAGGGGAAAGCGGTTAATGTGGAAACCGATGATGAGGAGGAAGACCTTGAGGAAATCCTGGTGGAAGAGGAGGAGGACAAAGAAATGGAGGAAGAAACCGAGGGTGTGGACCCTCCAACCAGACTGCCCGCGTATGTTCCTCCATGGAAGGGAAAGGCAAAGGTGCCCAAGGACCTAGATGAGACCAAGAGCTCTCTGCATACTTCGTTGCTACCTGACGATATCATTTTTAAAGGAGAGCACTTGGGACAGGTGCCAAGTCTAATGTTCGGAGACTGGGATCTCGTAGACCACGAAAATTTCCCACACCTGGAAACCACGCAGCTCATGAAGCTAAAGAAAAACACTGCGGCAAGAGTTGTAGAGTTGGAGCCGCAGAAGTTGTTGCGCGGGATAGAGAAAGTAGGGTTATTGAACCTGATCTGGGTGCTGCATTACCATCGCGCCCTAGTAACTATCTTTGTCATCAGGCAGTTGCTTTTCCTAGTGCATGATGGGTGCTTGTGGCTGGAGGAGCCCATCCCCATCACGGACTACCTGATTCATAGAATTACCCGACTCCCTTGCAAGGGATATTTTGGAGGGAAAGAGCACCGACTTGGCCATCATGGAGGCCATGAAGGAAAAATTCAAGCTGGAGAAGAAGAAGAGAGGGTACGTGATCTCCAGTATCAATAATAAGGAAGTCAAAGTTGCGACCCAAATACTGGCTGGCAAGGTTATGCAGAAGTGCCACGCGGATGAGGTGCCCGCGCTGGTGATAGCACTTGCCGTGCAGTGTGCAGAGGGCGTCCAGTTTAACTGGTCAAAGTACTTGTGCAAGGAATTCCTAGAGAATTGCTGCGAGGAACAGGAACAGGAGAAGACCTTCCACTATGCATGGCTTCTACTGTCCATAGTGCTGGTAGCTTAGGAGTTGCTTGAGGACAGCTAGTTCCCCATAATTGCACGGGACCTTCGAGAGGCAGTGAAGTACACTTCGTTGTGGGCCACTAAAGATGTGAAAAGAATCTAAGATAGTAACATATTTTGGGTGTTCATGGAGATGAACATTAAAATGGGGATTAACCGCAAGCCGCAGTTATCGCCCATTGTTTACAATAGCCTACAAAGCTTCACAGAGTTCAAGGCAAACTTCCACCACGTCTATGTCAGGGCACGCAAGGACCCCGCAAAGAAGTGGAATCAACTCCTGTACCTGGCCATGGATGATGTCATATTCACTATATTGGAGTCATGGCTGCCGGAGTGGCGCACTCCAGCCATCTCCGCGATGGAAATAAAAAATTTTGCTGCACAACGGAAGAAAGAGGAGACAAAACTGTGGATGACGTAGTTGGCAGAGAAGAGAAGAAAGGAGGCAGCAACATCTGAGCAGCAATAGGCAGTAGAGAAGGAACTTGAGGGGCGTAAGTCGCCCTCGCCCGAGGAAGAGCTCGAGACAGAGGAAGGTGGCACAGACCCAGAAACAACATCCACATAGTTGAAGCGCCAGCGCTCAAGAGAGCAGGTGGGGCCGCGAAAGAAGTCGAAAGCTTCTAAGACTTCTTTCGACCCAATCACCCTCACAAAAGGAGATCTCCATGATATAGGGGAGACAGTGCGCGACATCACCGCAGATTTCCTCCAACAGCTTTCGGAGGAGAATCAGATTGTGTTGGGGGCCCTCTGGGCACAGATACAGGAGTTGCAGGTGCGCACTCCTCAGGCTGGTACTCTCTCGACCAGCCTCGCTGTAGGAACGACCATGGATAAGGAAATTTTGCGCGTCCGCATGACCAACACCATAGTGTTGCCAGAGGGGTCACTGGTTATAGAGAATGAGACCAACAGGCCTACGGTTAGTGTGTTGAAGGGATTAGGGGTCAACATCGCTGCGTTCCCTCTAGAGACGCTCTATGTCCTGCAAGACAGAGTGACTGCAGAATTGCGGGCTACAAAGGGCTACACACTACAGGTGTTGAGTGAGTATAAAATTAATATGGAACCACTAAACCTGCAGCGTGATGAGGTAGTAACGCAGAACTGATAGATGGTGCAGGTGGTTGAGGAGTCTTGCCAGATGGTCCCTGAGTTGGCAATCCCACCAGAAGCACAAGCAGAGGTGCGCATTCGGAGGTTAGCATCGGGGGTGCGCGAGGTGTGAGAAGAAACAGATAAGGTTCAGCTGGAGTCGAATCTTTAGATAGCAGAGCTATGGTTGAAGGCACAACCTTCAACTCCTCCAGAGATAAGGGAACAGCGTGCCAACGCCATTACATCGAGGATGGAGGAGATCAGTAGTGCAGTGAAGGATTGAACCAAAATGTTGGAAGAGTCGCTTGAGGTCCTCACCACTCTGTAGGAGGACCCGAACATAAAACGCTTAAAAACAGAGGCACGTGAGCTGCAACAAAGATATGATGATATAAAAGGGACCACGCAGACGGTGGCCCTTACACAGAGGCTCGCACGGATGCAACAGGCCAAAGCGCTTAAGGAGCAGGTAGGCATAGTGCAACATAGAGAAGCAGTTTTGAAGACGTGTGTCCAACCTTGGATTGATGAGGCATTCATCGTTACAGCCTCGATCAAAGCCAAGCTCACGCAGATGCAGGGAACACAGGAGACGATACAAGGATGCAGTTCAAATACAATAGTTTCTAAACAACACGTACAGGAGATACAACAGGCATCTGCTCAATGCGCTGCCGATCTTGCAGTAGTTCGGACAAAGTTGGGAGGTCTTCGCGCAAGATCTCTGCATCGACCGAGTGACTCGAGGGTGAGTCACGATGTTTGTGTTGGGGGCCTATTGGGTGTGGGATCCCCTAAGGCAAGTTTTGGGGCTTAAAGCCCAGATTTTGACCAAATCCAATGTAAAGACTCTACATTTTGCGGGCGTGGAGCACGAAGATTGTAAATGAGTCATTGGATTGTCTGCCCTCATTTTTGTAATGTAATGTCGGCATTAGAAATCTACCCATGGTTCGCGGAACATGGGATTGTATAAATAAAGTGAGGCTCTAAGTTGTAAATAAGTTAATGAAATTTAACCGAAGTAAGATCTAATGATGAATAATTGAGTCTTAGTGGAAGCGTCGATTTGTGTCTTTGGGTTGTAGAGTAGGAGAAGGCTCTGCAGCTGAGTGCGCAGACCCCTACAGCTGAGTACACAGGGCGGGTTGAGTCTGTAATCTTTGGAAAAGTAATAAAGAGAAGTTTTACATTATTTATGTGTATCTTTTACTGTTTTCTGCATTGAATGTATTGGGTATAAATTCCATTTCTGTTGTTTATATGATGCGCGGACTTATATGAATGTGTTGATAAAGTGAATATAAGGTAAAGTATCAGTTTACGCAAAGATAAATAACTGTTATAAGAAGATAAGTAAGATCTGCGGAGTAACTTGGGGAAATAGCACAGATCGTTTCTTTAGCAGCGCGAAAGCACCTCAGCCCCTGGTTAGTGCTCCGCGAAGGCAATTATAATAGATCACGAAGGCCTCGCAGGTCAGGAAAGTGCACGAAGGTATTCACAGTTGGACTAAACCAACCCCTCAGACATCTCAAGGGTGCGGAAACTTGGTTCCAGCATCCCCCCATACTGCTTCAGGTGAGACCTCAATCCACGCTCCGCGGGCTATTGCCAAAAGGGCCAGTAGTACAGGGATTTGTTGGGCTAAATAACTCTGAACCTGGGTTAGGCCCCCTTAAGCCAACAAAGAGCCATCAAGAGATGATACCTGAGCAGGTCCCCATACTTCTGTATTCACAATCTCTAATTTTTCACTCTTCTTTTCTTTTCCAACTCTGAGGAATCAGAGTCTCTTCTATTTTCCATAAACACAATTCTCACAGAATTTTAAATCAACATGCTTCAAACTTGGCAGCAAATTTCTTGAGTGAAGAATCTGCATCCCCTTCTCACTCATGTGCCCAAGCCTATGTTGCCATAATTCTGTATCTGCTCCTATAGAGGTTAAAGCATTAACAGAATTAGAAATACCATTGCATAAATACAATGTACCAACCTTTTCTCCTTTTTCTATTACCAGGGCTCCTTTAGTGACCTTCCAAGTTTTATCTATAAAAGTAGTTACACAACCTTCACCTACCAACTGCCCTATTGAAATTAGATTTTTCTTCATATCTGGAACATGCCTTACCTCCTTTAATAGCCATTGACTTCCATTCTATTGTTTTATGAAAATTGTACCCATTCCAATGATTTTACAGGGTTTATCATCACCCAATCGAACCTGTACAAAATCTCCTTGAACATAATCATGAAAATGTTTACTATAAGGTGTGGCATGGAATGAGGCCTCTGAATCTACCACCCAGACATCAAAAATATTTTCTAATGAAAGAATCAAAGCATCTTGCAACACATCACCTGTCACATTCACTTCATGATTGTTTTCTTACTGTGCGTCTCCTTCTTTTTCCTTCCGAGACTTGCAATCTTTCTTTAGGTGTCCTCTCTTCCCACATTTCCAGCACATTATCCCTGATCTAGACTTGGATCTGCCTTTCCTTGACTTACTGTGATATCCTGGGCTCTTTCCTCTTTCCATTTTTCTTCCCCTACTCTCTGCAGTCAAAGCATTACCTGGTGTCTCACCGGAGCTTTTCCGTCGCATTTCCTTGCTAAGGATTTCACCGACAACATCATCAAACTTTAAAGTACTAGATCCAGATGTTAGCGCTCGAATCCGCCTCACGCTGAGGAAGGCAAAACTCGAGGCAACATCAAACCAAGCTCAGCCTCGTAGCTAGCCCTACGAGGACAGGAGAGGGCTCTCTCCGGGTCTATCTCGCAAAAGGTCTTCGAAGTGGCTGAGATGACTCAAAATTAATACTGATTTTAGGCTAGTAAAGAGATAGGAAAGTTTGATTTAGATTTTTGAGTTTTTTTGTTGGAGAAACAGGAAAACCAATTTTGGGTCCAAGGATAAGGCCAGATCTTTGCAGAATTCGAGTTGGGGCAAGGTAGGCAGTAGTCTTGATGCCTTTGATCAGGTGTATGGATGGATCAGAACGACAAGGAGCTGAAGAGGGCAAAGGAGAACATGGATCCTCTCCAAACTGCCGAAAACATGTAAAACTAAACAAATTTAAAGGAAGAGCACTGTGAACAATGAATTCAACCTCATTTACTCATTCATTTAGTTTCATAAGCATAAGAAGGGAATGGTGTACATTTAAACATGAATAAAATTACAATAAACTGAGAGATAACACCATCAAGAACTGAAAGCCACAAGAATCCCAACAGGTGCTGCAAAACCTCTAATCTTTCCTTAGCCAAAATATGAAAAATATGTACAATAGTGTGCCAAAATCTTCCCAAGAGTCCAACCCTTGCTATTGACTGAAAATTTACATAATATAGACCAAGCTAACCCATTCCCTAACCTCTAGGGGTCGAGCTCCTCCTTCTAGGAGCAGTTTCAACCAATTCTAAACAAGGAACTGAAATCTAGGTAGTCAAACAACTAACCCCTATATGCTAGGAAACTGATTCATTACATTAAATTTTTGCTATTTTGTGGATGAATCATCTAGAATAGGTAAAAAAGTACCAAATTTACATCATTTACATTAAATTACATCAATCTGGGTCAAAAATCACATCAAGAGGTGAAACTGGTCATGACTGGCTGAAATTCTGAGCTGGAAAGTGAAAAATTGACCAAAAACTTCTATGCATAGCGCCCTGATCTCTATGCGTAGCGCACCTTTCAGCCTATTTTTGGGGTACTTCCCGACATCCAAATTGAGCTCATGATAGCTCGTTGGAAAGCCCTAGATGTCTACTTTCCAACTCAAGTGGAATTTTTCAATTTGGAGCTCATTTTCCCCTCCAAAACTGCATTCTCCCAGAAGTACTTCCTGTTGTTGCAAAAGGTGGCAGCAAGGTGGTTTTCATGGTGTTTTTAGGCCTTTTGATCATCCAGAACTTGATGAAATGCTTCGGCAATAACTGAGCATGCATAACTTACCATGAAAAACCCAAAAATACAAAGTTTTCCTCCAGCGAGTGTCCCAATCAAAAGCGAGCGCGTCGACCCGCTACTCGTAGAGCTGAAAAAACTGTTTTTGGGACCAAAAAATTTCAAAATGACAAAAATTTCTCCGAATTTGCTCAAATTCGGAGCGAAGACCCTCCATCATGTATCATGCCCAGCCAACGAAGCCTCAGCCAAAACTCGAAGTGGATCTAGCCTCTTTCGCCATTTTAATGCTCTGCTCAACCTCATTTTCAAAATCTTCATTTTTGCTTTGCCGACATGCATGCGAGCCCAATAGTGATGTTTCATGTGACAGAGCATGTCTTTGTCTCTATTGGCCTTCGCCAGCAACTTCTCTAAGTGGATGTTGACCCTCTCAACCCAAAACTCTCGGTTAGCCTCTACCTCCTGCTTATAAACTGAATCTGTGTCTGACATGGCTTTGAAAACAAGATGTCTGCAATATGTATGTTGATATAGGTGTAGTGAAATCAAAAGTTCAATGTCTGCAATATGTATGTTACATGTGTACCAAAGCATCATAGGAAACAAGCCACAGTGGTAATAGCTTTGTTTAAGTATATTGGCATAAAATAGTCACTGCTTTGATCACAAGGGAATTTGACAAATGAGCAAAAAGTGTAATGTGCACCCTTTGCAACGTTGGCTAAAACTTTACAAATGAGTATGGGACTGTATTTCACCAATGGAGAATGGGAAAATCTTCACCAAGCCACCCACATGTCTTTAAAAACCCTAAGGAATGATTTTGGTATGTGCATAGGGTTTCACTTTTCTACACCCAACACATCAAATTTCCCACCTTAAACACACTACAAACATTTTAAAATTCACTGAGCAGCCATGAAAAACCTACTTGCAAGCTTTGTAGTCGATTTGGCAAGATCTGGTCGCATTAACAAAAAAAAAATTGGGGCTGTGACTGAGTGCATAGCGCCCGAACTCAACACGTAGCGCACACCTGTATGCGTAGCACCTTTGTTTTTTTACACTGGCCAGTGAGGCCCAGTGTGTAGCGCACACCTGTGTGCGTAGTGCACAAACCCAACACGTAGCACATTTTGTAAGAGGCTTTTGGAGGCCTTCTCGATGTCGAAATTGGGCGCAGGATAAGTCGTTGGAAAGGTCTCTAAGTCTACTTTCCACTACAACTGGAATTTTTCAATTTGGAGTTAAATTGCCTTGTCAAAAGTCAAATCTCATAAGACTGGTCAAAATGTGCCAAATGAGGCTGCCTCAAGGCAGAGTGCTGTTGCAGTCAACTTTTGAATGCCTTCCTCAATTCCAAATTGAGCTCATGATAGCTCATTGGAAAGATATTTTTTTCTAGTTATCCTTTGACTTATCAAGAAAGTTATTTGGCCAACCAAGCTAGGAGAAAAATTGATTTTCCCAAGGTCACTTCAGAGGTGCATCAATTCTCCCGAGGCGATTGTATTTTTGACATTTATCCAAAACCATTATACCTGTGTAAAAAGTGAAGGAGTTTTTTCTTCCTTGGCCTGTTGTGGACAAAAACCTCTCTCAGTTTTCCCAAATTCATCTTTGATTGCTCAGAAACATCATTTGAGTAAAACCTATCCCGATGTGTGAAACAAGGGATTTTGTCGAAATGAAGCGAAATGAAGGGGATAAGGGGCTTCTAAATTCTTGGGGAAATTTTTGGAAGTAGGGAGGGATGTTAGGAAGTAGGGGAAAGTGGAATCTCAGAGATCGAGTGAGGGGAAGGGGTCCAAAATGGCAAAACACATGCCCAACCTAGAAAATTGCCAAGTTGTAGCAAGAAACTAGGGTTTGTGCGAAAATGAGGAATTTGGGGGATCTCAGTGATGGGAAGTGTTTAATAAGGTACATTAATGATAGGGGAAGGTGTATGAACATCTGGATACAAGTTTTGCTAATGATTTGACCATCCAAGAGAAATTACCTCCAAAACCCTAGGAGAGGGAAATGGACCTTACCAAGGCACAACTGAAGCATGAATAAGCTGTAAAATGACCCAATGGAACTTGACATGATGATAACAACCATATGAATGATGATAGACTCAGCTGAATAGTGACATAGACTGACATTTGGGCAACTTTGAAAAGAGTGAAAGCAAACCCTAGACCTAATGCCTAGTGACCAAATTTTGCTTGAAGACTCTTTGAAATGACAAAATTGACCTTGACACCTTAAAATCACTTTGTAAGAGCATATTTGATCACTGGAGGAAGGCTACAAAGGCTGACACTAACATTGGCTCCAATGGGGATGGTAGCTCCTTGGAGGTGCCAAGAACGACAGATCTCTGGAAGAGCTAGACAGTGCCTTCATCCATTGGGCAATGGAGTCAAAAACTCAAGCTGAAATGCATGACTGAAAACCGAGACAAACTAACTTAACAACAAGACTGAAAATTGATTCACAAATGACTCATGACTCAACTAAAAACTGACGCGATACTTAAACACAACCGACAAACTGAAAATGATGCTCAAAGGGGAGCTTATTCATCACAACCTACTCTAACAGTTTCATTCATCACCTGATCAAGTGAAATGAAACAACCAGTGCAACCAAGTAAGTATTCCATCTGCTGTTCGAATTTTCCGCAAGTGCTCACTTATGAACAACAAGAGAGAACTACTGAAAGGCAACTCCCATGATAACTTAGAAACAGATCCGTTGAATGATATGAATTCTCTATCTGCCTCCAAAAACACTGCATAAGGATCTTGAAATTCAAGCACACTGGAACTTAGCTCATCCAATGGATTACTTCTCTTTTCCTCATACCATGAATGCAAACTTTGATCTGAGCCTTGTGACAAGACCTCTGCTGAAAATGACAAAGAAACCGGCTGCCGGATCAAGTTTGTATCAATACACGTTTCAAGATCACATATAGTCAATGGAGAGAGACTTTGACTGCAAACCTCATCCAAAACATTAGCTATTGGATCATGAAAAACTTGAAAAGACTGCTGCAACCCATTTTCTATTGGTTCCAATGTGATTACATGATTGCCTACATGCTGCTCATTCTTCACTGAAGATGTACTATGCAAATTTCCCTTCAAAAGCTGAAATGATTCAAAACAGAAAGGTAGGGAACCTTCTTGTATCATTTGATCAAATGTGTCAACTTCCATGCCTTCATCTGCAACTTGACAATCAAAGGCTTCCGGGGGCTACAATTCTAGATATGACAAGTCTTGAACAAGGTTTTCATTGCTCTCAAGATGGTCCAAATCAAAACTTGTTGACAGCTGATTTCTGATTGCATGGAAGTTGTCTCTGATGAACTGACATGAATCAAAACAAAAAGGCAAAGATCCTTCACTTACTTCAAAATTTGTTGCACTTTCCTCGTCAATGTCATAGCTGATATGCATCGGTTGATCACTATATTCGAGCTACTGTAAGTGAACTTCTTCCGCCCACAAACTAGCTGTTGATTTGTCTGTAAGATTAGCTTCTGTTTGGAGAACATAATCATCATCATACTGATCAAATTGAGGCAAATCATCGGTATAAAACATATCATCAAGCATGCAGGTCATATCAACAGTTCTTTCTTTGCCAAGGTGATCTACAAAACAATCATTATCAGATCTATGACAACTAGGATAAGAAACAAAATGTTTTGGATCAGCAACTTGTTCTTCTTCAATCAGCGAGCCATGAGCTTGAACATCATAATCATTCCTTGGGGTGATCCTTTGCATCAATTCTTCTACTACACTTACCAAAATGTCAAGCTTTACCTCTAGAGATGCTGATTCGACCGGATCTATGTTTTTCATCTCTTCTTCTTTCAACCTTGCCCGTCGGATCAGCAGATGCACCTCTACATTTACTGCACTGTTTTGCATGTCATGAAGCATTGCAATATCCCTTTCTCTCAGCTGAAACTCCATCTCCGGATCAAAGGCACCCGGATAGTGCAAGAGAGCAGATCTAGGAGTAGGCCTTATCTCAACTGGCATTGAATAATAAACTTGGTTAAATCTGGCTGAAAACTGCTGTACTGTCTCCCCTGGCAATCTTTTCAGCTAGTTATACTCTTCTATAATCAAGAAAAGGTTATGCCCGATCATCCACTTGTCGAGAAAAACTCTGACGAACTGTCGGAAATCTGAGATGCTTACATCAGGCAGGGTTTTGAACCAACTCTTCACTTTGCCTTGCAAAGAAAGAGCAAAAAGCCTTATACTGACATCTTCTTCATCAACTTCAAAAAGGTCTAGAAAAGACTCAAAATTCTGCACATGTTGTTCAGCATTGACATTCTTACATTCACCGACAAACCTCGGCAAGTATAGATCATAGTTTTTGGGGAAAGCATGAAGAAAAGAAGGTAAAACAAGAGGTTTATACCGATCTGGAATTTTACAAGGTGTAAGGGTATGTACAGCAGGTATAGAATCAGTCTTGGTCTTTAGAGATTCATCAATTTGAAGATGGTCATCACAAAATTTAGAAGAAAGGTCTTGATCAAGCTCAAAGGTATGCAAATCTTTGGTATTCACAATCTTCAAAGGGAAAGAATCAACTGCGGGCCGAGGATCTCTTCTAAAATACAGTATACTTTGCAAAGCCTTCTTGACATTCTTGGGAAAAAAGAAGAAATAATTTATGACAAAGAACAAAATGTCTTGGATGAAATTCCAACTTGAATACCTGATCTGTCCATGTTGTCCTTTCATGTTTCTGTTGGTCGGGATCATCCTCTAGTGGAGTCTTTGGATCTGATCTCGAAACTGATTTAGAGTCGCCAGGTGAATGATTTCAGCCTTGCCAGTGTCTGATTTTTGTCCACCATCAACAATCAGATCTGAACTTGATACATGTACTGGGGTAATTAACAAGTTAACTGTCACGTTTACAAGCTAGACCAGAGATTGACTGAAGCAGCGTTTATCTACTTCCGCTAATGCAAAGCAAAATCGTTTTGAAGGCTACCTGGCATAACTTCAGGCTCTGTCTGTAGCTTATAAAACAAATGACATCAACAAGCAAACCATTTTCTTCCCCAGTATGGTCGCCACTATGTTAGCGCTCAAATCTGCCTCAGGCTGAGGAAGGCAAAACTCGAGGCAACATCAAACCAAGCTCAACCTCGTAGCTAGCCCTACGAGGACAGGAGAGGGCTCTCTCCAGGTCTATCTCGGCAAAAGGTCTTCGAAGGGGCTGAGATGACTCAAAATTAATACTGATTTTAGGCTAGTAAAGAGATAGGAAAGTTTGATTTAGATTTTTGAGTTTTTTTGTTGGAGAAACAGGAAAACCAATTTTGGGTCCGGGGACAAGGCCAGATCTTTGCAGAATTCGAGTTGGGGCGAGGTAGGCAGTGGTCTTGATGCCTTTGATTAGGTGTATGGATGGATCAGAACGACAAGGAGCTGAAGAGGGCAAAGGAGAACATGGATCCTCTCCAAACTGGCGAAAACATGTAAAACTAAACAAATTTAAAGGAAGAGCACTGTGAACAATGAATTCAACCTCATTTACTCATTCATTTAGTTTCAGAAGCATAAGAAGGGAATGGTATACATTTAAACATGAATAAACTTACAATAAACTGAGAGATAACACCATCAAGAACTGAAAACCACAAGAATCCCAACAGGTGCTGCAAAACCTCTGATCTTTCCTTAGCCAAAATATGAAAAATATGTACAATAGTGTGCCAAAATCTTCCCAAGAGTCCAACCCTTGCTACTGACTGAAAATTTACATAATATAGACCAAGCTAACCCATTCCCTAACCTCTAAGGGTCGAGCTCCTCCTTCTAGGAGCAGTTTCAACCAATTCTAAACAAGGAACTGAAATCTAGGTAGTCAAACAACTAACTCCTATATGCTAGGAAACTGATTCATTACATTAAATTTTTACTATTTTGTGGATGAATCATCTAGAATAGGTAAATAAGTACCAAATTTACATCATGTACATTAAATTACATCAATCTGGGTCAAAAATCACATCAAGAGGTGAAACTGGTCATGACTGGCCGAAATTCTGAGCTGGAAAGTGAAAAATTGACCAAAAACTTCTATGCGTAGCGCCCTGATCTCTATGCGTAGCGCACCGTTCAGCCTGTTTTTGGGGCACTTCCTGACATCCAAATTGAGCTTATGATAGCTCGTTGGAAAGCCCTGGATGTCTACTTTCCAACCCAAGTGGAATGTTTCAATTTGGAGCTCATTTGCCTCTCCAAAACTGCATTCTCCCAGAAGTACTTCCTGCTGTTGCAAAAGGTGGCAGCAAGGTGGTTTTCATGGTGTTTTTAGGCCTTTTGATCATCCAGAACTTGATGAAATGCTTCGGAAATAACTGAGCATGCATAACTTACCATGACAAACCCAAAAATACAAAGTTTCCCTCCAGCAAGTGTCCCAATCAAAAGCGAGCGCATCGACATGCTACTCGTAGAGCTGAAAAAACTGTTTTTGGGACCAAAAAATTTCAAAATGACAAAAATTTCTCCGAATTTGCTCAAATTCGGAGTGAAGACCCTCCATCATGTATCATGCCCAGCCAACGAAGCCTCAGCCAAAACTCGAAGTGGATCTAGCCTCTTTCGCCATTTTAATGCTCTGCTCAACCTCCTTTTCAAAATCTTCATTTTTGCTTTGCCGACATGCATGCGAGCCCAATAGTGATGTTTCATGTGACAGAGCATGTCTTTGTCTCTATTGGCCTTCGCCAGCAACTTCTCTAAGTGGATGTTGACCCTCTCAAGCCAAAACTCTCGGTTAGCCTCTACCTCCTGCTTATAAACTGAATCTGTGTCTGACATGGCTTTGAAAACAAGATGTCTGCAATATGTATGTTGATATAGGTGTAGTGAAATCAAAAGTTCAATGTTTGCAATATGTATGTTACATGTGTACCAAAACATCATAGGAAACAATCCACAGTGGTAATAGCTCTGTTTAAGTAGATTGGCATAAAATAGTCACTGCTTTGATCACAAGGGAATTTGACAAATGAGCAAAAAGTGTAATGTGCACCCTTTGCAACGTTGGCTAAAACTTTACAAATGAGTATGGGATTGTATTTCACCAATGGAGAATGGGAAAATCTTCACCAAGCCACCCACGTGTCTTTAAAAACCCTAAGGAATGATTTTGGTATGTGCATAGGGTTTCACTTTTCTACACCCAACACATCAAATTTCCCACCTTAAACACACTACAAACATTTTAAAATTCACTGAGCAGCCATGGAAAACCTACTTGCAAGCTTTGGAGTCGATTTGGCAAGATCTGGTCGCATTAACAAAAAAAATTTTGGGGCTGTGACTGAGTGCGTAGCGCCCAAACCCAATGCGTAGCGCACACCTGTATGCGTAGCGCCTTTGTTTTTTTACACTGGCCAGTGAGGCCCAATGCGTAGCGCACAGACCCAACGCGTAGCGCATTTTGTAAGAGGCGTTTGGAGGCCTTCCCGGTGTCGAAATTGGGCACAGGATAGCTCGTTGGAAAGGTCTCTGAGTCTACTTTCCACTACAACTAGAATTTTTCAATTTGGAGTTCATTTTCCTTGTCAAAAATCAAATCTCCCAAGACTGGTCAAAATGTGCCAAATGAGGCTGCCTCAAGGCAGAGTGCTGTTGCAGTCAACTTTTGAATGCCTTCCTCAATTCCAAATTGAGCTCATGATAGCTCATTGGAAAGATATTTTTGTCTAGTTATCCTTTGACTTATCAAGAAAGTTATTTTGCCAACCAAGCTAGGAGAAAAATTGATTTTCCCAAGGTCACTTCAGAGGTGCATCAATTCTCCTGAGGCGATTGTATTTTTGACATTTATCCAAAACCATTATACCTGTGTAAAAAGTGAAGGAGGTTTTTCTTCCTTGGCTTGTTGTGGACAAACACCTCCCTCAAGTTTCCCAAATTCATCTTTGATTTCTCAAAAACATCATTTGAGTAAAACCTATCCCGATGTGTGAAACAAGGGATTTTGTCGAAATGAAGTGAAATGAAGGGGATAAGGGGCTTCTAAATTCTTGGGGAAATTTTTGGAAGTAGGGAGGGATGTTAGGAAGCAGAGGAAAGTGGAATCTCAGAGATCGAGTGAGGGGAAGGGGTCCAAAAGGGCAAAACACAAGCCCAACCTAGAAAATTGCCAAGTTGTAGCAAGAAACTAGGGTTTGTGCGAAAATGAGGAATTTGGGGGATCTCAGTGATGGGAAGTGTTTAATAAGGTACATTAATGATAGGGGAAGGTGTATGAACATCTGGATACAAGTTTTGCTAATGATTTGACCATCCAAGAGAAATTACCTCCAAAACCCTAGGAGAGGGAAATGGACCTTACCAAGGCACAACTGAAGCATGAATAAGCTGTAAAATGACCCAATGGAACTTGACATGATGATAACAACCATATGAATGATGATAGACTCAGCTGAATAGTGACATAGACTGACATTTGGGCAACTTTGAAAAGAGTGAAAGCAAACCCTAGACCTAATGCCTAGTGACCAAATTTTGCTTGAAGACTCTTTGAAATGACAAAATTGACCTTGACACCTTAAAATCACTTTGTAAGAGCACATTTGATCACTGGAGGAAGGCTACAAAGGCTGACACTAACACCAGAGACAGAGTTTCTAATGGCCATAAATAAACCATTCCAACGTTATGGCAATGAGCACAGAAATAACAGAGCCCTAACTTCATCATCAAAAGTTACCCCTACAGAACTTAACTAACTGGTAACTATATTAAATTCATTTAAATGATCAGCAACCGATCCACCTTCTGACATCTTCATATTAAATAAACGCTTCATAATAAATACCTTATTTGACGCTGAGGGTTTTTCATATAGTTTGGCCAATGCCGACATTAAACCCTCTGTTGTCGTTTCCTTTGAAATATTAAAGGCTACCGACACCACTAGGCACCGCTGTATTGTTCCAAGTGCCTTTCTATTGAGAATATCCCATTATGTGTCTGTCATACTCATCGACTTCTTTGTCTTTCCGCTCAATGGTTGGTACAAATATTTCTGGTACAAATAATCTTCTATCTGCATATTCCATAGCTGGTAGTTCTGGCCGTTAAATTTTTTGACCCTAAACCTACCATCTTCCTCCATTTCTCCCACTTGAACTAAGAACCCTTCTCCCCTACGAGTTTATCATCCAAATAGGCCTTCGAATCTGATACCAGTTGTTAGAAAATTATGTATTACAGAGCAATGAACACATAAAATATATTGCATAAATATAAACACAGAAAAAACATAAAACAAGAGAGACACAGATATACGTGATTCACCCAATTTGGGATACGTCCATGGGAAATAGCCAGTCCTTCCTTTTATATTATTCAGCAAAAATAAGAGATACAACCTGCAGCAGATCCGCTGTAATTCCCTCTTCGCTCTCACACAATCTCCTCTCTCTTTCTCACTCAGAATACAGATCTACATAGACGCAATACAATTCCCTCATATATAGTGAGGGGTTGCCTTCTAGGGAAAAAGCCCCTAAATTAAACATAACTTCTACTGTCAGATTGCGGGTCCCCCTTGGACCCCCCTTGCTGTGCAAATATTACAGGCGGCATTGACGCCACATTACGAACTGGGGTCCAATGCGGTGATACCTTTGAATAAAGAAGATAATTAGGTTCGACACCAAATAAGAATCTCCCACTTCGCGTAGCCCCAAACATCAAGGTAACTGCATAACCCTCTTTTCACATAACAACATTTTAATCCAAGTCTTTAATGATTTCAAATACTTACCTCGTGGTCCCTTAAAGAGCCTTCATTCTGCTTCGCTATAACTGATATTTCTATTGATCGTGAACTCAGTAACAAAACTTCCAAGTGTGCGATCAATCCAATGATCCAAAACCCACACGATATTGCTTCCTGATGCCTCTAGACGTCGCACCAATTCAGGAGTCCACACTATAGGGCCATTAAGACTCCACGTCCCTTGACTATTGGCCAATTTATACAGCCACTCATGTAGTTCGTCAGGGATGAAACAGAAGAACACATCGATTTCATCTGTGTATAAATATCTCTGCAACCATTGCTCCTTGGATAATTTAGGGCTCCTATTCTCTTGAGCCGCGAACGCATGCACATTTCGGTCAATCCACTTTTCAATCTCTTTCTTTGTAGGAAACCATTTATCATACATATCTTAGATAGATCCCGGCCCCGGAAACAAAACCATTTATTGGCTTAAGGCAGCTTGACCCAAGTTCAAAGTTAATTGCGCCAACCAAAAAAACCCTAACTACTGGCCCTTTCAGCAACAACCTGCATAGCGCAGGCTGCAGTCTCATCTGAAGCAGTATTGGGGGCTACTAGAACCAGGTTTCTGCATCCAGAGATCGTGTGATAAGTAATCTGAAGCCCTCATAGCTCAGATCGCGCAGCTGGACAAAGAAGAATGCTTGGTACCTGATGAAGAGATCCAACAGGGTGATCTTAGGCTCCAAGAACTCATGAAGGAAAGAGTTCGATTAAGGGCGAAAAGCATCATGATGGAAGAAGAAGTCAAGAATCTTGAGGAAGGAATAAAGAAGGACTTTCTTGATAAGAAAACTGTGGTGATAAAACAGGATGCACACGATTACATTGAGAAATTTGGGGACTACCGCCGAGAGTTGATAAGTTTGATGCCTTGGATTGGACCGTATATTACTAAAGGTGACCCAGGCGGATCTTCAGATACAATGGCATGGAAAAGCTCAAAATCAAAGTGCTCAGAATGAAGTCGACCTAGGACTAGAGCGTAGATCTCGTCGTCCTAATTCCAATGGCGTGAACGGTACTTCAATCTGAGTCTAGATGATGAAGTTATCGTGAAAAGAAGGTTACCTTGTTCCTTTGGAAAATGAGGATTTTCCCTAAAAAAATGGACTTTTAAGCTTTAAAAGGAAAAATCGCAATCAGCACATCCAAAGGGGCGGACTTAAGGAGCGCAGCGGAACCCCCCGATCAGCGATCTCCGATTAGATCGGATCGGCGATCGGAGGTGCGATCGGCCGACGTCGATATCGACGATCGGCGATCGGCGGTTGGCAAAGTTCCCCGATATACAGGGCCTTGGACCTCAGTGACTTGCGATTGCGATATCGGGCCTAGACCTGATAAGTATATATGCCCGATTTAATATTTTTTGAAATCCGGGTAAATAGTTTTTGGTCAGATTTTAGTGTTTTATGGGGTTTTTAGTGTATTATCGCTTCAACAATAAAAAGACTATTTTGAAGGCTTCGTTGCACCCACCGACCCTTCCATTCAAACGACCTCTATTTTATGCCAAACAACCCCGATTTAAGAGGGATTTGTCCTAACAGAGGCACTATAAAGTCCAATGATTGGAAAAAACAAGGGGGAAGGATTTTTAGCATGTTGTTCGAGGCAGGAGAGCTTTCAAGTGGCCGATAGTGCATTTTGTCTGTTTTGGACAAGTTTTAGATGTTTTCAACCCCTCTCAATGCCAGGGACGCATTGGTGCTGCCCACTTCTCCATCTGAGGTCTCCATTTCACAACCATTTGAAAGAATGGAGGTATAAGCCTCTTGTTATGCAACTGATGATTGTAATTCTCTTCTTTTCATGCCATTTAATATAAGAAGGCCTCCCCATTGTTCAAGCAGGGCCCAGAGACGTAGTCCGAGTTGGACGAACTCCGTTATCAAGTCTTTGTGTCTTCCTTCATGCTTTATGTGTTTCTTCTTCTTCTGTTCTTGTGTGCACATTAAATTTCTGTGTTAAGCTGCAATTTTCACATGTGATTCTTTTCATACATCTACAAGTGAAAGATCCCTGGATCAAGTGGTATCAAAGCAGGACTTTTTAGGTGTGAATTGCATGTTCGTATGCTAACAAGAAACATGCTCCAAAGAGGCGAAGGGGAACTAGAACCTTTCGATATTGAAGCAGAGCGTGCACCTCGAAGGAGAAACATGGCAGAAGATGAAGCTCATCTTGAAGAAGAGCGTAATTTCATAAAGACCTTCTATTCAATGGTAGAGAATATCAGTCAGTTGTTTTTAAGGCTAGAGAAAGCAGAAGAGAGAAACCCAGAAGGACAAGGTTCAGCACATGGGAATGGTGGAGAAGAACCCCCTTCTTCTCCTTCTGGGAGTGAAGGTTCTCCTTCCTCTCACCACCATAATCACAGAAATTCAAAGGATGCATCTACGAAACCCTTCTTTAAATTAGATGTTAAATTTGATCTTCCTATGTTTAATGGTGAAAGTAATGCAAAGACACTTAATAATTGGATTAAGCAGATTGAGGTCTACTGCAGGATTCAACAGATCGTGGAGGATGAGGCAAAGATTTAGCTGGCCTCTCTACGGCTGAGCGACACCGCTCTCATTTGGTGGGAGAGCAAATTGCAGAGTAGTAAGAATGTGGGTAAACTCTTTTCCTCATGGCCTAATTTTATTTCTATGTTAAAGGAACAATTTTATCCCTTAGGATACAAGCAAAAAGCTTTAATGAATTGGCAGTATTTAAGGCAAGGCAAAGGTCAGGATGTTCAGAGTTTTACAGAGGAATTTAGAAAGCAAGCACTGAATTTGGGTATTGCACTTGATACACCTGAAGTTGTAACTAAGTATATTGGCTCATTGCATAGCTATATTAGGCATTCGTTGTTGTTGTTTGAACCAACCACTATTGACTCAGCCAGTGTGAAGGCAATTCATATTGAGAACAGGGGCAAAAATGAAAGGGATGATCAGTCTAGAAAGCCACCATTCAAACCTCCCAATGGAAAATCCAAAGCGAAATGGAAAGGAAAGGAGAAGAAGATGGCAACAGCCAAAGAGGGAGAACGACCATATTGCAATCATTGCAAAAAGGAAGGCCACAATGATGATCACTATTGGAAACAACACCCAGAAAAGCATCCAAAGAAGTATGGAGGAAAAGGGAAGCAAAAGACAGTGGCAACGGCATAGCAAGACCTTGGATCAGATTCGGGAGATGAAGCGTTGATCACAACAGCAGGAAAAAAAGGTACTCTTACACCTCATGTTAATTCTGAATCGCATGAAGGCACCAGCTCTATAAATGAGTCCCTTCCTAATGACTGAAAGAGAATTGAACTGTTTCATATCAGGGTTTTTGTAAATCATATTGAAGTTGAAACTATGTTTGATACTGGATCCCAAGCAAATTTAATTGCAGAATCCTTGGTAAAGAAACTTGGCTTAGAAACAAAACCACACCCGAAACTGTTGTAGGGAAAAGTATCCGATTCGGATGACCCTATCCCACTCTAAGGGTGATAGTACCTCAGCAACAACTGTAAACAAAACTACTTAAGGTTTACTTCTTTATGAAAGCAAGAGAGAATGAAGAAATGCACTAACCGTTGCCTTGCGCTTAATATTTACTTCAATCTCTTCTCTTTGCTGCTTGCTCCTAGCTCTTTGCTCTTTTGCTGGCCCAGCTACAATGAGATCCTGCGAAATAACAAAGAAGGAAACTACAAGAAGCATGCATTCATAACTGATTCAAGGATTAGCATAAATCAAATATACAATCATCACAATACATCATTGAAACAAATGCATATAGAAGAACCTCAATAGCTTTTATTAATGGAAGAAGTAAAGTTCTGAGAAGGTTACAACCATTGAAGGCTCCAATCCAGCAACACCTCCCAGCAGAAAGAATTTCTCCTCTTCACCTCCTTCAAGCAATCACCCAATAGTTCTATAGTGAAACCAACAGCATGTCATTACTTTGCACAAAATTCCAGCCTCCTGAGCTCATAGGAGAGAGCTCAATATATAGATGAATTGAGAAAGGATGAGTCAGCTTGCAACTGATGTGTAGCTACCTTGTGTCCTCTCTCTCTTCAGTTGATCTTCAGTTCTTGAGTCCACTTGGAGAACCTTGCTTCCACTTGGAGAAACAGAGCCTCTGACTCATCACAAGGCGAAATCCCTGATCCAAGTGTCATTTTTGGAAGATTCCAGAGCAATGACTCAGTGTGCCACTTGTCCCATCTCGCTCAGCGCAGGTGGCCTTTGTTCTACCTGCTTTGCAACGCAGGTACACCATGGAGGAGTTGAGTTTCAGCGCAGAAGCCTAGTGGAGCACCTGCTTTGATTTCAGGATTGCTTGTTTTTGAGTGTTTTCAGGTGGAGAACTGATCTGAGAGCTGTTGGTTTGCTGACCTTGTTCCTCTAGGGGTAGGAACATCATGTTTAGGGACTTTGGATCCCTTGGATTATTGACAATTCATGCCTGATGCTGCAAGGCACAAAATTGTCTATAACAGATGTCCCTAAAGTATGAGGTCGTTTATCGGGTGAAATGCTTTATTAGGAGGATCCGAAGTTCATTCAATCTGCTGAGAAGTGTCCTGTAATAAGATACAATACAATACATTATTTTTCATACTTTTTCATGATCTAGCTGAGGCGGGCATTCCCATGCTTAGCTTTATAAATTCATTTTGGTACATAGAACAGACGATCGTCTGATGGTAGACTGATAATTCTCTGCTGAAATTATCATCCTTTGAGAAGGATGATCATCTATTGCAATGATGTACACATCAAATGTCTTTATATCCTGAATATATATCGCAGCCCGGATGGATGAAACTAGATCCGGGGTCTTCAATCTCTTCCGATCTTCACTCGATGTACAAGTCGATCCATGTGAGAATTTCTTGAAGTCGAACATGGAAAGACATCGCTTGATTACCGGTCAATGATGTAAACCGTTAACAAACGCGAGAGGAATCACCGATAAGGATGATGACCCTCAAGGTACAGCAATACAATTCACATGGTGGGAATAAAGGACTTGGCGTCGACCACCATGCAAAATCTTCTGGTCGAAGGTCATTGATGTATACCTGTCGCCGGAAGTGAGAAACTTGCCATTAAGGCATGCAAGCTTCAAAGTACTGAAGGGGTTGTTCCTAGATCAACTCCTTGGATAATGAGCTGATGTCGACAAGGAGCGATCCGTCAAAGGAGGGCCTTAATGAATCCCACATCAGTGACATGGAACGGAGCTAGTGATTGTGATGAGGTGAAAACAAACTGTGATGTATGATTCAGGGTGGCGGTCATGAAATGGATGAAGGACAATGTATGGCAGTGGATGGGACACGGTTGAATCTTTGCAGAACAACATCTCTTGAACATATAACGACACTGATGTGATGGATCGGTAGCATTACCCCAAATGTGGATGGTGTGGCGAGGACCATGGTGATGAGACCGGTGAATGAAACAACCCAACCTGATGTGATACGGAGGACAAAGTGTCATGTTCAAGAGCGACTTGCTACCATTAAAGATGTGAGGTTCTCCCAATTTTTCCCCAGTCATTGCTGACCAGTACCTCTTTATTTTTGTCAAGCTTGAGGAGGATAACATATGCTTGTTCTATAACCTGCCCTTCGGGCAAGCCCATCGCTATGTTTTAACGAGCCTAGCGATAGGGAAACTCGTTCTCGTCTAAAGACAAGTTTGTCGCTATTTAATGAATTTAACGAGTCTAACGACAAGGATAACTCGGTCCTTTTCATTTTTAGAGAGTCTGAAAAGGTACATAAAGTCAACTCCAGAATTCCTTTTTCGTCATCTAATCCCTTAAGTCCGAAAAAGTATAAAACAATACAGAAGGGATGAGCTTTCGGTACTTTTAACGAGCCGAACAAAACAAGCCCTCGATCTTTTTGTGCAATAATCCCTCAGGTCCAAAAAGATTAAAATCTAGAGGAGGGATAGCTTTCCGGTCGCTTTAACGAGCTGGAAGGCCGAAACTCGGCAATCTTTTCATATTTTACGAGTCAGTGAAAAGAGCTTAAAGACGACTCGTCTTTCGAGGAATGAGTGATGAACAGGGCAGCAGCAGATTCCAGGTACAGGTTGGAATATTCCAATCACGGCAGTGTCACAAGGATGGCTTAGTGAAATCACTCTTCGCAGTTGTTCCTCAAAATGGGTAAACAAACATATGGAGATGAACGATTGGCCAAATGAACGGATGGAGGTGAGACTGCAAGAACACGACCAAGGGCTTTAATATGGCTGTCAAAGGTTACATTTACCAATGTTATTTACCGGTTCATTTTTTCTGGGTGAGCTTGAACTCTAGGGGAAGATTGCTCACAACTTATGTTTATTTTTTAACGAGCATGAACTATGTGCTAAAACTGCTCGGATCTTGCGTTTATTTTTTAACGAGCACGAACTGTGTGCTAAAACTGCTCGATTATACCAGTCTTAATACAAGGAACGCCTCAGGTGAGGTAGTCATATTTAAGGAGCTATACCTCACTAGTTACTCCAATTTGGCAAGTTTTAACTTTTGCCCCACATCCTTTCTTTATGCAAGCTGGAAACGGCTAATCCTACGAGTTTAACGGGTTAGACCTACAGGTTTAAAGGGAGGACCTAAAAATTTAAAAAATAAATAGTCGTCCCGTGCTTACACTCCAAAAGGTTCGCATGCCCCCAGGTATAAAGTATAATTTCAAGGCTACCCCTCCTCTGTCCCACCTCTGTTTTTCTACTTGTCGTCTTGCTATATTTTTAACGATACTTGTCTTCTCATTATTTTTCGGTGCCGACGGTACTTGTCTTCCCATCAGTTCACTTTTTTATTTTTGCAAGATCACAACAGATAAAACATTGGCGTTACGGAGGGAGGTTTGCCTCTTACTTATTATCCGAAAAATGGTTTTGTTCGCTGCCGCAAACTAAACTCTTTTTTTTTTTTTCGGCGATGTCTATTACTAGGTTACTAAAGATGGTGACCACTTGTTGCAGCAATTTCATCTCTTTCTTTGGAGGCTGCCCCTACTTATCCTTCAAAACATATGTTTTAATGGGTGAGGCTTGCCTTCAAAGATGGTGGCTACTTGCCGCCACAAATGGATCTCCTCCCTCGGCATCCTACTTACCTAGACAAGGGGAGCGAGAAGCTGATTATCTCACTCACATAACTTTGACAAAAGAACTTTATCCTAGAACAACCCTCTCTTCCATGCCGGACGGGGTACGGACTAGTCATATTCTTCTGCGGGAATTAACTTTATACCCAAGGTTTTCTCTGCCCAAGGCAGGCCAGGGTGCATGCCCCCTGGGTCCCAGTTCTTTCTCCCGAATCACTCGCATTCATCGGGAAGTAGAACCGGGGTTGGAGGCATTCCTTGAGTGAATAAACCGTTAAGGGATGGTATTTGACTATTTGCGATGCGTGATCCTGGAAATGAAAGTTGGTCTACGAGCTTGACCATTCTTCCTTCATGCGGAAAACACATAACTCTGAAGAGTGAGGACACTATCGCCTCCATGCAATATATATAGTCTCGTCCGAGGAGTAAGTTATACACCAAGGGTCCCTGGACGACCATGACGTTCATATGAACTGTCTTCCCCTTCAATGTAACGGGAACATTGGGGAGAATCCCTAACGGGCGACTGGTTCCTTTATCAAAACCTGATAGATTTCTCATCTCAGGTAAAAGCGCCGGGGAACCCAGTGCTTTCCAAGCAATAGAGGAAAGGATACTCACAGATGCCCCTTCATCAATGATAGTTCCAGCCATTACCATTCTATAGATTTGGACAATGATTCTGAATGGTATATTGGCTGGTAACCGGGGTCTGCCTAGTTGGTTCCAATCAAAGGACACAACCAGGTTGCTTGGTGGTGGGACCGAATACACGGCCGGATACGACCCTGACTATGTTCCTCCCTGCGATAAAGGAATGGGCGCATTGCCCTGATGCTCATCAGAGTCTGTGTTGATGAAAAGAATCTGGATGGTGTCATCTTTGTTCTCTTCAGTGAGGGTGTCATTTGAAGATGAATCTTCAACGACGGTATCATTTGAGGATGAAACCTCTGAAGGAAGAACCGGGTCAACTGCCGTTTCGACCTTTAGACTTTCGTCTGGTCTGGATTCAGTAGGTTCATTTTCAATGACCGACACTTCAGCTGACCACTTGAGCGGGCCCGCTGGATTTTCAACTATCGAGGGACTTGGCGCGAGTTTTTGGTATCCAGGAGGAAGTCATAACGGTGAAACCGGACGATCTTCCAAAACTCTCTTTGCCTCATCTAAGAATGGACAATGGTGGATGGCGTGATCGCCTTCACACAGCATGCAGGGTGATCTTGGTCTCCCTTTTCGTCTTTCACTCTCGCTAGTTGACGAACTGCAATCAACATGACTACCAGAGGTTGATGCTACCGGATTGTGCAACCTGGGGGACCAGTCCCTTAGTATCCGGGGAATACAAGGACAATCACGGTGGAAGTGGGTCCCTTTGCAAATGACACATGGCGATTTAGGCCCGGTCGGTGCAGTGTGTGGATTTTTGTCAGCTGTCTTTTGCTTGCCCCCAGTCGCCTTCGCCATAGGCCCCTTCTGCTTCTTTTCTCTCTTCTTCTTTTCCTTCTTCTCCATGGGAGGCTGACTTCTGCCGGCTCTACCTTGTGAAGATGAAGGATCAGAGGAAGAATTGTAAGAAGTGGAAGGCTGGTGGGCAGCTCTAGACTGGTCTGACTGTTGATTCGACTGCTCAGGATTTGTGGTGGTCTGAACTACATTAGTTGAAAAGAGCCATACAGGTAGGCCAATCATCAATCCTGGAAGTGACAATGTGGCCATATGGGGCGCACCAACATCTCCCCAAGAGGAGAAGGGACTGGGACTTCCACCAAGGTGACTTCCTTGGTTGGTGGGATCCATACTTTTCAACTGAAAGATCAACGCGGGAATAAGAGGTGATTATGTTCCGTTTAAAATAAATTTTATTAACGACGCTTTAGACACAACTTTGCTTTTTCATGTTTTAAGAGTCGAGAAAAAGCTAAAGATGACTCTAGTCCCCTTCGATGTTTTAACGAGCCCGAAGTGACAAATGCTCGGATGGACTTTTTCAGTTATAGAGTTTGAAAAAGGCCAAAAGAAACTGCTCTGGAGTTCTAGGCAGAGGGTGTGCCAAACTTTTCGCGAAACCACAGAATACGTTTTATGGTACGGGTGGTCGATCTTCGTGAATGCTGTGTTCACTGCATCGCGATCAGTAGGGCGGCCGACACGGCTTCCTATGGATAAAGGCTTTGTTCCTATAGGGGTCTCCCAATATATACGCGACAGTACGTGGGAGCACAAGTCCGTATTAGTGCCACCGACTCTCAGGAGGAATCACCCACCTTCGTAGAGATTGACAGTCACTACGTTTAACCTCGCCGGAACACGTCTCTACCTAGACCTCTATGTGTTTGCGTTATGTTACAAAGCGTTGTTATGTAAATTGAATTTATTTTAATGTTGATCTTGCTTAGCAGTTTGCCTTTAAGGATCACCACGAGATGTATGTAACAAATTCCTGAATGCAGTCTAAGATGAGAAGCAAACTTTTCAATCTTTCAACTTTGAAAATCTTAACTACTGAGGAGAAGAAAGGCAAATCTTTTCACACAGATCATAGAGCACACACTAATGCAAAATTTCCTAAATCAGCATGCAAACAGTCAAATGCAAAATGCACAATGCATGTATTTTCTTTTCCCTTTCTTAATGTTGATGTATTACAAAAAGAAAGTTGTTATATAACTTTGATTTCGATTTAAAGCGAAAACAAACAAGCTTGTCCAAAATCAAAAGACACCTTAAGATTTACTTGTTTAATCACTGGAAATACATGGAATCAAACCATAATGACGAAAGTAAAAAGACTAATCAGCTATGGACAACAAACAGGCTAACTCTTTAGACCAGCAAAATGCCTAACACAGGTTCAGATCTAAGAGGCCAGAGCAAGACTAGTTCACTTTCGTTATGGGAAATTGTAAATGATGTAAGAAATACAAAAGAACAAGTACAATTTCGTTATATAACAGAGGCGGAATGATGGCAAGTAAGGTTGGTTTCAGAATAGGTACAAGACTGGTAACTGGCTGCAAAATCTATAGTGAAAACAGGCAAGAAAAAGGGAGGAAACCCCAAATGCACAAGGCAAAATTGGGCCAACGCAGGTGCTGCACAGCCAGTCTGGCTCTCAGCGCAGGTAGCCCCTTCGGGACCTGCGTTGCAAAGCAGGTAGCCTGTGTACTACCTGCTTTGGAAAACGAAAGTTGCGTTTTCACAGTTTCCGGGTCACAATTTTCTCAAAAATTCATAGTTTTTGCTCAAATCAGAAGCTATCAGTCAAGCACACACTAAGGGATGACAAGGAAGATGAAAAGCTATCACTAAGAGCTTACAAGGATCCTTGTAGATCAGCTCTTCAAATCATGAACAAGCTTAGAAATGAGCTAGAGTAGCTGCCCTCTACTTCGCTTTTGATATAGTCAAAAGCTTTTCGATTTGGTACTCTTTTGTTCAGGAAATGAATAGCAAAATACTACAAACAATCAAACAGATACGATCCCCAGCGGAGTCGCCAGTTTGTTGTAGGGAAAAGTATCCGATTCGGATGACCCTATCCCACTCTAAGGGTGATAGTACCTCAGCAACAACTGTAAACAAAACTACTTAAGGTTTACTTCTTTATGAAAGCAAGAGAGAATGAAGAAATGCACTAACCGTTGCCTTGCGCTTAATATTTGCTTCAATCTCTTCTCTTTGCTGCTTGCTCCTAGCTCTTTGCTCTTTTGCTGGCCCAGCTACAATGAGATCCTGCGAAATAACAAAGAAGGAAACTACAAGAAGCATGCATTCATAACTGATTCAAGGATTAGCATAAATCAAATATACAATCATCACAATACATCATTGAAACAAATGCATATAGAAGAACCTCAATAGCTTTTATTAATGGAAGAAGTAAAGTTCTGAGAAGGTTACAACCATTGAAGGCTCCAATCCAGCAACACCTCCCAGCAGAAAGAATTTCTCCTCTTCACCTCCTTCAAGCAATCACCCAATAGTTCTATAGTGAAACCAACAGCATGTCATTACTTTGCACAAAATTCCAGCCTTCTGAGCTCATAGGAGAGAGCTCAATATATAGATGAATTGAGAAAGGATGAGTCAGCTTGCAACTGATGTGTAGCTGCCTTGTGTCCTCTCTCTCTTCAGTTGATCTTCAGTTCTTGAGTCCACTTGGAGAACCTTGCTTCCACTTGGAGAAACAGAGCCTCTGACTCATCACAAGGCGAAATCCCTGATCCAAGTGTCATTTTTGGAAGATTCCAGAGCAATGACTCAGTGTGCCACTTGTCCCATCTCGCTCAGCGCAGGTGGCCTTTGTTCTACCTGCTTTGCAACGCAGGTACACCATGGAGGAGTTGAGTTTCAGCACAGAAGCCTAGTGGAGCACCTGCTTTGATTTCAGGATTGCTTGTTTTTGAGTGTTTTCAGGTGGAGAACTGATCTGAGAGCTGTTGGTTTGCTGACCTTGTTCCTCTAGGGGTAGGAACATCATGTTTAGGGACTTTGGATCCCTTGGATTATTGACAATTCATGCCTGATGCTGCAAGGCACAAAATTGTCTATAACAGAAACCTTACCCGCTTGGATGGATACATGATAAAGCAAAACTGAATGTAACCAAACAGTGTAAGGTCAAATTTGTAATTGCTTCTAAGCTAGTAGATGAAGTAGAACTGGATGTAATACCATTGGATATCTGTGGCATGGTGTTAGGGAGCCCATACCTGTATGATAGAAAGGCAGTCTTCTTTCGTCACGAAAACAAATACCAAATCACAAAAGATGGGGTAGAATACATAGTAAGGGCTCATCAAAATAAAATCAATGATAGCCTTGTAAGTGCTGGACAAATGAAAAGGTTGGTGAATTCCAGTAAGGGTTGCATGCTTATGGTTGTAAGGGAAAAAGAGGCAGAATTCGCTGATGCTTTCCAGGGCTGTGATCAAGAACATAAACAAGAATTATCTGAATTAATTTCTAATTATGATGAGCTATTTCAGGAACCGAAGGGATTACCTCTGAAGAGGGAAATCCAACACGAGATCCATTTGCAGCATGATGCTCCTCTGCCAAATATTGGCATGTACAAGATGTCGACTATTGAGATGGAGGAAATCAAGAGACAAGTGCAGGAATTGTTGGACCAAGGGGTCATCAGGCCGAGCACCTCTTCATGTGGCTCACCGATTGTCTTAGTGCCAAAGAAAGACGACACATGGAGGATGTGCGTGGATTACCACGCGCTCAACAAAATTACGGTGAAAAATCGCTATCCCCTTCCATGCATAGATGATTTATTAGATCAATTAAAGAATGTTGTTTATTTCACCAAGTTGGATTTGCGTAGTGGTTATCACCAGGTCCGAATCGCAGAGCAGGACATATGAAAAACTGCCTTCAAGACCAAACAAGGGCTGTTCGAATGGATGGTGATGCCATTCGGACTTTGCAACACACCAACCACTTTTATGAGGGTCATGAATGATCTATTTTGGCCTTTCATTGATGAGTTTGTTCTTGTATATTTAGATGATATACTTGTCTTTAGTAACAGTTGGATTGAACATGTGTGTCATGTACAGAAAGTGCTTGAAGTACTAAAAAAAGAAAAACTCTTTGTAAAATTGTGAAAGTGTGAGTTCGGGAAAACCTCTTTTGGTTACCTAGGTCATATTGTTGGTCATGGTCAGTTAAAAATTGATCCCTCTAAATTTGAAGCAATTTTAAATTGGCGTAAGCCTACTAGTGTAACCGAGGTCCGTAGCTTTTTAGGCGTAGTCCAGTATTGGAGGAGATTTATTGCTAATTTCTCTGTTATTGCAGCACCTTTGCACACATTGACAAGTGTAAAACAGGTCTTCCAATGGGGAGGAAGACAACATAAGTCCTTCGAAACATTGAAGGAAAAGATCAGCACCGCGCCAGTCTTAGCCTTACCTGATCTCCAACAGCCATTTGAGATTGAAATCGATGCTAGTGGTTATGCCATGGGAGCTGTACTGATGCAGCAAAAGAAGCCGATTTGTTACCATTCTGAGAAGTTTTCTCAAGCTGTGATAAACTATCCCACTTATGACAAGGAGCTTTATGCCTTGGTGCAGAGTGTGAAAAAGTGGAAACACTACCTAATCGGCAAGGAGACCATCATCCATACAGATCATCAGCCCTTGCAGTACCTTCAGTCACAAACCAAGTTGCAGCAATCTCGTCATTTCAGGTGGATGGGTTTTCTTCAACAGTTTCATCTGGTAATAAAGTATAAGAAGGGAACTAGCAACAAGGTGGCTGATATGCTATCTCGCCCTCCTATTTTTTCTTCTGTTATTTTGCATAATGCTTCCTTAGCTTTTGAAAGTTATGCTGAACAATATGCTAACGATGATGACTTTAAGGAGCTTTATGCAAAACTAACCCATTGTTCACAGGTGGACAACTATCACTTGCAAGGGAAACTATTGTATCACCTTGGTAAATTGTGTATTCCCACAGGGAAAAGAGTACATGTAATTTGAGAGGCCCACACCTCTCTTGTGTTTGGACACTTTGGTGTCGAAAAGACTTTATGTCATGTACAAAGATTTTGTTTTTGGCCTCATATGAAAAACATTGTGACTCGCTATGTAAATGGGTGTGTGATGTGTTATGTTTCAAAGCCCTCTAATAGAAAAATTGGGCTCTACACACCACTTCCTATTCCGAGTTGTCCATGGGAAAGTGTGTCAATGGACTTTGTAGGAGGTTTGCCTTTGTCTAGGAAGAGTCATGACTATTTGTATGTCGTCGTTGACCGTTTTAGCAAGATGTGTATTCTTATGCCTTGTAAAAAGCATATAACTGCAGAGCAGACTGCTTCTCTTTTCTTTCAGCATGTTTGGGTCCACTTTGGATTACCCACATTGACTGTGTCAGATCGGGACTCTCGCTTTCTCGAGGAGTTTTGGACTAGCTTGTGGAGGATGATGGACACCGAATTGAAAAGAAGCACAACATTTCATTCGTAGACCGACGGACAGACAGAGGTTGTTAACCGTACTGTGGTACACTTGTTACGAGGCTATTGTGGGAAACATCCCAAGTTGTGGGATGAGCATCTCCCCTATGTACAACATTCCTACAACCGAGCAGTGCATTCATCTACGCAACGTTCACCATTTGAGACATGTTTTGGTTACCTACCAAAGGACCCTTTTGATATGGTCTTTGGAAGGGAAGATGGCTCCAGTGGACGTAATGATAGGGACAAAGCTCAGCAGTTCATTCAGTGAATCCAATTGATTCACCAAGCAGTGCAAGAGAAGTTGGAGAAAAGTCAAGCCCGTTACAAGGCTCGACATGACAAACACCGAGTCGACCATCAATTCCAAGTGGGCGACAAAGTGTGGTTCCACATCAGCAAAGACAAGATGAAGGGAGAAGGAAAGAAGCTGCGACCAATCTGGTATGGACCATTCACCATTTTGGAGAAGATTGGGAACAATTCCTTTTGTCTTGATTTGTCGATATATATGCAGATGTACTCAGTAGTGAATGTAGAGAACTTAAAGTTGTATGAATCTCCATTGATCATGGACACTGATGAGGTGGGCACAATTCCTATAGTCGATGATTTTTCCCCAGAATATCTCGATGAGTTACCTGAAGACATCATCCTTGATAGAAAGACCAGGACTTGACAGCAAGGATATGTGGAACACCTTCGAGTTGGTTTCAAGGGAATGCACCCAGCAAGGCTAAATGGATGGAAAAGAAAAGGGTGAGGGAACAATTCCATCACTTGCCAATTGACTAATGAAAGCTTTTGGCGGTCCAAAAGCTCCTCAACGGCGAGGATTGATCCAGGTGGATCTTCAAATACAATGGCATGGAAAAGCTCAAAATCAAAGTGCTCAGAATGAAGTCGACCCAGGACCAGAGCGTAGATCTTGTCGTCTTGATTCCAACAGTGTAAACGGTACTTCAATCCGAGTCTAGACGATGAAGTTATCGCGAAAAGAAGGTTACCTTGTTCCTTTGAAAAATGAGGATTTCCCCCCAAAAAATGGACTTTTAAGCTTTAAAAGGCAAAATCGCAATCGGCACATCCAAAGGGGTGGACTTAAGGAGCGCAATGGAACCCCCTGATCAGCAATCTCTAATTAGATTGGATCGGCGATCGGAGGTGCGATCGGTCAATGCCGATATCGGCGATCGGCAGTCGGCAAAGTTCCCTGATATACAAGGCATTGGACCTCAGCGACTTGCGATTGCGATATCGGGCTTAGACCCGATAAGTATATATGCCTGATTTAATATTTTTTGAAATCCGGGTAAACAGTTTTTGGTTGGATTTTAGTGTTTTATGGGGTTTTTAGTGTATTATCGCTTCAACGATAAAAAGACTATTTTGAAGGCTTCATTGCACCCGCCAACCCTTCCATTCAAACGACCTCTATTTTATGCCAAACAACCCCGATTTAAGAGGGATTTGTCCTAACAGAGGCACTATAAAGTCCGATGATTGGAAAAAAACAAGGGGGAAGGATTTTCAGCACGTTGTTCGAGGCAGGAGAGCTTTCAGGTGGCCGATAGTGCATTTTGTCTGTTTTGGACAAGTTTTAGATGTTTTCAGCCCCTCTCAATGCCAGGGACACATTGGTGCTGCCTACTTCTCCATCTGAGGTCTCCATTTCACATCCATTTGAAATAATGGAGGTATAAGCCTCTTGTTATGCAACTGATGATTGTAATTCTCTTCTTTTCATGCCATTTAGTATAAGAAGGCCTCCCCATTGTTCGAGCAGGGACTAGAGACATAGTCTGAGTTGGACGAACTCCGTTATCAAATATTTGTGTCTTCCTTCATGCTTTATGTGTTTCTTCTTCTTCTGTTCTTGTGTGCACATTAAATTTCTATGTTAAGCTGCAATTTTCACATGTGATTCTTTTCATACATCTACAAGCAAAAGATCCCTGGATCAAATGGGATCACCGATGGTGGCACGATGTAGATGGTGAAGTGCGTGATGCAGATAGTAAAGTTAAAAGGCTGAATTTTCCCAGGAAAAGTGATTGATGGTCGGTTGATGCTATATACAGGTGGTCTGACCACCTGACTAACTGTGGGAAGCACAGTCTTAGCGTTCCAGGCAGTTGAAATGAGGCACAGGACTATAAACTACCCTACCTGAGAGCTGTGCAATGACGGGAATGCGCGCAAGAGCAAAGTGTCACAAGGTCCACGACAGCGCAAGAGTGGATGCGCTGCCAAGCGGGTTGGCTGGAAAGTGGTCGTTATAGTCACTATTCACGATGTGATGCTTGGTTTGCGATCAAATGGAGTGGGCGACAGGAATTTAAGGCAGGCTTTATGGGCTAGATATGGGAAAATCTGCCACCAAGGGAGCATTAATGGACCGGATTTGGGGGGAACAGTCGAATTCGAATTCAAAAGGCGCTATAAATTGCAAAGGGGTGCCCAACAAACAACACTTGGCCATTTGAGAATTGAGCTATTGCGTGCCCAGAGATCTATGAACCCAGATCCATTTGATTTGTTGAAGTCGAAGGCGTTGTTTGAGCACTTACCTGAGCCATTGAGAGATTTTTGGAGCAGCAATATGACCACACCAGAGGAAGCCATGGATATTGGCGAAATGACCGTTGAAGAGGCCGTGCATGCCATAACAGTAGGAGATGCCCCTGAAAGCGCTGAGATAGTCGCGGAAATACCTAAATCGCCGCACACGCCGAGGCCCAAGAAGGATAAGCAGCCTATGATTTCAATGTGTGTGTCCCCTAGAAACCCGCTGAGAACTAAACTGACCATGGAGGAAAAGGGGAAAGCGGTTAATGTGGAAACCGATGATGAGGAGGAAGACCTTGAGGAAATCTTGGTGGAAGAGGAGGAGCATGAAGAAATGGAGGAAGAAATCGAGGGTGCAAACCCTCCGACTAGACTTCCCCCGTATGTTCCTCCGCGGAAGGGAAAGGCAAAGGTGCCCAAGGACCTAGATGAGACTAAGAGCTCTCTGCATACTCCACTGCTACCTGATGATATCATTTTTGAAGGAGCGCACTTGGGACGAGTGTCGAGTCTAAAGTTCGAAGACTGGGATCTCGCGGACCACGAAAAGTTCCCACACTTGGAAACCACACAGCTCATGAAGCTGAAGAAAAACACTACGGCGGGAGTTGTAGAGTTGGAGCCGCACAAGTGGTTGCACGGGGTAGAGAAAGCAGGGTTGTTGAACTTGCTCTGGGTGCCACATTACCATCGCGCCCCAGTAACTATCTTTGTCATCAGGCAGTTGCTTTTCCTAGTGCATGATGGGTGTTTGTGGTTGGAGGAGCCCATCCCCATCACAAACCACCTAATTCATAGAATTACCTGACTCCCTTGCAAGGGGGAGGACCCAGCGGATATTTTGGAGGGAAAGAGCACTGACTTGGCCATCACAGAGGCCATGAAGGAAAAATTCAAGCTGGAGAAGAAGAAGAGAGGGTACGCGATCTCCAGTATCAACAATAAGGCAGTCAAAGTTGCGACCCAAATACTAGCTGGCAAGGTTATGCGGAAGTGTCGCACGGATGAGGTGCCCGCGTCGGTGATAACACTTGCCATGCAGTGTGTAGAGGGTGTCCAGTTTAACTGGTCAGAGTACTTGTGCAAGGAATTCCTAGAGAATTGTCGCGAGGCACAGGAACAGGGGAAGACCTTCCACTATCCATGGCTTCTGCTGTCCATAGTGCCGGTAGCTTGGGAGTTGCTTGAGGACAGCTAGTTCCCCACAATTGCGTGGGACCTTCCAGAGGTAGTGATGTACGCTTCGCTGTGGACTGCTAAAGACACGAAAATAATCTGAGATAGTAACATATTCTGGGTGTTCATGGAGATAAACATTAGAATGGGGATTAACCGCAATCCGTAGTTATCGCCCATTGTCTACAATAGCCTACAAAGCTTCATAGATTTCAAGGCAGACTTCCACCACGTCTATGTCAGGGCGCGTAAGGACCCTGCGAAGAAGTGGAATCAACTCCCGTACCTGGCCATGGATGATGTCATATTCACCATACTGGAGTCATGGCTGCCGGAGTGGCGCACTCCAGCCATCTCCACGACGAAAACAGAAAAGTCTGCTGCACAATGGAAGAAAGAGGAGACAAAACTGTGGATGACACAGTTGGCAGAGAAGAGAAGAAAGGAGGCAACAACATCTAAGCAGCAACAGGCAGAAGAGAAGGAGCTTGAGGGCTGTAAGTCGCCCTGACTTAAGGAAGAGCCCGACATAGAGGAAGGTGGCGCAGACCCAAAAACAACGTCCACATAGTTGAAGCACCAACGCTCGAGAGAGCAGGTGGGGCTGCGAAAGAAGTTGAAAGCTTCTAAGACTTCTTTCGACTTGATCACCCTCACAGAAGGAGATCTCCATGATATAGGGGAGACGGTGCGCGACGTCACTGCAGAGGCCCTCCAACAGCTTGCGGAGGAGAATCAGATTGTGTTAGGGGCCCTTCAGGCACAGATACAGGAGTTGCAGGTGCATGCTCCTCAGGCTGGTACTCTCTCGACCAGCCTCGCTGTAGGAACGACCACGGCTAAGGAAATGTTGCGCACCCGCATGACCAACACCATAGTGCTGCCAGAGGGGGCACTGGTTATAGAGAATGAGGCCGAAAAGCCTACAGTCGATGCGTTGAGGGATTAGGGATCAACATGGCTGCGCTCCCTCTAGAGATGCTCTATGTCCTACAGGACGGAGTGACTGCAGAATTGCGAGCTATGGAGGGCCACACACTACAGGTGTTGAGTGAGCATAAAATTAATATGGAACAACTGAGCCTACAACACGATGAGGTAGTGGCGCAGAACCAACAGATGGTGCAGGTGGTTGAGGAGTCCTACCAGATGGTCCCTGAGTTGGCAATCCCAGCAGAAGCACAAGCAGAGGTGCGCATCCGGAGGTTAGCATTCGGGGTGCGCTAGGTGCGAGAAGAAACAGATAAGGTTCAGTTGTAGCTAAACCTTCAGATAGCACAGCTACGGTTGAAGGCACAACCTTCAACTCCTCCAGAGATAAGGGAACAGCGTGCCAATGCCATTACATCGGAGATGGAGGAGATCAGTAGTGCAGTGAAGGATTGAACCAAAATGTTGGAAGAGTCGCTTGAGGTCCTCACCACTCTGTACGAGGACCCGAACATACAACGCTTAGAAATAGAGGCACGTGAGCTGCAGCAAAGATATGATGATATAAAAGGGACTGCGCAGACAATGGCCCTTACACAGAGGCTCGCACAGATGCAACAGGCCAAAGCGCTTAAGGAGCAGGTAGGAATAGTGCAACATAGAGAAGTGGTTTTGAAGACGCGTGTCCAACATTGGATTGATGAGGCATTCATCGTTACAGCCTCGATCGAAGCCAAGATCACGCAGATGTAGGGAACACATGAGCAGATACAAGGAAGCAGTTCAGATACAACAGTTTCTGAACAGCGCGTACAGGAGATACAACAAGCATCTGCTCAGTGCGCTACCGATCTTACAATAGTTCGGACAGAGTTGGAAGGTCTCCGCCCGAAGATCTCCGCACCGACCGAGTGACTCGAGGGTGAGTCACGATGTTTGTGTTGGGGGGCCTGTTGGGTGTGGGATCCCCTAAGGCAAGTTTTGGGGCTTAAAGCCCAGATTTTGACAAAATCCAATGTAAAGACTCTGCATTTTTCGGGCGCGGAGCGCGAAGATTGTAAATGAGTCATAGGGTTGTCCGCTCTCATTTTTGTAATGTAATGTCGGCTTTAGAAATCTACCCATGGTTCGCGGACCATGGGATTGTATAAATAAAGTGAGGCTCTAAGTTGTAAATAAGTTAATGAAATTTAATTGAAGTAAGATATAATGATGAAGAATTGAGTCTTAGTGGAAGCATCGAGTTGTGTCTTTGGGTCGTAGAGTAGGAGAAGGCTCTGCGGCTGAGTGCGCAGAGGCCTAGTAGTCTGCAGTTGAGTGCACGGACCCATGTAGCTGAGTACGCAGGGCGGGTTGAGTCTGTAATATTTGGAGAAGTAATAAAGAGAAGTTTTACATTATTTATGTGTATCTTTTACTATTTTCTGCATTGAATGTATTGGGTATAAATTCCATTTCTGTTGTTTATATGATGCGCGAACTTATATGAATGTGTTGATAAAGTGAATATAAGGTAAAGTATCAGTTTACGCGAAGATAACTAACTGTTATAAGAAGATAAGTAAGATCTGCGGTGTAACTTGGGGAAATAGCGCAAATCGCTGCTGTAGCAATGCGAAAGCACCTCAGCCCCTGGTTACTGCTCCGCGAAGGCGATTATAACAGATCACGAAGGCCTCGCAGGCCAGGAAAGTGCACGAAGGTATTCACAGTTGGACTAAACCAACCCCTCAGACATCTCAAGGGTGCGGAAACTTGGTTCCAGCATCCCCCCATACTGCTTCGGGTAAGACCTCAGTTCGTGCTCCGCGGGCTGTTGCCGAAAGGGCCAATAGTACAGGGATTTGTTTGGCTAAATAACTCTGAACCTGGTTCAGGCCCACTCAAGCCAACAGAGAGCCACCGAGAGATGATACCTGAGTAGGTCCCCATACATCTGTATACACAAGCTCTAATTTTTCACTCTTCTTTTCTTTCCCAACTCTAAGGAATCAGACTCTCTTCTATTTTCCATAAACACAATTCTCACAGAATTTTAAATCAACATGCTTCAAACCTGGTAGCAAATTTCTTAAGTGAAGAATCTGCATCCCCTTCTCACTCATGTGCCCAAGCCTATGATGCCATAATTCTGTATCTGCTCCTGTAGAGGTTAAAGCATTAACAGAATTAGAAATACCATTGCATAAATACAATGTACCAACCTTTTCTCCTTTTGCTATTACCAGAGCTCCTTTAGTGACCTTCCAAGTTTTATCTATAAAAGTAGTTACACAGCCTTCACCTCCCAACTGCCCTATTGAAATTAGATTTTTCTTTAGATCTGGAACATGCTTTACCTCCTTTAATATCCATTTATTTCCATTCTATTGTTTTGTGAAAATTGTACCCATTCCAATGATTTTACAGGGTTTATCATCACCCAGTTGAACCTATCCAAAATCTCCTTGAACATAATCATGAAAATGTTTCCTATAAGGTGTGGCATGGAATGAGGCCCCTAAATCTACCACCCAGACATCAAAAATATTTTCTAATTAAAGAATCAAAGCATCTTGCAACACATCACCTGTCACATTCACTTCATGATTGTTTTCTTATTGTGCGTCTCCTTCTTTTCCCTTCCGAGACTTGCAATCTTTCTTCAAGTTTCCTTTCTTCCCGCATTTCTAGCACACTATCCCTGATCTAGACTTGGATCTGCCTTTCCTTGACTTACTGTGATATCCTGGGCTCTTTCCTTTTTCCATTTTTCTTCCCCTAGTCTCTGCAGTCAAAGCATTGCCTGATGTCTCACCGGAGCTTTTCCATCGCATTTCCTTGCTAAGGATTGCACCGACAACATCATCAAACTTTAAAGTACTAGATCCAAAGACAGAGTTACTAATGGCCATAACTAAACCATTCCAACTTTATGGAAATGAGCACAAAAATAACAGAGCCCTAACTTCATCATCAAAAGTTACCCCTACAGAACTTAACTGATTGGTAACTATATTAAATTCATTTAAATGATCAGCAATAGATCCACCTTCTGACATCTTCATATTAAATAAATGCTTCATAATAGATACCTTATCTGAGGCCGAGGGTTTTCATATAGTTTGGCCAATGCCGACATTAAACCCTCTGTTGTCGTTTCCTTTGAAATATTAAAGGCTACCGACGCCACTAGGCACAACTGTATTGTTCCAAGTGCCTTTCTGTCAAGAATATCCCATTATGTGTTTGGCATACTCATCGACTTCTTTGTCTTTCCGCTCAATGGTTGGTACAAATCTTTCTGGTACAAATAATCTTCTATCTGCATATTCCATAGCTGGTAGTTCTGGCCGTTAAATTTTTCGAACCTAAACCTACCATCTTCCGCCATTTCTACCACTCGAACCAGGAACCCTTCTCCCCTGCGAGTTTATCATCCAAATAGGCCTTCGACTCTGATACCAGTTGTTAGAAAATTATGTATTACAGAGCAATGAACACATAAAATATACTGCATAAATATAAACACAGAAAACACATAAAACAAGAGAGACACAGATATACGTGATTCACCCAATTTGGGCTACGTCCATGGGAAATAGCCAGTCCTTCCTTTTATATTATTCAGCAAAAATAAGAGATACAACCTGTAGCAGATCCGTTGTAATTCCCTCTTCGCTCTCACACAATCTCCTCTCTCTTTCTCACTCAGAATACAGATCTACATAGACGCAATACAATTCCCTCATATATAGCGAGGGGTTGCCTTCTAGGGAAAAAACCCCTAAATTAAACATAACTTCTACCGTCAGATTGCGGGTCCCCCTTGGACCCCCCTTGCAGTGCAAATATTACAGGCGACATTGCCGTCACATTACGAACTGGGGTCCAAGCGGTGATACCTCTGAATAAAGAAGATAATTAGGCTCCACACCCAATAAGAATCTCCCACTTTGCACAGCCCCAAACATCAAGGTAACTGCATAACCCTCTTTTCACATAACAACATTTTAATCCAAGTCTTTAATGATTTCAAATACTTACCTCGCGGTCCCTTAAAGAGCCTTCGTTCTGCTTCGCTATAACTGATATTTCTATTGATCGCGAACTCAGTAACAAAACTTCCAAGTGTGTGATCAATCCAATGATCCACAACCCACGCGATATTGCTTCCTGATTCCTCTAGACGTCGCACCAATTCGGGAGTCCACACTATAGGGCCGTTAAGACTCCATGTCCCTTGACTATTGGCTAATTTATACAGCCACTCATGTAGTTTGTTAGGGATGAAACAAAAGAACACATCGATTTCGTCTGTGTATAAATATCTCTGCAACCATTGCTCCTTGGATAATTTAGGGCTCCTGTTCTCTTGAGTCGCGAACACATGCACATTTCTGTCAATCCACTTTTCAATCTCTTTCTTTGTAGGAAGCCATTTATCACACATATCTTATATAGATCCCGGTCCCGGAAATAGAACCATTTGTTGGCTTAAGGCGGCCTGACTCAAGTTCAAAGTTAATTGCACCAACCAAAAAAACCCTAACTGCTAGCCCTTTCGGCAACAACCTGTATAGCGCAGGCTGCAGTCTCATCTGAGGCAGTATTGGGGGCTACTAGAACCAGGTTTCTGCATCTAGAGACCGTGTGATAAGTAATCTGAAGCCCTCGTAGCTCAGATCTGTCTTCGCACTGATCTATATCTTTCTATGGTCCACTACTGTAACTATACGAAATTGACTCTTAGACCTTCGCGGAGGTCTATGGTCAGACTTTTCAGACCTAAAAGACGCAAATTGCCAACTTCTGCGCAGTAAATAATAATCCTACATCTGCCTTTGGGCAGATCTACCTGCTTTGCACAATTATCAAAATAGATTTAACCATTACCTTCGCGACAACAGATTATTACTTAGTTCATGCATAGATATTAAATATTCAATAGATTTGTGCAACAATTATACTTTATTCCACAGAAAACAGATCATTAAGCCATAATGCATAACTTGAACAAAATTAAGAATAAGACACAGAGGCAAGATATTTGTTCCAAAATTAGTCTTTATTAGATTCAACGTTCAATTTACAGACTCTTCCACCCTGTGCACCCAGCTGCAGGGACCCGCGCACTCAACTGCAGATTTGCCAAGGTCTCCGCGCACTCAGCTGCAAGAGCCTTCCCCTTTTGCCTAAGTACAAGAAACAAAGTTTTCCTGCCTTAGCACTTGCCCAAAACAATAATCTTCTATCTTAGTTACAATACCATGGTCTGCGGCCTATGGGTGAGTCTCAAAACCCACCTATCACTTATCCATACAAGGGGCTAAAGCCCCTTTGACTCCTACTTAGCTTCGTGCTTCACTTCCACATTTCACGAAGACTTTACATTCTTTACAAAATTCTTCTAAAAAATTGGTTAAACAAACCCAAAATTAACCCTAAAGACCCTCTCCCAATACTATAGCTATGCTATATATAGTTATATAGTTATGTTACATACTATGTTATGTTGTATATATAAAATAGTTATAGTTATGTTATATCTTATAGCTTTATATATATATATAATTATAATTTTTCATTTTGAACTTTTAATTTAGTTAATATTTTATTTAAATACAATAAATTTTTTAAAACAAATTATTATATTTATTATTAAAAAATATTTAAAAGATAAATTTATTTAAATTTAAAATAAAAAATAAAATAAAATTTCTTATTTAATTTAATAGAGGTTTACCATGAACAACCATATTCATTATGTCAATCTAAAACTTCTAATTTATTTATTTATTGGTTATGGTTTAATTGTTTTGTTTAGGGACTTTTTTGGCATATTTCTATTATATTTGTTCAAATTTAAAAATATATTTTTAATAACAAAAAAATCATATTTTTTTTAAATTTATTTCACTAAATTCCTTTAAAAAACTTTAAAACATAAAATAATTAAAAAATAAAGTTTTTACCATAGAAAATATTTATAATGAACATGCTATCATTGCATATAACTTATACAATGAAATTAAAAAAAAAAAAAAAAATGAAAACATAAATTATAGTTTATTTGGGTGGTTTTCAAGGGTTTTCTTCGTGGTTTTTTGTGGTTTCCATAATTGTTTTTTTTGTAGTTTTTGTATGATAGATTTATTTTTTATTTTTTATTTTTATTCAAATTAATTTATTTTATTTTTGCAAAAACAAAATAAATAAAAGAGACAAAAATGATAGAAAACCTACCTTGGCTTGGGCCTGGTCATTTGCAGGGTCCATGGGCAGTTGGATTGAGTTCCTCTCTCGCTTGAGCTTAGAAATCTTCCATTGAACTCCTTGTTTTATGGTTGTCTTCCATCAAACTCCTTTTTTTCTCGGGGTTTGAGCAAAATGATTTGGGCATGTTGCAATTGGGTTTTTAATAAGACTCGATCGAACCATATAGCTTGATCAAGCCATAACTTTCCATCCAGCCTCTAACTTGGGTTAGAAAATGGCTCAATTAAGGGTTTGTTTAAACACTCAATTGAGTTATGTTTAAGCGTCTAAACAACTCGATCAAGTGTTTAAAAATTGCTTGATCGAATGCTTAAAATTGCTTGATTGAGTATTCCTTTTTCACCAAAATAGGCCCTCCCTTTGCCAAAAAGTATAACCCAACTTCATGCACTCACCCAACAACCATTTTGTAAGTAATTCTAACTTATGTTTTAAACAACCATCAATCTTTTTAATTAAAAAATTAGTTATTTATATTAGTTTGACAAAATAAATATAATCATTTATAACTCATTAAAATGCCTATATCAGTTGGAATCCACTACATGATAAAATTTATATTTGAACCATCCATTGATTAAAATGAAATTTGAACATTTTCCATTAATTTAAAAACTATTAAATCTACTAAAAAATACACATCTTTGAATGCTCAAAGTTACAATATTTTAACCATCATTTAACTTATAAAAAATTAATGAAAAAAAAAACCAAACTTAACATTAAGTAATATATGCAGAGGGGAAAAAATGAAAACAAAAATTAACCACTTGTATCGTGGTTAACTTTGGGCAAAAAAATACAAAACATTAAAAAAAAAAAAAAAAAAAAAAACACCTTATCCTTATCATTCTGCATTAACCTGCAAAACAAATTATTAAAATTCACACATAACAACATTTTGGAATCATCTTTAGAATTATTTATATCAATATATATATATATATATAAATATAAAAGATTACGCTGAAATCTAATTTTTCAATATTTATCTCCTAGCATCATAATGGTTAGATTTAATAAATTTTTATTTTATAAATTAAAAAACTTTTTTAAATATATAAAAAATTTATTTATTTTTTTATTAGATATTCAAAATACAAATTTATATTTAAAGTTAAAAATTCTAATAAATATTAATCAAATTTCAAATCAATTTCAACTCTTATAGGGGAGGGTCGCCAATACATGTGCGCCCTTCCCGCCACGTCACTTTACCACGCGTCAGGACACATGGAGCCGGTACGACACCTGTCCACCGTGGAGCTCCATGTGTTGGCTATCACCTCACTGCATAAAAAATCGGGTTCGCGCCATTTCACCGGTTTGTCTTGGCTCATTTCTGCGATGTTCCATTTTCCCTTTGTCTTTCTGCTTGGAGCCGGTTGTTGGGCGAAGCCCCCCGCCGAAGATGGCGCGGGACGGCCCTATAACCTGTGCGCATGGTGGTTTATTCGTGTGCTGGGGGAATTGTTTGTTCGGTTGACAGGGTTTGTGTACCTGCGCGCAGAGTCGTTTATTCGTGTGCTGGTGCGAAGGTTTGATGGAGTTTCAGGGTTTGTGGTTGGGACAGCGGTTCTGCTTTTCTTGTGCTTTTCCGCCTGGATTTCTTGGTCGTTCTGGAATGCCAGTTGTTTAGCATGGAATGGCGGTTGTTTAGCATTTCTCTGGTGGTGGTCTTATTCGGCGATTTTGTTGTTTGGGGAGGAGTCGGTCGCAGTTTTACTGAGCTCGAGGTAAAATAGGATTTTGTTGTTTTGCGCTGGTGTTTTTGGTGGTTTTCTGATCTCTAATGGCTTTTTTCTTCTTGTTGCAGGTGTGGAAAAGGTCGTTGCAAGTGTGGAGAAGGTCTGGCGAGCTCCGAGGAAGGTGGGGGAGGTCGGCGACCATCCATGGCCTGTAACCGGTAGGATTTTAATCCTACCAGCAATTTCTCTGTGTTTTTCAACACAAGCAACTCTATTTGGATATTTTGTAAACTTTCTATGGCATTTTATGGCATTTTTTTGCGGATTTTTTTCAGGGTTTAGGGTTTTAGGATATTTTGATCCTGTTTGTTGTTGAGGGTTTAGGGTTTTTGTGAAAATTTCATTGTTTTCTATGTTATTTTTGTTGTTTTAGCTGTTATTTTTGCCGCCCCATGCCCTCGGCCATCCCGTGCCCTCGGCCGTCCCGTGCCATCCTCGGCGGTGTGACCTATTTGTGCACTCTGTGTGCGCTCTGCCTGCTACATATGTGCTGTGTGAGTTATTTGTTGTTTTCGCTGTTAAATTTGCCGGCCCGTGCCCTCGGCCGTCCCGTGCCATCCTCGGCGGTGTGACCTATTCGTGCACTCTGTGTGCGCTCTGCCTGCTACATATGTGCTGTGTGAGTTATTTGTTGTTTTCGCTGTTAAATTTGCCGTCCCGTGCCCTCGGCCGTCCCGTGCCATTCTCGGCGAAGGGCTTCGCCCCACAGCCGGCCCCGAGCAGAAAGACAAAGGGAAAATGGAACATCACAGAAATGAGCCCAGACAAACCCTCGAAACTCTCTGTCGCTGCTCTCAATTGACTTGCATAACTTGTAAATTCATGTAAATTTCGAGTGGACTTGGCTTATTCTTGCATGTTAACGTTTGTGTTTTTATGGTTTGTACATTTGAAGCGAGCAGGAGGTGTTTCTAATTGCGAGTGTAGACCTCTATTCAGTGTTAAGTGATTGTGGACTTGCCCAGCACTGTCATCACATGATAACTGTTTTTGTTTCTAATAAAATTTATATGCTAAATATGTTCGATCTAACCCCTTATTGTTATGACTCTCGCCTCTGCTTACTTGGTGTGACTCTCACCATTGTTGTGACTTATAGCACATGGTTATTGCTACAACTTGCTCAATACTATTGTTGCAACTCTAAGAAGGGTGTTGTAACTTTGTGTCAATTATAACAATTCATTAGTTAACCAAACAATTGTCATATGTGAATCACTCATATAGTCAAACAATTGATCTACTCATGAAGGAAAATGAAAAAGGTGAATAGGTGCTTAGAAAAGAATTAATGACTAAGCCACAATTCGTCATATAGCTGATTAGGTTACTGTGCACCCAAATTTCTCTATCTTTTGGAAAGTTGATGTAACAAGATGGAACAATATGATTCTCATAGTTGTTCATCAACTGATTTGATTAATTTAGATACTCCCATCATTTTTACAAACACATATAAAAACACATGCTCTCTTTAAGTTGGGCAGTAGTAAAAAAATAGGCTAGCTAGGTGATTGATAAAAATCATAACTATGTTCTTTATTGTATTTCTAGTTTCCAGCAATGTAAAGTTCTTATTCATTCTAATTCAATCAATAACATGCTAAGTATAGAGTTCCTTACTACTAGTGCCTCGTATAAGGAGGTAGGACCCCTTCCTTAGCAAGGTATTGTTTGTACTTTATAGAGTAGTTGTAGTATCATACTTTATTTCCAGCAATTCTTCTCGCACTTAACTGCAACTGTTATATTTCCTTTACTGCAACTTTCAAGATCAATTGTTCTAACTCTAATAGTTTTTGAACTGTTTCTCTGGGTTGGTTGGCTCTAGCATCATAACCTGACCATGAAACTTTTACTAACATAAATAGAGTCAAGACAGAACTGCAAGATAATCTACGCATTTGAACAATAGCTATTGCAACTTTAATATTGTCAACTCCTTAACTGCCTTCTTGTCGCAACATGCTGAGTTATTCTTGCATGTTAACGTTTGTGTTTTTATGGTTTGTACATTTGAAGCGAGCAGGAGGTGTTTCTAATTGCGAGTGTAGACCTCTATTCAGTGTTAAGTGATTGTGGACTTGCCCAGCACTGTCATCACATGATAACTGTTTTTGTTTCTAATAAAATTTATATGCTAAATATGTTCGATCTAACCCCTTATTGTTATGACTCTCGCCTCTGCTTACTTGGTGTGACTCTCACCATTGTTGTGACTTATAGCACATGGTTATTGCTACAACTTGCTCAATACTGTTGTTGCAACTCTAAGAAGGTTGTTGTAACTTTGCGTCAATTATAACAATTCATTAGTTAACCAAACAATTGTCATATGTGAATCACTCATATAGTCAAACAATTGATCTACTCATGAAGGAAAATGAAAAAGGTGAATAGGTGCTTAGAAAAGAATTAATGACTAAGCCACAATTCGTCATATAGCTGATTAGGTTACTGTGCACCCAAATTTCTCTATCTTTTGGAAAGTTGATGTAACAAGATGGAACAATATGATTCTCATAGTTGTTCATCAACTGATTTGATTAATTTAGATACTTCCATCATTTTTACAAACACATATAAAAACACATGCTCTCTTTAAGTTGGGCAGTAGTAAAAAAATAGGCTAGCTAGGTGATTGATAAAAATCATAACTATGTTCTTTATTGTATTTCTAGTTTCCAGCAATGTAAAGTTCTTATTCATTCTAATTCAATCAATAACATGCTAAGTATAGAGTTCCTTACTACTAGTGCCTCGTACATTAGAAGCGAGCAGGAGGTGTTTCTAATTGTGAGTGTAGACTTCTATTCAGTGTTAAGTGATTGTAAACTTGCCCAGCACTGTCATCACATTATAACTGTTTTTGTTTCTAATAAAATTTATATGGTAAATATGTTCGATCTAAATCAAGACAGTATAGTGGTGTAGTGAATGCAGACCCATTAGAAGAGATTTACAATGGCACTTATTTTTTATAAGTTGTATGGTGTTCCTTTAGATAACGGTCCACTTATTGGAGCCATAAGTGAGTTTAGAGCTTTGTACAGTGCGCACATAATAACTTATAGAAATAGTTTTATCATAATTAATATTTTACAGAAAGACATATTCCATTGAAAATTTCTTATCAACACACAGTTAGGTTGCCACAAGAAATCACTACTAGGTTGTAAGCCAAAATGTTTCTGTGCCAAGAAAAAGATACAATCCATCCAAAATCCACATCATAATGTGGTTAGAACCAAAAACATATGACACCCCTATTCTTTATGGCCCTGAGAATCTTGAGTGCCAAAACTCCCCGAGTTACCTTCTTGAGCCAGGTAGGTTGGCCTACCAGTCAAGGGCTGATTAGGAAATGGTTGATTGATGCCATATGATTGATTCCAATTTGCAGCTTCCTACCATGGAGGTATTGAGTACCCATACCTCACATTTGCACTACTGACCCCTGCATTAAGTGGAGGTGTGTAATGAGCATACAGAGAATTGACACCAGCTCTGGTAGGAACAAGGCAAGTGGGTAAACCCTCGGTTTGATAGTGGGGCACTTGAATGTTTATGAGATCTTGGAATAATGGTGTATTATCTGCAATGGAGTCCAATGAGTTTGAAATAATCCTGGTTTCATCAGCTATTCTTGTATCGTTGATCATCCCTTGTTCCTTTTCAAGCATTTGTTGTGCCTTTCGTTTTTCCTTTTCCTGTCTTGCCATTTGCTTTTGTTGGTCCTTAACTTGCCTTGCTTTATCTCTTTCAATCCTTTCTTCTGCTCGCTGTTGTGCTGCAACAATCCTTGCTGCCTTCTTCTCCTTGACCATATCCTTCTTTTTCTGTTTTAATTCTTGCATTTCAAATTTCTTTTTTTCTGACTCAACTAACAGGTTTATATAGTCCTCTGAGGTGAGTAACTATGAGCTTCGGCCCAGACGAAGACTACCCGGTGCACCTTGCTTTTTTCTCATTGATACTCTCTCTACTGGTAGCTTTAGGAACCGTCCAAGTGTCTTCTCCACCCCTCCCACCTGCATGTCATTGCTTGGTACTTCCCTTTCAGTATCTGTTGGAACTGATTGAACCATATCATTATCTTCATTTGATGCCTCATTATGTCCTTCATCTTCTTCCATTGATCTATTGTCCACAAAAAAATGAACAATTTCACTGTTCAATTCTGCTGGTTGTGAGGGCATGTTCATGCTTTCTTCATTGGTTGCTGAGACACTATGTGCATTCATATTGATCATTGCTTCTGCTAGCCATGAAGGTGGGGTTACTTGGCTTGGCAATGTCAATTGGTCATTGTCAACTGCATGTTCAACAATATCATTAGCAATATCAGCAATAGGAATTTGATGTTCTTGAGTTGGTGGAACAATCTCCATGTTACTAGGAATTTGTTCATTGTTATATTGTGTTTCACATACAGTTTCATCATCTTCAGCATATAACTGTCCTTGAGACAGGGAAATCATATTACCAGCTGCAACAACATCATCTTGGTCATCTACTTCTTGCACTTCAACACATGTTTGGACATTCCCTTCTTCCTGACCATCCACATGAAATGCTTGGCTACAACCAGTATCATGCATAGCATCATAGTTCAGTGGCCAGATTCCTGTCCTCCTAAAGCCAGCCTTGATATTTAATGGTGTTAAAGCCCTTTTAAAAGCTTTACTTGCAAGCTCTGCTAGCTCAAACCTTTTCACCTCAACCCCTGGATTCTTTTCCATCCATGCAGCACGCTCCGACCTGAAATAGTTCTTGAAAGGGCCAAACACACTAACATCAAGGGGTTGCAGCCTATGAGTGGTATGAGCGGGCAATGTCAACAAGTCGATGCCTAAATTGTTTGCTTCCTCAATTGTTTGTACAGCCATGTGGCTCCCATGGCCATCTAATATCAAAAGGTGTCTATTATTAGGCGAGACGCCACCTGGTACCGATGCAGCAAAGTGAAAAAGCCAACTTAGAAACAGTTCTTTAGTCATCCATGCATGGGGATGTGCAGGCATGCATGCACCTGGTTCACAGTTCTGTATATAGTTTTTCAGTTGATTTTTACCTTTGAATAGATAAAATCCTGGGATTGAAGTACCAATTGCATTAACACAACATAAAATAGTTATCCACTCCCTGCTCTTGGGCAAAATCTTTGGCACATTTCGGCTCCCTCTCTTGGCAATTATCCGCATGCCACAATTCCTCCCTGCCTGTAAACCTGTTTCATCACAGTTCCATATATGGTCTGCTCCATAAGAATGTTTATCATAAGCACTAGAAAGTGTGTCATAGAATTTTTGCACAACTGCAGGGCGCAAATTTAATGCTCTGTCTCTGTCAAGGCCCTCAGCAGTACGCAATACAAGTTCTGGATGCCTTTTTTTAAACCCAAACCACCATGATTTACCAGGAAACCCATCTTTGAATGGGTTTGGCCTCCCTTGACAGATTTGAGCAACTGTTGATTTGAGTTGTATCAACTCTAGCCCATGTCCCAGTTGGGCCATCTCTTTACACCACTCAACCACCTCGGCCTCCTCATCCTCAGTCATAACTGTAAGAGGCCCTCTACGTTTTGTATGAGTCAGTCCATTTATCCAATAATGTATTGATGAGGGAGGAATACCATGTTTTTTTGCAGATGCCCGAACTGAGTATCCATTAAACTCTATGTCGTCAATTGCAACTAACATTTGTTCTTTTGTCCATCCTCTTATAGCACTGATCTTTTTAGTTGAGCTTGCCCCTTGGACAGTTGTTGATGGTTGTTCTGTGGCTGATGGTGTGTTAACATCAGCGGCTGTCACATGCTCATCTTCAACAATGTTCCCTGGTGCATTGCTGGCATCGACATCAGCTGGCCTGTCATCATCAGACGATGTGCATCGCAGCTGTGCACCCCTTGTCACTCTCCTGCCACTTCTCCTTGTACGAGCAGAGTAACTTCCTTTTGCCATAGATGCAACAACCTGTAAAATTATTGCATGCATTTAGACATTAGAATATATGTTAAATTATGCTTTATTACTTCTGCAAAAATTACTTTTCCTCTATTACAGGAAATTATCAACATGTATGTTGCATTTAGACATTAGAATATATGTCAAATTATGCTTTTTTACTTCTGCAAAAATACTTTTCCTCTATTACAGGAAATTGTCAACATGTATGTCATTGTTTTCATAATGAGAGCAAATGTTTCACTTTCATAGGGCAGTGTCAGGATATGCGTATACATTAGGATACAGAGCTTGTTACATTAGGATATGCGTATACAGTGATTACAGTCTATCCATATGTATTACATTAGGATATGCGTGTACAGTGATTACAGTCTATCCATATGTATTGATTATGTATTACATTAGGATATGCGTATACAGTGATTACAGTCTATTCATATGTATTGATTATGTATTACATTAGGATATGCGTATACAGTGATTACAGTCTATCCATATGTATTGATTATGGAGAGAACGGTACTCTATATACCAATAAGAAAAAAGGTATTTATATAATAGGAATGACTAAGAGTGAGAACCTCGGGATATCATGTTGTATATTGATTAACTTGTCACCTTTGTATCTTATCTAAGATTATGACAAGCTATGCAATTAGAACACAGTAGTTACACATGACTCTTTCTAACCATGCTTGTTTACCTAATCACTTGCTTGTCTCATTCTCATTACACTCGGCATAAGTAATAGCACAGATATTTTACAAGTAACATCATCTAAAGGTTGACCTATCAGTGCTAACCTAAGAAATACATGTATAGATATGATAAAGTACCTGTATCACAGGTTGGTTATCTCCCTAATAGACTGGATTCAGCTTTAATATACATATAACATATGTAATTATACAGAGCTTTGTTCTAGCTCACTCATAGATAAGGGTGAACTGAAACCATGCTTAGATACTAATACGAGCTTTTTAGTGTATAGATCTTACTAGTGATAAGATGAATGAGATGTATTCAATAGGTTCAATTCCTGTAAGCTAAGGTTCAATTCCTGTAAGCTAAACAAGCTATGACTACAGTACTAACACGACATACGTAACCTCTGTGATATGTAAGCTGTAATCACTATCACATTTGATTCTATGGTCTCCTAGGTGTCATAGACAATTGGTTTTACTTCAGTTTAATTGAGTTTCATTGCAGTCATTTATTTTTTATATTTTTCATATAATTTATTTAGTTATTTTGAATATTGTGAAGAACAATCTCTGCTCCAAGATTTCTCTCCATTATCTGTGACTTAATTTACAGTGCTGAATTATGTAAATCCCCATTCCTTTGGTCCAACTTTTACAACTTCGTATGGCTCGGGCTCTCCATACCCTAAGGTCTCGAGCTCAACGAGGTGAAAAGATATGAAGGCCAATAAGACTGTCATCTGCTGTGTTACTTATAATTGTGTTTTCTCATTATCTAAAATCTTACAGTCATCTAATCCAATAAAGAGAAATGGTCATCCACTCGGGCTTCCATTCTAAGAAACCATTCCTCAGTTCTATGGTCCATTCATCAGTAGTAGAAATTCACTTATTTGCATTCTTTCGACTCAATATCAAAATTTTTGCTTTCTCAATAGCTTCATGCTTCTGAAAATACATGTCTTTCGATTATGTTTCAATGTGATGTCTCAATGATGATTGTCAAGGTCTGAAAATATGTGAAAAATTACTAAGTTTATCGGAGTCATTAAAGTTACAATTCATTTTTGTTCTATGTTTTAACTCATTCTGCATAGAACCCAAGCCATAATAATCGCTCAATTCCTGTAAGCTAAGGTTCAAGGTTCAATTCCTGTTAGGTAAACAAGCTATGACTACAGTACTAACACGACATACGTAACCTCTGTGATATGTAAGCTGTAATCACTATCACATTTGATTCTATGGTCTCCTAGGTGTCATAGACAATTGGTTTTACTTCAGTTTAATCGAGTTTCATTGCAGTCATTTATTTTTTATATTTTTCATATAATTTATTTAGTTATTTTGAATATTGTGAAGAACAATCTCTGCTCCAAGATTTCTCTCCATTTTCTGTGACTTAATTTACAGTGCTGAGTTATGTAAATCCCCATTCCTTTGGTCCAACTTTTACAACTCTGTATGGCTCGGGCTCTCCATACCCTAAGGTCTCGAGCTCAACGAGGTGAAAAGATATGAAGGCCAATAAGACGGTCATCTGCTATGTTACTTATAATTGTGTTTTCTCATTATCTAAAATCTTACAGTCATCTAATCCAATAAAGAGAAATGGTCATCCGCTCGGGCTTCCATTCTAAGAAACCATTCCTCAGTTCTATGGTCCATTCACCAGTAGTAGAAATTCACTTATTTGCATTCTTTCGACTCAATATCAAAATTTTTGCTTTCTCAATAGCTTCATGCTTCTGAAAATACATGTCTTTCGATTATGTTTCAATGTGATGTCTCAATGATGATTGTCAAGGTCTGAAAATATGTGAAAAATTACTAAGTTTATCAGAGTCATTAAAGTTACAATTCGTTTTTGTTCTATGTTTTAACTCATTCTGCATAGAACCCAAGCCATAATAATCGTTCAATTCCTGTAAGCTAAGGTTCAAGGTTCAATTCCTGTTAGGTAAACAAGCTATGACTACAGTACTAACACGACATACGTAACCTCTGTGATATGTAAGTTGTAATCCCTATGAAGCTGATGATCGAATAATTCCTGTAAGCTAAGGTTCAATTCCTGTAAGGTAAGCAACCTGTGACATTGATTAGATGGATACGACTGTATTCAATAGGTTCAATTCCTGTAAGCTAAGCTTCAATTCTTGTAAGCTAAACAAGCTGTGACTACAGTACTAACACGACATACGTAACCTCTGTGATATGTAAGCTGTAATCACTATGAAGCTGATGATATAATAAGCTAGAACACATACATAAACTCTGTATAAAAAAGGTTAACTGTAACTGTATAGGTTAACCATAACCCTATGGACAGAACTGTAATGTAAGAAATCTGATAAATGAAAACAATGAAAACAGAACTGTAAGAAGAATGAGTTGTAATTCATATAACTAACTTGAATATATTGGCCACTGTTTTGTGATGTTGTCTTCAAGTTTGCTGAATAGTTTGAAAGCATAAGATGCAACTTCAACAGTGGGTGGACTTCTTTTATAGTTTTGGGGACTTGATTTTAATTGGTGGACATGGATGCACATGGATTGCAATGGCTTCATTTTGAATGTGTGGTATGGATTTAATTTGATGTGATCTAATGGTTGGGAATTGTTTATTTGTTGATCCATGTGCTTTGATTTGTTTTAATGAGAAATAGAGTGAGTTTGGTGTCATTTATTGCAGTTATTGGGTCTGGGTGTCATTTATTGAACAAAGTGGATTTAATTGTTATTGGGTTGGGTGTCATTTATTGAACATAGGGTGTTTAGTTGTTGAACAACACAACAGTTATGGCTGACATACATTCCTTTTGTTATGTGCAGGTAGGCATATTTATTTGGGATGCAAAGTTGCAGTTCTGAATGTTTTGTACTTCTGGAATAGACCAGTTTGGAAGCCTTTATGGCTCTAGCCGTTTTCTACTTGGGTCAATATGTTTTGCAATATTAAGTAGTAAAATACTATTTATGGACAGTTGTGGGCCCAGTCAATGTATGGGTGATTTTTAGACATAATTTAATACTTATTTATACATAATGTTATTTATTTCTGTTTAAATTTTGGTTTCAAAAGTCTTAATCACTGGTGGTTTGGTGGGACCAGTATTATATCAACTACTGGTCCCTGCACAACATTAGGAATCTCTCCCCTATATAGAGTTCAATTTTAAAAGGAATTATATATATATATATATATATATATATATATATATATATATGAGTTTTCTAAAGAAATTGAGGAATTGTCTTGACTATAAAAAATCGGTGGAATCCCAGTGAATTTTTTTTTTTAAATCTTGCAATAAGAGTGTTTGAACTATGTTTTGGATGGTGGAAATAGATTCAACACCATCAAAAACTTCTAAAACACCCAAAATATTGAAATTTGACAATTATAACTTGGATTTAGAAAAATTTCTGCCAAAATTTATCAAGATATAACCGAAATTTCTATAATTTTCAAAGCAAAAAGCAATCTAATAAAACTATAACACATATATAACAATTATTTTTTTAAATCAAACATACCAAAAAAACAAAAACGTAAAGGTTGAAGGGAAGATCACTAACATAATATCACAAAAATATTGAAGGAAACGAATGGCGTAGATGATTAAAGGGAGGAAAAAAATCACAATGCCTGCCATAATATTCCACCGTTTCGTTATCTGCTTGGATACGCATATCACAAAAACAATCAATAAATGAAAAAGCAAAGATGACAAAATTTACTTGGGGGAAACATTACAGAGAAAAAATTGCATTAGATTGAGACATATCATTATTTTGTCACGCCCAGATCCGTGCAAGATGGTCTTTATTAACGAATGGTGAACAGTGGAATTCACAAGGCATCTGAGAACCATCAAATTTACTGTACTTAGTCAATAGCAGTACCATCCAAATTTGGATAATTATAATTAAAAAAATTACTCATTCAGAAATCGTACTCACAAAATTTTTGAATATATATTTAGAATCACTTAGTCAATAACAGTACTATCAAAATTTGAATAATTATAATTAAAAAACAAATTACTCAGTCAATAATCGTATTCACAAAATATTTGAATATATCTTTTGAAAGCTGTAGTTTAATTAGATTGTTTTTTTATTGAATTGAGACTTCTGTGATCCGTATTAATTTGTTGAGGAATTTTCGGCAAAAATCATGAAGATTCCTCAACAAATTGTTGTTTTGTTTGGGAAGTTATAGAAATTCTTGTCATATTTTGAAAAAAAATGGTAAAGATTTTTGTAAATTTAAGTAAAAGCTGTTAAATTTTATAATTTTAGGTGCTTAAAAAGTTTTTGATGGCGCTGAATCCATTTTCACCGTAAAAATATGATTTAAACACTGTCTCCATAAAATCTTTTAATTTTTTTTTACCAAAATTCCAACCATTTTTAATCGTCCAAACAATTCCTCGACTTCAATTCCATTTAAAAATACAATACTATATTTTACACAATCAATAACTGTAACCACACATTTTTTTGAATATATATATATGATCTATCGGATTCGAATCGTGTTGGACACTCAATTTCGAAAATGACTTGAAATGGGTCGAATCATGTGTTGTGGATAAGATACATGCACTGCATTGACAAAACGTTGCGAAGAAAATCAAAATGCAAATTGCAGCCATCCCATCTGAAAAATTGACAGTTTTCTAGAAAAAAAATTCAATTTGAATAGTATTAAGGATAAAGTTTCTAGAATGTGAGGTTTTTAAGGGTTAAGATTGAAGCATTAATATACTGCAAATTGATTAGTGTAGATTCATTTTTATGGTTTCAAATTTATTATAGTTTTATAAATACAGGTTTATTTATTATTATTTAAAAAATTATAAGTAATTATCAAATTAGTAATGAAAATAATTATCACTAATTACTGTTTGAGAATGCAGGCTTATTCACCATTGTTATTTAAGAAAATTATGGAACTATAATAATAAGAGAAAAATTTCATTTAGATTGCCCACCATTATTATTCAAAAAAATTATGCCGCTGTGATTTTCACCCTTACCAGATGCTTCGAAATATTAAAAAATTAATCTATTTATGTTTACTTAAAAAACAAACTCTGAATCAAGCAAAGAGACATTTTAATACATGGATCATACCCAAAATTAAGTATATACGACAGAGAATTAAGTAAATTTCCATTTATTTACACGTAAACCATCACATCCCTCTGTGAAAAGTAGGGCGGTTTATGTCGAATTTATGGACCGAATAAATTCAGATATTGTAATGACCTGAAGGCTGCAGAGATCAAAGCGTGAGCTTTCTTTCCCCACACATGTGGGCATTCAGACACTGACACTGATGCAGCTACGCGTCCTTACAGAAAGGGATGTTGTTAAGTATTGTGGAATATAAGGAAGCAGACAAAACTGTCCCAGTACATTACAAGACGAATTTTGAAGCCGACCCTTGAAGGAAAATGATAAGTAGCACTGCAGGGTAGCATTGCAGGCCAAGTTAGTTCATACAAAGGTAATGTGCAATTTCTACACTGTCAACTCCATATGATTTGCTTTGCTTAGTAAAGAAACGATAACATTTTCAGTATTCAGCACAAGAGACCATTTGGGGAGATCAACTGTTCAAGGAAATAGCCAAGCTCTACTGCAGGCTAAGTTCTCACATTCAAAGGTAAATTAAGACTGCCCATATTCTTAATTCCAGATGAATTTTCAAGGCCATGATAACCCATTTTCAGTATTCAATCCAGTTTAGACCATTTGGGGAGATCGACCCTGCAAGGAAAACACCAAGCTCTACTGCAAGCGAAGTTGTCGCATGCAAAGGTAATTAACAGTGCCCACATTCTAAATTCCATGTGGTTTCTTTATTAAGGGAAGGATAATCCATTTTCAGTGTTCAATCCATTTTCAGTGCTCAGACGCACAAGAAACCATTTGAAGATCAGATTGATCCTTCAAGGAATATGGCAAGTTCTACTGCAGGCCAAGTTATCACTTGCAAAGGTGATTATCACTCCCCACATTCCAAAAGTTTCCATATGATTTGTGTATTAAGGAAATCATATTCCGATTTCAGTATTCAGCACAGTGAATGTATATAACTTAATTTCTAGTTGTTACATATTATATGGCTCCAATTATATAGATGCTACTCTTGTTTTCAATCATTTATAAATGGGTATTAGAAAAATATTACGTAGTTCAGGCTTTTATGGATTTTTCTTATGGCATCCTGGAAACGTATCTATTATTCTGAAATCGTCCTTAGTATCCCACATCAAGGATTGGTCGTTATTCAGTGGCATATAATCAATCCTCCTTGGTATCCCACATCAAGGATTGGTCGGTATGAGTGGCATATAATCCCAACCTTCCATGATACTTAATTCAGTGGCGAACATTCCATGATACTTAATTCAGTGGCATATAAGCCCAATATTCCATGATCCTTGAGCCAACAGGGGGGCTACAAGTGGGTAATCCTTGCCATTAATATCCTGTATATACCATGATCCTTATCTCATACATACTATAATCTTTAGATTGGTGCCTTATATTAATACCACAAGTAGGATATCGCCACAAGTAGGATATCAGAAAAGACAATCACAAGGGATCACAAAGGAGTTGTGTCTCTTACTAATACTCAATTTTATGAACTTTATATAATACCCAATACTTGTAAACATTATAATATCTAATCCTTTACCCCAATGGGTACAGCTTAGTGCCTTCTACTAATGCCATGATCTTTACGCACAATATGCCAATGGGGCACCTCGGGTCCTCCCACTACTACCTCCTATATACCATGATCCTTGTGGAAGCAGCCATAAGGGAGCTGTGTACTTATGGCTGTGCTTCATACTAATACCATGATCCTTATGCAGCTCCCTACTAATACCATGATCCTCCCTACTAATACCATGATCCTTAGGTCAATGAGGCAGTTTGGGACCTCCAACTAATACCCCAATATTTTATGATCCTGCCCAATAGAAAAACAATCACAAGGGAGTGGTGCCCCATAATAATATCATATCCTTATAAACCTCCCTGTAATAATATCAAATCCTTATAAACCTGATGCCAATGAGGGCAGTTTGGTTCTTCCGTACTAAGAGCCCCAATATAGTATATCATAATCCTTCGCCGTGAGAGCAGCCAACTTGAGAGCGTCCCACTAACAACCCCAATATATTATGATCACTTCCCATGGGAGCATCAACAAGGGACTGGTACCTCTAATTAATACTATAATCTTCGGTTCTTTTTACCAATACCCCCACTATTTTATGGTCATTCCCAAGGAACAACCACAAGGGACTTGTGCTTCCTAATAATAAAATGATACTTACGAACCTTATGCCAATGTGATAAACTAGGTGTTTCTTATGAATGGTCCTAATCCAACAAAATCCTTGCCAACGGGAGCAGGTACAATGGAGTTGTGCCTCCTACTAATACTATAACATTCCCCTAATAGGGGACTCTTGGGGTTTCCTACAAATACCTCAATATACCATGATTCTTCTCAATGGGAGCAGCCATAATAGGGGAATCTTGGTGTCTCCTACAAATACCCCAATATACCATGATTCTTCTCAATGGGAGCACTTACCATGATTCTTCTCAATGGGAGCACTTACCATGATTCTTCTCAATGGGAGCACTTACCATGATTCTTCTCAATGGGAGCCAGCCATAATAGGGGAATCTTGGTGTCTCCTACAAATACCCCAATATACCATGATTCTTCTCAATGGGAGCACTTACCATGATTCTTCTCAATGGGAGCAGCCATAATAGGGGAATCTTGGTGTCTCCTACAAATACCCCAATATACCATGATTCTTCTCATTCTTCTCAATGGGGGCACTTCTAATGGGAGCAGCCATAAGAATGCTAATAGGGGAATCTTCGTTTCTCCTACAAATACCCCCAATTTATGATTCTTCTCAATGGGAACAGCCATAAGAATGCTAATCATGATTCTTCTCAATGGGCCAGCCAGCTTGGTGTGGTGTTGCCAACCCCAAATATGCCATGCTCCTTCTCAATGGGAATAGCCACAAGGGAGTGGTGCCACCCACTAATATCATGCTCCCTACCAATACTCCCATTCCCCCAATATCCCAATATGCAATTATCCTTCCCAATCAAAGGAGTGGTGCTTCCAATTAGTACTATGATCCTTGTGCCAATGGGGATGCTTGCTGTATTTTATTAATGGCCTCAATATACCGTGATCCTTCCTAATGGGACTAGACATGAAGAAGTCGTGCCTCTTACTAATACCATGATCATTATTATCCTTTTGGCAGTGGCAAGCAAGTGGTGCCTCATACTAGCATAATGGTTGGTTGGTAAACCTTTTTGATATCCTTAAAATACCTGAGGGGGCAGTATCGTATGGTAATACTTGCAGTATACTATGATTCTTATATCCTTATGCCAATGTTTGCAGCAACAAGGGACTGGAAGTGAGTGGTGCCTCCATAGTCCTAATGATCCTCCTTTAAATAAACATAAGGACTGGTTTCTCCTTTTAATATTCCTAATAGACCATGACCCTCGGGACCTTATGTCCTTATCACAAACGGGAGCAGTCACAAGGAAGTGATCCCTCTTACCAACATAATGGTTGTTTGGTTACTCATAAAAACCATTAAGCTTCCTCTATATCCTTAAATTGCTAATAAATATTGATAAGCTTCAAACGAGGAATGAACATCAGAAGAATTATAAATACTTTTTGGGCTATTTAGGAAGTGAAGGTGCTGAAATTTTTCTGCCACATCAACTCTGATATTGCTAATGATCTTTGTTGTAGTGAAACTTTTCTGCCATGTCAACTCTGATATTTCTAATTATCTTTGTTGTAGCTGCTGTTGGTTGGGGACCTGGGCAGCCTTTGAAGATTGAAAAAGTGGAAGTGGCACCTCCACAAGCAATGGAAGTCAGGATCAAAGTGTGCTACACTGCCTTGTGCCGCACAGACCTTGTTTTTTGGGAAGCAAAGGTAAACTATAAACAAAACTAGCATAGGTAGAATCAATGTAAAGTTTCCATCTTAACTCAGAATCTATTATCAGTACTCGAAATGTAAACTTCCATTTTTTTAACCTCACATGCTATTGAATAAATATTGAGATGCATCGGCGTTGCACTTGTCTTTATTAATCTCTCTTCATCAATTCCTTTTCATTCTTAATAGATCCAACTTTAAGAGGTTAAGATGGATCTATGTCACCTTAGTTCACTTTAAAGAGTTAAAGTGAAAAGATTAAGATGGATTTATGCTAATTTAGATCCATCTTAAACCTGGATCTTTTTAACATCTTTTTAACAACTAGAGGTTTCTGCTTGGATTGTTTTGACTCCTCAAAAGGCTTAGTCCATCTGCGATGGATGTTTCATTAGTGTTACACACTCAGAGACATACACATGGACATCTCCTCCACCAGGACCGTGGAGAACTCATATTTCTTTGGGTGCAATTAATTTTTCTTGGTGAGTCCATCTGCGATGGATGTTTCATTAGTGTTACACACTCAGAGACATACACACATGGACATCTCCTCCACCAGGACCGTGGAGAACTCATATTTCTTTGGGTGCAATTAATTTTTCTTGGTGAGTCCATCTGCGATGGATGTTTCATTAGTGTTACACACTCAGAAACATACACACGTGGACATCTCCTCCACCAGGACCGTGGAGAACTCATATTTCTTTGGGTGCAATTAATTTTTCTTGGTGATGAAATGTCTATTACTAACAACTAGAGGTTTCTGCTTGGATTGTTTTGACTCCTCAAAAGGCTTAGTCGATCTTGGGGTTAAGATGGATGTTTCATTAGTGTTACACACTCAGAGACATACACACATGGACATCTCCTCCACCAGGACCGTGGAGAACTCATCTTTCTTTGGGTGCAATTATTTTTTCTTGGTGATGAAATGTCTATTACTGCTCTGGTTGCAACTCATCTTTCTTTGGGTGCAATTATTTTTTCTTGGTGATGAAATGTCTATTACTGCTCTGGTTGCAGGGTCAAACGCCTCTCTTTCCCCGCATCTTTGGTCATGAAGCAGCTGGGTATTCACTCTGTTTTTTCCTATGACAATAATTATTAGGTCATAATTATTCAATCATAGTATTTCATGGGAAAATTTTCGTGTGATTGATTGCCTGCTAATTCTGGCAATTGTTGACACAGAATTGTTGAAAGTGTTGGAGAAGGGGTAACTGACCTCAAGCCGGGTGACAGTGTGCTTCCTGTATTTACTGGAGAATGCAAGGAATGCAGACACTGCAAGTCAGAAGAGAGCAACATGTGTGATCTGCTAAGAATTAATACTGAGAGAGGGGTCATGATAAGTGATGGAAAGTCAAGGTTTTCCATCAATGGAAAGCCAATTTACCACTTCCTTGGTACATCGACTTTCAGCGAGTACACTGTTGTGCATGTCGGTTGTGTTGCCAAAATTAATCCGAAGGCTTCTCTTAGCAAAGTCTGTATTCTAAGCTGTGGTGTCTCTACAGGTAAAGTACTTTCTGATATTTTTGTACCAGATTTTTTTAAATATTTTATTTTATTTCGAATTTTCTTAGAGAAAACGCCCTCCGAATTTTTAATATCAGCAATATTTAGGACTATAGTTGCCCATATACACTAAGCAGTTACATAGATTGTCTAAAAATCCCAGATGATAGTATCTCTTCTCATGTTAAAACAAACTTCAAGACCTCACTTTTAAGCTGGATAGCACAACTTTTTATTACCCTTTTACACTGGTAAAAGGATTCTTGAGAATGATAACGGAGGGACTTAGTTAAGATTCTCTGGTTGGTTAATCAATCCGTGATCTTATTTGGAGGCCTTTATACATGTCTGAACTCCCATCCATCGAGATTCAAAACACTTTTTTCGCTTTTTGTATGGAAGAGACCTTGTTGCCCATCTCCCACCAGCAGTTAAATATTTTCCCAATGCTATTGGTTATAATAAGTCTCTATTCTCGATAGAAAATCACCATTTTGAGTTTTGCATCCTTGCTATGCCATGCCCAAATACGATGCCTTCCATCTTTGCCTGATTTTGAAAAACTTGGCTTACAGTCCTCCAATGTAACCATGCACATCTCTAAACCCCATGTCCAGCTTCCTCAGTGTTGCCCTGAGCAATATGGCCTGCCCTTGTATATCGTTCACTCTGGTTGATTGTTTTAGATTTGTTATCCAAAAACTTGCCTAACATAAGTGGAATGTGACCATGTTTATCTCTAAACACTCCCCTGCCCTTGCAAGGCTTGGGTTACCCTTTGGATGCTCCATTAATATTGAATTTAAAGCATGCCTAACGTTCCTCCATTGTGACCATGTTCATCTTTGAACCTCCAATGTCCCTTCCCCAGGGCTGGTCTGTGGAAGGCATGGCTTGCCCTTGGATGCCCTCCATCTCTGCTTGATTGTTAGATATGGATTCCAATATCTTGGCTAAAATCTGTGTAATGTGATCAAGCTCGTTTCTAAACATTCCCCTGCCTATGCATTGCCTGGTTTGCTCCTGGATGCTCCATCAAAGATGGATTTAACCCATGATGAGTGACTTCGAGTTTGCAATCTGCCTTTCTTAGCCCCCCGTCTGCTCACGGAAAAATTGCGCTTACTGGACTTGTTGAAGGTATAAGTAATTTCAAGATGATAATGAAGAAATACTTGACATAGTTGAAATTGTATAATGTTCTACAGAGTGGATAATTCAATTCTCAGGAAGTGTTGTTGGTTGCACTGAATAAAATTAACCATGATGGTTTCCTTGATTGGATTGTTGTAAAAAAACATTTTTGTTGTGGAAACAGGGATGGGTGCTACTTTGAATGTGGGCAAACCAAAGAAGGGTTCGACAGTAGCAATATTCGGCCTAGGCAGTGTTGGGCTTGGTGTAAGTACCAGTAACAATGGTTTCGCCCCTTTTTCTTGGTCCATGTGTATACAAATTAGTATATACAGTAGGTCTAAAGTTTGTAAACTTATTTTTTTAAGGATTCTCATTAGTTCACTGTTCTGCCCACAAGCCTGCATTTTCTTTGGGATCAATGTACAGAGTATATATATTTTCTTTGGGATCAATGTACAGAGTATATATATATGTGTGTTTTTTCTCTGATCCTTCTGAATTACACAGGCGGCCGAAGGCGCAAGAATTGCAGGAGCTTCTCGAATAATTGGAATCGATTTAAACAGTGACAGATATGAACAAGGTTGTATACTTTCCCATTTCCATTATTCAATAATCTGTGTAGAGATATTGAGTGTAAAATTGTCTTTCTAATTCGTTGTCTGAATCGTTTCTTGTAATCTTTCGTTTCCCAGCGAAACTATTTGGCGTAACGGAATTTATAAACCCTAAAGACTACGAAAAGCCTGTTCAAGAGGTATGTTGAGCCGCCTACAATTACGTCCGATTTCTGTCGTTCAAATGGGAATATGTTTTAACACATGGAATAGTTGCCTCACTTACGAAGCGAGGTACTTGGTGGTCTGGGCGGGGAATGATGTTCCTGTGTCATGGGATAGATCCTTTTTAACCTCGTTGAAGGGAACACAGAGGGTTTTCATACTTAATATTTTAATAATAATCAGATTCATTTTAACTACAGATTGTTGCAGGGAGAGAACACAGAGGGTTTTCATATTTAATATTATAATAATAATAATAATAATCAGATTCATTTTTTTAACTACAGACTTAGCCAGGGATCAATTTTTTGGAGGTACAAATCAAATCTATTTTATCCATAGTTACGATGAATCTATATTAGTTTTCTCTCTGCACACTATTTATAATTTTTCATTGTTTAAATAACATTTTTGAATGCTTAAAATGATTCAATGCCTTGAAAATCCCCTTAAATCCCCTTAACTACTCTGATTATGTAGACTACACAATTTAAATTTACAATTACAACAACTCTCTATTAAATTTTAAACAAAATCAACAAAAAGACGAAAATTTAAAATAGTGAAACTGCTTCAAATATTTTGCCATAACAATTTATTTTTTCAGTTACTATATATAATATATATAGTTTCTTTATGTATGCCTTTTTAGGCTTAGCAGTCAAATAGTTGGGGTCTTAAATGATTCAATGCCTTGAAAATCCCCTTAAATCCCCTTAACTACTCTGATTATGTAGACTACATAATTTAAATTTACAATTACAACAACTCTATTAAATTTTAAACAAAATCAAGAAAAAGATGAAAATTTAAAATAGTGAAACTGCTTCAAATATTTTGCCATAACAACTTATTTTTTCAATTACTTGATATAATATATATATATATAGTTTCTTTATGCATGTTTCTTTAGGCTTAGCAGTCAAATCGTTGGGATCTTCACTGCGTGGAGGTGGGTCCCTTGTCCCACAAATAAAGAGTCTCATACACCAATTTTATTTGATAAAGGGTCTCATACATCAATTTGGTGTTTAGCTTGGATGTGACCTTAAAATTAGATAATAATAATGATAATATGTATAAAGAACTACAAATATTAAATATTGAGACTAATAATAATAATATCCATTTTTAAGGTCACAGCCAAGCAAGACACCAAATTGGTGTATGAGACCCCCTTGTTTGTGGGACAAGGGATTCACCTCCGCGCAACGATTTGACTGCTAAGTCTACTAAGGCATACATACTCTACCCCTCTGGTTTTGAACTTGAGACCTCTTAAGAGAAAACACATGTTTTTTTTTTTTTTTTCTAGGTAAAGTCTACTTCTATATTAAGGTAAGAAAAATATTTACATGGTTTACATCATCCGAGGGGGCCGTGGCCCGCCCTCTAACAGTAACAACCTGGACAGACTATCGATCCACTGAGACAGAGTTACAAAAACTTGTCCATTTGAGTTCCTTGGACAGCAGACATTTTGAACATGGACAGACAAAATACAGACCCTTTTTACTTCATTGACTCTAACCTTTAACGGGCTAACTATACTGACTAGAAACAAACAGCCATGGTAAGGCTGAGAACTAGGACTGAAAATAACCGAAATGTGAACCAACAAAGACATTAACAACTGTGCAAAAAACCTTGAGAAGAGCACCCGAGTAGGTTCAAGTTGGGTGGCTGGGCGACGCTGGCGGCTTCCCCTGCTGCGGACTGGGCGGATCGAGCCATATAACGAACTCATCACCAATCTGAAGTTGCCCATCTGAACCCGGTTGGATGGAGTCATGTCCCTCGTCTCTGCCCTGAGCACGATTGAACATCGGCGGAATTTCTTGCACTGACTCGGCTTGGGCCGAGTCCTCCTGAACCAGAACTTGCTGAGGCTGAACAATCTGCTCTATGGCATCCAGGGGACGGGGCGCACGATAAACCCTGCCATGCATGTCCCCCAGGAGTATATCGCTGCCCTGGATGCTTGCTGAGGCAGGGGAAGACGAGGAGGGGTCTTCAGGTGCCGCTTCCGAAAGATAAACTGAGAAATTGACAATTACATCAGACTGGATGAGTCTTCTAGGAATTCTGAGGCGGAATGTCTGGTATGTATCATGCAAAACCAGAAACTCCTCCTCAGAACTGGATGACGAGGGGGGCACAACAGCCATGGGAGCGATTGGGTGCGGCTCCTCCATTTTAGTTGCAATTCGAGTCCCTGATCTACCGCCTCGTCGAGGCACACCTCTGCTACGCATCATGGCTCCTAACGCAAGGTCTTTGAGGCGCTGCTCAACCACCTTGATTCGGCACTCCGGAGAATTCCCTTGCCAATTTCCAGCGTCGAGTGGCTTGCCCTGTACATTGCAAGTCTGGGCATTCCTACTAAAGAACAAATTCCTTGCAGTCACCGTAGGCAGAGGGCATGGCTCCATCATGCTTGAGCGCATCGAGTTCAGAGCAGCCTCGCTTGGCTTGAATACGCCGTCCTCCTTGTTCTGAACCAACTTAATACCGTTTGCCATGAGCATTGAATTAAATCCTGTCTTCATCGCTGGAATGTACATACCTGTCCTCTCGGCCTTGTCACAGATGTTGAGGCGAGTGCTTGCCTTAATGGCACGTAATGACACCCACATCCGGGTAGAAAACACATGTTCTTAACAAATACATAACAATTTATTTTTTTCAATTATTATATATATATATATATATATAGAAATATTATATTTTTAAAATGTTTTGTTTATGGATAAAATTGTCTGCTCTAAAATGTATTTAAGTAATTTAAATATATATTACATAACCTTGACCTTGCATAGTGAAATTTTTTTTCTTAATTTTTTATTATCATTTTATTTTTATAAAACATTGATATTGAAATAAATAAGTTAATAGGAATATTTAGATAGTTTATTCAAATTTTAAATTAACATTTATTTTTTTATACATTTTAGTGAGACTACAAACACACAACAATTTATTTTTTTCAATTTTATATATATATATATATATATTATTTTTAAAATGTTATATATATATATATATTATTTTTAAAATGTTTTATTTACGGATTATTTATTTTTTTCAATTATTATATTGATATATATATATATATATGTTTGTTTTATTTACGGATTAAATTGTCTGTAGTAAAATGTTTTTAAGTAATTTAAATACATATTACATAAACTTGACCTTGCAATTGAAATTTTTTTCTTAATTTTTTATTATCATTTTATTTTATATAAAACATTGATATTGAAATAAAAATGTTTTTTTTTTTGTTTTTCCTTTCTTTGGGCTTTTTTTTTGAAAGAATGAAATTCAATTTGTAAGAATTTTAAGAGGATTCAACTCCCTCAAAACTGGAATGCATCTGGGGTGCGGGACAGGTAAGAGCTAGGGTTACAAGATTATTTAGGGGTTGAACGCCATGGAGGGGTGCAAGGGGGGAGCTCCACTCCCTCTTACAGTCAAGCAGTAGCTAGTCGAGGTAAGAAGACGATGGAAACTGCTAGAGGTCTTTCAGGAGAAGGAAAAAGGAACATTGACGAGGCACAGGATTTGACCAATTCAAGGGAGGGCAATAGATTAAAAGAAAATGAGGAAGAGGACAAGAGACAGGAAGCAGCAAACAAAATGCCAAAGGGCCCATGTAAACCTAAGGTTGAGGTCACACTTAGAGTAGTTTTAAATGATCCTGCATTGCAGGCGCACAAGGATCACATGCGGACCTATGCTATCATTTGTAAATTCATGGGATTATGGCCCACTGAGAAGGCGCTACAGGGGTGGATTAAATACCACTGGAAACCTAAAGGAGGCATAGACCTACATCTTGGATCAAAAGGTTTCTTCATGGTAGTCTTTATAAATATAGAGGACAAAGACAGGGTGTTTGAAGGAGGGCCCTACTTCTATGCAGCTGTAGACCTGTATATGCAGCCTTGGATGATGAATTTTGTACCGGAACGCGAGACTTTCACTTCGGTCCCAGTCTGGGTAAGACTCTATTCCCTACTTCTAGATTACTGGCAAACTAAATCTTTATCTGCAATAGGAAATAAATTAGGGCGTTTTGTCAAAGCATTTGAGGCAACCAGAAGGGGAAAATACACTTCCTTCGCTCGAATATGTGTGGAGATGGATCTCTCTGGAGCTCTACCAGATGAGGTCATCCTGTAAGTTTTCAATGAAGAATGGGTGCAAACAGTGGATTATGAGCATATTCCTTTCAGATGTCCAAGGTGCCATGAGCATGGTCACCTTTTTAGAGATTGCCCTCTTAGTAAGATAGAAACCAAAAGTAAAGCTACCACAGTGAAAGACACTGAAAGCTTTCACAAAGTGGGATACAGAGGAAAGAGGGGTAAAAGGGGGCCAAAGAAAAATCAAACAGAGGGGAAACAGGCCAGTCCGAACAGGTTCCAAGTACTAGAAGAAGAGGAAGAGACAACAAAGGTAGATCAGGGAATGGAGGGCAGCCCAAGGGAAAAGGATAAGGAAGAAAATAGTGTGAAAACACAGGATATCTATAAACAGAAAGGGACTACGCTGAACAACGGGGAACTGGAAATGGACCAAGAAATGACCCCGAGTGAGATGGAAATGGAGGATCATGAACTGCAGGATATTCTTGATAGAGAACACCTAGATCTGGAAGGATTCTTGAAACAGGGGACCATGGGAGGGGTTGATCTCAAGAAGAGTTTAACAGAGTGCAGCAGTTGTTCCTATGGAGAACTTAGGCTAACGAGGTGGAAGGACAAAGAAACACCAAAAGGCAGGGCAACAAAGGGGTGAAAATTATGAAAACCACACCAGGACTGGCTCCCAGAAATCCAGGAAGGAAAAGGGGCAGAAAAAAGCAAAATTAGTTATTGATGGAATGTGGAAAACTAATGATAGATTTAGGTAAGATGAAATATCTAACCAGCTACTCCTTTACAAATCTTTCATAATGAAGTTAACTTCTTGGAATATCAGAGGTCTAGGAAGTAAAAGGAAACAAAGGATACTCAACAATAGAATGAAACAAGAAGCTCCGGACATGATCTTTATCCAGGAAACTAAATGTTCCATTCAAAAAATAAAGGAAATACACAGTAAATGGCTCAATCAATACGAGTTTCTAGAGGTCAAAGCAGACAAAACAACAAGAGGTATCCTCACTTTTGGAACCCCCAAAAGATTGGCATAATAGATGCTGAGGCATCTAGGAATTATTATTCAGCCTGTGGAAGACAGGGAGATGTATTTAATTACAAATGTTTATGGCCCTCTAAAGACTTGATGATAAACTCAGGCTTCTAGATTCTCTTGTGGAACTAAAAGATAGACATGCAGGAATACCATGGATAATGGGCGGGGACTTTAACATGATCAAATCCTTTACGGAGAAAAAAGGTGGGACCAGAACTTTAAGCAAAGACACTCTAGCATTTCAGAATTTGCTAAACAATATGAAGCTAGTTGACATAGATACGAGTAATGGCCTCTTTACATGGAGCAATAAGAGAGGAGGAGAGTTAAATGTTCCATTCAAAAAATAAAGGAAATACACAGTAAATGGCTCAATCAATACGAGTTTCTAGAGGTCAAAGCAGACAAAACAACAAGAGGTATCCTCACTTTTGGAAGCCCCAAAAGATTGGCATAATAGATGCTGAGGCATCTAGGAATTATTTATTAGTGGTTATTCAGCCTGTGGAAGACAGGGAGATGTATTTAATTACAAATGTTTATGGCCCTCAAAGACTTGATGATAAACTCAAGCTTCTAGATTCTCTTGTGGAACTAAAAGATAGACATGCAGGAATACCATGGATAATGGGCGGGGACTTTAACATGATCAAATCCCTTACAGAGAAAAAAGGTGGGACTAGAACTTTAAGCAAAGACTCTATAGCATTTCAGAATTTGCTAAACAATATGAAGCTAGTTGACATAGATACGAGTAATGGCCTCTTTACATGGAGAAATAAGAGAGGAGGAGAGTCTCAAGTAGCCTCAAAGTTAGACAGATTCATTATCTCAGAGGACCTCATGCTCACAGGCTTGGATATGACAGTGAGAATTCTCCCCTTCGGTGGCTCGGACCATTGCCCTGTTCAACTTAAGGTTCAGGGCATTGGCACCCCCAAGCATAGACCTTTTAGATTGGAGAATATATGGCTCACCCACCCAGATTTTATCAGAAACATTTCAAAATGGTGGACAGAGGATCTGCAGATTCAGGGTACGAGAATGTTTCTACTACACAAATGACTGAAACATATCAAGCTCCGACTCAAAGATTGGAACAAGAATGAGTTTGGCAATATTTTTGAAGTGAAAAAAGCTATCGAAGGTAAAATGCAGGAACTCAATCAAGCCCTAATCACGGATGGCTTTGACAAGGAAAGAAATGATCAAGCCACCAAACTTCATTAGGACTGGGAGAACTTATGCAAACAAGAGGAGATATTTTGGAGACAAAAATCAAGAGTTCAATGACTAAAAGAAGGGGAAAGAAACACAAGGTGTTTCCACATATCCACAATGGAGAATAGGTCGCATAACAGGATCTCAACGATCAAGGACTCTAGAGGTCAAATACTCAATACCCATGAAGACATAGAAGCTGTGTTGGTTCAGCACTTTCGAAGTATCGCAGAGGAGACCATCTTAGATAGAGCTCATTTTATCAGGGACTTCACTAAGCATATTCCGAAGCTAGTAACAAGAGAAGATAATTACAATCTCAATAGGACCAGTGAATGAAGAGGAGGTTAGTGATGTTATCAAAGAAATGCAGAATGGAAAAGCGCCAGGCCCTGATGTTTTCAATGTCGATTTCTTTAAAGCTCGCTGGAACATTGTCAAGCAAGATATTTTGAATGTTGTGGAGGACTCCAGGATGAATAGAACCATTCTGAAGGTGCTCAATACATCCTTCATCTCTCTGATCCCAAAACAGGACAATGCTCTGACTCCAGACAGATTCAGACCCATAGCTTTGTGCAATGTGGTGTACAAGATAATATCCAAAGTAATTGCCAACAGACCCAAACCCCTTCTTCCCACTCTGGTTTCTGTGGAGCAAACAAGATATGTGGAGGGCAGACAAATTCTCAATAACATCATTCAAGCGCATGAGGTGGTACATTCATTGTTAGGTAATAGGAAGGCGGGAATGATTATGCAATTGGACCTAGCCAAAGCTTATAACAAGTTGAATTGGACCTACATCAGGAAGGTCCTTCTAGCCTTTGGATTTGACCACAACTGGGTAAGGTGGGTAATGGCCCTGGTGACTTCATCTAGTTTTTCAATTTTGGTTAATGGTTCTCCATCTAAAACTTTTAAACCTTCAAGAGGCCTCAGGCAGGGAGATCCTCTCTCCCCCTTTCTCTTTATCCTCATGATGGAAGGACTTGGTCGATCTATCAAGCATGCCAAAGAAGTGGGTGCTATCCAGGGTCTTAAACTCTCCGAGACTGGACAGGCTTTGACCCATCAACAATTTGTTGATAATACCATGCTTTAGGGCATCCCCACGGTCAAAGAGGCCCTAGCTTATAAACAAACCCTGAGTGACTTTGCCATGGCAGCGGGTACAGAGGTAAGCCTCTTCAAGTCTAAGATTTTCTTCTTTAATACTAATATTGCTATTCAATGGAATATCTCCAGAATTCTGGGCTTCCAAAGAGATGTGCTACCTTCCAAATACTTGGGAGTTCCACTAACTGCCAAACCTCTGCACAAGAGTATTTGGGAGCCAGTGATTAACAAGATGTAGGAAAAGACCCAGAAATGGACAATTAGATCTTTGAACTTGGCAGGTCGACTGGTGCTTACAAAAGCTGTCCTTCAATCAATCCCCATCTTTATGCTTTCAACCCTTCCATCTCCAAAAGGAGTATTGCATCAATTTAGAATCATTCAAAGAGACTTTCTTTGGGATAAGGGGGAGGAGAAAAAGAAATGGGCCTTGGTAGCCTGGGATACTATTTGCAAACCTAAAAACCACAGAGGTCTTGGTCTGGATGATCTGGAAGTGTTAAACAAAGTTTTAGGGGCAAAATTATGGTGGAGATGGGTAAAAGATCCAGAGGCTCAGTGGACTCGTATTTGGAAGGACAAATATGTTGACAATTGGCAAAACAATGACCACATAAGGATGTCTGACATCATAAAAGGCTCCTACATCTAGAATAAAGCGTGGGAGAATAGAAGCATAATTCAAAAAAATAGTTGATGGGAAATCAGAGTGGGAGATCTAGCATTGTTTTGGGAGGATAAATGGCAACAAGAACCTATACTGCTAAGAGAGGACTTTGTGGATCTCAAAAATGACACTGACACCAAAGGGCTACTTAGGGTTAAGGAATTTTGGGATCAGACAAGTAGTGAAGGAAAATGGTGTACCTAGAAGAATACGGAATACAGGGATGATAGCCCCTTGAAAGCAAATGCTGATGCACTTCTAACAATGTTGGACCGAAGGAAAATACTGGTATCAGAGGATCATGACCAACTTAGATGGGACAATAATAATGAAGATACCTTTAATCTTAAGGAGGCAAAGCGCTTAATCCTGGAGCTTGATTCTAATGAACCAGATAGGGTTTGGCAGAATCTATGGAGGCACCAAGGATGGATAAAAACCAAACTTTTCATGTGGTTAGTTCATCATAAGAAAATTCTTACTTGGGAGAGCATTCGGAAGAGGGGTGTTATGGGACCATCTAGATGCCAGCTTTGTGAGTCTCAAGAAGAAACAATGGAACACCTACTCAATACCTGCATATTCACCTCCAAATTGTGGGATGCTTTTGCCTTCATTTTCAAAAAGGCAGACAGGGACAGAGGGAGCATCACCAATACCCTTAATAATTGGAGAGGAAACTTCTTTGAGTATGAAATAATCAACAAAGCTTGGGCTTTAACTCCAAGCTTCATAATATGGAATGTTTGGAAAGAAAGGAACAACAAATTCTTCAAAAATAAAAAAAGTTCCTACCAGAGCATCATGGCTCAGATCTTAAGTCAGATTAAGGAGACGGTGGGAACTTTAATGCAAACTTTCCCAAACCCCCCCCCCAAGAAGCTGATGTGCAGATACTTCTTCAGTTGGGTATGCAGGGGCTTATTCCTCGGGGCATGGACACGAAGGTAAAGAAACTGGTCACTAAGAAAGACTTCTGGCATCCTCCCCCTCAGGGTTTCATGAAATTCAACATAGATGGAGCCTCAAAAGGCAATCCGGGTATTGCTGGTTATGGTGGGGTGTTAAGGGATGAAAACGGTTGCGTCCATTTCATTTTTCATTGCCATCTGGGTAGAGCCACAAACAATATGGTGGAGCTAATAGCACTAGAACAATGTTTAGAAATCCTGAAGCAGGACAATCTTCAAAACATCATAATTGAAGCTGACTCTGAGCTAATCATCAACTCAGTCAAGAGAATCTGTTGTGGTTCGGCGCTGGAAAAGGTCTCAAGACACTAGAGGCTGCTTCAGGTCTTTCAAAGGATACAGTTCCACCTTCTGCACTTGAGAATCGTAAGTTTCACTCATGTGTGAAGGACGACCAATAAATTGGCGGACATTCTAGCTAATAAAGGGGCTCTTTGCACCAAAAGCAGTGTCAAGTTTAGATGGCAAGAGATACCACAGGGTAGTTTGAGGGAGAATTGTCTCAATCAGGGGAATGAGGATCGAACGCTATATCGAAACAGAGTTGGTCAACAGCCGCAGGGACCGGGTCTAGCAGATACGGATCCAATATGAAGTGGTGTTTCCGAGGTGATTTTGCAATGGGGATGCAAGTCTTTGCTAGCTTTCTCAACCCAGGGAAGCGTGAACACATGGGTCTTAGGTGGAAGTTGCTTGGCAGCGAGAGATTCTCGGATGCTCAGACGGCGAATATCAAGGGTGGCAGGAAGATTTCCTTCTTCCTTGGAATCAAGCGAATGAGGAGTAGGGGTGATGTGAAGGACCAGAGTCTCGACTTTCTCAGCCAACTTGAAACCCCCCGCATTACTACCCGTGGGGTGGTTTACGAGTTATCGCGTGCCCTTAAAGTCGGGAGCGGTTTCTCGAAGTTGAGTGCAATTCCACTCACCACTCTACACGTGGCCAAGGCAGGAGAGAGACTATCGCCCTCATCGGGCGGTTATTCTTTGAGCTTCTTGTTCATGCGATATGATCCTCCACCGTTGGATCTGGTGAGGATAATCAACGGCCATGATACGACGTGCATGTTGGTGGGTCCGCCCATCATGTCAATACTGGCCTCGGGGTGGTTTTTGGTTTATCGCGCGCCCTTAAACTTGGGAGTTGTATCTCTGAGCTGAGCGCAATTCCACTCACCAATCTACACGTGGCCAAGGTAGGAGAGAGAATACTGCCTTCATCGGGCGGTTATTCTCTGGGCTTCTTGTGCATGCGATATGATTCTCCACTGTTAGATCTGGTGAGGTGAATCAACGGCCATGAAGGCATGCATATTGGTGGGTCCGGGTCTTGAAGGGTGCATAGCTTCGCAGTGGGTAAATGGGTGTCGAGGCGGGCCCCTCTCGCATGGCTTATTTTCTCTCCGTGGAACTAAAATTCTATTTAGGTGGGGGTTACTTTTGCTATGTTGTTAGGAAGTTTTACCTTAGGCTAAATGGTTTAGCCTTTGGTTGTTTGTACTATATGTAAATTTCTCCTTTTGGATATTTTGAATAGAAGGCACGACTCTTGCATTAGCAAAAAAAGAAATAAAAATGTTTTTAAGTAATTTAAATACATATTACATAACCTTGACCTTGCAAATTGAATTTTTTTTCTTAATTTTTTACTATCATTTTATTTTATATAAAATATTGATATTGAAATAAATGAGTTAATATGAATATTTAGATAGTTTATTCAAATCTTAAATTAACATATATTTTTTGATACATTTTTCTCACATTTAAAAGTGAAAATATGAAAATATGAGGTCTATTTTTAATTATTTTCTATTTTTTAAAAATTGATATATAATTGTGTTTTTTAACCTGAACATTAAAATATTTCTATTTCATTTATGTTCTAGAGAGATAAATATTTTTATCACACTTTTTTCACGCCTGGTGTTATAATAATCATAGAAAGTAGAATTATTATTAAAAGTAACTAAATATGTATATTTTTTTTTGTTTTGAGCAACAACAGAATCACACATTGCCCTCATATTGGGTTGTAGAATAAGCTGTGCAATAACAATTTCCTTTCCGGTTTTAAATTTCAAGGGGACATCTTAATTAAAAGTAATCAAATATGTATATTCATTTTTGTTTTGAACGCCAACAGAATCACACATTGCCCTTATATTGGGTTGTAGAAGGTGCTGTGCAATAATAATTTCCTTTTGTTATCACCTCCATTCTGTTTCAAATTTCAGGGGATATCTTTGGCTAGTCTTTTGGGGAGTTTGGCCCGTCTTTTGGAAAGTCTCAATTCTTGCTAAGTCATAAATTCTTAATATGTTTAGTTTATTCGCTGTTAGTTATACTTTTGATGTTATAGTGGCAACAACTAAATTTAATCTGTTCAATCTTGGGAGTAAAATCATTTAAGTTTAAAAATCACTATCAAATTAATGGAAGTAGATATACTCTCTCCTTACGATGGAAATAGAATTGATGGAAGTGGAAATAGTCTATCCCTGTGAAATCTATCATCATTTAGAAAAAAACACATTCTTATCTATCAAGTCTCAAACTATACCGATGTAAAAGCAAATTAAATGACAGATTAAATAAATCTGAATTTAAGATATTTTAAAATAAAAGTTAGAAGTTAACAGATTTGTCGTTAAGCAGTTGGAGGTTTGTAATTAGGATTTTATGATGATGATGATGATGGTTAACGTCCGCTGAGACCAAATAATGATCTATCGGACCTAAAAAGACAAATTATTTATTTTGATTTAAGATTTTATTCCTATGCTCAAAAAGCTTGGAGAGAAGCCTCCCGAGTTCACTATAATTTTGGCATTGTAAAAGGCTAGGAAGGTCAGTATTGTAACAAAGGTTGTGAAATTGAGATCATAGTACTTTGATGCAACTTTAGAGTTAAGGTGGGTTTATATTTATGTATTTGTATCCATTAAAATTAAAATTCAAAACATTGTGGATTTACTATCATCAAATTTTTTTACAGGTAATTGCGGAAAAAACTGATGGAGGGGTGGACTGCAGCATCGAATGCACAGGAAATGTGAAGGCCATGATTCAAGCCTTCGAGTCCTGCCATGATGTATTTTCTCTTGGTTCCCTGTGGTTTAAAAGATATTTGCAGTGTCAGTCATAACTTTAAGCTGAATATTTATTCAATCTAACCAACTGGTGTGCAGGACATTTTCTGATCAATGAAAAAGATAATGATCATCATAATTTTATTTTGCAGGGTTGGGGTGTATCCGTTTTAGTGGGAGTCCCTCATGCAGATGCAGTTTTTACAACCAATCCTATAAATTTCCTGAACGAGAGGACTTTGAGGGGAACTTTCTTTGGAAACTATAAGCCTCGTTCTGATTTGCCAGGCCTTGTAGAGATGTATCTGGATAAGGTAAGACTTCAATATGAAAATTTAATGAGTTATGCATTCCTTCAATATGAAAATTTAATGAGTTATGCATTCATTTATTTGGATAGATTTCTCAGAAGAAATGACTCTGTCAAACCAATTATCATATATAGAATTCTATGTTCATGTTTCTAATTTTTTGTTTGCTTATACATGACAGAAGTAATTTATTCTTGGCAGATGTGCTTAGGCTTTTAACTTATCCTTCCTTGATTGGCAATTTGCAGAAAATTACTTGGCAGTTGTGCTTAGGCTTTTAACTTATCCTTGATTGGCAATTTGCAGAAACTTGAACTGGATAAATTTATTACTCATGAGGTCTCATTTGCTGATATCAACAAGTCATTTGATTACATGATTAAAGGAGAGAGTCTGAGAACTGTGATTAAAGTGTCTGACTGATTAGAAGGGAAAGAGAAAGTCATGTAAATATTAAGTGGCTGATTAAAGGGGAAAGTACGAGTGTTGGCTTTAATAACTGTGAGAAGTATGTACACAGGTGTATTATCTTAAGTTTAAGATCTATGAGTCTGACATTTAGATCAGTGACAAGTATGCACACGGTTATAATATATTTATAATATGCTATTATTTTGAATTTAAGTATATACTCTATTTTGACTTGAACATAAATATAATATTTGAACTTTCATCTAAGTACGTTGAACTCTGTCAAATTCTTATGTGATTGAAGTGGCTCTTTAAAGGATACAAAGGATGTCATATGGATCTTGTGATTCAGATGAGTGACATGTCCACAGATGCAACATTATTCTGGAATATTTTAAACTTGGAGAATCTCTGGTTTTCATGCGGCTGAGCTGCAATTTTATTATTGGATGTTTTAAACATTAGAGAATTTGGGCCTTTTATATGTTAAATTTATACTAATTTTGCAAAAATGGGAATTGTTGGGACGATAATTGAATGATTTGTGATTAGTATTTTGTGGTTATTTAGTTGATTATCGTTATGAAGTATTTTGTAAGTTATGAAAATTGAATGATTTGTGATTAGTATTTTGGGGTACTTTAGTTGATGATCGTTATGAAGTATTTTGTAAGTTATGAAATATGAACTGTTATAAATTTATACTAATTTTGCAAAAATGGGAATTATATTTTGTAAGTTATGAAATCTGAAGTATTATAAATTTATGCTAATTTTGTAAAAATGGGAATTGTTGGGATGATAATTGAATGATTTGTGATTAGTATTTTGTGGTAGTTTAGTTGATTATCGTTATGAAGTATTTTGTAAGTTATGAAATCTGAAGTATTATAAGATTTGAGATTCAAATCTTTCCGGAAGTATTTTGTAGGTTATGAAATCTGAAGTATTATATTTTGTAAGTTATGAAATCTGAAGTATTATAAGATTTGAGATTGAAGGATGTAAGTTATGAAATCTGAAGTATTATAAGATTTGAGATTCAAATCATTCCAGAAGTATTTTGTAAGTTATGAAATCTGAAGTATTATATTTTGCAAGTTATGAAATCTTGTAAGTTATAAAATCTGAAGTATTATAAGATTTGAAATCTGAAGTATTATATTTTGTAAGTTATGAAATCTGAAGTATTATAAGATTTGAAATCTGAAGTATTATATTTTGTAAGTTATGAAATCTTGTAAGTTATGAAATCTGAAGTATTAAAAGATTTGAGATTGAAGGAAGTAAGTTATGAAATCTGAAGTATTATTAGATTTTAGATTCAAATCCTTCCTGAAGTATTTTGTAAGTTATGAAATCTGAAGTATTATAAGATTTGAGATTGAAGGATATAAGTTATGAAATCTGAGGTATTATAAGATTTGAGATTCAGATCCTTCAACGTATGTAGAGTTGGTCTTTGGATAGATATTTTGATATTTTAAAAAGTAAAAAAAAGATTTATAAATTTTTTATTTTTATGATACTTGAAGTAAAATTATCCAGATAGTTTAATATTTTAAAAATAAAAAAGAAATTTATAATTTTTTTTTGTTATGATAGCTTAAGTAAAATTGAAATTATAGAATTAATTTACAATTGGTTTTTTTGGGTTTTAGTTTTGAGAATTTTGAAACACATTTTTGTAATTTATTTTTAATCATAAACTATCCATTTTAACTTCGTATTTATTAAGAGTATTCTCAATGTTAAAAGTTTACACTTAAAAGTATTTTATCCTGAAAACCAGATAAATTTGAAATTAAAAATAAATTTACACCAGTGTTAGAAAAAATCAAATCATAAATATTATTTAATATAAATATCATAAATCATCATTAATCAACTATTTGTAAGAAATATTTTACAAAATCATCTTAACATCATCTTCGATCTTAATATTTTAACAGTTATGGCTTCTCGCTTAGGAGCTCATGGATCTTATTGTCCCAGTCACAGATTTAAGCATTTATGTACTCTTGCTCTCAAGTCCTGGTGGAACATATTCAAAAGTATATGAAAAAATATGATACTCAAACCGATTCCAAATGTTTAATTAGTATGTAAATTTTTCTGGAAACAATACAAAATTTGGCTAGAATTTAGTTTATTTAATTTAATTAATTAATTAATTTTTTTTTTTTTTTTTTGTGAGAAATTTGAGTTATAACTGAGTTTCGAGATAAATACTGTACAGATTTTTGATGACTCTGAATCTTTTTCTACTCTAAAAAATAATATTAAGCTGACCTAAATCAAAGTTGGTTTTTCATCGTTCTGAATCTTTTTCCACTCTCAAAAATAAACATTCAAATAATATCAGCTCGCCTAATATCAAATTTGGTTTTTCATCGTTTTGAATTTTTTTCCACCCTAAAAAATAACATTCAAATTATATCAGATTTTTTTCCAGAGAATTTTCTACCGTTTGAGCAAATTTACCTCTGGGTAGACAACGCCTATTCAAAAATAACACGCAGGTCTCCTTCTTTCTGATCCGATCCGATATCAGTTTGTCCATTTTCATTCCATCTGAGAGGAAACTGATTCAAAGTACAGCGCCGGCAATGAATCTGGACGAATGGCAACTCAACTTCCTTGCTGAAAGCGCTCCATAGTCGTGGTTATTTCTTCTGGGCCAGCGTTATAAGTAAATGGGAGGGAGCCATCCCTTTTTGGAAATCAGCGGAGGAACTTCAACTGCGAGAGGACTTAAAGTCTCAATGGAATGATGTTATATTATTGCTTCGTGCCCATGGTATATATCGCTCGGCTGACCACGATTATCTCATATGGAATGGCCCGGGCGGAACCTCGACTGTTCAGGTTAAATTAACATACCAGCAACTTTTATCCTTGGAGCCGGGTACTAACAGAGACATTTTTCCCTCTGCTTTCTGGAAAACAGGATGTCCCACGAAGATTATTATATTTGCTTGGCTGGTGTTCCATGATAAGAACCTCACGTGGCTGGTGTTCCATGATAAGAACCTCACGTGGGTAAATTTGCAAAAAAGGAACTGGCAAGGGCCTGCAATCTGCCTCCTGTGTCGGAACTATTCTGAAAGTAATTTTCATCTATTTCTTACATGCTCTCAGGTTCGGCCAATATGGGAAAATATAGTGGCTCATTTTGGTTTCACACACGGCTCATTCTCTTCTATTCCTGCAGCCTTCAAAAGCTGGAGCTCCATGTACAAGGGATGGAGGCTTATTCCTTTATTGACAATTTGGACTATTTGGAAATGGCGAAACAGCAGGCTCTTTGATGCTAAAATGGAACCTATTTCCACTGTTGTGTCGTCTATCATATCCCAATACTACACCCTGGATATGGCTGGACAAATTTAGAGCAGTAAAAGGAAAATCAACACAACAAAAGACAACAGACACGGGGGCGATAGGGACCATCCGGCAAGGAAGTCCATGGATCCTCCATGTGCATATTTTGATGGAGCTGCTCAACAGGGGACGAGCGCATGTGGTGTCTTCATCAAGACAACAAAGGAACAGTCTTATGGAATCTATTGGAACGCTGGAAAGGGTTCCAACAACAGAGCTGAGGCCGTGGCATTGGCGGGACTTCTATCTTTTTGTTCTTTCCTAGACATCCCGGAGCTGCATATATATGGAGACTCGAAGTTAATCACTGATTATGTTCTGTCAAAGCACAACATTAAAAATATCCATCTTGCTGGACTGCTGGACAGAATTACTTCTTTATGGAACAACAAGAAGAATTATACTATCTCTCATACACCCAGATCAAACAACAGTAAAGCTGATGCATTATCCAAACAAGGCCTAAATTCTCCCCAAGGTGTGTGGAAAATGCAGAAGGTGTGTGGAAAATGCAGATTAAAATCGCAAGCTGCTGTTTTCAGATTCAGGACTTCTGTCTTCCTGAAATATAAATCAAAAGCAATGGTTTTATATAGTTTGTATTTTCTTACTCTCTGAGATATTTCGGATCATACACAGCCAGGTATGCACATATATATATCCTCTGCTGTCATTAACACAGTTTTGTCAATCGCTGATGATCATATGCTCCTATATTCCATCAGAATATTTTGTTTATATTCCAGACATACATCTTAAATTCTGCTATTTTGCTGGGTGTGGAGAATCCGCACAACTATCTATATAAAGCCATCTTGTTGAATATACAATATGAATATATACTGCTTTTTTCGTGCTGAAAAAAACAGAGATACGAATTTGAGAACAAAATTCCAATGGATGCTGTTTGACTTATTGTCAATTACAAAACTTTGATGATAGAAGCGTGACAAGTAGCATGATGATTTGACAGATCCATGAATGTGGCCAAAGGTCATATCGACTGATTTGTTTTCATACGGAGGAGACATCGAGACAATATGCAAGAATTCGAGTTGATTCTATTCAACTGTAGGAGCGTTTCGCATGAAGATTTATTGTCCATGGGGTTTGTTGAGATTTTAATGTGTTTTTTTTTGTTTTTTTCCTACTGTGTGTTATAATTTGTTAATTTTATTTTGGTGAGATGATAATGTTATATGGTTTAATTTTGATGTTTAAATTTAAAAATATATTAACTAGCATTTGCACCAGATGTTGCAAAGAAAATGCCGTAAAGCATAAAGTGCGGAAATCCATTATCCATGTAGTGTGTGCATTATTCAACAAGGTGGATCTCTCTAAATTTGTTGCAAACATTTATGTTGTTGCATTGCTAATTTATTTAGAATCTACTACTACCTCCTCTTCTTGGAATATTAAATTTCTTATCACCCCATGATGACTATCCCTCTAATTATTGGCATCACAATTTTTGCACTTTAGTGGCTTTACCTTCAACCTAAAAAAACATGAATTTAAGTCACTCAATTAAAAAGAAATTGCTAAATTTCTATTTATCAGATTTTGAGTAAAAACAATTAATAACTCATATTTACAACACTTCAAATATTTACAACCTATTAAGTCTTGTATTTATAACTCATATTTATAACCCTTTAAAATGAAACTAACTATCTATATTTTTATTAATAATAAAAAGAATCTTCTTTATAAATCTAACACTCACATGCTACTCCTATATATTTATCTTATATTTAATATTGAGTGTCCATCAATTGAATGACAAGATGAAAGCTCAACTTAATTGCACATTTTTGAACTGCTTTGTGGGAATTCATGTCCCATTAATTTAATGGCAAATTGAAGTTTCAAATACAGCACACATTATATACCAGATTCAGAGAGTTCATGAACAAACTTTCAAGGTTTTAATGGATCTAGGTCATTTGTATTTTCTCTCATATTCTGGGTCGTTTGTATTTTCTCTGATGTTGACTATACTAGCAATTGTCCCAAAAGGTACAAACCTTAATGTCCTTTTAATGATCAAGCCTTATGTGAAAACAATCATATTGATGCAGTGGTGTACATTGATTTGTTACATTTGTCTTGGTCTATAATAGAGGTGTAACAAATATGCATTGCAAGGTATGTTGAGAATTTGGTTATCTAGTAAGCTTAGAGTCATTCTTGAGTCATTATCTTTACCATCTCAGGAAGAAGAAGAAGAAGAAGAAAAGCCTATTGAATTGAAAAAGAGCCCTAAAAAGTATTAGGATCCATGGGTCATTTTTTTGCATCATGTAGCAAGATAACATGGCTAATTGATTATGCCACATGAAGAATTAGCCTTTGCCAATATTTAGGCTTATAACTCGGTGATTTTTTATACTAATATTCTTATACCAATTTACCATGATAATTCTATTCTAAATTAAAACATTGTTTGCAGGCTATCGCGGGAGCTGAGCGTTTGCTCCCTGAAAATATACCTTCAAGGTTCCTTAGGTGGATAGCAGAGCTACTATACTTGACATTAGCAGTTTCTAATGTCGGGCTCTGTAAGGCCAGGATGCCCTTTTTGCTTCTTTTTTTTTTTTTGGGTAAAACAAGAGACACATTGTACCAGAAGACATATAGGGATTCCGCAGAGGATTCTGTTAAGGTTAAAGTCAAATAACTATGAGTAAAATTCATAGGTACTTTTTTGAAGTACTTATTCTATTTCAAGAAAGATCATTCTATTGTACTAAGCAGTGTGAAATGACCCCGCTTAAGTAAACACTGTGTTAGTTCGAATAAGTTTGATAGAATTTAAAATAGGCCATGAACTACTAAGATTTGGCAGAGATTTATGAATGTTCAGTTAAGTTAGCAGGCTGTTGTCCAGAGGCACAGTTTCAAAGAGAAAATGCCATCTGAAATGAACACTGTTTATTTACTTGTGGAAAATAACCATTAAATAGTCCAATTGAGAGGCAAATGCCAGTATGCAGCCTGCATTTTTTATTATCAAAAGAAGTTAAAGCCTGTTATGCATACCAAATGACAAATACTAATCATTCACATCGCAATAAGGGTTGGAAATTAATAATTCTGGAGGCACCAAATACAAGAGTTCAATACAACGATAAAGCTTATTAATAAACGCAGGGTAGCATTGTCATGCAGGGCACACCAATCACCCATTTGCTACATGAGTTTCCAAAGCATCACTGGACTCTGGCATGATTAGCATTCAACTTGCATTTTACGAGATAGTAAAACTCATCACTGGACTCTGGCATGATTAGCATTCAACTTGCATTTTACGAGATAGTAAAGATACATGGACAGGGTATCTCTAGAACATGACATCATGCTCCTGAGTAACAAATCTAAAAGAAATCTGTATAAACAAAACAAATACATTTCCAACTGGCTTATCACATATTTCCTTAAAATTTGTGATAGATAACCTACCATAAACAATCCAAAACTCAAACTGGACTGGACGATCTCTTATATCTAAACAAGACTGGGGACTTGAGGCTGTTGTGCAAATTACTGCATACACATTCCATGACAACTTGTACTACAAACTTTCAAATATAATCTGAGCTCCCATATCCCTCTCAAGGAATTATAAGTTTTTCTCCAACATAGATGGTGTCATCAGTGTACTTATTTGCAGATTTTATTTGATCAACTGAAACCTGCACTCAACCAAGGAAACAAAACCAGTTACACAAGACCTATACAATGGATAGAAGGGAACAAGATGGCAACTTTAGCTTCACATGCATTCAAAAAGCTGAACATCAACTACGCTAAGAAATGCTCTACAATAAGGTGGAACAAAGAATAAAGATACTTGATAAATAGAGTGAGACCACTCACCAAAATACAAGAGTTCAATACAACGATAAAGCTTATTAATAAACGCAGGGTAGCATTGTCATGCAGGGCACACCAATCACCCATTTGCTACATGAGTTTCCAAAGAATCACTGGACTCTGGCATGATTAGCATTCAACTTGCATTTTACGAGATAGTAAAGATACATGGACAGGGTATCTCTAGAACATGACATCATGCCCCTGAGTAACAAATCTAAAAGAAACCTGTATAAACAAAACAAATACATTTCCAACTGGCTTATCACATATTTCCTTAAAATTTGTGATAGATAACCTACCATAAGCAATCCAAAACTCAAACTAGACTCGCCGACCTCTTATATCTAATCAAGACTGGGGACTTGAGGCTGTTGTGCAAATTACTGCATACACATTCCATGACAACCTGTACTACAAACTTTCAAATATAATCTGAGCTCCCATATCCCTCTCAAGGAATTATAAGTTTTTCTCCAGCATAGATGGTGTCATCAGTGTACTTATTTGTAGCTTTTATTTGATCAACTGAAACCTGCACTTAACCAAGGAAACAGAACCAGTTACACAAGTCTTATACAATGGATAGAAGGGAACAACATGGCAGCTTAGTTTCACATGCATGAAATGAACACTGTTTATTTACTTGTGGAAAATAAGCATTAAATAGTCCAATTGAGAGGCAAATGCCAGTATGCAGCCTGCATTTTTTATTATCAAAAGAAGTTAAAGCTTGTTATGCATACCAAATGACAAATACTAATCATTCACATCGCAATATGGGTTGGAAATTAATAATTCTGGAGGCACCAAATACAAGAGTTCAATACAACGATAAAGCTTATTAATAAACACAGGGTAGCGTTGTCATGCAGGGCACACCAATCACCCATTTGCTACATGAGTTTCCAAAGCATCACTGGACTCTGGCATGATTAGCATTCAGCTTGCATTTTACGAGATAGTAAAGATACATGGACAGGGTATCTCTAGAACATGACAACGTGCCCCTGAGTAACAAATCTAAAAGAAATATGTATAAACAAAAAAAATACATTTCCAACTGGCTTATCACATATTTCCTTAAAATTTGTGATAGATAACCTACCATAAACAATCCAAAACTCAAACTGGACTAGACGATCTCTTATATCTAAACAAGACTGGGGACTTGAGGCTGTTGTGCAAATTACTGCATACACATTCCATGACAACTTGTACTACAAACTTTCAAATATAATCTGAGCTCCCATATCCCTCTCAAGGAATTATAAGTTTTTCTCCAGCATAGATGGTGTCATCAGTGTACTTATTTGCAGATTTTATTTGATCAACTGAAACCTGCACTCAACCAAGGAAACAGAACCAATTACACAAGTCTTATACAATGGATAGAAGGGAACAAGATGGCAACTTTAGTTTCACATGCATTCAAAAATCTGAACAACAACTACGCTAAGAAATGCTCTACAATAAGGTGGAACAAAGAATAAAGATACTTGATAAATAGAGTCAGACCACTCACCAAAATACAAGAGTTCAATACAACGATAAAGCTTATTAATAAACGCAGGGTAGCATTGTCATGCAGGGCACACCAATCACCCATATGCTACATGAGTTTCCAAAGAATCACTGGACTCTGGCATGATTAGCATTCAACTTGCATTTTACGAGATAGTAAAGATACATGGACAGGGTATCTCTAGAACATGACATCATGCCCATGAGTAACAAATCTAAAAGAAACCTGTATAAACAAAACAAATACATTTCCAACTGGCTTATCAGATATTTCCTTAAAATTTGTGATAGATAACCTACCATAAACAATCCAAAACTCAAACTGGACTGGACGACCTCTTATATCTAATCAAGATTGGGGACTTGAGGCTGTTGTGCAAATTACTGCATACACATTCCATGACAACCTGTTCTACAAACTTTCAAATATAATCTGAGCTCCCATATCCCTCTCAAGGAATTATAAGTTTTTCTCCAGCATAGATGGTGTCATCAGTTTACTTATTTGCAATTTTTATTTGATCAACTGAAACCTGCACTTAACCAAGGAAACAGAACTAGTTACACAAGTCTAGAAGACTACAACATGGCAGCTTAGTTTCACATGCATTCAAAAAGTTGGAACACATATCCCCATATTAAACCACGTCCTAATCAGAGAGTTGCTATGATTGACAATCTAGGCCATGACATTGCCACATCACATATACACTACATCCACTTTAATTATAATTTCTTTCTGACGGGCCTTCCACCGATTCTCGGAATAGATTTGCCAGACCCTCTTCTATACAGATCTGATATTTCATTCAACTGGTTCATTCAACATTCCCTTCGGCTTCAGGAAGCTCATGGAATTCTGATAAACACATGCCAAGAAATGGAACCAGCACAAATAAAAGCTCTCAAGGAAGGAAGGTTCTGAGCGCTGTTGAAATGACCCCTTGTATTTATCCCGTTGGGCTGCTAATAGCTTTGTCTCTTTCAGAATCTGAAGAGAAGTTTGAGAAGGAGGGCTGCCTCAAATGGTTGGACCGTCAGCCCGCCTCGACAGTTCTGTTCGTTTCTTTTGGGAGCCGCGGCACCCTGTCGGAGAATCAGATTCAGGAACTAGCTTTGGGGCTAGAAGCAAGTGTGCAGCGGTTCCTTTGGGTGTTGCGTAAGGAGCCTCCTCCTCCAACTGAATCCACGATGACTACCGAAGCAGATATGAGGGAGGTTCTACCTGATGGTTTCGAGACTCGAATCCAGGACCGTGGATTTGTGGTGGATTCATGGGCGCCTCAGATTGCTGTCCTCTCTCATCCATCCACAGACGGTTTCCTTTTTCATTGTGGTTGGAATTCAACGATCGAAAGCATCTTACATGGAGTGCCGATGATCGCTTGGCCTCTCTTTGCTGAACAGAGAATGAATGCCTTCCTTCTAGTGAAGGAGATGAAGGTGGGCATTGAAGCGTAGAAGGGCGCAGATGCATTGGTGAAGAGAGAGGAAGTGGAAAGAGCGGCGAGGGAATTAATGGAAGGAGAGGGGGAATGGAAATGAAGAAGGGGATGGCAAAATTGAGGGGAAGGCCCATCATTGAGTGACAACTGTCTTAAGGATGGAAAACATCACGAAAATGGTTTCTAAAAAGTGCAATATTCTCAACTGCCTACGACATTCCAATAATCTGAACCGCCTACAACATTTTTCACCGACGATCTAATGGCTAGAGTTTATTCCATCGTCTAACAATCGATCTAAAGGGCCATAACGAGACAGCACGGCATGGAGGGGAGTTCCCTTCAGAGGGAACGCCTTACGGCGTAAATATTTCCGAACTCCTGAAAGGGTATACCTATCCACTCTTAAAACTATTTTGCAGATGGTGCAAGGCTTTATGAACCACAACCCCATGCCAGAATTCAGAGAGTTCACTCACGCAGTTGCATAAGCATTCGTGCCATAATCCTAGATTTACTTCTCTGAGCCCATTAGACTTGAATGCTATTCTTCGACACAAAAAATTGCAGACTTCTTCATGCATGGCAAATATCAGTGCTAAATGGTGTTCAGCATCCTTGTAATTATGATAAATTTCAGGTGATTGAATTACGATATAACTTTCAGGAAATTTAATTTGATTTGCAGATTCCAAAACATTTTAGTAATCAAATTTCCTTAATATTCTGCAATCTTGAATTTCATTACGTGTGCTCTTAACAACGCTCAGCAGACTTTGCTAGTTTCGATCAGAAGATTGCACCCTCACATTTCTTTGAAGGATCTGGATGAAATGGCATGTTTATTATTATTACTGGCAATGCAGTATCTATGGCGATCTGGCCTCTTCTGTGAATTCTACTCGTTTACTGGCATTCCATTTTAGTTTCTCTTTGAACCATCTCAGCTCTATGGTTGTTTCCCATCGATAAAGAAAATCCATGGCTTAAGGAGATTCTCATGACAGAGAAAAGAAATGAAAGCGCGAAGTCATACTTGACATGCAGAAAATTAAGAAACCATGAAAGAAAAGAATTAAAGGAATCAGAACCATTATATAAATTGCCATTGTTCCATTACAGTTCAAGCAAAATGTGGCTTCTTGATAGAGGAACATAACATGCTGCATTCATAGACATTTAATTGCTTGCTTCCTGGACATGATTTCTCATGGATACCATTGTACTCAAATTGCAAAGGCAAAATACATCACAAATACACAGACAACAACTAAAATAAAAGAATCTTTAGCTCCTTATTGACCTACTACTACTCATGATGATCACCAGTGCTGCTGTTTCTGTAAAACCCCATCTGATCCTCTGAGCTCATCAAGAGGGACCGAAGAATCTCGCTGCTGTCGCTGGAAGCCCACTCCATCCGATCCACAGAGCTTATGAGCGGCCGAAGAATCTCATGCACGACTATCCATCTGTTGCTGAAAACATCCGCAATATTTATACCCACATAATTGACAGAGAAGGGTTTGCTGTTGCTCACAACCAGCGATTGCCCGTGGAGGAGAGTCTTCAGTCTTGTGCCCGCCGGAAACTGCACCAGATCTGCCAAAGGCAGTGTCATGTTGGGAACCACATGGTACCTCACATTGTTCGAAAATTCTTGGCCTTCGCTTGAGAAAACGGAATCGTCGCTGAGAGTAAAGATGGTGAGGTTTTGCAGGCGCAGAAGCTCAGGGGACTTGATGCGCATGGCCAAGGCGAGGATGCTGTAACCGCGATCTCTAAGACTGAGCGCTGCATCTTGCAGCATGAAGGGCGTTATGACATTCAGGGGATGATCAGGACCAGGACTAGCTGATGATGATGGTGATGGTGACATCATTGCAGGAACAGGGGCTCCCGCAGTTGCGTCATAATTACTGTGATCAAGATCAAGATCAAGAAGCAGCTTGTCGATGCCATGGATCGCTAACAGCCCGTCATTGAGAATGTCAGGATGTGAGACAAGAACTCCATTAATGTACACTGGATGATACTCGGCCGGCATCTGAGTGGAGGGAGAGATGGAATCTTGGCGGCCGCCTCCGTGAGAATTACCTGTGACGACGAGGCTGCAGTGGGCGGCAATGGCTTCCAGGTTTGTTCCGTTGGGCAGCTTTTGCAGATCGGCGTAGGTGAAGAGGCCCTTGGCGATGTGGTGGGAGAAGGCCCATCATTGAGTGACAACTGTCTTAAGGATGGAAGATGATCTAATGGCTAGAGTTTATTCCATCGTCTAACAATCGATCTAAGGGCCCATAACCAGACAACGCAGCATGGAGGGGAGTTCCTCTCAGAGGGAACGCCTTACGGCGTAACAAGATTCTCGGTTGGAATTCTGTGTGGCCAAAAGAATATTGAGTTACGAAGTCAGTGAGAGCTACGGATGGCAATACGTTGTAGAGACATATAATAGCCTTTGATCCCTGTGATCTCGTTCTCTTTCGCTCCCAATAGGACAATTGATGCATCATATTAGTGCACATATCACGCTTCTCTATAAGAAACTTGACTCCTCCAAAAACAGATAACAATATCAATAACACACAAAGCATGAATGGTATTTCAGTTAAAGCGTTTGGAGAATACATCGTTTGGAGTGTAAGGCGTTTGGATTGGGAGGAGGTCCACGGAGCTAAGGAGTGGCAACTATGTATGTATTGGAGAGGCGGTGTGGGTGCCGCAACGTATGAAGACTGTCAAAAGAACAGAAAATAACGCACAGTTTCGTTGCGCAAGTGGGGAGAGCAGCGTAGTAACTTGGTATGGGCAGCGTGCTAGTCGAAGGAGAATCCTACACAAAAGATAGCATTCAACACATAGAGAATTGCATAAAACTCAGGTGACAGGAAGAGCGCACGTGACAGGCGTCGGAGGAGCCCATGCTAGTGCCTGAAAGCCTGAAGCGTAGACAAAGAACAGAGGAGTTACTATGACAGAACTGGCAAAGAATGCAGCTAGAATTTATCTGATGGCACATTCATTACATTTGGGACTAATAGTAGAATTGTCATGCACAGAGACGCCACAAAACCAGTGGCTCAAATTTGAGTAGGGTAGGAAATCCCCTGCACTTTTCATACCATGTTAAACATAACCATGGGGAAGACCAAATATGAAGGATAAGCATTGAATGCATTATTATTCACAATAATACACATTTATAATACATAGGAGTGACCCTTGGTTTCACATTCCAAGTGGTCTCTTGGACTCCATTAGACCGTTCAGCGCCCACACCTTAACCCTTGGCAGATTAGGTGTCCAACAGATTTAAATTCTGGATCCAACGAGCACCACCCTGCATACTTTGGACAGACCCAGAGTGAGATAAACTGGAAATCATGAAATAATGTGTTTCTTGTCAATATTTTGGAGGGAAAGAAAGCAAGCTACTTTTTTAGTCGCATTTTCAATTTATTTCTTTGAAGGTCTATTCAAATTTTAAGTGTACGTACTCATCTGATGCGGAATGAAATTTCAGATCCAACCAATACGCAAAATTCACTTAATGGTTTCTCACGTTTACAATTCCTCGATTCCTTCAGAATGTAACTCTCTCTTTCATAAATATAAAAGTTACAAAGTTTTCCATTGGAAAAATAAAAGAATTTCATTATGAATATTCAGCGCAATGTCGTCCAAATTTTTTAGACCAAACATCAGAATGGAATGCAAACTAAAGAGGGAAAACCAACATCACTAAAAAAAAATCCCCTTGCTGGCAGACTAAATAATATAAATATGAAACAAAGATTCACAAGTAAGAATAAATAAAGCTGCTATGGTTTCTGTAGGTCAAAATAAACAGATAGAGCTAGAGATTTGGAAAAAAAGAACAACAGCATATCTCCAACAAAGAATAAACAGAGAAAATAAGTGGAGAGGTCTGTCCCATTGAACAGATCATAGAATTTTGTTTTGATCTGGCTAAAGTGGTTCAGAGGAGTAATTGTTATCATCTCCACCTGGCTTCAAACCACACATGTGACATGTTCACTCTTCATGAGCTAATTGTTGATTGAGGCTTTCCATAAGCAATGAAAGTGTATCTCACTCTTGCTTACAGGCCAGAGGGTGGGGTGAGTCTTGAGAGAAGTTACATAAAAATGAAAAATAATATCATAAAATTATCCAAGACAGGCAAACAATTAAAAAATAAGCATCTGAATATTATCATTATCTATAAAAATAAGATGAATCTTGCCAAAAGAATTACTTGTGAAACAATCTGGTCTCAAACAAATATAAAGAAGGCAATAAATGGGTATACATGGGTAATCTGGCATTCTTAAAAGTCAGTCATACAAATATCTGTTGCTTATAATACCTTCTGTTCATAAGGCTCGTATATGGGAATTGTACTGCACGAAGTAGATAGATGAACCACACAGGAAGCATCAAATGAAAACTTTTACATCTAAAATTAAAGTCCAGAACTGATTCTAAAAATAGGTTAGGAATGTAGTGCGATTGGATGATGTCTGGAAAGGCATTTGGTAGAACTATGACAAACCTGGTTAGTTAAAAAGAGGATATCTCCACCTGATAGGGTAAATGTATGTTTTCTCTTTTGTTACCTTACAGATCTTCATATCTTCCTACCCTTCAGCATATCCGACACACTATGGAATGTCCTCTCCCGCAACATTTACAACAGGCTAATACAATAGAATCAGTTCAGCGGATTCAAAATGATCCTCTGTTTTGATCTCGAATAGTACTTGGACTCATTCATTTGCAACTTTCTTGATTATTGAAATATGTCTGCATCGAGAGCCTACTGATAGAAACCGAAAAGATGTAGCGTGGGGTACCAAGACATGTTGAGAAGGAAAAAATCGATATGATAGGGGTAAGGAAGAGGAGATTGGACAACAGGCAATACTCACCTGCTCTCTGACTTCATCTGAAATCTCTAATAAATCATATGGCATGCCATCTAGAATACGATCTAGTTCTTCGGTCAGAGCATGGAATCTACCCGAAATTGCTTCACCGTCCAAAGCCTGGATCATGCCATTAAAGTTGAAACCCCAAATTAATCCTCCGCCGTGATTAAAAACCATGAAAACAAACCTCTATGTAATGTGTAGCTGAAAGATAAAGAAATGTGCTCAAACACAATTTTATCTATGAAAACAGGTGAAGCATTGTGTATTCCAAATGATTTTCTGAACGACCAAGAAACATATTGCCCAGAAAGAGTTGATGCAAAGGAGAGGCATAGAGAAGAGAATGAATGAAGTGATCATTACCAGGTACAGTTTGCTGCCATCATGGCAGAGTTGAAGCAGTCTTTTCGCAGAATGGAATGTTTTTCGTAGCGAAGAAAAGCACTTGCTGGCAGACTAAATAATATAAATATGAAACAAAGATTCACAAGTAAGAATAAATAAAGCTGCTATGGTTTATGTAGGTCAAAATAAACAGATAGAGCTAGAGATTTGGAAAAAAGAACAGCAGCATATCTCCAACAAAGAATAAACAGAGAAAATAAGTGGAGAGGTCTGTCCCATTGAACAGATAACATCATAGAATTTTGTTTTGATCTGGCTAAAGTGGTTCAGAGGAGTAATTGTTATCATCTCCACCTGGCTTCAAACCACACATGTGACATGTTCACTCTTCATGAGCTAATTGTTGATTGAGGCTTTCCATAAGCAATGAAAGTGTATCTCACTCTTGCTTACAGGCCAGCGGGTGGGGTGAGTCTTGAGAGAAGTTACATAAAAATGAAAAATAATATCATAAAATTATCCAGGACAGGCAAACAATTAAAAAATAAGCATCTGAATATTATCATTATCTATAAAAATAAGATGAATATTGCCAAAAGAATTACTTGTGAAACAATCTGGTCTCAAACAAATATAAAGAAGGCAATAAATGGGTATACATGGGTAATCTGGCATTCTTAAAAGTCAGTCATACAAATATCTGTTGCTTATAATACCTTCTGTTCATAAGGCTCGTATATGGGAATTGTACTGCACGAAGTAGATAGATGAACCACACAGGAAGCATCAAATGAAAACTTTTACATCTAAAATTAAAGTCCAGAACTGATTCTAAAAATAGGTTAGGAATGTAGTGCGATTGGATGATGTCTGGAAAGGCATTTGGTAGAACTATGACAAACCTGGTTAGTTAAAAAGAGGATATCTCCACCTGATAGGGTAAATGTATGTTTTCTCTTTTGTTACCTTACAGATCTTCATATCTTCCTACCCTTCGGCATATCCGACACACTATGGAATGTCCTCTCCCGCAACATTTACAACAGGCTAATACAATAGAATCAGTTCAGCGGATTCAAAATGATCCTCTGTTTTGATCTCGAATAGTACTTGGACTCATTCATTTGCAACTTTCTTGATTATTGAAATATGTCTGCATCGAGAGCCTACTGATAGAAACCGAAAAGATGTAGCGTGGGGTACCAAGACATGTTGAGAAGGAAAAAATCGATATGATAGGGGTAAGGAAGAGGAGATTGGACAACAGGCAATACTCACCTGCTCTCTGACTTCATCTGAAATCTCTAATAAATCATATGGCATGCCATCTAGAATACGATCTAGTTCTTCGGTCAGAGCATGGAATCTACCCGAAATTGCTTCACCGTCCAAAGCCTGGATCATGCCATTAAAGTTGAAACCCCAAATTAATCCTCCGCCGTGATTAAAAACCATGAAAACAAACCTCTATGTAATGTGTAGCTGAAAGATAAAGAAATGTGCTCAAACACAATTTTATCTATGAAAACAGGTGAAGCATTGTGTATTCCAAATGATTTTCTGAACGACCAAGAAACATATTGCCCAGAAAGAGTTGATGCAAAGGAGAGGCATAGAGAAGAGAATGAATGAAGTGATCATTACCAGGTACAGTTTGCTGCCATCATGGCAGAGTTGAAGCAGTCTTTTCGCAGAATGGAATGTTTTTCGTAGCGAAGAAAAGTACTTGCTGGCAGACTAAATAATATAAATATGAAACAAAGATTCACAAGTAAGAATAAATAAAGCTGCTATGGTTTATGTAGGTCAAAATAAACAGATAGAGCTAGAGATTTGGAAAAAAAGAACAGCAGCATATCTCCAACAAAGAATAAACAGAGAAAATAAGTGGAGAGGTCTGTCCCATTGAACAGATAACATCATAGAATTTTGTTTTGATCTGGCTAAAGTGGTTCAGAGGAGTAATTGTTATCATCTCCACCTGGCTTCAATCACATGTTCACTCTTCATGAGCTAATTGTTGATTGTGGCTTTCCATAAGCAATGAAAGTGTATCTCACTCTTGCTTACAGGCCAGAGGGTGGGGTGAGTCTTGAGAGAAGTTACATAAAAATGAAAAATAATATCATAAAATTATCCAAGACAGGCAAACAATTAAAAAATAAGCATCTGAATATTATCATTATCTATAAAAATAAGATGAATATTGCCAAAAGAATTACTTGTGAAACAATCTGGTCTCAAACAAATATAAAGAAGGCAATAAATGGGTATACATGGGTAATCTGGTATTCTTAAAAGTCAGTCATACAAATATCTGTTGCTTATAATACCTTCTGTTCATAAGGCTCGTATATGGGAATTGTACTGCACGAAGTAGATAGATGAACCACACAGGAAGCATCAAATGAAAACTTTTACATCTAAAATTAAAGTCCAGAACTGATTCTAAAAATAGGTTAGGAATGTAGTGCGATTGGATGATGTCTGGAAAGGCATTTGGTAGAACTATGACAAACCTGGTTAGTTAAAAAGAGGATATCTCCACCTGATAGGGTAAATGTATGTTTTCTCTTTTGTTACCTTACAGATCTTCATATCTTCCTACCCTTTAGCATATCCGACACACTATGGAATGTCCTCTCCCGCAACATTTACAACAGGCTAATACAATAGAATCAGTTCAGCGGATTCAAAATGATCCTCTGTTTTGATCTCGAATAGTACTTGGACTCATTCATTTGCAACTTTCTTGATTATTGAAATATGTCTGCATCGAGAGCCTACTGATAGAAACCGAAAAGATGTAGCGCGGGGTACCAAGACATGTTGAGAAGGAAAAAATCGATATGATAGGGGTAAGGAAGAGGAGATTGGACAACAGGCAATACTCACCTGCTCTCTGACTTCATCTGAAATCTCTAATAAATCATATGGCATGCCATCTAGAATACGATCTAGTTCTTCGGTCAGAGCATGGAATCTACCCGAAATTGCTTCACCGTCCAAAGCCTGGATCACGCCATTAAAGTTGAAACCCCAAATTAATCCTCCGCCGTGATTAAAAACCATGAAAACAAACCTCTATGTAATGTGTAGCTGAAAGATAAAGAAATGTGCTCAAACACAATTTTATCTATGAAAACAGGTGAAGCATTGTGTATTCCAAATGATTTTCTGAACGACCAAGAAACATATTGCCCAGAAAGAGTTGATGCAAAGGAGAGGCATAGAGAAGAGAATGAATGAAGTGATCATTACCAGGTACAGTTTGTTGCCATCATGGCAGAGTTGAAGCAGTCTTTTCGCAGAATGGAATGTTTTTCGTAGCGAAGAAAAGCACTTGCTGGCAGACTAAATAATATAAATATGAAACAAAGATTCACAAGTAAGAATAAATAAAGCTGCTATGGTTTCTGTAGGTCAAAATAAACAGATAGAGCTAGAGATTTGGAAAAAAAGAACAGCAACATATATTCAACGAAGAATAAACAGAGAAAATAAGTGGAGAGGTCTGTCCCATTGAACAGATAACATCATAGAATTTTGTTTTGATCTGGCTAAAGTGGTTCAGAGGAGTAATTGTTATCATCTCCACCTGGCTTCAAACCACACATGTGACATGTTCACTCTTCATGAGCTAATTGTTGATTGAGGCTTTCCATAAGCAATGAAAGTTTATCTCACTCTTGCTTACAGGCCAGAGGGTGGGGTGAGTCTTGAGAGAAGTTACATAAAAATGAAAAATAATATCATAAAATTATCCAAGACAGGCAAACAATTAAAAAATAAGCATCTGAATATTATCATTATCTATAAAAATAAGATGAATCTTGCCAAAAGAATTACTTGTGAAACAATCTGGTCTCAAACAAATATAAAGAAGGCAATAAATGGGTATACATGGGTAATCTGGCATTCTTAAAAGTCAGTCATACAAATATCTGTTGCTTATAATACCTTCTGTTCATAAGGCTCGTATATGGGAATTGTACTGCACGAAGTAGATAGATGAACCACACAGGAAGCATCAAATGAAAACTTTTACATCTAAAATTAAAGTCCAGAACTGATTCTAAAAATAGGTTAGGAATGTAGTGCGATTGGATGATGTCTGGAAAGGCATTTGGTAGAACTATGACAAACCTGGTTAGTTAAAAAGAGGATATCTCCACCTGATAGGGTAAATGTATGTTTTCTCTTTTGTTACCTTACAGATCTTCATATCTTCCTACCCTTTAGCATATCCAACACACTATGGAATGTCCTCTCCCACAACATTTACAACAGGCTAATACAATAGAATCAGTTCAGCGGATTCAAAATGATCCTCTGTTTTGATCTCGAATAGTACTTGGACTCATTCATTTGCAACTTTCTTGATTATTGAAATATGTCTGCATCGAGAGCCTACTGATAGAAACCGAAAAGATGTAGCGTGGGGTACCAAGACATGTTGAGAAGGAAAAAATCGATATGATAGGGGTAAGGAAGAGGAGATTGGACAACAGGCAATACTCACCTGCTCTCTGACTTCATCTGAAATCTCTAATAAATCATATGGCATGCCATCTAGAATACGATCTAGTTCTTCGGTCAGAGCATGGAGTCTACCCGAAATTGCTTCACCGTCCAAAGCCTGGATCACGCCATTAAAGTTGAAACCCCAAATTAATCCTCCGCCGTGATTAAAAACCATGAAAACAAACCTCTATGTAATGTGTAGCTGAAAGATAAAGAAATGTGCTCAAACACAATTTTATCTATGAAAACAGGTGAAGCATTGTGTATTCCAAATGATTTTCTGAACGACCAAGAAACATATTGCCCAGAAAGAGTTGATGCAAAGGAGAGGCATAGAGAAGAGAATGAATGAAGTGATCATTACCAGGTACAGTTTGCTGCCATCATGGCAGAGTTGAAGCAGTCTTTTCGCAGAATGGAATGTTTTTCGTAGCGAAGAAAAGCACTCCGCTGCCACCCGAGGAAGGGGTCCCTGCAATTCTCTAAGTTCTTCAAACAATGGAAGTAACAGTTGAATCCTCCTAACGAGGTCGAAACAGTCTTTCTTCTGGCTTTTTCTGTAGTCCCTGTTCATGGTACCTCACATTGTTCGAAAATTCTTGGCCTTCGCTTGAGAAAACGGAATCGTCACTGAGAGTAAAGATGGTGAGGTTTTGCAGGCGCAGAAGCTCAGGGGACTTGATGCGCATGGCCAAGGCGAGGATGCTGTAACCGCGATCTCTAAGACTAAGCGCTGCATCTTGCAGCATGAAGGGCGTTATGACATTCAGGGGATGATCAGGACCAGGACTAGCTGATGATGATGGTGATGGTGACATCATTGTAAAAACAGGGGCTCCCGCAGTTTTGTCATAATTACTGTGATCAAGATCAAGATCAAGAAGCAGCTTGTCGACGCCATGGATCGCTAACAGCCCGTCATTGAGAATGTCAGGATGCGAGACAAGAACTCCATTAATGTACACTGGATGATACTCGGCCGACATCTGAGTGGAGGGAGAGATGGAATCTTGGCGGCCACCTCCCGTGAGAATTACCTGTGACGACGAGGCTGCTGTGGGCGGCAATGGCTTCCAGGTTTGTTCCGTTGGGCAGCTTTTGTAGATCGGCGTAGGTGAAGAGGCCCTTGGCGATGTGGTGGGAGAAGGCCCATCATTGAGTGACAACTGTCTTAAGGATGGAAGACGATCTAATGGCTTGAGTTTATTCCATCGTCTAACAATCGATCTAAGGGCCCATAACCAGACAGCGCGGCATGGAGGGGAGTTCCTCTCAGAGGGAACGCCTTACGGCGTAATTATAAACTAGCATTTGCACCAAATGTTGCAAAGGAAACGCCGTAAGGCATAAAGTGCGGAAATCCATTATCCATGTAGTGTGTGAATTACGTCAATGACCTAAATATCAACATCTCTATTCACTTTTTCTAAATGTTGTAAACAACCAGAATTATGGAAATATTCTTAAATGTGTACCAATATTTATAGGCACACTCCCTATACCTTCAGATTTTTGGTTGCAGCTTCAGCTTTGGAAGTCTTAAGATTTACCAAAGCTTCAATTCTTGCTTCTTCTTGCTGATATCTGAAATTTACAGACAACTTGAATGCTCACAGATTTTGTTGTGAAAATTATAGATAACAAATGTTAGCAATCTATTAATTTATAAAAAGCTTTGTCAAAGATAAAGGTCTTATTGTAAATAAACGTGTTTATGAATACATAGCATTGTAGGCTAGAGCTCATTTCAACTTTAAAAATTGGAAATTGAAACCAAAACAAAGAAGGGGAAAACATAAAGGAAATTTCACAGAATTGTAATACGATCTTTTAAATGCATTAACACTAAGCTAATGATATGTTCTTTAAAAATGCAATGATGAAAATCGTTCTCTATTAATAAATTATTAATGGAAAAATATACCAAATAACTTCAACTCTTTTCATCAAAATAACGTTATACCTTTTTATTATTTTTTATGATGTACATCTTTCCCAATTTATATTATGATAAACCTCTTTTATTTTATGTTTTTATATTTAAATTTTTTTAAATTATTTAATTATCTATTTTATTTTAATAAAGTTAATAACTACAAATATTCTTTTATGTAGTATTTTAAACTTATTTCATTAAAAAAAATATGAACTCTATTATAATTAATAAAAAATTTATTTAATTAAAAAAAAACACACAATATAATAAATAATAATCTTTTCACAACTCATTTTTAAATTAAAATATATATCAATACTTCCAACAAAATATAATATTTTAACAAAAATATTAAAAAAATTAAATTCCTACATTTATTTTATTTTAAATTAATACGATACCATATAATCAATAATAATCATTTAGAAATTCACTCTAAATTAAATATATCAGTTATCATTGATTATATAAAATAAACTTCTACACCTATTTTATTTTTAAATTTTAAACTAATACACTACAATATAATCAATAATAATCATTTAGAAATTCACTTTAAATTACATATACACATTATCATTGAGTATATAGTACACCATTAAGAACTCAAAAATATAAAATGACCCTCATGCTCTATCTTAGCTTTCTAAAAATAAAATATACACATTATCATTTATAACCAAATGTGACATTTCAATATTTTTAATAATATAAAATGACGCTCATGCTCTATCTTAGCATTCTAAAAATAAAATATACACATTATCATCTATAACCAAATGTGATATTTCAATATTTTTAATAAAAAAATATTGAAGTGATGTTTTTTTTGGCCTTATCCTCTTAGCATGTTACAAAGAAATTCATTGATAAAAAGCAAAGATGACAAAGGGCTAAAAATAAAATAAAAGAAATTATATTCCCAAAAACACATTTATGGGTCACATTTATTACTCCATTCCCCAGTATATTGATGAACATGAAATAGGACGGACAAACGGTGCCAACATATTTATTCTAATCCAAATGTGGGCTATGGTGCCATAGTAAATTCAACAATGAAAACGACAAACGGGCTCTTCTCAACCTAGTACTCTTTAAAACTTGGCCACAGGACAAGTGGTTGTCACTGATTCTAATTTCATAAGTTTTTTCAATTACATAATTTCAATATATATAGTTTAGTTAGATTATATTTTGGAATTGAAATCACAAGTTTGATGGTAATCCTGTGCAATCGAAGTTCTCAAGGGGTTTTCCAGCGTACTGAATTCATATATACAGTGAAAAAACTAGCTTAAATAACACAAATCAAGATTTCACCTCAAATTTTTCCACCAGATTCCAGCACCGGAAAGTCGTCGTTCCCGATTCTAGAACTGGGAATTGAACCAACTTATTACTCTTTCAAATTTGGCCACAGAACAAGGGGTCGTTCCCGATTCTAGAACCGGGCACAGCGATTTGACTGCTAAGTCCGATCCTAGAAACTACTAAGTCTACCATGCTAAGTCTACCAAAACATTGATTCTAGAACTGGGCGCAACAATTTTACTGCTAAGTCTAAGTCTACCAAAACCTCAATTCTAGAACCAGGCGCAACGATTTGACTGCTAAGTCTACCAAAACATACATGCTCACTCTGCCCCTCTGGTTTTGAACACGTGACCTTTTGAGAAGAAATACATACTCTTAACCATTAACCATTAAGTTCACTCAGAGAAATTCATAATAAAATCATTAAATTTAATTTATTTAAATTATTTATTTAACAATTTAAATCTCCAAAACTTTTCTTCATAAGTAAAATTCTTTTAAATAAAATATAAATTTTAATTCTATAAACCATGTATATATTATATATTTCCATTATTCCCTTTTTGATATATTGACTGGAGTACATCTCCCCCTGGGCATAAGTAAAACCAAATACCAAATACCATCTGAATCAAATTTCATTTTTGACCTTTTATCAAGTCAGTCATGAATCCTTTCATAATCCACATAAAATTTTAATTCATAAATAAAACATTCCAAAGTATGAAAATTTAAATAAAACATTCACAACTGCTTCACTGGACATAAAGCAAATAACATCAAAATTCTCATAGATATTAGAAGGCATGATACACCATGATCACAACCCAGCCAACTATACATACTGCCATACCAGGCTACCTTTAGCAGTTAAACCAGAGCTATAGCACAGTGAACAATCAGTAAAACCTCCACATTATTCCAACTGAATAAATAAACAATAACAATACTACAATTGAATAAAGCATCAACAAGAACAATACACCCTGAATCCACCCATGCTACTCCAATTGAATAAAAGCATCAGCAATAACAATAAACCCTAAATCCATTCCATTATGGTTGGTTTATATGTCAATAAACCCTGAATCCATCCATTCCTTTATGGTTTATATGTCCCTTTGACTACTGTCATTGGGCAAGATGCATTGGACACAACATAATTGCTCACGCTCCCAAGTAAAACTCTGCAGAAAATGAAAGCCAAACCATCAGAAGAAGACGATGCCAAAGTGACTTAGGTGATCACACAGAGAGAGAATACCTTTTGATGAGTACGAGGCCTCTGCTGCCCATGACTAAGCAGTCCACCTTAAGATCTTCAATTGCATCACAGATTTTTTCCCTTGGATCACCCCAGTAAACCTTAGTTACAACAGTTGCCTATATAAAACATACATAATTTGTTAGTCTGGCTATTGTCATGAAGAAAAGTCCAGCTTCTGTCTCAAATCTCATTGAGGTCTGCATCCCTTTAACCTTTTAGCCCCTCTTCAGGTATGACAAATTCAAATGAATTGATGTTAGTTTGATGAAATATAAAAATAAGACACATTCAAGTTTATATCTGGCATTTTATTTCTCCTGATAAACACCTAACGTTTCTTAACAGAATAACCAGGATTTTAGAAGGTTTGCTGACAGAATAACGTTTCTTGACAGAATGACCTAAATTCTATATGGTTTACTTCCTATTAATGTGAGAACACGTGAAAATTGTCAGGAAGTTTATGGCATTCCAGATGCCACTAGAACTGATGTTTGTGTCCAACACCTGCCAGAAGGTCAAAAAAATTTGTCCGCGTTAACTGCAAAAATAAAGATAGAAGAAACTCACGATGACCCTATTCAACAAGAACTAAAGAATAATATAGATATGGGGACTTGTTAAATATTTCAATGGGAAAGGACACATATAACATGGAGGAAATGTAAAATAATAAACCAACCAATCATCATAAAGGAATATAACCTGCCACATTCGTTGCTGAGTATCAGAACAGCTCTAATGAAGTCAATGTTGATGAAACTCAAATTTCCTTTATAGTAAAAAGCAATCAGCTACAAAAAGGTATTTTGGTTCCTCCATCTTCTAAAGTTAGTTCACATAAAGCAAATAACATCAAAATTCTCATAGATATTAGAAGGCATGATACACCATGATCACAACCCAGCCAACCATACATACTACCATACTAGGCTACCTTTAGCAGTGAAACCAGAGCTATAGCACAGTGAACAATCAGTAAAACCTCCACATTATTACAACTGAATAAATAAAGAATAACAATACTACAATTGAATAAAGCATCAGCAAGAACAATAAACCCTGAATCCACCCATGCTACTCCAATTGAATAAAAACATCAACAATAACAATAAACCCTAAATCCATTCCATTATGGTTGGTTTATATGTCAATAAACCCTGAATCCATCCATTCCTTTATGGTTTATATGTCCCTTTGACTACTGTCACTGGGCAAGATGCATTGGACACAACATAATTGCTCACACTCCCAAGTAAAACTCTGCAGACATGAAAGCCAAACCATCAGAAGAAGACGATACCAAAGTGACTTAGGTGATCACACAGAGAGAGAATACCTTTTGATGAGTCCGAGGCCTCCGCTGCCCATGACTAAGCAGTCCACCTTAATATATTCAATTGCATCATAGATTTTTTCCCTTGGATCACCCCAGTAAACCTTAGTTACAACAGTTTCCTATATAAAACATACATAATTTGTTAGTCTGGCTATGGTCATGAAGAAAAGTCCAGCTTCTGTCTCAAATCTCATTGAGGTTTGCATCCCTTTAACCTTTTAGCCCCTCTTCAGGTATTACAAATTCAAATGAATTGATGTTTGTTTGATGAAATATAAAAAATAAGACACATTCAAGTTTATATCTGGCATTTTATTTCTCCTGATAAACACCTAACGTTTCTTAACAGAATAACCAGGATTTTAGAAGCTTTGCTGACAGAATAATGTTTCTTGATAGAATGACCTAAATTCTATATGGTTTACTTCCTATTAGTGTGAGAACACGTGAAAATTGTCAGGAAGTTTATGGCATTCCAAATGCCACTAGAACCGATGTTTGTGTCCAACACCTGCCAGAAGGTCAAAAAAATTTGTCCACGTTAACTGCAAAAATAAAGATAGAAGAAACTCACAATGACCCTATTCAACAAGAACTAAAGAAGAATATAGATATGGGGATTTGTTAAATATTTCAATGGGAAAGGACAAATATAACATGGAGGAAATGTGAAATAATAAACCAAACCAATCATCAGAAAGGAATATAACCTACCACACATCCATTGTTGAGTATCAGAACAGCTCTAATGAAGTCAATGTTGATGAAACTCAAATTTCCTTTATAGTAAAAAGCAATCAGCTACAGAAAGGTATTTTGGTTCCTAAACAATAACAATACTACAATTGAATAAAGCATCAGCAAGAACAATAAACCCTAAATCCACCCATGCTACTCCAATTGAATAAAAGCATCAACAATAATAATATACCCTAAATCCATTCCATTATGGTTGGTTTATGTCAATAAAACCTGAATCCATCCATTCCTTTATGGTTTATATGTCCCTTTAACTACTGTCACTGGGCAGGATGCATTGGACACAACATAATTGCTCACGCTCCCAAGTAAAACTCTTCAAACATGAAAGCCAAACCATCAGAAGAAGACAATACCAAAGTGACTTAGGTGAGGCCAACTTGCAGTCCGAAAAGGGTCAAGCCCTAAAAGAGACCTGAACCTCAGATCAGACTATGGTGGAGGGACGAAAGGCCTAAGAAGGTTTGCTAGATTTTTGTAAAGGCAAAGCCTTTATAAACCAATTGTATAAAATGGTTTTTGGAAATGTTTGAGACCACTCAAAGCAATGATGGGACTGCACAAAGGAATTTTGTGAAAGGAGGCTATCACATCAACCCAGGAACTTGCTTGAAAAGCAATTATATTCCTCCTCCCTTACAGTGACTATTGAGAAAGTTCCAAGAAAGTTACTATCGCTATTCAAAGGAATAAGAAACTTTACTCTGTAATTTCGAGATTTTTTCAATTTTAGGACTCGAACTCAGATAGTCAGATTGCTGCCACTCCTCCTTCCATATTTCCCTGCATATTTGATTGAATGAGGCCTTCAAGCATCAATGTACCATTACAAGGCAACATGGCCCGTTGGCAGAGAAAGTAAGTTGTGAGCTGAACATCCCATGGCTGAACACCGTGGCAGCACCTATCTCCTATGTAGCATGTGCATTAAAGTACAACCCTTGAAAGCACGTTGGCTCCTGAGGAGTAGGGTTACTGACTAATGATTGATCCACATACATGGTGGACCAATTTTTGTTGAAATTTATGATTAAATGGATTGGAATTATAGAGCCTGATTGGCACTGATGGACTCAGTAAGTAAACAAATAATTTGGCTGTAATTGTATTTGTAGATTTTGATAGCATAGAAGGATTCAGTAACAAACAACTCACTGCACTTGAATTATGCCAGTTGTGACATACAATTTTCTCAATCAAAGAAACAAGAATATTTTTAGAAATGAGGGCCAAGGTCGCTATTAAATGCAGATTCTACATAACAGATAGGTAGAGCCAATGTCTTTAAATGAGATTTTTTGGAGTTTCCTAGTGAAAAAATTTGTGGCCAAATCTTGATTTGTGTTGTTTAAACTGGTTTTTTAATTGCATATATAGATTCAGCACCCTCAAAAATCTCTGGGGCACTTTCTTTGTGAAGAGTTCACCTAGACAGCTTGTGATTTCAATGAATCCCTAGCAGATTTTAGACAAATTTAATAAGAAAACTTTCCAAAAAATCACATTTAAAAACTATTAGAATCTAAAAATATCTTGCAATCCTAAAAATAAGAGCAAGTTCAAACCATTAACCTTGTTGTTATCTGCCAGATTCCCGATATATATAAAAATTCCCATGGTTGCCCCTATAAACAACATTTGCTCACCTGAAAACAAAGCACTACTATCAAAGAGAGGGGAGACTGCACGAATCACAAACAAACGAAAGAGACTCTTAAAAATTGTTGCTTGTTGCAGATTTTGTTTCTTTCTTGCTTGCAGTTATAGTATCTGTCCTTACCTTTGAGTATATTGGCTGTGAGATAAGAAGTGAAGAGAAGCGGAGGACACCATTAAAGCAGCAGTAGCAGAGGAGGTTTCGATTGGGGCGACCTGGGAACACATCCACATTACTCTAAACTCTTGATCTCTCCATTAGTCCTGTGAATGTGTTGCAAGGTCATCCCAGTCGAGCCTGCTCTGTCTCATTTATTCATGTGAGCCCAATATGCAGGGGAAACCCTTTCTGAAACTGCATCAATGAATGTCTGTAATTTATAATTTATTGAAATGAGATTGATAGAGAAGGAGAAAGGAACCGAAATCTGGTAGTACAAGCAATACACGTGAAGTGCAGATATGGCCCTGAGATTTATGTTGAGCTACGTCGAAATTAGATGGTTTCACACACTGTCGGTGGAAGCAATGAAAGGGCTTAATCTCCTCCATATTTAGGTTGAAAGGACAGCGCCATGATGGGAGGTCAGTATGAAATTGCAATGTATGGAATGTACTCCAGTACTATTTTTACCAGGAATAATTGAATAGTACAAACAATAATACTTTATTATAATAATAGAACGAATTGAAGTATAGTAAGGTTTGAAGGTGTCAAAGCCAGTGTGAATGCTGACGTGTCTAACAGTGACTATTGAGACTATGACATTAGCCAGGGACTTGCACACCAAAACCCATAACCAGTTTCTGGCCCGATAAATCTTTTGTTCATGGATGATATGTTATAAATCATATACATTTCACAACTTGCTTGACCACGGTAAGATAAGCACCGTACCTACCTAATGTATAAAAGAAGACTGATAAGCAGGAGGGGGGGCAGGTAGTCCACTGCCAAAGCGATGGTTGTTGTAATTAGTAGAGGAATTGTAAGAACCGTGCTCTAATATGTCTGATTTTGAGTTTGAGTCAGTAAAGAAAAATGCTCAAATGTAACTATGTGCTCCTTCAGCAACCATGATGTGATGGTGACTTGGGAGCTCCACAGGCAATTTGTGAATTTCTAACCATTACATTAACCCACTTGCAACTTCTCTCGGTAATTCCTTCCTCGCATCTCTATTAGATACTTAATAGACATTTTAACATAGGATAATGTATAAAACACAGGGAGAACATCAAGGTCTACAATGGAATTTATTGTGAGTATTAAAATGTTTAGATATTTGTTTTCAGATATTCTAATATAATCCCACTGCAGCAGAGTGAGGTACAAATGTTGGAGAATTCCCAAAACAAAAAATACTTGTGTCATTTTGACTTCTTTTGAAGTTGAAAATTCTTAAGAGAAATAATCCCAACAACAATGTTAATATACACACAATAATCCAAAAATAGGGACATCCAGTTATGCCACTGCAGTAAGATCACCTAAAATATCACATAGAAAACAACCACAAACCAAAGATCGCCCATGTGGCATGGCACTGAAACCGTTTACAATGTTAGTAACAAAGTGAGGAAGGATACTATGACATTAGCCAGGGACTTGCACACCAAAACCAGTTTCTGGCCTGATAAATCTTTTGTTCACGGATGATATGTTATAAACCATATACATTTCACATTTTGCATACGTATAGAAGTTCAGTTCGGCTAAACTTAACAGAAAGGAAGTATATCTCTAGGTGATAATGACAACTCTTCCATGTTACACTTAAGCTCAGTACCTTGTAAGGATTTTGTGCTAGAGGGTGCAGATTTGTGTAATAGTAGATAAAAATCAACTCTCTAATACCATTTTTAAATATTTCTAATAAATTTTTATATTTCTAAATCAAATTCCATGAATTTGCCAGAATTCTTAATTCCATTGCTAATTTGCAAATAGCTGCACACATATGTTATTGCAGTTTAGGGTGGGATAACTCTGTACACTATTCCAGGTGGGAGAAATCTGTGCATAGATTGATAAAGGAAAAAAAAACCACTTGCTATTCAGAAAAAAATACCAAAAAAATTCGTGAAAATAAATTAATATAAATACATACTGGCCTTGATTTTTTAACCATTAAAAAAAATTAGCATTTATTTTTGTTCAATATAATATAAAATAACAAACAAACATCTTCAATGAAACGAGATTCGAAAGAAGGAAAATCTTGAAATTGAAACTATGTGGCATGTAAGTTGTCTGAAATTTGAATATACAAACTGAAATTAATGAACATCTGTGACATTATTTCGTCAAAGCTCTACTCGTTGGAGCCAATGCACAATATATTCGTTCACAAATTCCAAATACAGTCAAAGGACACACAATAAACAGACCAAACGCAGAAGATAGTCTTCCACAATTTTCAAGTATTGATATCATTATCTGATTGGATATTCAAAGTAGAAAAATAGACAGATACATTCAAACTATTCACGTTTAGTGCAAATATGTAAAATGCAAAAGGGCAACCCTTACACTACAAGGTGGGTCAGTGCATCTCAAGAACTAAACGAATAAGAAGCAACCCTCGTAGCCACAATAATGACCCACATTCAAACCCTGGAGGCATAAATCCTTGATCTTGTGTATTATTTAGTTGAGTTTGATGACCATGACCACATGTTAAATGACAATGGTGGTGTAAGAAACAGTGTCTTATTCAGTTTGTGAACCCTACCGAGATCATGTGGAGTTGGGTTTCATAAATCTAAAAATGAGAGAAATGAAGACATAAATGGTACAAGAAATAGGTGTCTTATTAAGTTATTCAGGCTGTGGGCTTCACTGCAATAATGCAGAGTTGAGGTTTACAACTCACCATGCATCAAAAAACAAGAGAGAATTAAGGACGAATGGTACAAGAAGCAGGTCTTTTATTCAAGTTGTGGGCTTTACTGCAGTAATGTGGAGTTGGGGTTCCTTTTTACTTACAGATCCAACAATAAAATAAAAAGGAATGAGGGCACGGATGGTACAAGAAATATGCACTTTTTTCAAGTTGTGGGCTTTACTGCAATAATGCAGATTTATGAAAGAACGGTACAAGAAACAGGTCTTTTATTCAGGTTGTGGGCTTTACTGTGATCATGCGAAGTTGGGATTCTTTTTCTCTCACAGAGATATACAAAGGGCAGGAATGAGGACAAGTATGGTACAAAACATTGTTCCTATTTATTCAAGCTATGTACTTTACTTCAATAATGCAGATTCATAAGGTTGTTTAACTTCACTTCAATAATGCAGATTCATATAAGGATGGTATAAGAAACACGTCTCTTAATCAGGTTGTCGGTTCTATTGCAACCATGAGAGTTGGGGTTACGGTTCATGAGCTCCATACCACTAGGTGTCAAGTTTGAATCTAAGTCTGAATCTCACTTGAGAAATCTGAATCCCCTTAGAGGTGAGGTAAGGTGCACTAGTCTATTGCCTATGCCAATGCCAATGGGTCTAGCATGTCTAAAGGTTAAATATACCATCCATGAATGTGGGAAACCATCCTTCCGAAGGGTTTCCTAGCACCATTAAGTTAATGAATTCAAACAAATCAAAGCTAGTGAATTCCAACAAACCTAAATTGATGGAATGAAACAAAACAAAGCTACTGAATTCCAACAAAGCTAGATTGATGGAATGAAATGGAGTGATTCCATGCTTACCTGCGTATTCAGGGGCCAGATAACCAAAAGTGCCAACCAGCCTGGTTTCAACAAAAAACTTTCCATTAGGGGCCAGCTTGACCAACTCGAAATCCGAGACCTTGGCCCTCATGTCGTCGCCTAGAAGAATATTAGAGGGCTTCAGATCTCTGTGAATGAAGCTCGTCTGTGCAAGGCTGTGCAGGTACTCAACTCCGTGGGCGACATCGAGGGCAATGGAATGAAATGGAGTGATTCCATGCGTACCTGCGTATTCAGGGGCCAGATAACCAAAAGTGTCGGCCAGCCTGGTTTCAACAGAAAACTTTCCATCAGGGGCCAGCTTGACCAACTCGAAATCCGAGACCTTGGCCCTCATGTCGTTGCCCAAAAGGATATTAGAGGGCTTCAGATCTCTGTGAATGAAGCTCGTCTGTGCAAGGTTGTGCAGGTACTCAACTCCGCGTGCGACATCGAGGGCAATGGAATGAAATGGAGTGATTCCATGAGTACCTGCGTATTCAGGGGCAGATAACCAAAAGTGCCGGCGAGCCTGGTTTCAACAGAAAACTTTCCATCGGGGGCCAGCTTGACCAACTCGAAATCCGAGACCTTGGCCCTCATGTCGTCGCCCAGAAGGATATTAGAGGGCTTCAGATCTCTGTGAATGAAGCTCATCTGTGCAAGGCTGTGCAGGTACTCAACTCCGCGGGCGACATCGAGGGCAATGCTAAGCCTCTGTTTCCATTCTAGCGGTCTCAGCCCGGCCGCCGCCCATTCAAACAGATGCAGACTCAGCAGCCCCTGGGGCATATACTCGTACACGAGCATCTTCTCCACGCCGTCGATACAGTACCCAAGGAGACGAAGCCGATGCGCTGCTCAGGCAGTTAAGGTGTTGCAGCGACCTCAACATAATCCAACGACTCAAAATGGCTCAATCGTCTAACATATCATCTAATGGTACAAAGTAATGACACGTAGGCAGAGAGCAAAGTTGATTTTAGAGGGGAACGCCTTACGGCGTAAATATTTTTGGATGAAAATAGATTCATAGTAATGGAATATAAGGTTGATAGGTAACAAGGTTTACCAGTCGTATCTGCATTTACTTCCATGAGAGCTAGACGTTGGCATTGGTGCTGCAGTGTTGAGAGCCAACGCTAGATCCAAACGCCAATCCGGAGCTGACCACAGAATGATACACGGAGTCCACACCTCTATGGTCATAATCGATGTGCTCTACCTAGGTAACCTGTTATAAACAGTTAATGAGTCAGTCAGCAATGAAAACCTGTAGGCAAGGAACCATGGATATTAATTCGATAACATGGAATAATTGTTATGAGCAATTACATTTGAACAATTGCCAGAGAGGTCTTGAATTATTAATCCCGATGGCTGCCTCTTGCAATTCACCGGAATTGAGTTCTCCACTAAACTGTCTGCAGAAACATCTACGACGGTCCATACTCCTGCACCAAGCTGCTGGCAGAACCTTAAGAAATACAATTCTCTAAGCGGACCAAGCGGTGAGAGAGCATGGAGCTCCATATACATCTGATATACATCTGTTATGACATTCAGTATATCTAATGAGATTCTACCTTCTGCATCGATAAAGAAATATGTATAATTCGCTTCACAAATAAACTATTCTAGAGACCATTACTAAGCTTTAGAAAAGTAAAAATATTTAAATTTCTAATTCAAAGCTAAAGCGTTTTTAATCTAAAATCCTGGACTTAAATAATGAGAAAATACTTGATTTTCCAATTCAAAGTTAAAATGTTTTTAATCTAATATCCTTGAATTAAATAATGAGGCCTAATCTGATTAGGTATTTTAGAGCATTTCACTTCCCTCTGTAACAATACTCAGATCTGAATAAAAGATTAACATACCAGTTGGAGTTTGCCGTTCATGGTATCCCCTACACCATCGCATAAGACCTCCAAGGTCGTGGCTCTGGAAACAATTGATGCGAACATTTCCGAATAACGGTTCTGAATTGTATACGAAAGTTCAGTTAGTTAGTTCAACCGTGTATAGAGTAGCAGTAGTTAGAAATCGATCAAGTAGGCAAGAAGATGAAATGGTGGTGGTACAATCAGTGGTTGTTTGCTTACATACCGAATTCATAAGTATCTCCACCAGATCCATGCTATTCATAAGCACGGTGGCAACACCTCTGCTTCCCTCAGTTCGGTATCCCAGCGGTTTCGGACCATTGGCCGTCGGCAATTGGCGAAAATATTCATCATGGTTGAGCGTTTCCTTTATCCCATCGTGAGGAATTTTGATCCAGAAAGGTTGTTGCATTCCAGCCATTCTGATGAGTTCATTCATGGATGCCACGGCAAGTTCTTTTGGGGATGATTTGTCGATCCCACTTGGACTTGATCCGTGTCGGCCTGCACCATCGACAGTGGAAAGCCCGTCCAGGGAATTGAAAGCAGGATTTACACGATTGATGACACCAGCACTACCAGTTGCCAGGCTCAGAGAAGTATCGTGTACAGGGGAAAGTGATGCTCCAGGCAGATTTTCTACAATCGCAGCAACTCTCTGCAACTGCACAATCGGGAAAAGAAACATACGATTATTTCTGTCAGAAAATAATATTCTATAACCCACCAACACAGTATAATTATTTTAAGAATTTAATATTTGATAGAACGCTTCCATGAATGTCAAATTGGGCCACTTACAAACCAAAAATCAACACCACGGTCTTTCAATCATATAGTTAGTAATTACAAATCGTTAAAAACGGTCATAAACATATAGCCCACTTCCGACAAGAAAAATCATTCCAAAACCAGTTGGGAGAAGGCAGTTTTCCACAATCTCTGAGTTTTCTGCTTACCAATTCGTGCATTAGCAGGATTAATTTCATTTCAGTAGAAAGAAAAACAAATAATTACTACTGAAAGGAAGAACTAAATGACAAATATAAGTTTAAAATCCTAGCTTAACTTCAAACCAATACCCTGAAACAAAAAATAAGGGTTTGCTTAGTTTTAATAAATGTATGAAACCGTTTCGAACATGAAATGCACCGATTTCATTTGGAAAATTCCCTTCAATATTAATTTCTCAGAGTTAAAGCTAAACTATGTTTAAATGGCAGTGGAAGCAAACCTCATGTTTTAATCTGATGTTCTCCAACCGCAGTTCTTGGTCTTCCAAAGACATCTCCGTGAGCATCGCAGGTCCTCCACAATGGCAACAGCTACAGTTCGTCATTGCTTCTTTAATTAAACGATTTTCCATTAGAAGTCTTTCATCGGGCAACACCCAGGGCAATGCTAAGCCTCTGTTTCCATTCTAGCGGCCTCAGCCCGGCCGCCGCCCATTCAAACAGATGCAGACTCAGCAGCCCCTGGGGCATATACTCGTACACGAGCATCTTCTCCCCGCCGTCGATACAGTACCCAAGGAGACGAAGCGGATGCGCTGCTCAGGCAGTTAAGGTGTTGCAGCGACCTCAACATAATCCAACGACTCAAGATGGCTCAATCGTCTAACATATCATCCAAGGGTGAAAAGTAATGACACGTAGGCAGAGAGCAAAGTTGATTTCAGAGGGGAACGCCTTACGGCGTAATAATTCAAAATAATAATTAAAAAATGATTGGATTTGGGATCTCTTAAAAAAGTGGATTGAAATTGAAAATTTGGAAATTGATGAATTATTAGTTTCTTAATAAGATTTTAGTAATAGATTTGTTTGTTGACCACTATTAGTTTAGCAATGATAAATGCAACTCATAGTTTATGAAAAATAAATATTTATTTTGTAATATTATTAAATTGGATCATAAATGGAAGGTTTTATTGAAGCCTTTGTATAATGCCATGTGGATAACTATTTCACATATTTTATGGATATAGTTGCAATGTTCATGCATTAGTTTTAGATATTTATATAGTGATTTTTTATTCTTAAGTTTTGAAGGAAGTAAATAGCCATATCTACCATGAGTTACTTCCCACTATAATTTAAGCAAGTCTTTGCATCATGTTATGCTATAATTTATGGATATGGTTGCAATGTTCATGCGTTATTTTTAGATATTTTTGTAGTTATTTTTATTTTTAAATTTTGAAAAAAGTAAATAACATATCTACCATCAATTACTTTCCACCATAAGTCTTTGCATAAAAAATTGATAGGAATAAGATGTAAATAAATATATTTATCAAGAGTTACTTATGTTTTCCTCAACACTTATGTACCAGTAAAACTATAAATGTATAGACATACTAGTTGTTACTACCCACTAAAATTTATTCATATCTCAATTTATTAGTTCCTCCCAAAGCAAGACTCTATGATTCCATTTGCCTATATCTAATATTAATCAATATATTATATTATTTTATACACAATTTTAATTTGAGTGACAATAACTAAACTACACTTAGTTTTATAAAATAATAACTATACTAGCCATTATTTTATAAAATCACTTTACGTACTTCCTTCTTTAAACATGGTGTTTTTTGTATTAATCCCTTGGGTTTATTAGTCCTTTCGGTTTATAATATCAATCCCTTGGGTTTATTAATCTAGGGGTTCATATTCCTAGTGTATAATATTATTCATAGGGTTTATAATATTAATCTTAGGGTTTAATATAAATCCCTTGGGTCTAATAGTATTCCCTTGGATTTATAATCCCTTTTGGTCTTAGTATTGCTCCCATGGTCAACCATGGTCCAATGTCGCATTGTGACAAAGGTGATCTCAATATGAAAATCAATCATGGTCAACGATGGTCTAATGTCACATTGTGACAAAGATTGTGTCAATACGAAAATCAACCATGGTCAACCATGTTTATTTTAGGGTTTATAATATTTATCTTAGGATTTGTATACCTTAAGTTTATAATATTAATCCCTTTGGTTTAATATTATTCCCTTGGGTTTATTAGTCTCTTGGGTTTATAATATCAATCCCTTGCGTATACTAATCTAGGTGTTCATATGCCTAGGGTATAATATTATTCATAGGGTATATAATATTAATCCTAGGGTTTAATATAATTCCCTTGGGTTTAATATTATTCCCTAGGGTTTATAATATGAATCCCTGGGGTTTATTAAACTAAGGGTTCACGTTCCTCTAGGGTATAATATTATTCATAAAGTTTATAATATCAATCCTAGGGTTTATTATAAATCCCTTGGGTTTATGATCATGGTAAACCATAGTCCACTGTCACATTGCGACATTGATTGTCTAAACCATGGTCAACTATGTTTATTTTATTATTTATAATATTTCTTAGAGGGTTTATATCAACCATCTCCAACTATGTTTATTAACATTTATAATATTTATCATAGGGTTTATATACCTTGGTCTATAATATTTATTTTACAGTTTATTATAGTATTTTCTAAATATGATAATCATTTGTGGTCAACATTTGTCAAACATGGTCAACCATGGTCAATAATGGTCAATCATGGTTAACCATGGTAAAAAATGGTCCAACATCACATTGTGACAAATATTATCTCAATATGAAAATCAACCATGGTCAAGCATGGTCAACCATGATGCAACATCACAGTGTGACAAAGATTATCTCAAAATGTGAATCAACCTTGGTAAAAAATGGTCAATCATGGTCAACCAGGGTCACATTATGAAAAAGATTGTCTCTTGGTCCAATGTCACATTGTGACAACCATGATTGTCCACGGTTAACCATGGTCCAACATTGCATTGTGACAAAGATTTTCTTAACATGATAATCAACCATGGTCTAATGTCACATTGTGACAAAGATTGCCTCAATATGAAAATCAATCATGGTCCAACGTCAAATTGTGACAAAGATGGTATCAATATGAAAATCAACCATGGTCAACCGTGTTTATTTTAGGGTTTATAATATTTATCATAGGGTTTATATACCTTGGGTTTATAATATTAATTTGTTGCGTTTACAATCCATTGAGTTTTTTGTATTAATCCCTTGGGTTTATTAGTCCCTTAGGTTTATAATATCAATCCCTTGGGTTTATTAACCTAGGGTTTCATATTCCTTGGGTATAATATTATTCTTAGGCTTTATAATATTAATCCTATGGCTTAATATAAATTCCTTGTGTTTATAATCATGGCCAACCATGATCTAACGTCACATTGTGACAAAGATTGTCTCAATATGAAAATCAACCATGTTGAACCATCCTCAACCATCGTCAATCATAGTCAACCATAATTCGACATCACATTTGATTATTATTATTATTATTAATTATGATAATTATTTTTATTATAATAATTATTTGTAAATTATTTTAATATTTATAATAACTATTATTATAGTTATATATAATAACTATCATAATATTTATTATAATTATTATTTTCTTATTTATTTTTGCAAATATTAAATAATTATAATATTTATTTTAATAATAATAATAATTCTTCCAGGATGCGGGTGTACGTCGAAATTGATACGCTGGTAGGGGAACGGGACGACAAGTGGCCTTACCACATGGCCCTCCGTAATCCTGCACACAAAGCCATAAAACAAATAAACATCAGCAGTAAGTGGAATTTAAGTTGGTACTCTATTCAACTTGTCCGCATCTACCTGCCTCGGCTCTACATAATGGTACCCTCTGGTAATTTCAATTCCACCTCCTTTGTCTCTAATCCTACGCCTCTGCACTGCCATTGTCCATTAGTTGTAGCGAAACCAAGCTCACGCACTGCTACGGGCAGGCGCTGCAGCATTCTATGCTGCATTAAATTTGGTCCGGGCAATCATTATTCGTAGAGCTTTATCTGCAACCTTATTCTCCATTCTGCGTCTGCTGATCTTTCTACCTCTGAGCCGACCTCTGAACCTGCTGCGCCTTCTCAATTCTCAGTGTCACCTCCTCGCGGACATTCTCTCCATCCCCGTGTTAGCATGCCTAGGCTTCGACACAGATTGCGAAGCAGAAGAGGGAGTAGCAAAGGCAGACTGCCTCGCTCTCCACCATCTCCTGTCTCAGACTCCTCCTACCCCCTGGCTCAATATGTATCTGGCCGCCATCCAAACACTCGCAGCGGCAGAGGCTGCTCACAAGCCCTCTACTGCCAACCGTCGTAATCTGCCTCTCCAACCATTGGCATCCCCTCCAGCACACAGCAACCCCTTCGCTTAGCCCAGTTCATGTATCACTGCTCCCTGAACCAACCACTCATAAAAGCCCCCATATCACTTACCTTCCACGAGGAGCCAACCGACGAAGATGGATGCCCAACCTGCGAGGAGCCAGACAGGGACGATGGACGACTACACTGTCCAAGGGACAAGAAGGACAATCCTCAGGACAAGAACACTACGGAGGAGAAGAACCGCGACCCTCAGGAGAAAGACGACACGGGTGCGCTGCAGCAGGAAAAGCACGACATTGATGCATACATGTGTTTCGTCATTGAGGAACACCCGTCACCACCGCATAACACTTGACTCACCAGCACAAGATGCCACATGACTTGCCACGCGTCATCGAGTCTCAGGTTTCCAGAATTACATCAATAGGTTTTTTTCTTGTGCATTTTTGATAGAGTGAGGCACTCCTATCTCTTTGCAGTCCTGAAGAAGATGGGATTTGACGTAGGCTTTCTGAACCTCATCAAAGCCTGTATTACCGGACCTTGGATCACCCCTCTTGTCAATGGCAGACCAGGAGAAGCTTTCCAATCCACCCGTGGCCTTAGACAAGGATGCCCCCTCTCACCCTACCTTTTCATTCTGATGGCTGAATCATTTAGCAAATTGCTGGACTTCCATCGGAGAGTTGGTCTAATAACAGGAATAAAATTTGGGAATGGAGTCAAGAATATCAATCATTCGCAATTTGCTGACGATACCCTGCTAATTGGGGGGGCCTCCATCACAATAGCTAGGCGCTTCAAAGTCCTTCTGGACAAATTCATGGATTACTCTGGCGGCCTGGTTAACCAGCAAAAAAGTTGTGTTTATGGCTGGAACACATCAGTGCAGGTCCTCCACAATATAGCAGCAACATTTGGGGTCTCATGCAAATATGACTGGTCCCATTTTTCATATCTGGGCATTCCTGTAAGCGCAGGGCACTTAAGGGCAGAAGTTTGGGATACTATAATCGATAAGATGAAAAGGAAAGTCCAGCAGTGGGGCTCAATGTGGCTGAACCCAGCTGGCCGCCTCATCCTTCTCAAATCTGGTATATCCTCTTTGCCTCTATACCATTTCACTCTTCTCCAAGCCCCAGCCTCCTTTCACCACAAAATGGAAGGCATCCTTCGACATTTTTTATGGCAAGGAGGGAAGCAGGAAAAAAAAAATTCAATCTGATCAGATGGACGCAGGTAATTCAGCCCCAGGACCGAGGTGGTCTGGGCATCAGATCCCCTAGATTTCTCAACTTAGCTTTTGGAGGCAAAATTGTTTGGAGACTCATAACTGGTCTTCCTGCTTGGTGGAAAAGGGTCCTGGAAATCAAATATTTAAATTATCCAAGGCATCAGCTCCTCGATCAAGACATCCCCAACAGAGATTCCACCAAAATCTGGCGCTTATGTAAGAAAGCAATTCCCATAATCGCTCAAAATACCTCCAAAATTCCTAAGGGAGGAGCCAGCATTAACATTGGAGTGGACAAAATCATGGGGCAACAACCCATCAATATGCAAGCAGGAGTCAACCCCATCCTCTCATTTTTCGAAAGATCTGGTATCCACCATTTGAATCAGATCTCTTAGTGGGATCCTTCAACCCATCTTTGGGCTGGATGGTCCTTTCCAGCTATTCCCAACAATCTTAAAGTCAGCTTGTCAGCTCTTCAATCTCACCTGCATAGCATAGCTCCTGTAAAAAAAAATGACTTAGATGGCTTCAGCTGGGACCCTACCGGATCTTCATACACCATTAAGGCTGCTCACCATCTCCTCTGCAGCAGCAACCACCCGATGCCTATCTGGAATCATTGGAAGGCTGTTTGGAAGTCCGAGGCTCTTCCAAAAATCAAATTTTTTATGTGGACTCTACTTAAAGGCAAGACTCTCACCGCTGAAAATCTGCAAAGGAGGGGCATCATCGGCCCTTCTCGCTGCCCCAATTGTATGGCTGCAGAGGAAACCATTCCTCACCTTTTTATTGGCTGCCCCTTTGCTACAGAATGTTGGGGAAACTTATATCAGAGCAACCAGATTTCTTGGACCAGCCAAACCACCATAGGCGAAATCTTGCACAAATGGAAAAAGAATTTCCCCTGGCAGAGAAGGAAGAACAGCATAGCGAAGAGGGTATGGGACCTTCTCCCTTATACCATGTTATGGAATCTATGGTTGGCCCGCAACTGAAAAATTTTTAAGGACAAGGGATCGAATGCTAGAAGCCTTTGCAGTAAAGCAAGGGGTCTCGCCCTTGAAATCATATCGGCCAAAAATCAGAGGGGAATAGACATCACCGAGCTCAGTGTGGAAGAACGAAGTTTCATTGGCCCCTTGTTGGACATACACAACAGCAGGCACACAGGTAGCATAGCTAGCAACAGACAAAACGCTGTCCCTCAGAACTGGAAAATAAGGCTCAAAGAAAATGAGTTTGCTGCCTGGATTCAACATTCCAAAAGGTACAGTCTTTTTTTTTATGGAGCTTCAAAGTCGAATCCAGGGGTTGCAGGGGCTGGAGGAGTGATCCTCGATGAAAATGGAGAAACTGTTTTATCATATGAATGGGGTTTAGGACATATCTCCAATAACAGGGCAGAAGCCCTGGCACTATATCAGGGACTTCTTCAGCTTGGGAAGCTAGGCATCAAAGCAGCCTCCATCTTTGGAGATTCAGCAATGGTCATCAGTTCCATGGCCCAGAAGAGAGAACCCCTCAATGTGCGCCTTCAGCAGACTTAAGCCGCTGTCAAAGTCTAGCTCACCATATGAAAGATCTTCGTTTCCATCATGTTTTACGCAGCTTAAACAAAGATGCAGATAACCAGGCTAATAAGGCGTGTGCCAGATCGCAGGGCTGCTTAGTTTGCAACGGAGTGGAGACTATCCAATATTTGCCATGACTGTTTACAGCATCTCTCTCAACCAGCTTTGCACCAAACCAATAAGGACAGACGCAGCGGAAGGATCGAAGAACCTTAACTCTCTCATTGTGATTAAGATAGACAAAGGATTCAGGAGCGCTCAAAAAATCAAGGGAACGAGATTCCAGCTAGGCGGTCGCCCCACCAGATCCCACCGCTTCAGCATTCTCGACACAGTCCCACCTTTCTCTTACTCTGCTCAAAATAACGCTCGGTATATGCTCGGTGTATGCACCCCTCCCACATGGATTCTCTACTCGGGCAACATCCTTCAATTACAGAGCATCAAGGGCAGAGTTCCCACGGCATCGCATCAGGATCAAGCCTCGGTCCACTCAGGAATTGTTCTCTTTTCCAGTTTTGTCGCAGATCAACCAGAATCTACAATTAAACAATCAGGCTCCTCCTCTTCATTGGTGCGGAGCAGTCAGGCATATCATTTTGGCAAATCAGGCTTCTCCTTATCTATCAAAGTCAGGCACAACAATCACCTTATTATTAAGTGAAAATGTTCTGCAAATGTCGCTTTTTAGTTTTTCAATTTGTCAGGATATACAGTAGCTTAGCTTTCATCTTAAAGCCTAAGTGGCGGGAATCAGGAGGATGTTGTAAATCTTTCACTCCCAGCACCACTCGGCGAATAATCATGTATTACAGGAGAGCAGTCTCATTTTCTCCTCTTTTTTTCGAAACGTAATATAGCAACCGATGATGTTAAAAAAAATAAAAATAGACATGTTTATATTAGAATTGGTCTTCCAAAATTTTAATTTAATTATTAGGTGGATGGTAAAGACTCAACTTACATGAAGTTTGCCAAAATAATCAAGGGTTAAGATCTAGCTCCAAATACTCTAGTCAGTTAATATAATTTAAATCATACTTGTAATTTTTTTACTTCAAATAGATTTGCATTATTTTTTTATTTGTATTTTTTTATATAATTTTTTTAATGTAATATTATTTAACATGATTTAATTTTTGTATTCAGGCTTTTGTGATCCATAATGAATTAAGCAAAGTCTTTCGGTAAAAATCACATAAGAGAAATTTTTGGCGGACGTGTTTCAAACCAACAAGTGTGGTTCATCATCACACCAATTGAAGAGACAGACCATGACAAAGGGGCTTAAATATAGAGCAATGTAGAGACATAATTTCAAGTAACAATATTTTCTCAATGAAATAAATAGTTGTATTTTTTAATATAGTGAGGTTGTCGGTGTTAGATAAACTCACATATTTACTCAAAAATTTTGTTCTCGTATTCAAAACCATTATAATAATTCATCAGAACATTAAAGCTCATCATATCACTCATAAAAATTTAAATATAAATAAAAAGAACAACAATCATTTAAAAGAACGATGCAAAATAAACAATTTTTATAATTAATATAAATTTATTTTTATATTTATTAAATATAAATAAATTAAAATGTATAACTAATAAATATTCATTTTGAAGAGTTTTAAAAATAAACATTTTAGAAATTACTCATAACTATTTATTTTAATTTAATATTTATTAAATATTAAAAATCTTAATTATAAAATTTAAAATGGAAAGTAAAAATAATGGTTTTTTAAATATTAAAAGAATATTTATCTAAATATTAAAAAATATTTATATAATTTTATTTTATGAGTGATCTAGTATTTATATATTTTAATTTTAATTTTTTTAAAATTTTATTAAAAAAGTTGCTAGAATTTTGAAGTGATAATGAATAAGTATTTTGTTAAAATACTTTATACTAAAAAAATTTTATAATTAAGAAAGATTTTTCGGTGAAAATCACATGGAATATCATTTGTCGACGCGTTTCGAACCAACTAGTGTGGTTCATCGTCAGGACAAGTTTCGAAACTTGTCCTGACGATGAACCACACTAGTTGGTTCGAAACGCGTCGATAAATGATATTCCATGTGATTTTCGCCGAAGAATCTTTCTTAACTTGATATGGATCACAGAAGCTTAAACTCTATTATAAAAATTTATAATTTAAATCCCCATAAATATTTACTTAAAAATATTAATAATTATTTATTTTAATATAATATTTTAAAAAATTGATTAAAATTTTTAAAATTAAAAAAATAATAATAAATATTAATGATAATGATGATGATGGTGGTTAACATCCACTGAGACTAAATAATAATACTTTTAAAATAATAATATTTTTTAAAAAAACTGCTAAAACAAATCAATAAAAAATAAAATTACTAGTGATTTATTATCTAAAATTAAAAGCAGTGGTATGTTCATTTGAATTGTAGATGAAAATATAGTGCATTTATTTTTAGCGGAGGTTTGGCATCACAAAAACCAACACTTCGTCTTATTTGATACGGTGTGATTATTATATTTTATTTATTTTTATTTAATTATAAAAAGATTGAATTATTAAGTAAAAATTTTTGATAAAATTTATATAAGAGAAATTTTTGATCAATACCTTTCAAATAAATAAATATAATCAATTTTTTTTATTACTTAAAAAAACATAAAAATGTATAATAACTTAGGCCTAAAAAATATCAAATCATTGGGTAAGATCAAATCGAGTTAGATGACATAACCTAGTGTCATGGGGGTATCGTCTCCCTAGTAGTTTCCATTCTCTTGTTAATGTTGGCTTAGATATGAATGCCAAAAGCCGTTTCCATAAAGTTTCAAATTTAATGGTAAAAATATATATTATTTTTTTCTACGTTTGGTTATAAGGTTAAATCAATAATGGTTATTTATTAATTAATTTTAATAAATAATTTTTTAGATCAATAATTTTAACCAATATTTTTCATTAATCAATAAGGTTTTTGGTATGTAATAAATTTTAATTAATAATCTTTATTAACTAAGAAATTTTTACCTGCTTAAAATATTTGGGAATTTCCACCCCTGAAAATACTTGGGATTTGATGTTCCATTTACGTGAAAGTGGACATGATCCTTCTCGTAAGAGCCTTTTGCATTTAACTACATGTATTTTTTTTTTAATAATTTTATTGTTAGTTTTTTTTATTGGATGGCAGGATGATAGGTATTTCAATTTTTTCCATTTTCTTTTAATTGTCATTTAATAATTTTGTTTTTATTTGTTTTTTTTGGATGATATGTATTTTAGTTTTTCCCCATCTATTTGTCATTTAATAATTTTATTGTTATTTGTCTTTTTGTTGGATGACAAGATGATAGATACTTTAAATTTTTTCTCTTTTTGTTAATCGTCATTTAACAATTTTATCGTTATTTGTCTTTTGTTGGATTACGAGATGATAGATTCTTTATTTTTTTTCCATTTTCTTTTAATCCTCATTTAACAATTTTATCGTTATTTGTCTCTTAGTTGGATGGCAAGATGATGGGTTCTTCAATTTTTTTCCATTTTCTTTTAATGGTCATTTAACAATTTTATCTTTGTTTGTCTTTTTGTTTTTTCTTTTAATGGTCATTTAACAATTTTATCTTTGTTTGTCTTTTTTTGGATGATAGGATGATAGTACAATTTTTGTTAATTTTCTTTTAATTGTCCTTTAGTAATTTTATCTTTGTTTGTCTTTTTGTTGGATGACAAGATGATTAGTTAATTGACATGTCATACCCTCCACCCGATTTCAAATTTCACAGAGAAATGATTTAAAAAAATAAAAAATAAAACAATATCACCACTACTTCTAACACCTATTATCTCCTCCAACTTTGTCCACCTAAGATGTACAGAACAAGGGGCTCCCTGTTTATTAATATTGTCTTAACACAATTGTACAATGTTTGTCTACTTAAAATATACACAACAAGGGGCTCCCTGTGTATTATTATTGTCTTAACATAACTAGATATTATTATTATTGTCTTAACACAATTGGACATTATTTGTCCACTTAAGATGTACAGAACGGGGGCTTCTTGTTTATTATTATCGTGTTCATACAACTAGAATGACATTACCCAAGTAATATTAAATCAGTATAAATCCATCTTAACCACATCTTAAAAAAACCAACCATTAATTTGTGTTGAAATTCGATACGTCTCCATAAAAATAATGCCTTTAACCAAAATTTCATAATTCACCTTTTGCTCAACCTACCAAAGAATGAAACGATTTGTTAAGTTGTTAACCAATCAAACATGCAGAAGTCTTATTTAGCCTCTTCTCGATGCCAAGAAGTTCATAACTTAGGCATATTAATAAGAATTTATGCCATGCTTTACTAACGCTATGCTTGTTGTAACATTATTTAGCTAAAGTTAAATGTTTGAATTGCAGGGTAGGTTAGGTTACCGTGTGAGCAACCAATAGTAGTTATAGCAGCAAACGAGTGTTGGTGTTATCTGATGTTGAGTCGCTCATGGATCAGTACGTGCGCGCTTGACAACATTGGGGGAGGGGGCGCTGGGAAGCGAAAACTTAGAATTGCGAGAGTGGCTCGTGATTACACGCGGTTGTCTGAATGCTACATGTTGTACCGGACAGACAGCTGTGGCGAACGAATTTTCCTACGGGGTTGAATGGGCTAATTCAGTTGCCTAATTTCTCAACAGTGAATCCTAGCTAGTCCACTAGAGTTTATCACATGGGGTTTCTGGACTTCAGGGAATCCTCGAGCTTCTTCTGTTTGCAGGTGTAATCTACATGCATTCCCCTGATTTTTCTTTGTGTCTACCATCGATTAAGAGGAGGGGTTAGAACTCGAGACCCACAACAACCAGAAATGGCCTCGCTCACACTGATTCCCGTACTCCTCTTTCACTGCAAGGTTCCGGATAGCTGGATTGGGAAGGTAGGAAAGTGTCTCGGTTTGTAGCACACTTTTACCAAATTCTCCAGAAGTAAATATTGATCGGATCCCGAGTTGACTTGTATTTGGTTAGTCCTCAGATTGTGAGTTCCTCGGTTTTAACGATTTCCTCGTCAGTGCACAGGACGGGGCGAGAACAGGGCAGGGAGGGCAGGTAGCAGGACAGGCTTCGTTCTACCTCTCATGGCTTAGTGTAGCCTAGTTTATAGTCTCAAGTTCTGTCCATGAATGGTTTTGTCTGTGCATGGTTCTTGAGAACTCTTAAAAAATTCATCAAATGCATTTTAGGTAACAGTAGAGCAAGTTTTCCATTCACTCTTCTACTAGCATTTCTCAAGCTTCTCAAGTTTCTAAAGCTTGAGTTTTGAATTAATATGGAAGTATGAAGGGTAATAGAAAAATATCACCAAGAACTTGTTTTATAAATAAAACAATATATTACCATAGATAGACAATATTGCACATAATATTTTCGACCCTATGAGAGAGAATCACAGGAAATGAAGCAGTGAAAGCCTCATTGTTTTAGAATAATGAACGACCCTTTCCTTGTTGCTAAATCAGTTTTGGTGCTTTTCATCTATCATAGTTTTTCACGCTGCATTTTATAGTACATTAATGGCCTAACTAACCAATTTGTTAGTAGCTAACTTGTCTAATTTCCTTTCCTAAAACTTATGTGATGCTTTCAACAAATAATTAATAGCATTGCTATAAATTCTTTTCGAAAACGAGTTAAAAATAATGGAGAAATGGTTATATGGTTGTAACGTATCTCCTTAGTTTAGGATTAGTTCCTAGAGTTTAGGAGGTTGTTTACAACTACCTATTTTTCAGTGATGTATTTAATATTGTAATATTCATTTGATATAATGTAGAGTGAATGAGAGTGAGAGTCTCCTCTTTGTTTGAGTGCAGTCTCCCAGGTGTCGTACACACCTGTGAGCTGCAGCTCCTTCATTTAATTCAAAGTGTGATTTTTATCTTGGTATTAGAGCTTAGAGTAGAGATAGCCTCATTTTTTTTTTTAGGGATGTATCATTAGTTACATTTCTGTAGTGGTAGGAGTGCATGTAAATGTATTTGTGTAATCAGGTGGAACTGCAGTAACACCTGGAGCGAAAGGTCTCAGATGACTGATCATCTCTGAGCCGGAGAAAGGGTTGAGCAATTGGCGTGGATTTTTTGAAGACAGTCGCGCCAATCCAGAACAAAACAGAAAGGCGCGATTTTTTAAAGAACAGAAGTGCCCATTGGCGCGGGTTTGGGGCTGATAAGCGCGCCAACAAAATTATAACTAAATTGCCGCGGATCCGTGGCTGTTAAGCGCGGCAATTTCCGTGCACACGTGAATTTTTCTTTTCTGCAGTTGGCGTGGATTTGTAGCTGTTCAGAGCGCCATAGAGCCAACCTCTTTCTCTCTGAAATCTGCAATTTTTGTTGCAGATCGGAGTTGCTCGGTGGTGGCACGTGGAGATTTCTGCTCGGTGGCAGCAGATTTGATTTGCCCGGTGGTGGCGAATTGAGGTTCCTTGATCCACTTGGATCGGACCTGCCCGGTGGTGGCGAATTGGGGTTCCGTGATCCGCTCGGAGGTAGCAGATCGGACCTGCCCAGTGGTGGCGAATCAAAGCTTTGTGATCTGCTCGGTGGAAGCAGATCGGTTTTTTGCCCGGTGGTGGCGCAGTGCAGCTCCTTGATCTGTTCGGTGGAAGCAGATCGCCTTTGCCCGGTGGTGGCGTGTTGGAGCTTGCTTGTTGATCTGTTCGGTGGTAGCAGATCGGTTTTGCCCGGTGGTGGCATAGTGAAGTCCCTGATCTGTTCGGTGGCAGCAGATCGAACTTGCCCGGTGTTGGCACAGTAAAGTTCCTGATCTGTTCGGTGGCAGCAGATCGGACTTGCCCGGTGGTGGCCGATTAGGGTGTTCAGTTGGGCGAAAATGAACAACAGTATAGAATCATACCTCCACGAGTCTGGCAAACTCGATGGAACGAATTTCTCCAACTGGAAATTCAAAATGCAAACTTTGCTGGAGAGCGTAAATGCATGGGCGATCGTTGAAGGAAATGAGCCGAGATCTGGAACAGCGACCCAAGAACAAGATTGGGATAAAAGAGAAACGAAAGCAAAAGTTATACTGAAGATGTCCGTTAAGGACAATATTATCCCACATATCAGAGATTCCAAGTCAGCCGCTGATCTATGGACAACGATCAAGAACTTGTACGAGACTCAGAATACAAATCGTGTTCTGGCACTCAAGGGAAAATTGTTTGCATTGAAGATGGACGAGAATGAGTCCGTTGGTGGATTCATGGCCAGAGTCAAGGATCTGAGAGACAAACTGGGAGCTATTGGAGAAAAAGTGTCCGACTCAGATCTAGTTACACTCACATTGAACAGAATGACGGATGAATATCAAACATTCATCACAGGACTGTCAACGAGGGAGAAAGCCCTTTCATTTGATGAGCTGACAGCGATTTTGCTCCAGGAGGAGGAGCGAAGACAGAATCTGAAAACTCAGAGCAATGACCTAGCTCTGATGGTGAAGAGGCGACAGTACAGAGGAAAGCAGCACCAACACCAACATCAACACCAGCAACCGCAGCAGCAGCAGCAGAAGGGGGTCAGCTCTTTTCAAAAGAGACCATTCAGAGGTATGACTGATAATTATGTTAAGAGATGTTTTTATTGTGGGAAACCTGGTCATCAGATTAAAGAATGCTATAAGAGGCAGGCGGATGAAAGAAAAGGCAAACAGAGGAAACATCAGGGTTGTTTTGTTGGAGAAGAGGAGGACCACAGCCATGATCTTCGACTATTCACAGTCGATTGTGCTCTTTCAGCATCAAAGGGAGATGAGGACGACATATGGTATGTCGACTCTGGCGCATCTTTTCATATGATCGGTAAGAAGGACTGTTTTGAATTTCTTGAAGAATCTGCATGTGGATCAAAAATTTATCTAGGAGATGATAGTGGGTATGAGATCAAAGGATGTGGAGATATTCCTGTGAAGCTACCTAGTGGCGACATTAAACATCTTAAAAATGTATTATATGTTCCAGGAATTAAGAAAAATTTGATCTCTGTCTCAATGATTACAGACCAGGACATGCAGGTGCAATTCTTTAAGAATAGTTGTGTCATTAAGGATAGCCAGATGGAAATAGTTGCAACAGGAGTGCGCGTGGGGAATTTGTACAGATTGGATGCAAAGAGTATGCCACGACAAGCAATGGTTGCAGCTGGATCAACAGTCGAAAATCTCTGGCATCAGAGATTTGGACATCTCAATTTGCAAGACCTCATCTTACTTCAGAAGAAAGGTATGGTCGATGGACTTCCTGTTTTTCATAATGTCAAGCTGGAATGTGATGGATGTGCATTAGGGAAAATGCATAGAGAAGAGTTCCCTTTGCATGTCAACAGAAAGGAAAGAGACATCCTAGAACTAGTGCATACAGATATTTCTGGACCTATGCAAACTAGGTCCTTAGAAGGTGCATATTATTTATGCTGTTTACAGATGACTGCACTAGGTTTTCATGGGTGTATTTTTTAAGTAAAAGGGGTCAAGCCTTTCGGTACTTTAAAGAGTTCAAATCTATGATAGAGAACCAAACTGGACAGAGGATAAAGATTCTCCGCTCGGACCAAGGGGGGGAATACAGGTTAGGAGAGTTCATGAACTTCTGCAAGCAGCATGGGATTATGCAGCAATTCACAGTGCCACACACTCCACAGCAGAATGGAGTAGCAGAACGCAAGAACAGAACTCTTGTGGAGTGCGCGAGAAGTATGCTTCAAGGTAAAGGTATATCAAATGGTCTTTGGGCAGAAGCCATTAATACTACTGTTTATTTAAAGAATAGGAGTCCTACTAAATGTCTTGGCTTTAAAACCCCCTTTGAAGCATTGTTTGGACTCAAACCAGCAGTTAGTCATCTAAGAATATTTGGATCTAAAGCTTATGCTCATATACCAAAAGCAAATAGAAAGAAGTTAGACCCCAAAGCCTTGAAATGTATATTTGTAGGATATGGCACAGAGTATAAGGCATACAAGTTATATAATCCTGTGACTCATAAAGTTTTTGCAAGCAGAGATGTTATTTTTCATGAACAGACTGAAGATGGAAAGGAAGACTCTAATAATGACAACCACATTCCATTGCTGATAGAGATGAACAGTGACGAAGATGAAGAGCAGGGGCAGGAGCAGAAATAGGAAGAAGTAGCAACAGATAGTGTAATAAGTGATGATGCAGGCCCAGAAAGTGCTGAAACAGATAGAGTTGAGGTAAGTCCTCTACCTAGAAGATCAGGTAGGAAGACTAGACTACCTGAAAGATTGAAAGGCTATGCTTTAATGTCCAAAATTTTAAACATTGTAGAACCTTCAAATTATGAAGAAGCAAGTAAATCAGATGAATGGAGGGCTGCAATGCATGAGGAAATTGAATCAATATATAGAAATCATACTTGGAATTTAGTTGAGTTGCCTGAAGGAAAAACCCCAATAGGTTGTAAGTGGCTGTATAAACCTAAGATAAATGCAGATGGGAGTGTAGAAAAATTCAAAGCTACACTGGTAGCAAAGGGTTATTCACAACAAGAAGGCATAGATTTCGATGACACCTTTGCCCCTGTAGCTAAACTAAATACAATTAGAATGCTAATCTCTTTAGCAACAAAACATAAATGGAAGCTACACCAGCTAGATGTTAAGTCTGCATTTCTGAATGGGGAATTAAAGGAAGAAATTTATTTAGTACAGACTCCTGGTTTTGTGAAAAAGGGGCAGGAGCATTTAGTGTGTAAATTGCATAAGGCACTTTATGGTTTGAAACAAGCACCCAGGTCATGGTATGAGAAAATTGATTCATTTTTTATACAACATGGTTTTCATAGGAGCCTCAACGACCCAAACCTGTATACCAAGATAAATAAATAGAGGCAAATCATTTTGATTTCTTTGTATGTGGATGACATGATTATAACAGGAAATGCAAATAATTTGATCAAAGAAATCAAGCAGCAAATGTCACAGGTATTTGAAATGAAAGACCTTGGAGATCTTCATTATTGCCTAGGTTTGGAGGTGTGGAAAGATTCTGGTCAAACTTTTCTAACTCAAGGAAAGTATGCCAGAACCTTGTTGGAAATATTCAGAATGGAACATTGTAAAACAACAGCAACACCATTGCAGCAGAATCTCAAGTTAAGCAGTGATGATGACACAAAACAGGTGGATGCAACTTTGTATAGACAGCTAGTGGGAAGTTTGATATATCTCACGACAACTAGACCTGATCTAGCATACTCTGTTAGTGTGTTGAGCCAGTTTATGTCCAAACCACTTGAAAGTCACTGGATTGTAGCAAAATGTGTGTTGAGGTACCTTAATGGTACTTGTAATTATGGTATTTTATACACTGACATTTCTGATGTTACTTTAGCAGGTTATTCAGATTCTGATTGGGCAGGTGACCTGGATGATCGTAGATCCATCACAGGTTATGCATTTAGTATTGGATCCGGGGTTATCTTGTGGAGTAGCAAAAAGCAAAGTACTATAGCATTATCATCATGTGTAGATGAGTACCAGGCATTGTGTGCAGCAACATGCGAAGCCATCTGGTTGAGGAGATTGGTTAGTGATGCAGGCGAAAGTCAGAAAGAAGCAACCAGCATCAAAACTAACAACCAGAGCACAATAAAGCTTGCATACAATCCAGTTTTCCATAAAAATACTAAACATATTGACACTCAGTTTCATTTTGTTCGAGAAAAGATACAGTCAAAAGAAATATGTGTGGAGTATTGTGATACTTGTGATAATTTAGCTGATATTTTTAATAAGCCTCTAGGCGAGTAAAGTTTGAATTATTTAGAGGGATGTTAGGAGTGCAGAATAACCCTTTCTCCATTAGGGGGGGAGTTAAAAATAATGGAGAAATGGTTATATGGTTGTAACGTATCTCCTTAGTTTAGGATTAGTTCCTAGAGTTTAGGAGATTGTTTACAACTACCTATTTTTCAATGATGTATTTAATATTGTAATATTCATTTGATGTAATGTAGAGTGAACGAGAGTGAGAGTCTCCTCTTTGTTTGAGTGCAGTCTTCCAAGTGCCGTACACACGTGTGAGCTGCAACTCCTTCATTTAATTCAAAGTGTGATTTTTATCTAAACCTTAGTAGTAGATTTAAGCGATGGTTCTTGACATCCTTCACGTTCCATTGTCGGCTCTAAATATTTTTGAATCCTCTCAACACATGAAAAACTTGATTTGGGTTTTATACCCAAAGTTGCAGTTTATTGAAAAATGACGAGGTTTCTTGAACATTTATTTACTTCAATATCGTTGCTCGAAGAGCATGATGATAATGAAAAGTCACATACGAATTTTGGTTGGTTTTCGCATTGGGTTTTATACCTAAAGTTGCTTTTCATTGAAAAATGACAACGCTTCTTGAACATTTATTTAATTACTCAACAATTGGATAATATTTTGCAGTTGATTGTTTCTTCTATAAGTTAGATTTTTTTATGAACCATAGATTGCATTATTACACCCTTTTTTTTCCAGTAGAGATTGCATTATTACTCACCACATGGACCAAACAGTGTCACTGAGGTGTTCACTCAACCAGTTTACCACAAATTACAGTTTCTTGGCCCTTTCTCATGTATCACATTGTGGAAGACCTATAACCAAAATATGACTAAATTCCCCAACCGGAAAGCTTTCTGCAGCTTGACTTGTGAAATCCTTCTAACTTCTAGGTTTGATTTCTGGGTTAGATATTGCCATAATCGTTTGCGGGAATGATATATTTCTCTTGCAGTGTAAATATGCTTTGTAATGGCATCCCAAATATAGTGTTTTGCTTAAGCATTTAAGATTGCACCTTCTCGCTTGCCTGCGTGAACTGTTTCTGCAGTTTATCCCTCCCTCTCTTTGATAGCTGCCACCAAAAGATCCTCTTTTTGTTTCAACATATCTTCATAAATACTCTTCTACTCTGTTGTTGAATTGAGTTGTGTCTGTAAGATGGCAACTTCTATTATACAGTGATGAAGGTCCACCATAGAGGCAATGTTACAGAGCAACACAAGAACCTCTCATGGTAAGTTCATTGCCTCACAAGATTGACATTAGAAATGAGGACTGTGCAGCCTAACACCAATATATTATATATGATTCACCAGTATATATTATATTATATTATATTATATTTGATTTCTGTTCTTCATTTTCTTCTTCTCAAATTCATGAGAGACTTGTCAAAATCAAAATCTTCTTGTAACGCCAATCTTTTTTAATGTAAACAATATCCTTAATTCAAACCATTACACCAATCGATGGCCTTGCTTGGCTTGTGCCTTGGAATGAAAACCGCCGAGAGACAGAGTAGAGGCAGAGCAGCTAGACTACATTTAAGTAATGATCTCATGAGTACTGAAATGAATCCATAACTAGAGTGCCTTTTGAGATCATTCAGGACTACTCTATTTTTTTGAGTTTCCAGTCTTCAGATTACTTAGTCTTCTTCTCGTATATCGCTTTCTCAATCCCAATATAGTCTGGATCTTCCATAACAATTCAATAGGAAGGATTATAAAGCTATTGATGCTCCTCTCGCTTCTGGAATTGGGAGACACAGATTAAGTTAGACATATTAGCTGGACTGATGATCGACCATGATTAGGGTTCGAAATGTTGACAATGAAAACTGACTATTGTGGATCATCAGTTGTTTAAATATATCTGGCCTTAGGATGAATTTTACAGGTCCTAAAGCTAGAAATTTAGATTGTGAATGTTAAATATTTAAATGGGCATATTCTAAAACTTTGTAAGGATAAATTGAAGAGTGCAATTCCTTCATTTTGTGATTAACTCCGACTAGTTGCTCATGATCTGCATTGTGACAACTTTTTCACAGGTTTTCCACATTTAGGCTATACATTATAGTCAGTAAGGGTAAGAGTTGCTGCCAATTTTATTTTAGCAACTTTCACATCTTTCATGAGTATTGGGTGTTTTCCTTCTCACATCTAGGAAATTTTCTTTCCAGTATTCCTTATCCATTTTTTATTTCCATCTCATGCTCAGCAGATATATATTTCTTGCTTGGTCTGAGAACATATTTCAGTTTGTTCATGTGGTTTGTAATGAACATAGTCATGTGCTAATTTCCCACAACATTGCATAACCTTTTTGTTTTCTCATTTTTTCAGGTGCTTATATATTGTAGTGGGGAAGAAGAAGAAAAGAATCCAGAGAGCATTCTCAAACAAAAAAACAGCCTTGCTACAACTTCAAGAGCAGAATCCTATTCAGAAAACCCTTATCTTCTGCATGTGAAGCACTCAAATTCTCAACATATGCTTTGAAATTTGTGATGCAAAATTGTACCGTGGGCATGCTTTCGAGTAGGCAAGAAGTTTCCTTCCCTCGTTCATTGGGGACTCCCTCTCCAGTAAAGTAGCTGGCTCCATCAACTACTTTATCCGGTAATGCTTCCTTCGTCGCCTTTGAATATTGTAGCAATAGATGTCGATAACATCTTTAACTAGAATGCCACTGCACTATCCCTCTTTGACACCAACTCCTATACATTGTTTGCTTCTTCAATATCTAACATAGCCAAGCAAGAGAACAGATTGGAAGTAATATTTTCCATTCGACTACCTGTAATTACTAACTGGTTAAGATATTGCTATTCCTTATTACACTACTCTGTAAATTTCTAACTGGTTAAGATATTGCTATTCTTTATTACACTACTCTGAGGTAATCTCTAACAAATAGTCTTGATAATGCAAATCATTGTTCAGCAGAGATAAGCAAATTCACATGTTAAATACATTCATATCTAGGTTCCAGATTCCAGAAGCATAATTCTCCACGTCCACATGGATGCCTTAAATATTATTTTGGGAAATGTATTAGCATAATCCAGAGTGAAGTGGCATTTTGAGCGTATTCCTCGAGTTTGTTTTCGCTAAATTATAAGCACGTGGTTTGTCTTTGCTAAATTATCAGCACGTGGAAACGAATTTTCATAGACAAGATTGTTTCACACGTTTATTTTGGAAATGTATTAGCTTCGGCCAGGACTTGCTGCTTTGTAGCTCTTGTTTTTTATGAATTGGGGTTTATCCATTTTACTGAGGGGAATGTTTGCATTGAATCCTGTAATTCTTTTGAAAAGAGGCTGTTGAAAGATCCTTTAGAAGCCTGGTTCTAATCTGGCCATGTACTTCTTGATGCTCCCATCAGACGCATGCTTCACTTTGTAGATCCATTTAGAACCAACCATTGAGTTGTTCTCTGGTCTCGACACCAGCTCCCATATAGTGTTCTTCATAATGGAGTCATACTCCTCCACCATGGCATCAACCCACGCTAGTTGAGAAATTGCTTCCTCAAATGAAGGAGGACCTGACTCAATGAGTTCTATCATGAGAGCCATATACCCAATGTACTTGTCTGGTGAGCTCCTCTTCCTATGCTGAGATGTAGGAGCTCCCACATGCTCATGTGCATCTTGCACCAATCTGTCAGCTTCTCTGGTTCTATTCCTCCCCTCTCTAGAATATTTTGGTTGAGTGGGTGCCTCCACTCGGCCTCCTGTCTACTCCTCCATTTGTGGTTGCTCCACAAAATCTTGAAGCTTTGTCTGAGTCTCCTCCTTAGGAGCTAGAAGCTCCTCCTCTCGTGGGTTACTTAGCTCTCTCTCTAGAGAGGATCTCATAGCCTTCTCCTCATCAAATTTGACATCTATCCTCACAACTATCACCTTGAGTGAGGGAAAATACACCTGGTAATTATGTGGTGTATTTTTGTATCCTACAAAGACTCTCATCTCAGCTGTAGGCTCAAGTTTCTTCCTATCCTTGGAGACATGACAATACACAACAGCTCCAAAAATCCGAAAATGAGATACATCTGGCTTCCTGCTAGAGAAAGCTTCTTTGGGTGTGATCATGTCAAGTATTCTATGAGGGCTCCTATTCTGCAAATAAATTGTGGTATTGCATGCTTCTTCCCTTAGATGTAATGGAAACCCTTGCAACATGTCTCTTGCTACTCCCACTATGTGTATATTCTTCCTTTCAGCCACCCCATTTTGATATGGGTTATGGGGTTCTATCATTTCTCTTCTAATACCCTCTTTAGCACAAAACTCCTTGAAGGTGTTAGAAAAAAATTCTCGTCCATTGTCACTTCTTAGGGATTTCAATTTCTAACCAGTATCCTTTTCAACCAATGCTTTGAATTCAATTTTTTTTTAGAAAACTTCACCCTTCTTCTGCATGAGGAAGATCCAACATTTTCTAGAAAATTCATCAACAAAAATCACCTAACACATGTGTTTTGTTGTAGGGGCTATATAAAATGGTCCACATACATTATAATGGACTTGATCCAAGATTTATCCAGCTCCGCTATCTCAGCCCTAGAAGGTGGATTCAACATATTTCCCCAATGTGCATCCCTTGCAGACATCATGCTGGTCAAGGGTGCATTTTGGGAGACTGGTGGTAATCTGTTGCATGATTTTTAAGGTCCCATGGTGTAAGTGTCCCATGCACCTATGTCAGAGTTCTTCAACATCTCGACTCTACACTTTTTCTTCCTTTCTACTCAGTGCAACGCAAGATTCCACCTTAAGTTTGTATAGTTTCTTCACACGAACTCTAATCTATTTCACCTACCTAGTAGCTATATGTCTTAGAAATGATTTCCCCTTACTGAAAACAACATCATAGCATCTATTCTCCAATACATCTACATAAATGAAGTTATTCTTCAGCCATGGTACATACATAACATCTTTCAGATGAAGATGGGAGCTCAATTCCTTTGGTACTATGCTGCCCATCATCCCCAAGTTCTATGTGCATCTAGATATCCTTCTCCTTTAGGCTACTGAAGAGTTCTTTGCATCTTTTCATATGAAATGGGGCACCTGAATCTAGGTACCACATACTCTTCATTAGGGTTTTGGCCATGCATGAAATTAGGGTGAAGTCTAATTCAAATTGTGAGGCAAGGGCTTCACCTCTTGCTCTTCTTGAAGGCTTCTTGTTAGACTTCTTGTGCAGACACTTTGTTGCATAATGTCGATATTCATGGTAGTGAAAGCATTTTATCTTTCTTAGGTCATTCTTCTTGCCATTTTTCTAGTTGGACTCTGGCTTGCTTTGGGTCTTCTTGCCCTTCCCAACCAAGGAAAAATTATCTTCCTCCTCAGCTTTGGATGTTACTCCATTTGTAGTGTTCCTATGAATTTATTCCTGTACTAAATCAGACCAAATTCTCTCCTAATTTGGTAATTTATCCCTTCCATTCACAGAGTCCTAGTAGATGTGCCAAGTTTTTGGAAGGCCAAGGAGAGTTAGGCTCACTAGCTTTGAAGATGGTATATTTTCTCCAACTCCTCCAAGCTCATCTCGACATTGAGTGAATCTGGAGAGGTAATGCAGAATGGTTTCATTTTTCTGCATGTGGATGTTTATGAGCTTGTCCCTCAATGCTAATTTCCTAAAATCATTGTCATTTTCAAATAACCTAGTGAGGGTCTTCCACATAGGAAAGGGAGTCTCCTTTCCATGTAAATTCAAGACTATGTGTTCTCTCATACCCTCTAGGATGATCCTCCTAGCCTTTGCGGTATCCTTCTTCCACCAGGCTAACTAATGTGGATTCAATACTGTTAGTTTTGGAATGTCAGTTTTGGTGTACTCCAACACTCCATTATCATCGAGTACAACTTCCATCCTATCCTTCCAAGCTATGAAATTCAAGGTTCCCTCCAGGGAATACTCTAATCTCAATCCGTTGAAAGACATTTTCTCGCACATAAGAAAAACTGCTTCATTGAATCTGCAAATCGAAACCTTTGAAGGAGAAGATCTATTGGTTGGTTTCAAAAGTGATTTATGCTCTGATACCATGTAGAAATTAATACAAATTTTCTACTAATGATGAATTTGAACTGAAAACAAGAGATTACGAATTTCCTCTGCTATTATGTGGAATGGAAATCACAATTTAGAAACACATGCAATGACATGCAACCATCAAAATCACACAAAGACAATGATTTAACAGGGGAACCCAATTGGGAAAAACCCCTTTTGTTGCTTTTCATTAATCAGACGAGAATGAGAAACCATTACAATGGCTTGCTTCAATCTTGAAGCATACCCTACACGGTAAACTTGTTCTCCTACTGACTATGATGCTCTGGCCAACACTTAACCAATTCAATGCCCTAGATTCCTCCTATTTCCTTGCACAATTCAAGATTAATTAGGCTCCTAAATAATAGAGCAATTCCGTATTTCCTTGCGCAAATCCCAAGGAATTGATCACATACATCAATTCCAAGCCTGTACCCTCAACTAGTATACAATTGACAATTATAATGTGCCTTTTCCTCCATTTCGACTAGGAAATTCGAATTCCATGCATGTCTGAGCTATTTTTAGTTCATTGACTAGTTTAATTGACCGATCATTGAGTTAACAACAATTCTACTACTCAACTAACCTTCAACTAACTCAACTAATGACTTGAGCTCAGTTAACTGAGTTCAACTAAAAATAAGTGAATTAGATTACTAGATTTTGGCAATCACTACATGTGCAACTCTACTTCTAGCCTATAACTCGAATTTACTGAGTTAACTAGTAGACAAGGCCATGTCACTCTAGCTAACTGCCATCAAGTCATCATGTTGATCTGGAAAATCAAATTACTCAATTTGACTAAGGCAAAAGTCAAATTGAGCCTTTCTTGCTAAAAATTCTAACACTAGGGTAGAAGGATATGATGAGTATCCCCTCTATGTATCAGACATATGGTTATAGAGATGGAGATAAAATAAATGAGAAAGACGAGTGACAGGAAACAAGCTTCTCGTAATCTGGTTAGTAGGCATCTCAAATATCAAGAGGACATCAAGAAGGTTACGAAGCACTGCGTTACCAACTTGTACTTCTACTTGGTTCATGCAAGATTTGCTTTGAGATTCATGGTTAGGGCGCTTGGTATTCAATTCCTTCCTCCCCTATGTCTCCAGCAATTTCCAACTCTTCAGATTGTCCTGACTCCCAGAGTTCCCCCAACCGATCTCCCCACGATGAAAAATCTCCCAAGCATGGAACACTGAAGCCAAAAACTTAGGTGGAGATTCAGGATTTTTACGAACCAGATCCTTCACATAGTGATGGAAAAGAGTGACCTTCCTGCAACTTGGTTGCTATTGTCGAGAAGTTGAGCAAAGATACTCCTCCTTAGGCCAAGGATACTTGCTAGGGCAGAGCGATTATTGAATGGGAAAATCTTCACTGGCTACCGAAGGGCTAGGATGACGTAGCTTATCGTTAGCCATCGACATGGAAAGGAACACATCCAAGATTCAATAAAGCATTATGCAATCTCCTATGATATTTTTGCTAATTTACTCTATTTTAAACGTTATAATTTTTGCTATAAGATAAGCAGGGAGACCATTTAGTTTCCCATCTCTAGGCAAATAGTCCTCCCATAACTTAGGCATAATGTTAGATTTGACTCAAACAATTTTGTTTCGTAGACATAACCATTCTAGATAAAGTTCGTAGATGTATCATCATGTTTGTACATTCTAATAAATTTTTAGTAATATAACACATTCTAGCTTAACAAAAAATATTTAAGATTTTGAAAAAAATAACGTTGATAAAAAAATAAAATAAATAAATAAAATAAAATAAAATTATTAGAGAAAACATTATATTATTACAAAGATTTATAATTATTGACATATGAAAAATGATTTTTTTAATGATATAAAATCTACTTTTACTTATTTGAAATTATATAATAAAATCTTTGAATTTAATATATTCCAAATTTTAATAAGTTTAATATTTTCAAATATATGAAAATTTTTGAAATTTATTAAGCATTCAATATTTTCAAAATTAAATTGTTTTATACCATTCATATCTAAATAAAAATATGAGAGCATTTTGAAATTTCTTCATTTATATATAAATCTATAAAATCTAATAGTTATGTATCTTATATTTATTATTTTATGTATGAGTAATGAGTTTTTTAAAGGGTGGTTCATTGACATTGAATGACTATTACATCAAGTGGAAAATCCAAGTACATCAATCCGAAGGGATCTATTTGTCGGCCAAATTAGCATGATCTAACCCCAAAGACGTGAAGGAGATTTGACCTAGTAACCTCCCAATAAACAAAGTACTTAACAATAGGAACTCAATCAACTAAACTATCCCTTAAAACTATATACCGGTAATGAATTGTATTTTCCTATTAAAATATAAAACTAAAAAACAATTAATAATAAAACAAATGGTTGTCATTTTATAAATTTTAAATTTTTGATTGAAATATTTACATGTGGAATCTACGCATCGAAAACTCTATTCTCACTTTTGAAAAAAAAAACAAATTTTACCTTTCCCCCGAACGGTGTAGAGAAAAATTAGTCAAAATTTAAGAATAACTTCATGTTTGTAAATTATATTATTAGCATTGAAATTCCATGTTTTCTTTAATACGCCGTAAGGCGTTTCCCTCTGAAATCAACTCCCCTCCTTGCCTACGTGTCATTTTGTGCACCATACGATTAGATGTTAGACGATTACACAAATTTCAAGCGTTAGATCAATGGCAAGGGGAAGAGACACGGACGGAATGGAAGCGGGACTAGGAATGCATGTTGTCAGAACAACAGTACGTCCTCCCTTCAGTCCAGCGCAGTGGCAGGAACTGGAACGCCAGGCGTTTGATTTTCAAGTACATGATGGCCTGTGTCCCCGTGCCGCCTGAGCTTATCGTTCCTATTCAGAAAAGTTTGTTTTCTCTTCCCCAAAGATCTCCTCAGCTTCCTCCTCGTCATCATCTTCCTCCCCCACCCCTAAGTGCAATAGTCAAGTTTATTATAGGTAGGTTCTGTAAAAAATAAAGCTTTATTTGAAGCTGACAGGCATTTTATGTTATGGCATTCGCGCCGTGGAGTTCGTTCCACATGGGATTCGCTGGCAACATGGATACAGAACCCGGAAGATGTCGGACAATAGACGGTAAGAAATGGCATTGCTCCAGAGACGTCGTTCCGGACCAAAAGTACTGCGAACGCCACATGAATAGGGGCCCCCTAGTTTCTCAAATCAAAACTAGAACAGCGTAGCTCAGTGATTTGCAAGGATCTATAATCTCTCTCTGTTGAATTATTGGATTTGTTTAGAATTATTTGGAAATACTATGAAACGGATTGGTTCACCAGAATAGTGGATATGGGTTACATTGTTACTGCTTGATTATTGAATGATTAGTTCTGCACTGTAAGATTGTTTGCGCTATTGAAAGACCAGACAACCTTTATGCTAGAATTGCTATCTTATTATTTGAACAGAAAGGAAGTTTTAAAAATATATATATATATAAAATGTAAAAAATTTAAAAACCTTAGTGATCTACTAAAATTTAGGGAAAAAATCTTCCCATAACATTACAGTGTATCCCCATAACATTTCAGTGATAACAAAGCAGAAATCGTGCCAGCTTGGATGGTAATTAAAGATGGAACCACCGGAAGCAATTTTTTGGCAAAAAGATGCAAAATCTTGGGCCCTAAAAATCTTCCCATAACATTACAGTGTCTCCCCATAACATTTCAGTGATAACAAAGCAGAAATCGTGCCAGCTTGGATGGTAATTAAAGATGGAACCACCGGAAGCAGTTTTTTGGCAAAAATATGCAAAATCTTGGAGGAAGCTGGAAGAACAACAAAGTCTTTGAGGAAAATGGAAGAGCAGCAAGCAGAAAATATCAACAGTTTCCCAGAATGGAACAAAAGATTAGAAGAATTTAACAAAATGCCACATCTAAGAAAAATAAAATGGGACAAATTCTGGAATAACAGCAAGAAAAACGAACCAAATGATACTAATGATAAGTACTACAAAAGAAAGTATAAGAAAAAATGAAGCGAAAGAAAAAGTGTGGACATAGTTATCTCCCCCTAAAAAGATGGATGATCCGAGGACAATGGGCCCTGTGACTGAAGCATCTGAATCAGATAATCGGTCAATAGGTGATAAGTGAATGGTGTTATTTCAGAGTATTGCATGGTATATTAGTTGTTGGTTGAAGACTGGTTGGCATATCAGCTCATAAATTAGAAATGCAATATCATTTAGTTCTGGGTTATTTGCATTGGTGAAAGGTGCTTCTTGTCATTGTATGGTATATATCAAAATTGTATCTTTGGCTGAAATCTAATATTAAGGTTGTTTCAGAGATTAGGCTTTCACCTTAGGCTTTCAGAGATTAGGCCTTCACCTGTGTAAGGGGCATTTAGGGACATGAAAAGAAATAAAAGCATTTTTCTCTGCTGTTTTAATTTTCAGTTGCAGATATGCCATCTCTTCATGGATTTTGTGATTGATGGTATTAGGTTATAGATAGTTTGTGTGCTATGGTGGGTATATGTTTTCACAGTGGCATTCTCCTCTGTAGATTGTTGGATGAATTTGCTATTGCATATGTTACGGATTGAATCTTCTTGTTTGGGCTTTTGGACGAGTTTTTAATATTTATTTGATGTGTAATGAGTTTTGAACCTTGACACCCAACTTAATATAATACAGTAACCTATTTTAGCATGGCCCCCAACTCAGCATTAACACAATACAGTAATTCATTTTAACATGGATCCCCAACTCTGTATTAATAGGGGTAACGTCGGGGTTCCAAGTTTGCATCAACATGATACAGTAACCCACTATAAAATGGGAAGGGCTAGAACTTTGATCACTTGCCTTCATCTATATATGGCTTAAGCTGAATCATATATTGTTTGTTGTATATTAAGCACAAAACATGTTCTCACCCCAGTTTGGGCACAAGAAAAGACAATTTTAAACCCTCTAGATATGAGCAGGCCCTGAAGTTTGGCAGGCTCAAGATCTTACATATATCAGGGTCCCAACTAGATAGATATGGGAGATTGTGTAATTTGTTCCCTTATAAAATATTTTTAGAAAATGTAAACGTGATACCTTTCATTTTTAGTTGTAAAATTTGTAGATTCCTGATATTTAGTTATGTGAGACATGATTATACACAACTTATAGTAGATATTGATGTCAGACGAAAAGTAGTTGTGTTTTCTCCCTATGCAAATTTAGTTGCGTTTTCTCCCATGCAAATTTATAATTTTTTTCATGTTCTGCATTAATTATTTTTCAATTCTGGTTCAAAATTGGGCTGGATGAATGAAAATTAAAAGGGAAAATGTGTTCCAGCATGAAATTTTACTTATTTTCTTGAAGGATTTGATGTATAACCTTGAGTGGTTTTTTCCCACTGATATTTGCTTGGACATATTTTTTTGATTCATTGCCATATTTCTGACTGTTTGATTAAACCATTTAATATTGTAATTTTTGATATCTTTGTTTCATAGAAATCTTTAATCTTGTGGCTCAGGAGTAGCTGTAGTTTTCATTGATTTTGATTCATTGCCATATTTCTGACTGTTTGATTAAACCATTTACTATTGCAATTTATGATATCTTTGTTTCATAGAAATGTTTAATCTTGTGGGTCGGGAGTAGCTGTAGTTTTCATTGATTTAAACATTGAAAGCATAGTTCTGTAGTGCTTTTATAATATTCCATTTGGTAAGGGTTAGTTTAATCCAGTCAAATCTTTTATATTTTGGTGTTTTTTTGTTATATTTTTTTGTTTAATTCGTTGAAATTTAATAAGAAAGAGTTAGAATCACAAGTTTGAGTTGTAAAATCTACATAATCTAAATCTGCATAATCCAGATGTGTGAGTAGAAGGAATTTTCATAGTACTAATCTATTTATCTATTCAAAAAAATATTTTAAATAATACAAAATCATAATCTTACCGAAAATTATAACCCCAAATAAAAAAAACCAAAACACAAAATAATTAAATTGCACTTAATTAAAATGATTTTCAAACCTGTGTACAATGTTAACAGAGTTAGGGATTGTTCCTTAATCTTATTTTTGAAGGAAAAAGGTCTTTAAACCTTTGTGCAATGTTAACACAATTCGGTTTTGTAGATCCTGATTCCTTAGGCCTCTATGTCAAAGTAAATTTGTCTGTAGTGTAAACAGAGAAGGCTCATATATAGGGTCATTTTATATACAGGGATTATCCACTGCACTTCATGCCTTCGCAGACCAACCCTTCCTGCTAGCTGCAGTACCAGTACGAGTCTCGAGAATGATCTGTCACGCATGAGATGTTGTCCTCTGACAACAGAATCAATGTAAACAAGGTTTTTATGGTATGCAAAATGATACAGGAGTCTCACTGGTTCACGGGCAATCCTCACAACCAAAAACAAAATTTGTTTCCAGTTAAGATATTGATAGATTCTTCACTGATCTTAACTGAGCTCAGAATTTATGTTGTGATCAGGATTTAGTTATAGAGATCATACCCTGTATAGAATTCTGGTTTTGTAAAACACTTCCAGGGCTTGCATCACTTTTTGAATTGGATTACATTCTGTCAACAATTGTGATTTGTAAACTTTACTGTTTGGTTGACAATCCACATGTCTGATAATCATTACCATGGAGGAAGATAAATGGTCCAGGATTCATGCCGGGACCTCTCAAGGGAATAATATCAACTCCAACACTTTGTATTACTGATAGTCACTAGACTCTGATAACCATTACCTTGGAAAAAGAGAAACAGTCTAGGATTCATGTTGGGACCTCACAAAGGAATAAGTCATTGAAGTGGAGGTTGGATTCACAATCACCGCATGGTACCTTCGTAAACAATGCCTAAGTTAATTTGGGCTGCCAGGATTTGTAATACATTTTTATTTGGGAATTGAAATGGGTCAACATGGAATCAAGGTCTGAATCACTGATTCACATTTGTTGGAGAATGATAATATAGAAGTCAAACTGCCAACCACCACTGGAAGCTCATAAATAGCATCGAAGGTGTTTTGTCTGGAGGATTAATAGAAGTCAAACTACCAACCAACACTGGAAGCTCATGTATTGCATCAAAGGTGGCTTATTTAACTATTGAATGCCTTCTTAACATTCCAAAGTTTTCTACAGTTTCAATAGTTCCTAAAGTATAGTTTGCCATAAATTAGAAAGGAAACATGTCTTACTGGCTCTTGGGCATATGTTGTGTAGTGGCATTATGGCATCGTCTGTGTTGTTCAAGTTTCTGTTGTGTAAATAATTGACTTGCTTCCAGATTTTTTGTGCACTGACTATTGCAGCCTATAGATGCACCATAAAACAAGTTACAACAAATATAAAGCAGAAGAGTGTTTTGCCTTCACACAGCTGCTGTGTAAACATCCAGCCAAAAAACCATGCCAAGCCCCAGACATCCATACAAGTTGAAAAGAAATAGGGCTTTTTTATAACACAGTAAAGCTCAAGGAAAAAAATACTACCATATATTTCTAGATTTTCAGTCAATACATGGTAATATAAAATTCAGGCTTCAACAAATAATTTGGGCCTTGGATCTTCAGACAATACACTCTAAGCTTATTTATCCAACTTCATTTTTTTCTTGAATCAGGTGGCAGTAACACTAAGCTACATTGAGTTAACAACAACAAAATTTTAAATTGAGTAACACACATTCCAAGTTAGCCCAAGGCCTTGTGCAGCAATTATCCCCGAATTACCCCTTTCTAACAAGAGGCAAACAAATAATCATGTTTATCAGGGATAGCAAATGTAGGAAATACATCAACTAAAACATGCAAGATAAATATACTGAATGTTAGATTTTTTGTTAATCTTCAGATATCCTCTGGACCTGCATCTCCTAGAAAGCAAGGTTTTGTCTTACTGTCTATGTAAGGACAGCTAAATAGTACTTTAGGAAGGTTAACTGACCCTTGCTTTATGAATAGCCCTTTAGGAAGAAAAAATCATTTTAGCCTTTATCGATAGAGAAGTATCAAATACATTTAATTAAATAATAAAAAAATATATAATGAGGCAAAAAAAATTGTCACAAAAAAAGACAAACAGAGGAGAATGCAACAGAGAAGACAGCGTGATAATCAGGCAACAACTTGAATAGATAAATTGTAGTCACATTCTGTAAGTGTGGGAGAATTCCAGATAATGTAAGGTTGACTCATGCATTTTATTTCCAAAGCTCTACAATTCTCTATCGTATATTTTACTCTCTAATATTTGTCCACTGTGAATACATCATTCTTTCTGCTAAAATTAAAATATTTCAGTGGATGGTATGTCTTTTATTTGCTGTACATTCATGCCTTAATCAATAAATTTGATTCCAATTGCTGAGCACTCTAGTGTTGCGAACACAAGCTCAATATCTCTCTTTGATCACTGGAATTTTTTCCAATATTTGATACCAAAGCTAATGGTTTGTTCATAAGGAAGGCCAGACTTTAATTTTCAGGTTGGTTACCTATTTGAAAAAGAACAAGCAATACAACAAACACCCATGCAAATTATAAGTCTCAAAGTACACCAGAACCATGGTTGTAGCTAGCTTGACTTTCTTCTTTGTCTAAAACAGATCTGGCTGTAAAATTTAACAGCATGGGATTTCACCTAGAAGCTGCAAATGGGAAATCCATTATTGAACAAGATCATTTAGCATTTTGGAAGAAGATGAAGTCAAACATACCATATGAACTGCTAGAATCAACAAATGGGAAACTAATAATCACAGGACTCTTACTTGTAGTATTTTGAGCATTAATGATCAAATGACTCACATCAGCAGTGCCAAAACACCAAAAGATAAATGGGGCACACGTGTGTGAAAATAAAGCTATAACTATGAGATTTGTCTAAGGGAACTTCACCAAATAAAGAGGAGGCTCCTAATATGTAGCCAAACACAACAATCAATTGAAATTCAAGATGTTTAACATTTATGAATATCAAGCTGTCATCCTAAGATATAGCTGAGGAAGTTTTCACAAATAAAGATGACAACATAAGATGTGGCCAACAACATCAATCACTTCAAAAAATTGTTAGAGATGCTAGCACCTGTTGAGGCACCAATTCAAAATGTACATGCAGTCATCGCCTTGCTTGCATTACTAGCCTAATCTTATGACAGTCTGGTCACTTCATTTGACATAGAACCCAGATCGCCATAATAATGCAAGAGAAGACATGAAAGAAATATTCAAGGTTGATAACAAAAACACAGTTTTCTTTCAGCAAGTAGGAACAAGAAGTTTGAGAAAAAGGTTGTTGATCTGACACGAAAATGAGATTCACTTGCAATTATATTTTTTGTTGCTAAAATAGCAAGGTATAATTCATTTATTGTAGAAAGCAATGGCACCACACCAAAGGAGCATTGGAAAATGTTTTCAATTGAAAAGGAGGATAAAGCAAATGTGGCAACATACTTCAGGCAGTCTGAGCCTACTACTTACATCAATGCTCCACCGGTTGGCGTCCTTGCATTTTTTCGTGGTCATCCTTCTTAGCAAGCATGTGAAAATTAATGTGCACTAAATTCCTCTCATAGAATTGAATATATTTGTACTCAAAATCTCACCCCAATGAAAAGCCCAAATAAACTATGCACCTGGCAAAGTGCACAGGCAGGCACAGTGGATGCAGGAAGCTTGCAATGGCGGTGGTTTAGGATTATCTGATTTTCATGGCCTCCATGGCTAAGTGGGTAGTACACAATCAAGCACACTAGATGCAGGAGCTTGAGTTTGCAATTGTAATGGCGGTGGTTTATTGTATTTTTTTCAACTAAAAAAATTGTGTTTGGAGCAATTTTCAGATATATATAATTTTGCTTGAGATTGGACCGTGTTTGGAGCAATTTTCAGATATATATAATTTTGTTTGAGATTAGACCTCCCTACTTAACTATTGACCATTAAACCACGTCCTAAAAACTATTGAAGATGTCTGAATGGCTAAGTGGTTCGTTATAAATCTGGTAACTGATTACGATGCAATGGGAAAACACCTTCAGCATCGCTCGAACCTGCGCCCAAATGGAGACCTTGAATGTATCTGTTTCGCCAGACGCTGGGAGCTGCCAATGCAGACAATTTATAGCAGCACAGGGTGGGATTCGTATGCATGGGCCTTTCGGGTGCCCGCCAAAATGGTGGATGTCATTGTTCACAAAGTATAATTTACCTTACGCCTGGGGCACAGCCTGCCGGGATTCAACACTGTGAGCGGACCTGCGAGGTGAGCAAGCACCGTGAGCAGGAGAAACGAATGCTCGAGAGGACCTGTTCCGGTTGTGCGAATGGAGCAAATGAATGTTTGGCGCGAGGGATCATTTGAAATTGCGCGAGTGTTGGTTGCCAGCACAGCGGGTGCCAGCTCAGAGGTGGTGGGTCAAAGAAGCATTAATTAGTGTTATATGCTATCGATTGCCTTACATATTGTTATATGTTATCTATTGCCTTACGGTGTTTTCTTTGCAACGTCTGGTGCAAATGCTAGTTATATATGGGTTCATTTTCTTTTAAGTGTTCCAAGTATAATAAAGAATATCCATGTATGAGGTGAGATGAGATATGTTAAGCGGGAGGGCGTATGGTGGCCATCTTACTTGCAAAGAATAGTTGAGCACTTGGAATGACTTCAAGAACTCGTTGCGGCTTAGAAACCTTTTCCTATTGTTTCCACCCACTCTTTTATGCAAGCTAGCTAACTGGGGTTTGGCATTCTAATTACCAAAATTAGACACTTGAGAGTTATTAAAAGGCGTTTAGTTATGGATTAGTATTATTCAGTTTTTTGCCTTCATTCTAATTACCAAAATTAAACCGTTGAGAGTTTAATGTTTTGCAACTGGTCTGGTTCCTTGAGTCGTAGACAAAGGCAAAACAAGAAGCTTGTAATTTTTTGATGGATAAATTTAGAATTTTAATTTAAAAAAAAAATTGTTGATAATCAGATCTGGTACTTTGATTTATGATTTCTTGTTCATGGACGTTGATAAGATTTTTCTATTTAGTAGCACCTTAGGATGGCATCACAACCTAGTAACCTACTTCCTTGTATGGTTGCAAAAGAAGAACTGGGTTTAATTAGCTTTGGATAGGGATTCACTTAAAGTTTGAGGAAGGATGTGGGATTGATGTACCCTTGAAAGCTAGCATAAGGTAAGCAAATTAGTATCACAACTGACCCAGAAGATGCAACTTGGGTCGACTTATACAACCGACTTTATCGAGAGAGAGTACTTTTTTTGGCTCGGGACATCGATCACCAGATTGCAAATCAACTCACGAGTCTCATGGACAAAACGTATTGGATGTCCTATCATTGACCCTCTCTTTCCTCCTTTTTTAGGGAGGAAATCGGGGATGGGAGCTCAATTTTTTATAGGGAGATTTAATAGTCATAGGTAAACGATTCATCCCTGTAAAGGGCAAGAAAATCTTTCGTTTGCATTGGATCATCCGTAGATACATTCCCGTGACAATTTCGTAGTATTGTCTGTTGACACCTAATCCTCATGATTGGGTGAATATAATGTAAATAGATAAATAAGTAATATGAACAGTCATCAGGAGATGAACTGAACAGTCTCTCCCTCATGTATTTAATGAAGACCTACCTGAAGGAATAAACACAAATCAATTTTTGGTTGAGGAGTTACTGCCTGGTCTGACATGGTATCAGAGCCAGCTCCCAAAAATAGTTGTAACTCCCTTCTGCCTACTGCTCCCTGTCCTCTGTCCCTGTGGAGTCTGCCTACTGAGCTCTCTGTCCACTGTCTACTGTGCTCTCTATCCTCTCTGTCTACTGCGCAGTCTATCTACTGTTCTCTAAATTTAGAAATCGTTGAGTATAGCAGCATTTGTGAAGAACGCTGGTGCGGTGAGCGTTTCTGAAGAATGCTGGTGCGGTGAGCCATTGTGAAGAACGTGGCGACCACAGTGGGAGACGAACCCACGAACGCTGGTGCGGTGAGACATTGAACTGTTTGAATAATGCTGCGTTGAACTATTGTTTTTTTCCATGTAAAATAATTCAAGTTCTCGTCTGAGCATTTATGGCGACGGGAGTGTGTCTATATGGCACGAGGTGCCGCTTTATTCATCGCCTGAATCTCAATCAATAAGAACGGCCTCCCTCCACGCTGGTATAACAGCGCTCCAGGTTCAATTCATTTATGAAAACGCTGGTAAACGCTGATATAAACGATGTTTCATGTATATTATATATACGTTGTTGAATGTATACGCTACTCCAGGTATTTTTAACGCTGGCCTAAATGTCTTAAGTCTTTTCTCAAAACGGATATCTCGACAGCCTGTTTCGAGTTGAAACACACAATGTTGTGCGAAACCCTGTGCATTTGATTTGATGTAATATTAGGTTCATGAGCTACGACGCAGTTAATGTGACGGCATCAGGACTAGAATGGCTTCCACGCACTAGCATCATCTACCCCTCAAATATTTGGGAATCGGGTTATATAAATTTAAGTGTAATTATCTATTTTTTTGGTACGCTGACTGCATGGTATTGGCGTCCATATTGGTATATGAGGCAAAGATTTGAAATCTTTTGAGAATTCCTAGTTGATCTATGTTTTATATTTTCATTAAAGACAAAGACAGTACATGGAGAGAATGCCCTTTTGAAATGTAACTTAAAAAATAAATAAATAAATAAAAATTACCACTAGAAGTACAATTTTACTGTATATTGGCAGAAGTATTTTTCTATCAGCAGAAGTAATTTTTTTTATAGAATGCATTCAATCATATCCATGGTGGGAATAGTTCTCACTGGCAAGGAGAACTATCCTAAATGGTTCTGAATGATAAAACACACCCTCATTTTCAATGAGTTGTGGAAAGGAGTGTGTGTCGGAGATGGAGACAATGAAGCAGTACAGACTACCTCAGACAAAGAGCTCATCATTTGGGAAAACAAGAACAACAAAGATTATGCATTAATCGCAACATCTGAAAATGAAGAGGTGAGTCGCCATATTTCGTCATATTCAATTGCCTTTGAAGCCTAACAAACGCTGAAAGAACTCTATGACTCACATTCTACACTTGAAGTTGTTCAACTCATGATTAAACTCTTCACTCTTGAAATGCAAAATAATGATCCTCTTGCTCTTGCATCTGAAATAAAGTCTATAATGCATGATATCAAATCCACTAAGGTTGAATTGGATATTCCTCTTATCGCTTTTCTCAAGGCACTTTATCCTACTTAATCCAATTATCTTGAGTCATTGCAAGCAAATGGAAATCTCAAAGATATCACCTTTGACTCTCTTGTGAAAAAGTTCGCTGAAAGAGAGAAAGCTTTTGGAAAGAAGACAACCCCTGAATCATCTGAAGAGGTTGTGTGCCTTGCTCATAAAGAAAAGCATCCTACTCAATATTCTTCAAGAGGAAGAGGTGGTCGAAGAGGAAGAGGAAGATATTTCAGAGGCAGGGGGGGCAGACACTCTCAAGGAGAAAAGGCAGATTTGCACTACATTCGCTGCAAAAGAAATGGATCACATGATGCCTCTACATGCAGCTACCATGGGACAAAATTGAGCAGCAAAGAAACCAACAGAAAGGTAAAATTGATGATATAGACAAAGGTAAAGCACCTGAATCCGCTCACTATGTTGTGGCACAATGTAACATTGGAGTAAATAAAGATTTGTTTAATGCTTCACTTGCTTCTTGGAAAAATGATTGGTTGCTTGATTCAGGAGCAACCTGCCACATGACTCATAGAAAAGTTTTTTTTGAAGATTTCACTGACAATGTTGATGTAAAAAATCAAGCCATCAGGGCTTGGCACAATCAGGCTTAAACTGCCCGGTCTTCCAGACTTTCTTCTGCATCATGTTCTATATCTCCCATAGCTCAAGAGAAACTTTTTGTCCTTGGTCCACATCCGCCAGCAAGGTCACTCCATTCATATGTTTGATGGCAAGCTTGAGGTAATAAAAGCATTTGACCACTCACTTGTCATGAGGGGAACAGAAGAAGAAAGGCTTCTCAAGCTGCAAGGAACCTCTGCTCGTGCAAAACATTTCTCATACAATTCTCATGATGAAGAAGGTACACTTCCATCAAGTTTATTATGGCATGCTAGATTTGGACATTTGAACTATGACAGTCTCCGCTTGTTGAAGAAAAATGGTGTTGCTGGTTTGCCTACAATTCCTAGGAAATTTAAGCAATGTGATGCTTGTATTCTAGGAAAGAATAGCAAACAGTCTTTTCATGATTCACATTCAAGAGCACATAGAAAACTTGAACTCATTCATTCAGATTTATGTGGTCCAATGCCTGTTCCTTCTGCAAATGGAAATAAATATACGATAACATTTATTGATGACTACACCAGAATGTGTTGGGTTTATTTATTGAAGAAAAAATATGATGCTTTTCAAACATTCAAGAATTTTCATAAATGGATTGAAAATGATGCACAATCTCATATTGGGTCTATTCGCACTGATAATGGAAAAGAATACACATCAAATGAATTTGAAAACTATCTTCGCCAACATGGGATCAAACATCAAACAATTGTGCCCTATAATCCCCGACAGAATGGTGTAGCTGAAAGAATGAATAGGACAATCTTAAATATGGTACAATCCATGCTCTTCTTCAAAAATGTAAAGATAATGTTTTGGACTGATGTTGTTCTATGTGCTGCATATATAAAGAATAGATGTCCATCTAATGCTATTAGAAACAAGACTCCATATGAAATGTGGTATGGACATGTTCCTTCGGTAAAGCACCTCAGGGTCTTTTGTTCCACCTGTTATGCTTTGATACCAAAGGTACATAGAAACAAACTTGGTGCAAGAAGTCGTAAGTGTATCTTCCCTGGGTATTCAAACACCTCCAAAGCATACAGTCTCTTTGATGAAGTAAATAAAAAGTTTGTTGTATCTAGAGATGTAATTTTTCTTGAATCATCCAAAACTGACAATGTTGTTGAGCGGAAACTTGATCGCTTGGATAGATTCGCAAAAGCAAAATCATTTCAAGAATTTGATAATCAGATTCCACATCTTGAAGGGGGGATTCCTATACTAGATCAACATGTGGAATCTTCTTTTGAAGAACACTCTCCCCCGCATGAAACTCCAACAAAGGATGATTCTTTAAGTGATGTGATTGATAGAATTGGGAGACTCAATTTTGATTCAGTCCCAACTCAATCAACGGAGCAGCCTGGACCATCTGAGAAAGGTCCCCCAAAGTGGCTGACAAAGACACTTGAAAGTGTTCATCCTGATGAGGTTGGAAAGACAGGAACTAGAAATTCAAATAAGCAAAATGGAGGTGATGTGGATGACTCTAATTCACCTGTTGATATGGATGTTTCTTATTATTGTGAATTGAATCTGTCTACAGATTTTGAACCAACTTCCTTCAAAGAAGCTACTTCTCATGATGAATGGAAAGAAGCGATGCAAAAGGAGTATGATGCCCTCATAAAGAACGACACTTGGAAGCTGGTTGATCCTCCATTAGGAACCAAACCAATTGGCTGCAAGTGGGTCTACAAGAACAAGTATAAAGCTGATGGCTCACTTGACAAGCACAAAGCTAGGCTTGTGGCAAAAGGCTTTGCACAAAAGGAAGGGGTCGATTATGAGGAGACTTTTTCCCCCACAGCAAAATGGGCTACCATTCGAACAATCTTTGCCCTAGCAGCTCAGAACGGTTGGAAAGTCCATCAAATGGATGTAAAAACTACTTTCTTGAATGGAGATCTAAAAGAGGATGTTTTTATGACCCAGCCTGAAGGATTTGCTGTGAAAGGGCATGAACATAAAGTATGCAATCTGGTGAAGTCCTTGTATGGCCTCAAACAAGCATCGCGAGCCTAGTATGAAAAACTAACTGAGCATCTTCTGAAACTCAATTTCAAACATTATGATCTTGATGATGCAACTTTATTTGTCAAGAAAGTTGGCAAAACAGTTGTATATCTTGTGGTATATGTAGATGATCTTTTGATGACAGGGAACAATGAAAGCTACATTGCATCCATAAAGAAGGAATTGGGGAAAAGTTTTGAAATGACTGATTTGGGCTATGTTCATTACTATCTTGGCATTGAAGTAACCCAACATCCAAAGTCCATATTTCTTTCTCAAAAGAAATACATTGGAGATCTGTTGAACATGGTTGGCATGACAAAGTGCAATCTTCTTACTACTTTAATGGAACAAAACTTAAATCTCACATCGATTGAAGGAAAAGAATTTGAGGATGCAACAAAGTATAGACAGCTTGTAGGAAGTCTCAACTACCTAACTACTACCAGACCAGACATTTCGTTTGCTGTTGGAATCCTCTGCAAGTTTATGCAAAAGCCTTGTGAGGGACATTGGTCTACTGCAAAAAGAGTTCTAAGGTACTTGAAGGGAACTCAAGACTTTGGAATCAAGTATACACAGGTGGACGACTTCAGCTTGATTGGATACTTTGATTCATACTTCGATGGAGACAAAGAAACTGGGGTATCTACTTCAAGATATGCTATGAGTCTTGGATCAAGAGCTGTCTCCTGGAGATCACGCAAGCAATCAGCTCTAGCAGATTCCACAACAGAAGCAGAAGACATGGTAGCAGCTGAAGCAACAAAAGAAATTGTGTGGCTCAGGAAAATTCTTGAAGATTTGTAGGTAAAACAAGTACAATCAACTCCACTCATGATTTAAATACCTCTGCAATAAAGTTGGCCAAGAACCCAAAGTTCCATGATCGAACGAAGCACATCAATACTAAATATCATCTGATTCGACATCATGTTGAGGCCAAAACAATCCATCTTCGTCATTGTTCCACAAATGAGCAAATTGCAGACATCTTCACCAAAGCGCTTGGAAGAGAAAAGCTTGAACGATTCAGAATGATGCTTGGACTCACCAACATCCCTTCAGATTAAAGGGGGGAATGTTGACACCTAATGTTGACACTCAATCGACAGAGCAGCCTGGACCATCTGAGAAAGGTCCCCCAAAGTCACTGACAAAGACACTTGAAAGTGTTCATCCTGATGAGGTTGGAAAGACAAGAACTAGAAATTCAAATAGGAAAAATGGAGGTGACGTGGATGACTCTAATTCACCTGTTGATATGGATGTTTCTTATTATTTTGAATTGCACTTGTCTATATATTTTGAACCAACTTCCTTCAAAGAAGCTACTTCTCTTGATGAATGGAAAGAAGCGATGCAAAAGGAGTATGATGCCCTCATAAAGAACGACACTTGGAAGTTGGTTGATCCTCCATTAAGAACCAAACCAATTGGCTGCAAGTGGGTCTACAAGAACAAGTATAAAGCTGATGGCTCACATGACAAGCACAAAGCTAGGCTTGTGGCAAAAGGATTTGCACAGAAGGAAGGGGTCGATTATGAGGAGACTTTTGCCCCCACAGCAAAATGGGCTACCATCCGGACAATCTTTTCCCTAGCAGCTCAGAACGGTTGGAAAGTCCATCAAATGGATGTAAAACTACTTTCTTGAATGGAGATCTAAAAGAGGATGTTTTTATGTCCTAGCCTGAAGGATTTGCTGTGAAAGGGCATGAACATAAAGTATGCAAACTGGTGAAGTCCTTGTATGGCCTCAAACAAGCACCGCGAGCCTGGTATGAAAAACTAACTGAGCATCTTCTGAAACTCAATTTCAAACATTATGATCTTGATGATGCAACTTTATTTGTCAAGAAAGTTGGCAAAACAGTTGTATATCTTGTGGTATATGTAGATGATCTTTTGATGATAGGGAACAATGAAAGCTACATTGCATCCATAAAGAAGGAATTGGGGAAAAGTTTTGAAATCACTGATTTGGGCTATGTTCATTACTATCTTGGCATTGAAGTAACCCAACATCCAAAGTCTATATTTCTTTCTCAAAAGAAATACATTGGAGATCTGTTGAACATGGTTGGCATGGCAGAGTGCAATCTTCTTACTACTCTAATGGAACAAAACTTAAATCTCACATCGATTGAAGGAAAAGAATTTGAGGATGCAACAAAGTATAGACAGCTTGTAGGAAGTCTCAACTACCTAACTACTACCAGACCAGACATTTCGTTTGTTGTTGGAATCCTCTGCAAGTTTATGCAAAAGCCTTGTGAGGGACATTGGTCTACTGCAAAAATAGTTCTAAGGTACTTGAAGGGAACTCAAGACTTTGGAATCAAGTATACACAGGTGGACGACTTCAGCTTGATTGGATACTCTGATTCAGACTTCGATGGAGACAAAGAAACTGTGGTATCTACTTCAGGATATGCTATGAGTCTTGGATCAGGAGCTGTCTCCTGGAGATCACGCAAATAATCAGTTCCAGCAGATTCCACAACAGAAGCAGAATACGTGGCAGCAGCTGAAGCAACAAAAGAAATTGTGTGGCTCAAGAAAATTCTTGAAGATTTGTAGGTAAAACAAGTACAATCAACTCCACTCATGATTGACAATACCTCTGCAATAAAGTTGGCCAAGAACCCAAAGTTCCATGATCCAGGAGACCTAGCCAGGAAAACTAACCGGGAGAACTAATCTTAGCAGTCATAACTCCTCGAAGGAAACACAGCCCCCGACCCTTCTCCCTATACATAGATGCAACGATGCAACCTCGACCCTTTCAATTTACACAACCGTGGCCCTACACCTCCAACCTCGACCCTCCAACTAGACCCTTGAACCCACAGAGAAATCCTAGAACCTTGGCCTAGAACCTTACCCTACGGAACACAGGGAGGGCTCCTACCTGGCCTGGGATACTCAGCTTGCTTACTCGACTAGAGACAGGAAGATTACATGGTTGTTACTTACGAGCATTTCGATTGAGAATGATTGGATTAGATTGGATTTTAAACTGATTAGTCTTCTGAGAGGGGAACGAAGCACATCAATACTAAGTATCATCTGATTCAACATCATGTTGAGGCCAAAACAATCCATCTTCGTCATTGTTCCACAAATGAGCAAATTGCAGACATCTTCACCAAAGCGCTTGGAAGAGAAAAGCTTGAACGATTCAGAATGATGCTTGGACTCACCAACATCCCTTCAGATTAAGGGGGGGAATGTTGACACCTAATCCTCATGATTGGGTGAATATAATGTAAGTAGATAAATAAGTAATATGAACAGTCATCGGGAGATGAACTAAACAACCTCTCCCTCATGTATTTAATGAAGACCTACCTGAAGGAATAAACACGAATCAATTTTTGGTTGAGGAGTTACTGCCTGGTTTGACATTGTCCACTCATGTTGTGCCAAAGACTCGAAAAGGAAAATATGTTCCTTTCCAGCTAGATGTTTGTATGTTTGGTTGAATAGGTGTTCCAGTGTGCTAGTTGTATGCTGGCTAGTGCTTGGTTGCCTCTCCAATGCAATGTTTTTGCAGATTGGGGTTTGGATCTATGCCAAGACTTCAAACGAAAAGGAAATAGAAGACTAGTGATTGAGAGAAGTCATTAGTTCCATTCATATGGGTACATCTGAGATTACTAAATGCTCTTGGAATCGAGTTTTTCATTCTTTTCTGAAGTTATGGTGAACTCGAAATAAGAACGGATTGGTCTCTATAAATAAACTAGAGACTAACTCATTGCTTCATATTGCCAAGATCCAATAACTATGGGTAGATACTATTTGCAGGGTTTCTTTAGCCCATTCAGTGTTTCTTGCAGATGGACCACCCGCAGTGTCTGACTGTAGGTTCCACAATGGAGGCTTTTGCAGAGGCAACTCCAACAAAAGTAGACTCCGTAAAGTTTGATTGTGAACTGACAAATCTAGAAAGTACAAAGATGCGCAAGTAAGCTTGACCAGCCGAGCACTTCCACGAAAGAAATCATTGCTCGACCCTATATCCCGCCCGAAGTCCCTTTATGTTATGGCTGTAATCCATACATTCCTTCCTGGCCCCTATCACTGGAATTCATCCCCAAGGTAGGGTAGTGTAATTGGTGATCACCTTGTAATGAAGTATTATGTAAAGTATGAGATTCAAAGCTCAAATCCTCATATATGAAGCCAAAAAAAAATGTTACCATTACAATGTTTTTTTATAGAATTCCACTAGAATAAAAATAAACCACAATATATGAAATACAAATTTATTTCCACTAAAATAAATTGTGAAATACAAATTTATTTTTTCAATGGTTCTTATAAACATTACCATATAACCATTACAATAGATGGTTGTCCTTGATGTGGATTATGTTTATAAAAACATTTTGAGAAGACAATTTTAGTGAGCTTGATTGTTATCAACCTATGTTTTCTTTTAAAATATTGCGAATTAAACATTACAATGGATGATTGTCCTTGATGTTGATTATGTTCACAAAAAGATTTTAAGAATACATTTTAGTGGGCTTGATTGTTAATACCATCTGTTTCCTTTTAAAATATTGAGGGTACAAAAACATTTTGAGAAACACTTTTAGTGGGCTTGATTGTTAATACCATCAGTTTCCTTTTAAAATATTGCGGGTTCAACATTACAATGGATGGTTATCCTTTATGTTGATTATGTTCACGAAAACATTTTGAGACTACAATTTCAGTGGGCTTGATTGTTAAGTATCTGTTTTTTTTTAAATATTGCGGATTCAAACAACTAAAAGTTATAAATATAATAATTGATTTAAATACATATATAATATATTCCTCGTATCATAACTAAAAATATAAAAATAGAATTCATTATAATTTTAGGGAAAATAATCAAAATAACTACAAGTTGTAAATACATAGTATTTATAAAAAATAGAATATTTACCTTTCATAAATTTTAATAGTGAACAAAAATGCAAAAATGCAAAAATAATATTTAGAATCACTCATATATATTATGATTTTTTATTGTTTTTTTAATAAAAAATTATATATATATATATATATATATATATATATATATATATATATATTAAAATTATATGTTCATGAAGTTTTGGATAAAAGGTGATCTTGTGCTCTTTTAAAATATTTTTTGATGTAAAGTCATTAATTCAATTTCTATTACTTTTTGATGTAAAATCATTAATTCAATTTCTATTAGAAATAATGAAAATGTAGTCCTACCAAATTTAAAAAAAAAATCCTAATTTAAAAATAATAATAAAAACTACAAATTATAAATATAACAATTTATTTAAACACATATATGACATATTGATATTATATATTAAATATATGGTTTAAGAATAAAATTAAATATAATTTTAAAAAAAATTGTCAAACAAATTATTTGAAAATTTTGTTCAATAAAGACAATTATGTATTTTTTTAAAGCTTTATGACCTAGTTATAATGTGATATATTGGTTATAAATATTTAAAACCACTCTATCCGATTATGATAATATTTATTTATGTATAATTAATGTTTTTTTATTTGCTATAATAGTTTATTATATCTTTCCGTTATATGTGACGTTATCTTATCGAGAAACTACTTATTCATTAATAAATATGACAGGTCAACGTCATTTTTTCTCATTGAGCAACATGGCTCGTATGCAACGTAAACAACAAATTGAATAGAATATAATAGAATAAATCAATTTATATACTTCATATATATAGATTTCATATATATAGATATCTTATTATTGTAATATGCACATAATAGAATAAATTAATTTATATATTTTTTTATTATTATAAATTAAGTAAAATTTTTATTTATTGTATTGTTTTTATTTTATTTTTAGATGAATTATATTTGATGTGATTATCGCAAAAAACATGTTTTAAAAATTAGATATAGATCATAAGATTTAATTCAATAAATATAATGTTGTTAAAAAATAAATCGGTATTATTTATTTTGATTAAAATAATTTTTTTTAATAGTTAATTCCAAAAAAAATTTAGTTAGAGGTTATGGGTTTAATTTTTTAAAAGTTTTTTTTGTCAAGCGTTGTGTTGGCCAACAGTTAATGATCCCTGCACGTGGATAATAATAATACAAAAAATATAATTTAATTAATTTTTATGATTTTTTTTTTTAATTTCTTAATATAAGATATATCATAAAACTAATATTTTGATTCCTATAGATTTTTACCAAACATTTATTTATTATATTTTTTAAAATTGGAATGAAAGCACATAGATCCTAGTGCTTCAAATTTCTTGGATGGTAAATTAGGACTTACCAACCATTTAATTTATATGGCTATGGCTATGGTTATGTGTGTGTGTGTGTGTATCACAATAATTAAAAAATGTGAAATATATTGGATTTAAAGTGTGAACATTGAATTCTGTATATCTAATTTTGAAAAATTAACGTCATTAATACTTTATTAACTTCAAGATGCTTAAAACTGTTTAATGTGGTTAGAATTTTGAGGAAATAATATAATTCATACAACCATATAAATTAAATGGTTGGTAATTTAGTTATGTGTCAATCCATAATATACATAAAAACACTTACGTCAGAATACATCCTACATTGCTAAAATTAAAAAAATCATTAAAACTAAATAGATAATAACTTTATTTTGAATTATTATTATTAGATATTATTTTATGAGATTCAACTGAGTTAAGTAAGTCATTCATATATGACCATTTCCATGAGAGGTAGTCCTAAATGAGTAATTTCTCATGATTTTTGAATAGTCCACTTAGCACTCATTGGATCGGGTGATGCTCATAAGGGTGAAGAAGTGGGATTGAAATTAGTGAAATGAATCACATAGCGTCAATCATCACTTTCGGGGCTTGTACCGTTAATCGGGACTTCCCGGAAGGTCACCAATCCCAAATCACTTATGGCAAATGGGGTAGCAAGCTAAGTGAGCTTAATTGTGGGGAAAACCCCAATCCCACTTCTTCACCATGTGAGCGTCACAAGATGCAATGAGTGCTAAGTGAACTATTCAAAAATCATGAGAAATTACTCAGTGAGTCTCTCTCATGGAAATGGTCATATAGCAATGACTTACTTAACGCACTTGAATCCCAAAAACTGATATCTAATATAATGCACTGCGAAAACCCCTATACTTAAATTATTATTATTATTAATTATCAAAATAATTAATACATAAGTTAAGCATATATATATTTTAAAAAAACATGGAACAAGATTCCTAACCATAGAGTTTTACCTCCACTTTACCATGGAGATTCTTAATTTGCAAATTTGTTTTATTACAATACCATGACTTATCAATACCCCATGTCCAAAAAACCATAACTCACTTCATATAACACTTGTTCATATGTCATTTTTTTAATTATCAATTAATTAAAAGAGAAAAAAAGAGCATAATTACTTTTACCATAAATTTCAACCTTTTATTTGTGTATACCACTAAAAATAAATAGATGATAAAGATTTAAATAATTAATAAGTAAATGTGATGGGGCCAACCCACGTGATTCGTCGCCAATGTATTCCACAACATGTGTATAGGCAAGTAATAATTAAATGGGGATTTCCTTTACCTATACAGACGATTGTAAACGGTGTTGAATTAAATGATGGGTCAAGTGATTAGTACGATGGTCTTTGTTTGCTTGACAACTATCCCTCCTTGGGATTCCCCGAGCCCGCCTTGGTATAGGTGTTCACAATCTCGCGCTCAGACTATTCATTCGGTCATTTCTCCCGATATTGTATGCTGTGTGCTCTCGGTGGTTCTCTGCGGCTTCAATGTGGGTTTTGTGGTTGCATTCCCCTGCTTCGCTTCGTCTTGGCAGTCTCTTTCACTGGTCTGGCAAGGGTTACATAAGCATGGTAAGATTCAGCTCCTTCTTGGTTCCTTTTCAAGCGTCGACTGTTGTTGTGAACTGGTAATCAATTGTTATGCCTCTGCGCTCCTTCTTACTTGTTCTACAGTTCCGGTACTTGTGCTTTTCCTGGTCGTTACAGTCGTTTGCTGGATATGTCAATTCTGGTAAGGTTCTCTAGTTCCAAGTTCGACTTCTCCACAAGGTTCTCTGGTTCCAAGTTCGACTTCTCCACGGGTTTGATAGAATTATGGTGACGAGCTCCTTCAGTTCCTCCGCCACTCTCTCAGGGTAAGTTCGCTTGTTCTATGCTAGTAATGTCTGTTTCTTTTTATTCAGTCACCTGACATTTCGGCTCCTTGTGAACAGGGCCAACCTGGTGGAGTTATGGCAGTCGCGGCTTGCCTTCGTCAGGTAAGCAAACCAACTGTATTTTTGTTTTAATTACTCTGTTCAGTTTTGAAGTCCTCCTCCTTTGATAATACCAGCATTCAATCAGTTCTTTTTGTTTGTCGTTGCAGGTATGGTCGCCGAGGGTTTCAGCGCATGGACACTTGACTCCTCCCACTGAGCATGGGTAGTGTCGTTCTCTGTCTGTTAGTTGCTTCTGTTCGGCTTCATGCTATGACTGTAGGGTCAGTGGGTTTTTGGTTTTCGAGTCACCTTCAGTGCTCGGTTCCTCTGTAGGTTGTCACTGCTGTTTGGTTGCTGTAATGGACCGAGGGTTACTGGGTCTGGTTCCCGCTTGTCTTAAGCATGAGTCATATTTTTTTATGGAGTGGTTTCCTTCTTTTCGCTTCGAACATAATGTATATGCATAAAGAAATAGAATGCTATCTTGCGTTTATATTGATTCAGTTATGAAACTGTGTGGCTATTTATTCACATACCTGGTGACTGTAGAATTTAATTGGTTGGCTAGTTTCGTTAACTCCAGTTTTCGTGACTTTGTTTACACAATTGATTTCAAGCCTGTTTGTTTGTTTAAATTCCGCCGGCAATCTGCGTGGTCATGCTCCTCCTCTACTTGTTGTTATCGCTCCAATGGCGTTGTGACCTGTAATGGTTTTACCCAAAATCTCCACAAACGTAATTTCAACTAATCATATACACAGTATTAGGGACACTTAAGAGGTGAATATATGCACAGTAAACTACTATCCTTTTCTCTTTTATTTATTTATTTATTTATTTATTTCTCTAACAGTCGAACCCTTTACGTTGTGTTTTGTCCCTCTTTTAAGAAAAGGGTTCTAAAACTGTTACTAACTGCTGTTAGTTATGTTCAATTGGTTACATTAGTTATTTATCGTATAGAACTGTTCATTGTCTGTTGGCATATATTTTTTTTATGTTTTTACAAAAATAAATTAACTGTCGGGAAGCAATGACATTAACTAATTCCTATTGTTCCTAATTACAATTCACTAAATTAACTTAGGAAACTTAATAAAAGAAAAACACAAGTACATATCCATTCAGCGAATTAACTCCTGTGTCCCCTTCAGAGACCATACCGCCTTCATTTTATATTTATCCTGTCAGCCAGATGCTCCTGCATCAGGCTCCCGGGGTAAAGAAAAAAATCATGGTTCTGTTCTATGAGCTCCTCCACAGAATAACCTGCCTTCTGTATCTGTGTCGCATCGAGCCACGAACTGTCCTCAATTGGACGGTTTTTCCATTTGACGAGGTATTGTAGATACTCCTTCTTGCGTGTCTTCTTGGCTACCTGGGTATCGAGGATTCCTTCAATTTCATGGGTTTGAGCCGAAGGCATATGCCTCATCCAAGAACTGTCTTCAATTTGGGTGTCTCGTTTTGGCCGTACCGCACTGTCTTCCTTTGTGTGGGCAGTATATGGGAACAGGTTTGCCACATTGAAAATAGGTGATATGGCTATATAAGGTGGCAGCTGAATTTCATAGGCGTTGGCTGAGAACTTACGCAAAATCTTGCAGGGACCAATCTTTTTAAATTTTAACTTATTATATGTGCCCTTAGGAAATCGTTCTTTGCGTAAGTGTGCAAGGACCTCATCTCCAACATTAAATTGGACTTCTCTCCATCTTGAATCTGCTTTCAGCTTATATTTCTGCACGCTGTCCTGCAACTTTAACTTTACCCGTTCATGTAGTTCATTCATTGCTTCGGCAAAGTCTTCGCCATCCGCGCTTCTCCGCTCCAACTTTCCCAAATCTCGCAGTTCATGTATTCCTCGAGGATGCATGCCGTACAAGATTTGGAATGGGCTGTGTCCGGTGCTATGATTTGGTGAATCGTTATAAGCGAATTCCACCTGAGCGAGAGCATGATCCCACAGCCGTGAATTTTCCCCAGTCAAACTCTGTAACAAATTTCCCAAACTCCTGTTCACTACTTCCGTTTGTCCATCAGTCTGCGGATGATACGCAGAGCTGAAATTCAATTGCGTGCCCAACTTTTTCCACAGGGTGCGCCAAAAATGTCCTGTGAATTTTACGTCCCTGTCAGAAACAATAGATCTAGGTAGGTTGTGTAATCTAACAATCTCCGTGAAAAACAAGTGAGCTATATACGTGGCATCACTAGTTTTTCGACAGGGGATAAAATGCGCCATTTTTGAAAACCTGTCTACCACCACCATCACTGAGTCATACCCCCACTGCGTTCTAGGTAGTCCCAAGACAAATTCAATGCTGACGGAGTCCCATGGCCTGCTCGGAATAGGTAGTGATGTGTAAAGTCCGGTATTCTGGCTATGTCCTTTCGCCAGTTGACAGACTTTACACCGGTTCACATATCGCTGCACATCCCTGCGCATTCTAGGCCAGTAATAAAAATGTCCGAGTTGCTCCAAAGTTTTGTCTATGCCGAAATGACCGGCTAGACCTCCACTATGTTTCTCCTGTATAATATTTTCCCTCATCGAACAGTCTGGGATACACAACTGTCCACCTCTGAATAATAATCCTTCCTGCAAATTGTAATCCAACAATAGACTTGTATTTCTCAGCACGGAATTTTGACAAGCTTCAAAGGCTTCCTTGAAATCCGTGTCGGTTTGGTAAAAATCCTTTAGATGTTCGAATCCCATCACCTGTATTGTACTTTCTTGCAAGAGCAAAGCTATTCTACTCAAAGTATCAGCCACTTTATTGGCTTGCCCACTGATGTGTTTTAGCACAAAAGTAAAACTTTGCAGATATTCCACCCATTTGGCGTGCTTATGGTTTAATTTGTGCTGTTGCATTACATATTGCAGTGCTGAATTATCAAAAACTAATACAAACTCGTTGCCCAGTAGGTAGTGTCTCCAATGCTTTAAAGCTTGGACTACGACATAAAATTCCTTGTCATACGAGGAATATTCCTTCCTACTTTCGTTCAATTTTTCACTAAAGAACGCCACCGGTCTATCTTCCTGACTGAGGACTGCGCCAATAGCTGTTCCACTTGCATCACATTGAACCTGAAAAAGCTTGTTAAAGTCGGGCAACCTTAAAATTGGTCTCTCTGTAATCTTTCGCTTCAAAAGCTGAAAGCTGTCCTCCGCTGTTTAGGTCCAACAAAAAGGTTGACTGGCCTTTTTGATGGTGTCTAGCATTGGTGCGCAGATTTCACTGAAATTTCTAATAAACTTTCGATAAAAACTCACCAATCCGTGAAAGTTATGTGCCTCAAACAAGCTATTTGGTGACGGCCAATTGATGATTGCTGCGATCTTTTCTGGATCCATCTTCAATTCATTTTCCGTGATTACAAACCCCAAATAAACCAGTTCCTTCTGCAGGAAAGTACATTTTTTTAAGTTTATCAGCAGTTTGTTTTGCTGTAATTTCTCTAGTACTCTTCGAACATGCTGAAGATGTTCTCCCTTCGTTCTGCTGAAAATCAAAATATCGTCAAGATAAACTATCACAAACTTGCCAATAAATTCTTTTAACATCTCATTCATCAATCTCATAAAAGTACTAGGAGTGTTGCTCAAACCGAACGGCATGACTAGCCATTCGTACAACCCTTCATTGGTCTTGAAGGCTGTCTTCCACTCGTCTCCTTCTCTGATCCTGATCTGATGATATCCACTCTTCAGATCAATCTTCGTGAAATAAGCTGCCCCGCTAAGACAATCCATCATATCATCCATTCTGGGTAAGGGAAATCTGTACCGAATAGTGATTTTATTGATAGCTCGCGAATCCGTACACATCCGCCATTCTCCACCCTTCATTGGTGCGAGTACTGTTGGTACTGCACAAGGGCTCAAGCTTTCTCTGATCAACCCCTTATCCAGCAGCTCTTGCACCTGTTTACAAATCTCTTCATTATCTTTCGGGTTCATTCGATACGCTGCTTTATTTGGTAGACTTGCTCCGGGTATGAAATTGATATGATGGCTGATGCTCCTCTTGGGAGGTAACTTGTCCGATAATTCTTCAACTACAATGTCCTTAAATTCTTCTAACATCCTCTGAATCTCTGTAGGCAATTCTGACATTTCTGTGTTTAGCAACATAGTCTTAGTTCTCCTCACGACTGCGTAATTCACCTCATTTTCTCAATCTGTTTAATAAACTGTTTTCCTCCTATCAGTAATACTTTTTTTCCACTGGCTTCTACTTTGTCCTCCTCTTTGATGGGTACAAGCATATACTTGACTCCATCTTTCACAAATTTGTAACAATTCGTCTTCCCATCATGCATCACTTTCCTATCAAACTTCCACGGTCTCCCTAGCAGTATATGACACACATCCATTGGCATAATATCACAGACAACCTTGTCCTGGTATTTGCCAATGTGAAATTCAACCTCGCACTGTTCATCTACTAATAGCTGGTGGCCTTTCTGCAGCCACGACACCTTGTAAGGTGTGGGATGCTTAAATCGCTTCAAACCCAGCTTCTCCACCATCTCAGTGGCAACTAAATTATTTGTACTCCCATTGTCTATGACCAGTTTACAGCATTTTCCATGTGATTTGCAAACTATTTGGAACAGTGCCTTTCGTAGGGTTTGCTCAGTCGTCTCCTTGGCTGGATTCAACAATAATTTATTTAAAACTAACGTCTCTCCTATTTCTGCCACATTTTCAACCTCTTGGGGTGGTTGTTCAGCTTCCTCAGGCTGTGCAACAAATGTTCCCCTCCGGCCAGCATGCGCAACTTCCGGGCATTCGTAGGATCTGTGCCCCCACTTGTGGCACCTGTAGCACTGGACATTAGCGCCCCTTCCTTGACCATTTCCTCTTCCTCGCTGATATGGTCGTCCTCCTCTCGTGCTCTCCCCTTTCTCTGCTGTTCCTGAAGCTCTGGAGCTGCTGCTTTCCTCGTTGTTAGTGGCAGTTCTCCGTCTACCATAGGATTGTCCTCGTCCTCTGCCATTTCCTCGTCCCCTCCTGTTATTCTGTTTCCTATTAATTTTTTCCTCAGCCTTTACAACACTCTGAAAGGCTTCTTCTATATTCTATGGAGAGAGAATACTGATCTCATCCAGTATTTCCAGCCTCAAACCATTCACGTATCTCGCTGTCTTCTCTGGAGTATCATCAGTATAACCGGCCCGCAAGTTTACACGATAAAACTCCTCCATGTATTCTTTTATGGTCATACCCTTCTATCTTAAATTTTGCACCCGTCGGTAAAGCTCAACCTGATAATCTTTAGGCAGAAATCTGCCTTTCAGTTTTGCCACCATCCTTGGCCACTTCCTTATCGGCAGCTTGTTCATTCTCCTCTTGTCCGCCTGGACACTATCCCACCATAAAGCGACGTGCCCTTTTAACTTGGTTGCAACAAATATGACTCTTTTGTACTCACTGATCTCTTCGTTTTCAAAATACTTTCTAACTCACTTACCCAATCCAGCAAAACATCTGCGGACAAACTGCCATCATAGTTAGGAATCTCAAGTTTGGGCTTGCTGCTAGCTAGAAATACTGATCTTAACAGTTTAATTATGGGGTTTCTTCATCTGATCCATCTGTGGCAGTTGCTGCCTCCTTGTCACTGTCATCTCCAAGTTCTGGATCTCTCCTCCTACCTGCCTCCACTGCTTCTAAGCGAGCAGTAAGGGCCCTTAATTCTCCCCTCAAGCCCTCATCTGCTGCCCTGCGCACACCTCTTCCACGTCCTCATCTTTGAACCTCCATACCCTGATTTCTTCAACCTGCTCTGATACCACTTGATGGGGCCAACCCACGTGATTCGCCGCCAATGTATTCCACAACGGGTGTATAGGCAAGTAATAATTAAATGGGGATTTCCTTTACCTATACAGACGATTGTAAACGGTGTTGAATTAAATGATGGGTCTGGTGATTAGTACGATGGTCTCTGTTTGCTTGACAACTGTCCCTCCTTGGGATTCCCCGAGCCCGCCTTGGTATAGGTGTTCACAATCTCGTGCCCAGACTATTCATTCGGTCATTTCTCCCGATCCTGTATGCTGTGTGCTCTCGGTGGTTCTTTGCGGCTTCAATGTGGGTTTTGTGGTTGCATTCCCCTGCTTCGCTTCGTCTTGGCAGTCTCTTTCACTGGTCTGGAAAGGGTTACATAAGCCTGGTAAGATTCAGCTCCTTCTTGGTTCCTTTTCAAGCGTCGACTATTGTTGTGAACTGGTAATCAATTGTTATGCCTCTGCGCTCCTTCTTACTTGTTCTACAGTTTCGGTACTTGTGCTTTTCCTGGTCGTTACAGTCGTTTGCTGGATATGTCAATTCTGGTAGGGTTCTTTGGTTCCAAGTTCGACTTCTCCACAGGGTTCTCTGGTTCCAAGTTCGACTTCTCCACGGGTTTGACAGAACTATGGTGATGAGCTCCTTTAGTTCCTCCGCCACTCTCTCAGGGTAAGTTCGCTTGTTCTATGCTAGCAATGTATATTTCTTTTTATTCAGTCACCTAACATTTCGGCTCCTTGTGAGCAGGGCCAACCTGGTGGAGTTATGGCAATCACGGCTTGCCTTCGTCAGGTAAGCAAACCAACTGTATTTTTGTTTTAATTACTCTGTTCAGTTTTGAAGTCCTCCTCCTTTGATATTACCAGCATTCACTCTGTTCCTTTTGTTTATCGCTGTAGGTATGGTGGCCGAGGGTTTCAGTGCATGGAGACTTGACTCCTCTCACTGAGCACGGGTAGTGTCGTTCTCTGTCTGTTAGTTGCTTATGTTTGGCTTCATGCTATGACTGTAGGGTCAGTGGGTTTTTGGTTTTCGAGTCACCTTCGGTGCTCGGTTCCTCTGTAGGTTGTCACTTCTGTTTGGTTGCTGTAATGGACCGAGGGTTACTGGGTCTGTTTCCCGCTTGTCTTAAGCATGAGTCATATTTTTTTATGGAGTGGTTTCCTTCTTTTCGCTTCGAACAAAATGTATATGCATAAAGAAATAAAATGCTATCTTGCGTTTATATTGATTCAGTTATGAAACTGTGTGGCTATTTAGTCACATACCTGGTGGATGTAGAATTTAATTAGTTGGTTGGTTTCGTTAACTCCAGTTTTCGTGACTTTGTTTACACAATTGATTTCAAGCTTGTTTGTTTGTTTAAATTCCCCCTGCAATCTCTGCGGTCACGCTCCTCCTCTGCTTGTTGTTATTGCTCCAATGGTGTTGTGACTTGTAAGGGTTTTACCCAAAATCTCCACAAACGTAATTTCAACTAATCATATACACAGTATTAGGGACATTGAAGAGGTGAATATATGCACAGTAAACTACTATCCTTTTCTCTCTCTCTCTTTTTTTTTTAATTTCTCTGACAGTCGAACCCTTTACATTGTTTTTTGTCCCTCTTTTAAGAATAGGGTTCTGAAATTGTTACTAACTACTGTTAGTTATGTTCAATTGGTTACATCAGTTATTTATCGTATAGAACTGTTCATTGTCTGTTGGCATATATTTTTTTTATGTTTTTACAAAAATAAATTAACTGTCTGGAAGCAATGACATTAACTAATTCCTACTGTTCCTAATTACAATTCACTAAATTAACTTAGGCAACTTAATAAAAGAAAAACACAAGTACGTATCCATTCAGCGAATTAACTCCTTCGTCCCCTTCAGAGACCATACCGCCTTCATTTTATCTTTATCCTGTCAGCCAGATGCTCCTGCATCAGGCTCCCGGGGTAAAGAAAAAAAATCATGGCTCCGTTCCATGAGCTCCTCCACAGAATAACCTGCCTTCTGTATCTGCGCCGCGTCGAGCCACGAACTGTCCTCAATTGGACGGTTTTTCCATTTGACGAGGTATCGTAGATACTCCTTCCTGCGTGTCTTCTTGGCTACCTGGGTATCGAGGATTCCTTCAATTTCATGGGTCTGAGCTGAAGGCATATGCCTCATCCAAGAACTGTCTTCAATTTGGGTGTCTCGTTCTGGCCGTACCGCACTGTCTTCCTCTGTGTGGGCAATATATGGGAACAGGTTTGCCACATTGAAAATAGGTGATATGGCTATATAAGGTGGCAGCTGAATTTCATAGGCGTTGGCTGAGAACTTACGCAAAATCTTGCAGGGACCAATCTTTTTAAATTTTAACTTATTATATGTGCCCTTAGGAAATTGTTCTTTGCGTAAGTGTGCAAGGACCTCATCTCCAACATTAAATTGGACTTCTCTCCATCTTGAATCTGTTTTCAGCTTATATTTCTGCATGCTGTCTTGCAACTTTAACTTTACCCGTTCGTGTAGTTCATTCATTGCTTCGGAAAAGTCTTCGCCATCGCGCTTCTCCGCTCCAACTTTCCCAAATCTCGCAGTTCATGTATTCCCCGAGGATGCATGCCGTACAAGATTTGGAATGGGCTGTGTCTGGTGCTATGATTTGGTGAATTGTTATAAGCAAATTCCGCCTGAGCGAGAGCACGATCCCACAGCCGTGAATTTTCCCCTGCCAAACTCCGTAACAAATTTCCCAAACTCCTGTTCACTACTTCCCTTTGTCCATCAGTCTGCGGATGATACGCAGAGCTAAAATTCAATTGTGTGCCCAAATTTTTCCACAGGGTGCGCCAAAAATGTCCTGTGAATTTTACGTCCCTGTCAGAAACAATAGATCTGGGTAGGCTGTGTAATCTAACAATCTCCGTGAAAAACAGGTGAGCTATATACGTGGCATCACTAGTTTTTCGACAGGGGATAAAATGCGCCATTTTTGAAAACCTATCTACCACCACCATCACTGAGTCATACCCCCGCTGCATTCTAGGCAGTCCCAAGACAAAGTCAATGCTGACGGAGTCCCATGGCCTGCTCGGAATAGGTAGTGGTGTGTAAAGTCCGGTATTCTGGCTATGTCCTTTCGCGGGTTGACAGACTTTCACCGGTTCACATATCGCTGCACATCCCTGCGCATTCTAGGCCAGTAATAAAAATGTTCGAGTTGCTCCAAAGTTTTGTCTATGCTGAAATGACCGGCTAGACCTCCATTATGTTTCTCCCGTATAATATTTTCCCTCATCGAACAGTCTGGGATTCACAACTGTCCACCTCTAAATAATAATCGTTCCTGCAAATTGTAATCCAACCACGAACTTGTATTTCTCAGCACGAAATTTTGACAGGCTTCAAAGGCTTCCTTGAAATCCGTGTCAGTTTGGTACAAATCCTTTAGATGTTCGAATCCCATCACCTGTATTGTACTTTCTTGCAAGAGCAAAGCTCTTCTACTCAAAGCATCAACCACTTTATTGGCTTGCCCACTGATGTGTTTTAGCACGAAAGTAAAACTTTGCAGATATTCCACCCATTTGGCGTGCTTATGGTTTAATTTGTGCTGTTGCATTACATATTGCAGCACTGAATTATCAGAAAATAATACAAACTCGTTGCCCAGTAGGTAGTGTCTCCAATGCTTTAAAGCTTGGACTACGGCATAAAATTCCTTGTCATACGAGGAATATTTCTGCCTACTTTCGTTCAATTTTTCACTAAAGAATGCCACCGGTCTATCTTCCTGACTGAGCACTGCGCCAATAGCTGTTCCACTTGCATCACATCGAACCTGAAAAAGCTTGTTAAAGTCGGGCAACCTTAAAATTGGTCTCTCTGTAATCTTCCACTTCAAAAGCTGAAAGCTGTCCTCCGCTGCTCTAGTCCAACAAAAAGGTTGACTGGCCTTTTTGATGGTGTCTAGCATTGGTGCGCAGATTTCACTGAAATTTCTAATAAACTTTCGATAAAAACTCGCCAATCCGTGAAAGCTACGTACCTCAAACAAGCTCTTTGGTGACAACCAATTGATGATTACTACGATCTTTTCTGGATCCATCTTCAATTCATTTTCCGCGATTACAAACCCAAAATAAACCAGTTCCTTCTGCAGGAAAGTACATTTTTTTAAGTTTATTAGCAGTTTGTTCTGCTGTAACTTCTCTAGTACTCTTCGAACATGCTAAAGATGTTCTCCCTTCGTTCTGCTGAAAATCAAAATATCATTAAGATAGACTATCACAAACTTGCCAATAAATTCTTTTAACATCTCATTCATCAATCTCATAAAAGTACTAGGAGCGTTGCTCAAACCGAACGGCATGACTAGCCATTCGTACAACCCTTCATTGGTTGAAGGTTGTCTTCCACTCGTCTCCTTCTCTGATCCTGATCTGATGATACCACTCTTCAGATCAATCTTCGTGAAATAAGCTGCCTCGCTAAGACAATCCATCATATCATCCATTCTGGGTAAGGGAAATCTGTACCTAATAGTGATTTTATTAGTAGCTCACGAATCCGTACACATCCGCCATTCTCCGCCCTTCTTAGGCGCGAGTACTGTTGGTACCGCACAAGGGCTCAAGATTTCTCTGATCAACCCCTTATCCAGCAGCTCTTGCACTTGTTTACGAATCTCTTCATTATCTTTCAGGCTCATTCGATACGCTGCTTTATTTGGTAGACTTGCTCCGAGTATGAAATTGATATGATGGTTGATGCTTCTCTTGGGAGGTAACTTGTTCGGTAAGTCGTCAACTACAATGTCCTTAAATTCTTCTAACATCCCCTGAATCTTTGAAGGCAATTCTGACATTTCTGTGTTCAACAACATAGTCTTAGTTCTCCTCACGACTGCGTAATTCACCTCATTTTCCTCAATCTATTTAATAAACTGTTTTCCTCCTATCAGTACTACTTTTGTTCCACTGGCTTCTACTGTATCCTCCTCTTTGATGGGTACAAGTGTATGCTTGACTCCATCTTTCACAAATTTGTAACAATTCGTCTTCCCATCATGCATCACTTTCCTATCAAACTGCCACGGTCTCCCTAGCAGTATATGACACACATCCATTGGCATAATATCACAGACAACCTTGTCCTGGTATTTGCCAATGTGAAATTCAACCTCGCACTATTCATCTACTAATAGCTGGTGGCCTTTCTGCAGCCACGACACCTTGTAAGGTGTGGGATGCTTAAATCGCTTCAAACCCAGCTTCTCCACCATCTCAGTGGCAACTAAATTATCTGTACTCCCACTGTCTATGATCAGTTTACAACATTTTCCATGTGATTTGCAAACTGTTCGGAACAGTGCCTTTCATTGGGTTTGCTCAGCCGTCTCCTTGGCTGGCTTCAACAATACTTTATTTAAAACTAACGCCTCTCCTGTTTCTGCCACATTTTCAACCTCCTGGGGTGGTGCTTCAGCTTCCTCAGGCTGTGCAACAAATGTTCCCCTCTAGCCAGCATGCTCAGCTTCCGGGCATTCGTAGGATCTGTGCCCCCACTTGTGGCACCTGTAGCACTGGACATTAGCGCCCCTTCCTCGACCATTTCCTCTTCCTCGCTGATATGGCCGTCCTCCTCTCGTGCTATCCCCTTTCTCTGCTGCTCCTGAAGCTTTGGAGCTGCTGCTTTCCTCGCTGTTAGTGGCAGTTCTCCCTCTACCATAGGATTGTCCTCATCCTCTGCCATTTCCTCATCCCCTCCTGTTATTCTGTTTCCTATTAATTTTTTCCTCAGCCTTTACAGCACTCTGAAAGGCTTCTTCTATATTCCGTGGAGAGAGAATACTGATATCATCTAGTATTCCAGCCTCAAACCATTCACGTATCTCGTTGTCTTCTCTGGAGTATCATCAGTATAACTGGCCCGCAAGTTTACACGATAAAACTCCTCCGTGTATTCTTTTACGGTCATACCCTTCTGTCTTAAATTCTGCACCTGTCGGTAAAGCTCAACCTGATAATCTTTAGGCAGATTTCTGCCTTTCAGTTTTGCCACCATCCCTGGCCACTTCCTTATCGGCAGCTTGTTCATTCTCCTCCTGTCCGCCTGGACACTATCCCACCATAAAGTGGCATGCCCTTTTAACTTGGTTGCAGCAAATTTGACTCTTTTGTCCTCACTGACCTCTTCGTTTTCAAAATACTTATCTAACTCACTTACCCAATCCAACAAAACATCTGCGGACAGATTGCCATCATAGTTAGGAATCTCAGGTTTGGGTTTGCTGCTGGCTAGCAATACCGATCTTAACAGTTATAATTCTGGGGTTTCTTCATCTGATCCGTCTGTGGTAGTTGCTGCGTCCTCGTCACTGTCATCTCCAAGTTCTGGATCTCTCCTCCTACCTGCCTCCATTGCTTCTAAGTGAGCAGTAAGGGCCCTTAATTCTCCCCTCAAGCCCTCATCTGCTGCCCTGCGCACACCTCTTCCACATCCTCGTCTTTGAACCTCCATACCCTGATTTCTTCAACCTGATCTGATACCACTTGATGGGGCCAGCCCACGTGATTCGCCGGCAATGTATTCCACAACGGGTGTATAGGCAAGTAATAATTAAATGGGGATTTCCTTTACCTATACAGACGATTGTAAATGGTGTTGAATTAAATGATGGGTCTGGTGATTAGTACGATGGTATTTGTTTGCTTGACAACTGTCCCTCCTTGGGATTCCCCGAGCCCGCCTTGGTATAGTTGTTCACAATCTCGCGCCAAGACTATTCATTCGGTCATTTCTCCCGGTCCTGTATGTTGTGTGCTCTCGGTGGTTCTTTGCGGCTTCAATGTGGGTTTTGTGGTTGCATTCCCCTACTTCACTTCGTCTTGGCAGTCTCTTTCACTGGTCTGGAAAGGGTTACATAAGTCTGGTAAGATTCAGCTCCTTCTTGGTTCCTTTTCAAGTGTCGACTGTTGTTGTGAATTGGTAATCAATTTTTATGCCTCCGCGCTCCTTCTTACTTGTTCTACAGTTTCGGTACTTGTGCTTTTCCTGGTCGTTACAGTCGTTTGCTGGATATGTCAATTCTGGTAGGGTTCTCTGGTTCCAAGTTCGACTTCTCCACAGGGTTCTCTGGTTCCAAGTTCGACTTCTCCACGGGTTTGACAGAACTATGGTGATGAGCTCCTTCAGTTCCTCCGCCACTCTCTCAGGGTGAGGTCGCTTGTTCTATGCTAGCAATGTCTGTTTCTTTTTATTCAGTCACCTAACGTTTCGGCTCCTTGTGAGCAGGGCCAACCTGGTGGAGTTATGGCAGTCGCGACTTGCCTTCATCAGGTAAGCAAACCAACTGTATTTTTGTTTTAATTACTCTGTTCAGTTTTGAAGTCCTCCTCCTTTGATAATACCAGCATTCACTCTGTTCTTTTTGTTTGTCGTTGCAGGTATGGTCGTCGAGGGTTTCAGCGCATGGACACTTGACTCCTCCCACTGAGCACGGGTAGTGTTGTTCACTGTCTGTTAGTTGCTTCTGTTCGGCTTCATGCTATGACTGTAGGGTCAGTGGTTTTTTGGTTTTCAAGTCACCTTCGGTGCTCGGTTCCTCTGTAGGTTGTCACTGTTGTTTGGTTGTTGTAATGGACCGAGGGTTATTGGGTCTGGTTCTCGCTTGTCTTAAGCATGAGTCATATTTTTATGGAGTGGTTTCCTTCTTTTTGCTTCGAACATAATGTATATGCATAAAGAAATAGAATGCTATCTTGCGTAGTTATGAAACTGTGTGGCTATTTATTCACATACCTAGTGACTGTAGAATTTAATTGGTTGGCTGGTTTCGTTAACTCTAGTTTTCGTGACTTTGTTTACACAATTGATTTCAAGCCTGTTTGTTTGTTTAAATTCTGCCTGCAATCTGCGCGGTCACGCTCCTCCTCTGCTTGTTGTTATCGCTCCAATGGCGTTGTGACCTGTAAGGGTTTTACCCAAAATCTCCACAAACGTAATTTCAACTAATCATATACACAGTATTAGGGACACTGAAGAGGTGAATATATGCACAGTAAACTACTATCCTTTTCTCTTTTTTTATTTCTCTGACAGTCGAACCCTTTACATTGTGTTTTGTCCCTCTTTTAAGAACAGGGTTCTGAAACTGTTACTATCTGCTGTTAGTTATGTTCAATTGGTTACATCAATTATTTATCGTATAGAACTGTTCATTGTCTGTTGGCATATATTTTTTTTTTATGTTTTTACAAAAATAAATCCTATGCGTGAAGTTATTCATAAAATCAAAGAATCTTCTTTAGATGATGCCACTAAAAAGAAAATTATCCCTAATAGTTCCATTATTCCTAGAATTTATGGGGCCCCTAAAGTCCATAAACCAAACATTCCTCTGAGACCTATAGTTAACACCATAGGCTCCCCTACTTACCTGTTGGCAAAATACCTTGCCAAAAAGCTCAGACCCCTATCTGGTAATACCCCTTCTTATATTAAAGACTCTTATTCTTTTGTTCAATGGATTAATGGCATAGAAATGAAAGACGAAGATCTTATGGTCAGCTTTGACATTGTATCCCTTTATACCATGATTCCTATTGATGAAGCCATTGAAATCATGAGAAACCTCACTGATAAAGAGACTGTTGATCTTTTGGAACTATGCTTGAAATCTTCATACTTCAGTTTCAAAGGCAGAATTTATGAGCAAACTCATGGTGTGGCTATGGGTTCTCCTCTATCTCCCATAATTGCCAACATCTTTATGGAGCACTTTAAGAAGAAGGCTCTCATGTGATTTCCATACACCCCTGAAGAATGGAAAAGGTTTGTAGATGACATATTTGCTAAGTGGAGTCATGGAAAAGAAAAGCTTGACTTATTCCTTATTCACTTAAATAGCCTCTCTGACCATATAAAATTTACCATTGAAATTGAAAATAATAACCAGCTTCCTTTTCTTGATGTCCTTTTAACTAAAAGAAAAGGGCCTCTTAGTTTCCAAGTCTATAGAAAGAAAACCCATACAGAAAGATATCTTCATGCAAATTCTCACCATCACCCTAAACAAAAGATAGGCATCATTAGAACCTTAACCACTAGGGCTGTCAGAATATCGGATCCTGACCATTTAAACGATGAACTCAACCATCTTCACAAAGTGTTTGAACTAAATGGCTATAATAGAAACACCATCAAGAAAGCCATGCACCTATCCCTAAAGAAAAATAACAACAATATTAATGATCAAAACTTATCAATTCCTAAGATCTCCCTTCCTTACATAAAAGATACCACAGATAAAATTTCTAAAGTTCTTAATAAACATAACATTAGTGTAGCATTCACCCCTGCTAACACAATCAGACAATTATTTAACTCTGTTAAAGATCCTATAAACCCTAACCTTCAGAAAGGTGTTTATGTGATTCCTTGCTCATGCGGCAAAGAATATATAGGTGAAACAGGAAGATCTCTTAAGGTTAGAATCAAAGAACACACTGCTGACTTAAGAAGAGAAAGAATTTCCAAATCTGCCTTAGCTGAGCATGTTCATTCTTCCTCTCATTACATCTGCATGGAGGAGGCCAAACTTGTTAGAAAAGAAGAACATTGTCTCAAAAGAAAAATTAAAGAAGCCATTGAAATAGAAAAAAGGAAAAATAACTTTAATCGTGATGATGGATTAAAACTGAGTAACACTTGGAAACCTTTATTAGAAAAATTAAAAAACAGTAAGTATTAATCTTAACCATCCTCCTTAAACCCTAAATCATTGACCTAACCATTCTTAAAATTCTGTTCTTGATCAATAACATATATCTTGATAACATTAAAAACACTTCTTAGTTAATTATTATAATAAAATTATTTCAATAAAAATCACCTCTAGGATTATAGATAATACTACAATATTACCTCACCTATCATAAGTCTAATTAATTAATTGAAATCAATAATTTAAAGATACAAATTAAATAAAAATAAAATAAAATAATAATAATAATAATAATATATAAATAAATAATTAAATAAAATAAATAAATAATAATAATAATAATAATAATAAATATTATTATTATTTATCAAATTAATCAAAGTAATTAAATATTCCAAACTTTTGAAATAAATATATAATAATAATAATATTATTATTATTTAATAAACAAATAATAATTTTATGATAATAACAAATAAATACATAATAACAAATTAAACAAATAAATAAACCAATAATTCAATAATTAGTTTAAACACATGAATAAAGTAAGTAAAAAAATATTTAACTTTATATAATTAAATTATCAATAAATAATAAACTAATAATAATAATAATAATAATAATAATAATAAATAATAAAACAAATAAATAATATCCTAATAAAAATAATAATAAAATGATATTATTATATAAATAAATAAATAAATATAGTGAATAAATAATAACAAAATAAATAATAATAATAATAATAATAATAATAACAAATTAATTAATTAATTAATAATAAGTAAAAATTAATAATATTAATAATAATAACAATATTAAATAAATAATAAAAATAATAATAATAACATCAAAAATATATATATAATAATAATAAAAATGAATAATAAACAAATGAATTTTAAATAAAATAAGCCGACCTAATTTCTCACTGCACTCCTTAATAACCCTCTTATATATATTGATAATCATAGCTCTGTGATACATCATTAATTTCAAAGATTATCTATTGCCGCATCCCCTGATGATGGACTCACTTCGTAGTCCGAAACGTTGGGTTCACAAAACTCTTCAACAGGTCATTCCCCCTCTATCTAAAATAAATTAACTGTCGGGAAGCAATGACATTAACTAATTCCTAGTGTTCCTAATTACAATTCACTAAATTAACTTAGGCAACTTAATAAAAGAAAAACACAAGTGCGTATCCATTCAGCGAATTAACTCCTTCGTCCCCTTCAGAGACCATATCACCTTCATTTTATCTTTATCCTGTCAGCCAGATGCTCCTACATCAAAATGATAAAGATTTAAATTTTGTGGAAATATTCAAAGATATTCCTTTTTCGTTTTAGAATTTAATGGTAAAAAATAATAAAATTAAATTAAATTAAAATAAATATAAAATATTTTACCTATAAAATAAATTATAATTTTTGAAAATGAGTATGTACACTTATATACATTTTAATAATTAAATAAAATACATAAATACTAAAAACCATCTATATATTACTACACTTTTTATGATATAAAATATATACACCTCTATAAATTTTAATTATATTAAAAAAACCACCTCTAAATTTTTAAACTTATAAATAACTTCTCATTAAAAAAACCTATAAATATTATATAATCAAATATAAATACATATATAATAAATTAAACATATTAAAGGCAATTCAATATAACTTTAGGGAAAATAGTCAAAGAAACTCCAAGTTGTAAATATAACAATTTATTCGAAAGGATTGTTCAATAAAAACAATTATGTGTGCGTTTTTTTCTTAAGTTTTGTCACCCAATTATAATGTGATATATTGGTTATAAATATTTAAAACCACTCTATGTGATTATGATAATAGTTTTATGTAAATATTTATGTGTAATTAATGATTTTTTATTAATTATAATATATTAATATATTAATTTATTATATGTGATGGTATTTTATTGAAAAATTATTTATTTATTAATAAATATGATGTGGCAAAAGTTTTTTATTGGATAATATGGTTGGTATGTTAATGTAAATAACAAATTGAATAAACTATAATCGAGTTGATTTAGTTTTTATTACCAGTACAATCATATTAAAAATATTAATGTGGTTGATATAGTCTAAGGCTTCATAAATATAACAAAAAACTATTGCAATACGAAGAATGTCTTACCAATGCACATGTTTATCTGATTAAACATGTATACAAAAATTATGGGTCAACTTTAACTTGAGAAAAAAGAAGAAAGGAATTACACATCTTATTGTAAAATGGATCATTTTTCTAAATAAAATTTGCTTATGTATTAATTTCCCCATCTAATTAGAATATGAATTTATTACAATTGGAATAATTTCAAATACCTAGGAAATTCGTGGGAGGGGAGTGGCACGAATCTAATTTAACTTGAAAAAAAAAAGAATTACACATCTTATTCTAAAATGGACCATTTTGGTCAATAAAGTTTTCTTATATATTAATTTCCCCATCTAATTACTAGTACAACCACATTAAAAATATTAATGTGGTTGATATAGCTCAAGGCTTCATAAATATAACAAGACACTATTGCAACATGAAGAATGTCTTACCAATGAACACCTTTACCTGATTAAACATGTATAAAAAAATTACGGGTCAACTTTAATTTGAGAAAAAAAGAAATTACACATCTTATTGTAAAATTGATCATTTTTCTAAATAAAATTTGCTTATATATTAATTTCCCCATCTAATTAGAATATGAATTTATTAGAATTGGAATAATTTCAAATCCCTGGGAAATTGGTGGGCATGGAGCCACATGGCACAATTTTTTTTTTTTTTTTTTTTTTTTTTTTTTTTTTTTTTTTTTTTAATAATTTAAGTCAATGCAACCAAACTCTGTAACACACTATAGCCTGATAAACAATAAGACTAAGCATATGTTGAGCATATTCCCTTGAGAATCAATCTAGGACTTCTATTAAAAAAATTTAAAAAAATCAACAAATCCTCATCCATCTTAATTGAAATAAGAAGCCTTAGTCAATAATATAAGTAGAGAAATATTCAACATGTTGCTTAGTTTAAATATTAATAATTATTAAGTAGATGTTAAAGATTTAATCTCTATGACATACTTTTAAAATATATTTTACAATAATAACATATTAAAGGTTAATATTTATCTCAAAAGTAGTTATGCTTTGTCTACTCTTTTAATTAATTTGATTAATTAAAAACTAGCTTAGATTCATCTTAAAGCGCCGAGTTAAAGATGAATTTAATCTAAAACTCTTGCATTCCATAGTGGATTTCCTCAAACCTTTAAATAAGATTCATTATAAGAAATATCATGGGTTTGTAAACCACTAAAATATTATAATTTAATTTAACTTTATAATTTTATATTTAATATCATAATTTTTAATTATAATTATAGATGTTTTATTTTATTTTATATTTTTTATAAGACACGACATCTCTTCCATACTCGGCTAGATAGTGTGTCTTGGTGCAAATTTTCCTTTTTTTTGGTAACCTAGAAGAATTAGTAACTGCGTTAGTCTCGTACTCGAGGTGACACGCGGTTGATTTCGGCCCCTACCACTATACCTCTGGGTCTACAACCTATCCTCTCCTCTTCTTACACTGGGTCAGGACCCGGGGGATTTGAACTCTGGACCTCTTAGTTATCACGATTTCACGTCACTTCACGTAGACCCAAAAATTTTATATCAACATCAACTATGGTTTTTTTGGAACGTGGTGTTGTAATATCCCTGTAAATTGCATTTACATTGGTTCTTTTTACCATGTTTAACGAAATGGTTGAAAACAAGAACCAATATCATTTAGTTGGCAACTAATTTGAATCAAATAAAGAAAATGATAACTCATTGAGAAAAAGAAAGTTTTATAGGTTCTTTAAATTCATTAGTAAACAAATTTCATCTTCATCAACTCGAGTTTTCATCATGTGAAGCCTCTAGGAATTGATCATCACAACTTTGGTGAGGAATGTTGTGGCTCCAAAGAAAGGTATTCCTTAACACTGAACATGAGGTATGCACATGGGACTTCAGGAGGTATGCACATGGGACTTCAAGGGTATGCACTAAAAAGATAAGTAACGTTGACTTCTTTGGAAATAAATTGCATGTGTTTTGTGCAAATAATGATAGGTTATTTTATTAATTGGAAATATTGCTCTAGACTCCTGAAAGTTGCAGGTATTTTTGTGTAGAGGAATTAATTATTTCATTGGAAGGTTTTGCATGGTTCTATGCAATATTTTTCTAAAAACATGCATGAAAACTTTACATATTAAAAACAAAGAAACCATGTTGTTTTATTAAAAAAAATATTGCAGGGATGTTGTTACTCTTGAAAAGAGAATGCATGTGAATCTTGCAAGCAAAAAGCTTTAAGATGACATACTATTTTTCATAAAGAATGCATGTGAAAGAAGCTACATTACTTTCTTTGAAAGAAAATTGCATGGTAAAAGATAAAGAAATCATATTACTTTACTGAAAGAAAATTTGCATGGTAAAAGATAAAAAAATCATATTACTTTACTGAAAGAAAATTTGCATGGTAAAAGATAAGTTATGGATGTTTTCTTGGAAAGAAAACATTGCACACAAAAAGATTAAATAAATCATGATACTTTTTCATGAAAAGAGTGTGTGTAAACTTTTCTTATGAAAAGAGAGAAAATAAGTTATTTCATTAAAGAATAGATTGCCACGAAATTATGAGAGATTTCCTTGGAGATATTAACATGATTCCTATAGAATCGTAATAGGAATATGTGCTCAATAATATCCATTATATTGGAATTCTTGAAATAAATTCCTATGTTATTTCTTGAAAACAAAAATATTAATTGCATGCGTCATTGTATTATATTTCGAAGTGAAATGTCTTTGCATACATGATCAGATTCTTGGAAAAGAGAAAAATTAATTAGATTAATTTTCTTGAAAGGTTTTTGATGAATATGTATGCATATATTACCCATGTTTATTTAAAGATTCCAAGGATTTGAGTGCAGAAATACGTGCATAGGTGATTTGTGCATGAATTGATGAAAAATAAAGATTATTTTCTTAAAACATGCATGAACATTCATACAAAAAGAAGAACACATGCTTGTTTCTTGAAAATATTATGTGCACTGAAGTAAGGGTCATTGTGTTAGGAAAAAAACACGTGTTGCATGTACAAAAGGGTGGTCATTATGATATAGAAAATATGTTTTTGTATGTAGATAGAAAAAATTATTATGTAAATATTCTGGAAAAGAATAATTTCTTGAAAAAATTGTCTGGTTAGATGAATTATGTTAATTTCTTGATTTAGGTGCATAAAAGGTTAAGTTAACCTTGTTAATGTTCCTTGGGTTTTATGCATAAATGATGGTTAGCATGAGAAACTTGCATGCAGAAAGATAGAGAAATGATGTTATATTAACTTCTTTTTGAAAAATAAGTATGTATTTGTTTACATGAAAATAATAGTTAATGATGATAGAATTCTAGAGAAGGGAATATGTGTTACATATATTAAAGAGGGGTTATTATGATAAGCTCTTGCATACACAAAGGATATTTATTGTGTTATAGAGAGATGTTCTTTGCATGGATAAAAGGACTATTGAGCTATATTTCCTTAGAAAAATTATATGTGATTATTTTTATGCTATCATAACTATTATGTTAGTTTCTTTTGGAATAAGATCATGTATATGCATGCAAGATTTGTATTAGCTTTAATTTGGAAAGAATATACATTTGTATGTGAGAAATGATAGCATGTTCTGTTAGCCTACATTGGAAAATATTCTTTGGGAAAGAAGATGAATTACATGCACAAAAACCATAGTAATGTGTTGGTTTCCTTGGAATATATATGGGTAATGTTGGTATAATATTTGGAAAAGAAGACATGTATTTGTATGCTTTATTGCATTAGTTTTATGGAAAAGAAAACATGTTTTTGCATGCCATATTATGCTAGATTTCTTTGAAAGGGAAACAAGAATAAGCATTTTTTTGGAAAGTATATGCATTTTCATGCATAGGAACAACATTCATTGTGTTAACTTCTTCTTCTTCTTCTTCTTCCTTTTTTTTTTTTTTTTTTATATGTATTTGCATGCACAAAAAGTAATAGTTGAAAGACTAGTTATTTTGATAAAGTTTATGTAATTCACATGCACGAAGATCATAACTGATGTGTTAGTTTCCTTTAAAGGAATGTCTGGACAGTTGTAGTGATTTGTCTTGCAAGAATGTGTGCTTATGCAAGGGGAATATTAGTTAATGTGGTATTTGTTTATAGAAATGCATTGATGGTTATACGCTTATAACTAATGCATATGCAGTGTTGTTAAGGCAAGCATGTCACAATATTTTGTTTACATTTAATGAATGCACATGAATAGATGTGAAGCACCACTAGTATAAATTTACGAATTGGTTGGATTAATACTTGATTTAATCATGATATCAAAGGTTGCTGACAATAGCAGTTGTAGGAAAAGGCTACAACATATAAATATGGATTAAGTTATAGTTATGACAGGATATAAGTTAGTGGTAAATGTAAATTGAAGGAATGTCGGTTGCAAGGTAATCTACTGATAGCAAGAACCAGGCCCTAATGACACAATGTTCAAGGGTTGTGGGTAAATGATGTCATGATGATTTTAATAGCTTATAACAAGTTATGTTATTTTTGAGATGATATTCTTTGTAATATTTTATGACAATGGTCAAGGGATGGACTCCCTTATAACCATTGAGTGAGGGGTGAAAACCCTCATGATCGTTTAATAATAAAATTAAACGTTTGTTGGTTTTCACCCTACGGGGTTTCTAGGGTATATCATTGTCTAATGATGTGGTTGCGTGTTGTGCCATTTTTATGAAGTTGATTCCTTGCATGAGGTGACGTTTATATTGTCAATAATATGATTAACTAATAAAGTTAAAATAATCATGGAATTAATGTAAGGTTACATCAGAAAGTATACTTCCTCACTAAAGTTACTCTATGTAATGATGAAGATTTCATCTAATGGTTAATCAGGAATCTGGAAGAGTAATTTGGATAGCTACTTGTGGGTAAATTGTGTAAAAAAATTCTAACTCCATACATTTTCATGCGAGGTTACCAAGGAATGTTACAGGTATTAGTAAGCCATAGTATTATAAAAAAACCCACTTATTAAGAAGCTCTTTGGTAAAGTGGGGTGAATCTCCAAGGTTAAGAAACTTATTACACACATACATATGTGTGTTTAACTTGTATGTTAATTTTTTTATAACCGGTCCAAACCCATGTTAAATCTGGATCTACCAAGCGATGAGAGGCATAAAGTTCGGAGTTAAGGTGGATCTCTGTTGGTACTCTTGCATTCCATAATAGATTTCCTCAAATAATACAATGGACTATGCAATACCATGAACTTGTAAACCACTATCATTGAACCCATAAAATAACTCTCTCAAACTTATCTTAATGATTATTATTTTTTAATTTTATTTTAATTTCAAATATTTGACCAAGTCAACATAACATTACATTACATTGCACAAAATTTTACATCGTTTCCATATTGGGCTATAAAGCATCTCTCGATGCAATAACTAGCTTAGACTCATCTTAACTTTAAATCTATCGATGCCAAGAGGGATCAAATATCTCAAGGTGAAAACCTCTTTTATGAGTGAAAAAATGAGGAAATGTTTCCACCTCGAGATATTTGATCCCTCTCAACACTTGATAGATCAGAAGTTAAGATGTATTTAGGCTCATTACACACACACACACATAGTGATTGGTTGTGTGCTAGCAGACGATGTATATATAAATAGGAGATGCATTGCCATGCACAATCAGGATATTGGACTTGGACTTGCCAATCAATTAATAAACCTTCGAACACAACACACACACACACACATATCTTATGGGGATCAATCTTCCACATAGTCGGTTGTCATTCTCTCGTCCAACTAATTGGGCCACTTCATCTGATTCCTTTCCACATCATTCATGTTACACATCAGATTGACACTGAGTCACCTTGACACTTTCCTTTGTGTGCACTTTTGAACATCTCGAGGAGACAAAACTCAGGGAATGAGAATAATTCCCATCAATGATGATCGCAACCTCTATTATTTGATGTCCCTAGCCCTTTGATCACCTCCACTTTATTGACCCTTCGGGGGATGGGAAACCTTTGATTAACTTTGAATTTTTTTTCCTCGGTGCCAAAAATTGATATACTTCTCTCAAAAGGGGAAAAAACTAAAGTTTCTTTCTTCACTCCTCTTTTATTCATCTCTAGGTACAATCCCTATGTCGCTCTTCGTTTTGAGGTTCCTCCTAATCATTTATAGCCTCCACTATGCCTCTTAGCTAGATTATATCATTTCTTCCACTGCGCCACTCTAGTTTTGCATGAATAATTGAAGCATTGATCACACAATTGGATAAACAATCGGTGCCTTCTCGAAACACCTGTGCCGCTCCCCTGAATTGATCTAATGAATCCTGCGACATTGTTTCCTAAATTTATCTAATGAATCCTCCAACATTGTTTCCTATGGCAAACACAGGTGTTTATTTACACAACATAGGATGTCATTTACCAGTTATAAAACAAAAGCATTTGTAATCGTTCAAGCAATACTTGAAACAAGACATTTATATATAAATATAAATACACACATAAAATTACAAAGGTCTCTATCCACTTTTGGCCCAATTTACATGAAATTGGCCCTTCTTGGCCTCGTGGCCATACTTAGCCCCCAATCCTCTCGACTCTCTCTCCTCTCTTCGATGGTTGCTTTCAAGTGCATTTTGGGTTTTTAATCATACAAAAGGATTCTAAACTAGAAATAGTTTAGATCCACAATTCACTCAATTAATAAAGTCTTAAGGATCCTCTAGATCCACAAAATCCTCTAACTAGTCCCAAGATTTCTCTAACCCACTCAAATATTCTCGAGATCTCTTCTTAGAACTAAATCTTATTACAACTCCCTTACACTAAGTTACTCATGAACAATTCTTTTAGAATTCCCTAAAATATATAAAATAAAAAATAATTAACAATTACGGAACCAACTCTACCTTAGTAAATAAAAGACCCTTAGGTCTAGTCAAATGTATTTGACTTGGAGGTTGGATGCTCTTGCATAAAAAAGGGAAAAAAGAGAATAACTACTTTGGAGATAAATCTCAACCTTTGATTTGTATATACTACTTAGAATATAATAATTATTGATAATTTAATTAAAATTTAAGAAGCCTTATTCCAAAAAAAACTTGTATATCCACGTAATTAATATTTTATTTTTCTTAAAGTTAGGATGCATAAAAGTGTTTTATATTTTTAATTACATTGACAATCATTTCTATTCAAAACATTTAATTTAATTATTAATAATTAATAAGTTGAAGGCAAGGATTTAATGTTCATGGGATATTTTTAATAGTAGTTATAGATAGGGAGTTGAGATTTGTTTCAAAGTTAGTTATGCCCCTTTTTATTTTCAATTTAATTAAAAAAAAAAAAAAAAAATATTTTTTTTCTCGTGTGGTTCAAGAACTATGGAGATCGATCACTGCTATGTCCACACGATATTTGTATCGAGCAGATTCACCTAAAAGGATCACTTCTTGTTGGCTCAACCACGATTCCGGACTCCAAGAGCGTCGAGATAATTGAACCCATGACCTTTCAATTATCTCTCAATAACAAAGGTTCTTTAATGATGAAGACTTGATCAATTGAGAAAACCTTCCGAGTTAAGAAAAAATAAATAAATTATAAAATAAAATTAAAATGATAATTAATATATATATATATATATATATATATATATATATATAATGAAATGAATTATAGTTTTTGGAAATAAGAATCTGTACTTCTATAAACATTAGTAATTGAAAAAACGTATAAATGGAATGAATGACCTATGTATACCTCTACAGTTTTCATCAACGATAGAGTATATAGACCTTCATAAACTTTAGAAGTAAAACAAATACATAAATAGAATTGAGAAATCATTCATATATACTTTCATTTTTTTATGATTTTTTTATTATAATATATTTATAATTTAAAAATAAATTTCAACATAATCTTATGAAAAATTGTCAAAGAAACTAAAGTTGTAAATATAACAATTTACTTGAAAATTTTGTTTAATATTATGTGTTTTAATTTTTTTTTTTTTTGTGGCCTAGTTATAATGTGATAAATTTGTTATAAATATTTAAAGCCACTCTATGATAATAATTTATGCATAAATATTTATGTGTAATTAATGATTATTTTATTTATTATAATATTTTATTATATCTATACATTATATGTGACACTATTTTATTGAGAATCGCTAATGGGGTGTGCACATGATTCAAGAGGGGGCTTGGGGGACAAGCCCACCACCTTGCCCACCTAAGGGTCATTAAATGGGGTTGGCGTAACTTTTCACGGGCATGCTACCACATGCAACCACCTAGATGACATTAAATAGTGGAGAGGGGACATTGAATTTTATTGTTTACATTTTGGTGGTGAAGGTGAAGGGTTGCCATGGGCGTGAGGTCGAGGAGTTGACCTCATTGTTGCTTGTCCCTTCGACTAGCTCTTTTGTTGTGGTACTTTGGCCCAATTTTGCACTTGGTTGATATTTTGGGAGGAGTGATTTATTCCTGGAGCTAGAGAAGTGGAGGGGGATGGGTTTCTCCAATGGTATTAAGGGGAATTTGTCATTGAAGATGGGGTTTGGATAATTGTTTCTTTGTGTGGTGAGAGAGCTACAAGTCTGGCTTCTTGGTAACAAGCTTGGGGAGCATAATTTGTAGTGGAAGCTTGGTAAATTGATGGGGTTGAAGAAATTTAGTTAGCAAGAGTATGATTAGATGGTGGTTTCACTGCTTGGTTGTGGAGGTCAGCATTGGCCTCAAATTGTGCTTATGGACACTGTCATGCTGGTATCGAACCCTCTGACTTGCTTTTCAATTCTTAGTATTTTTCTTGGTTGTGTTAGCTCAATTATATTTTGTCCAATTGTTGTCCTAGTGTCTATGTTTATGTTGGGTCATGGTCCAGTCTAGCTTGACGATGTAAATTCGCAACAAATTTTACTTTGGGTAAGAGATATCTCATGTTGAGTTTGTTTCTAGGGGTAAATATTCTTGTACCCTCTTGATTTTATTTAAGCTGGTACAATTTTCGATTGTATAACAGTCCATGGGGTTTGGGTTTTTTTTTGTCAATTAGGTTAGGTTGCAACAAAATTCTTAGAGAGTGGAGCCAGTCCTGGGGCATTTACATACGGGGATCCTTCGTGTGGTATAATTTGGTCTATGTCCTATTGTGACAACATTCGTATCTTGTGCGTCTATCTCCTAGTTGTTTTTGGTCTATGTCCATCTCTTGCCACTTCCCCAGTCGTGCTCGGTTTAGTTTTTGTTATAAGTGTGATCCTATCTTGTCTGTGATGCTGACTAGAAAACACATGCGGTGCAAAATGGGTGGAGGTGGCAGTGGTCCACAAGGTCAACAAAGGGCTTGACTCTTTGCTCAGGACTTAGCCACTACATATTTTAATGCAATCCCCCTTGAGACAAGGAGAGAAATTAAGAAGTTGGAAACTCAGGTAAGAGCAGAGAGACAATCCTACAATTATTCCAAGATTCTAGATGAGTTCTCTTTCTAGGTTCCCGACCTTATCCATACCAGGGGATGGAAAAATCATTCTCTAAATTATATTTCTCTTCATTGGTAGATGAAGGCTCTGCTTGGTCTAGTATTGAAAGACAAATAGGTAGAATGGTACAACATATTTTCTTCTTTGGAAGACATCAAGAGGATGTTGTGGAACGATCGTTTTGTTATGGACAAGCTTGGCTCAAGACTGGGTTATGTGGAAGGACACCTGCATTCCTCCTCCTGGATCAAGTGTCAGGGACCCTACCCCCATCTCTTCCTCTGATTCTTAATGATGCTTATTTCTATTAGATATGGCTCGTATTATGTTATGTTTTGTAATAGTTTGCTAGTACATCTAGACTTTAGTATTTTGTGATCAACTAGAGGATAATTTTTTTGTATTCTATAATCTAAGATTACTAGAGAAGTATGAATTATCCAACATCTCCAAGAGTTAATAGATATCTCCTTTGTGATCTAGTCAAAATAGCTATGGAATTTCTAAGTCTTTTTTAGTAATACAAAGTGTTTTAAATTTATCAAAAAAGAAGGAAAAATGCACTATTTTATTGAGAAAATACTTATTCATTGATAAAAGATGACACATCAACGCCATTTTTTCTTATTGAACAATACGGCTGGTATGCCAAATATTGGGCGGAATAATTGTTCATTTAATTCATAGCAACAAATTCGACTCTCACATTAATTGTCAATCTGGGTAGGCCTTTTTAATTCAAGGCTATCACACAAAGTATTTGTAGAGACAAATGGTGACAACTGCTAAGGAATATCAGACCAAATCATTGTGATAAAACTCTCAACAATAAAACACTCTGGTTGTCACACTCTCAAACCTTACTCACACTTTCAAAAAATAAACATACTTTGCAGAACAAACCACTTTGTCACACAATCACTCTTAATCAAAAGGAAACATTACTCCTCGAAACCATTCACTTAATAAAGGTTGTAACACATGTTCAAATGAGATAAAAACACCAACAAATTGTAACAGGGATTAAATAACTATCACACTAACAAAGGGATTTGTCCAGGACCTATGATGTTACACGATACAAGGTTATAATTATGTAAGCAATAATCATGAACAAGATTAACAATAAAAATAACAATAATCATACATGAAACATAACTGAGAGGAAATAAATCAAATTGATACAATACCTTCCTAACCAGTGATCCTTTCTAAGAAGGGGGCCCCTTCCTCCCTAGCAGGGGCTGATACACTATATAAAACATAAGCTAATCAATAGAAAGGTATGGTGCCCCAAATGATTAAGATTTGTATTAATGAAACATACATAATTACAAGGTTGGTGCTCTCCCCCTCTCTCTATATTTATCTATATGTCTCTATTTGTTTACTCGTGGGCAGAGAGAAAACCTTTTTATAATTTCAAACTACAAAGACAATACCATCATAAGAATACATCGATTCTAATGTGATCTAAACCAAGAGTACATATTAACAATTTGACAATAATATCCATGGTTGGGACAAAGTTATAGCCATTTTTCCAAATTACAATAATTCATTTATGGAAAATCCTAACTGCTTCAATTGTGTTGTCCATGAATATTTCCTTTGGCGGTTAAATTGACTTTGACAACTACTTTTCCAAATCGGTCTTCATTAACGATTAAAGGAGATCAACATGCCCAAAATAAGTCTTTCATATATCAACAAAATTCAACAATTCCTTGTCCAGTCCCTGGCGAGGAAAAAACAGAAAGTGTAATCATGTAACAACCTCTCAACAAACCACATACCCTTAAACAAACCATTTGTCAGTTTTATGATAAAATAGTCTAGATCAGTAGTTATCATGCGAAATTACAAGTGAATTAGATCATAAGGATGACATATAAAAAAAGACATGCTTAGGTTGGTAGTGGTTGTTATGATGATCAAGAACGGTCTTGAGAGTAACAAAGGCTAAAGAAAGGATAGAAAAACGAATGCAAAAGGATTCCAATTGCAAGTCCCAACATCTCCCCCCAACTTAAGAATCTGCATATCCTCATGGAAAGCCTTATAACTAGTGTCTAATGTGCTGAGAATGGAATTCTAAAATTTTTTTAGGTCTTGCAGTACCTTTTGAATCTACTTTTTAGCCTCTGGAAAGAACCAATTCCATTTCCCATAATTTATCAACAAGATAATATGGATGTTGATATTGATAGACAAGGATCCAAATAAGAGGAAACTTGAACCTATGTCCAAGCTAACCAGGCCCACTTCTCTTGATGCATTCTACAAACTGCGAAACCATTGAAAGTGTATGAATGAAATTTAGAAAGCAATAATAATCCTCATCCCTCAATTTCTTCTTGTAAGCATCCCATATGAGAATACTCCCCTCTAATGCATTTTTGTTTAATCCCCTTGATATTTTTTAGATAACATTTTAGAACTCTATTCCTGAATTCCTTTAGCATCTTTTTAGTGTCTGGATATCACCATATCTTGTTATACACTATAGAGACTCTTTCAATAGGTCTAGGTTCATCTCGAATAAAAAATTTCACCTTTCCCTCATTAGTTGTTACAATATTGCATGAAGACTTCCAATTGACTTGATTTTTCATAAAGGATATAAAGGCTCTCAATTGAACATCCCCAAGATATGATGTAATATTAAAGGTTATAGCTCCAAAACAAGCACAATCAAGCAAGGAAAATTCACACAGTAAATGTTGCTAAGGAAAAGTGGCTTTATGGAAAGTTTCCAAAAAGTCTTGAGCCTCCTTCACCTCATATGATCATTTCTCCTTGCGGGATTTTAATTGAAAGATGAATAATTCTTCTTGCAGATACATGGGATATGATGGAGAAGGAGGTCTACAACTCAATATGTTGTCAACATGTTCGTTCATTGACTCCTTTTCCTTCTTAAATAATTGTACTTCCGCTTACAAATATTCTGCTTCAAACAATGCTTGCTTCCTTTCTTTCTGAATTTTTACCAAGTCCAGAAACCTTCAACTTTTCATCCCATGTCCTTTTAAGATCATAAAAAAATTCCATATGTTATGTCAGAGGAATAACTTTTTCCTTCAACGCAATTTCTAAGTATTGCTATTTCCCTAATTCTTGAAGAAAAAATGTTGACTTCAATGACTCTTAAAATTTTGATTAGGTTGTTTATTTCACTATCACAATAACAAATTCAAAAAATTTCTTGAACATCTCTTCATTCCATTGCTCCTTCTGCTGCACTATACTGGTTCTCGTGTCACTACAACATAATTGATATGTTCATGTGAAGCAATGACCAATTTTATTTAAGTTTTCTTTGTTTCACCTACTGGTTCTTGTGCAATAGTAATAACATAAACAAGTTCATGTGGAGTTACCAGAATATTGCTTTTCTTCATCACGCACTACTTCAACTATTGGTTCTTATGTAATAGCAACATCTCCACCAGGTTCTTGTGGAATAACAGTTTGGAATTCTTCATCTTACTCTTTAACTTGGATTCCAACTGAAATAGTGGTTGGCCCTTCACAACCTACTTCCTCAAGCACTTGCTTGTACCATTCACATAATCTTGCTGTTATACCTAAAAGTGACATCATTTATTCCACCTCTACTTGGGTTTCCAGTCCATTTTGTTTCCTAAACTAAAGTTGCTCCTTAACCATGGCAAGTTGCTTCTTTAAATTTTCATTTTCCTCTAATTTATTAATTTTCTAGATAAGAGGGTCAATTTCAAGCTTACCTGGTAAAGAGACACCTTCTTGTTCCTTTGTGAGCTCTTCCTTTTTCTGTTGTTCCTCAGGTTCATTTTCTTTTGGTGAAGAAGCATGGACCTCTAGTATCTGGTTATGTTCATTGACAAATTCTTCTTCTTTCTCTTAATTTTTTTATCCTCAGATGCCTTTTGTTTTGTTATAATAGTACATTCCTTAGGTATTGGGGTAGTCGATGGTGTAACAATTACCTACACTCTCTTCTTATGATTCTTTCCACCCAATGACTTCTTTAATGACCTCTTTTTCACCCCTGTTTCAAGGAGTTGATTTTTAGATGTTTCCTTCAGTATCTCAGGCATTTTTGTTTTAAGAATGGTTGCTTTAGATGATGTCATTCCAAGTGCCCATGTTTCAACAATCTTTTCTTCAGGTCCTTATTCTTCAATATGACATCCATAATTGCTACTCTCAGACTATCCACTAGATACAACCACTAGTTCTTCAATGCACACCCTTTTCCCTTCAACAAATGTATTAGCATACATTCTTATGGAATTCCATCTTTTAGGGTTTTGAAGACGAGTTCTAGGAGGTGTAGTTGTTCTTTTTTTTCCTAGGAGGTGTAACAACTCTATTTTATGGTGTTGTATCAACACTTTCCTCCTGTTCTTTGCCTTCACTTTCCTCTATTTCAGGAGCTAGTACATGTGACCCTACTAGCAAACTAGTCCATGTGCCTCCCTGCTATTGCAGTGAATGAATTATAATCAACTTAATTAGCGCATGGTTGGTTAAACAAGTATTTGGATGTTTTTCCACATGCACTACGCTCTACCATATGTTGTAAAGACTTCAATAGGTAGTAGGGAAAATTTATTAACTGTCCATTACGAAGATGTGCCAATAACTGAAAATGATAATGAAATACTATCCCAAAGCATCCCTCATAGGTGATGAACTTCTGGATGAAGAAAGCCACATCATCCCAAGGATGAGGAAGGGATGTTCTATCAATACCTCTTCCCTTGTTCCTTACTTCCTCTCCTAGTTGCAGAAATGTTGCTTTGGCTATTGGGATTGTTATTTCCTAGAAAACCAGGGGGTCCCTCTCTGGGGTAACCTTGTCACCTTGTCGATTATTACCTCTGTAAAAAAAATTCTAAACCCTTTAACCTATGAATACTACTCCTTCAGAGCCTATCTAGATTCTAAAGCAATCTTTTCAATGAAACCCTGTAGCCTATCAATGTAGGTTAACCACCGTACATTTCAAAATAATCCCAGGGCTTCTAGATGGTGTAACAATGCATCAATAGAATCGGGTTCCTGACACACTTCCACTCCTCCCATGATTGTTCAAGAGATTATAGCTACTCAGAAATTGTTACAAGGGTGCACTTGGCACATGCAAATACTTGCTAGGGTAGAGAATATTAGTCAGATAGAATCTGGAGATGGTTATGGTTACCTTTTTTTTGAATTCATGCTTTTCATCATAAATGACAACTACTAGAAGTTATTTTAAGTAGTCACATTAGTTTTCATAAATGAAAACAAGAGTAACAATGGTAATTAGTAATTACTAAATTAGGATAAGGTGTATCATACGTCAATCAAGTGGTAATTACCAAATTGGGTGTATTCATAATGTATCATATGATAAATACAATACACTCCTTCCCCCAACTTAAATATAACATCCATCCTTCGCATGTATAACATAAAATTCATATCATCCTTTAAATCAAAATCCTATAAATAAATGAAAATCAAGCATACTTGCTATTGAATTACCATTGTGATGACATAGGGTTGTACAAGGGAAGTGATTTGATCAATGTTGTACAATATCTCATGCATGGCACATGTCAATTGGTGAAATTGAAATGATGTGGTGAGAAAGAAAATTTATGTGACAAAAAGATTTGGGGTATAAACGTCAAAACTATGCAGTCAAATATGAAGGTACAAATGTCTATCTGTAAGCTTGTGATGGAAGCCAAGTAAAAATATCCTTAATATGTATCAACAACAATGCTATGAAATTATAGAGATGATTTTCTTATGTATTCAATTGTATTAACAAGATCTTAAGGAACTGTAACAATCAAAGATGATACATGGAAGCTTATGATGAGTTTCAAAATGAAGTTTGTAACAACAAAAGTTTAAAACAGTAAATCAATTACGAACAAAGAAGAGATATCAGAGTGCTATTACAGAGGAAAGAAGAGAATTTGTTAACTGTTGAAAAGTTGGTTTTCAATTACCACAAGCATCTAATAGTGCCCCAAAGAGGTTTTCACCATTAGACATTTTTATTTTCTCTTCTTTTTTTCATCCAATGGAACCCTAGAAGGGTTTTCACTCATTGGATATCTTATTTTTATTTTTTATTTGTCTTTTTATCTTATATTTTCTTTTACTTTATTAATGAAACTAAGTGGCTGGAAGGAAAAGAAAAGTTTTCAGTGCCCTAACAACTTCAGGGTCTTAGTTTCCAATTGAGACAATGTTAACAAATGAATCCCTAAAGGTAGGTTTATAATACAATCTAAGACAATGTCCATTGACAAGAAAAGATGTTTGGAAGCCATCAATGGTTGTCAATTTTACAATCCCATTTTCAAAGATTACTTCTACCTCATAAGGACCTAACCACCTGGTGCACAACTTTCCCTTGAAACCTTTAAATCTAGAATAATATAATAAGGCCCAATATCCTTTTTGAAACAAGTTCTTCTTAATAAAATTGTCATGCCATTTGACACATTGGTGTTGAATGATATATGTTTGTTTCAGAGTAGCGAAGCACTTCTCATCCAATTCATTAAGTGGTTCCAACTGAGGTCTCTTAGTTGTATTCAAGTTTAAACATATTTACAAGGAAGTTATGAGTGTTTTGATTTCAAATTCAATAGGAAATATATGATTCTTACTAAAGACCAATTCATAAGGAGAGAATCTTGTAGTATTTCTCCAAGTAGTCATGTAAGTCCATAATACTTTAGGGAGTCTCTCCACCCAATCTCTTCGATGGCCTGCCACAATATTCATGAGAATAGATTCTAGTACCTTATTTGTGCTTGGCCATTTGCGTATGGTTGGTAAGGTGAAGTCACTTTGTGATGAATCCTATACGTTTTGACAAGGTACTGTATCAGCTGAGAGGTAAATTGTGCTCCTCCATCTATAACTATCTCTTTTGGCACTCCATACTGAGCAAAAATTTCTTCATTTTTTTATATAAAACAACATGTTAAGTTTCCTTGGTGAGTACTATGGATTCTACCCACTTGGTAACATAATCTATGCATACTATAATATAGGTATTTTGTTGATATGGGGGATTAATTGATCCCACAAAATTTAAAGCCCATCTCTCAAAAGGTTTCACCACCAGTTGAGGCTGTAACAACATCTCATCTGATTGAGTAGGTTGACCCATCCTATGACAACTATCACATCCTTGCACATATTTCCTTGCATCTCAGAAACAATAGGTCAAAAATAACCCATCTACAACACTTTGTGCCCTATTCTCATGTCTGTGAAATGTCCTCAACAAGGTCCATCATTACACTCATTAAGAATGTCATGAACCTCATCCTCCCTCACACATCTTCTAATTTCTTGATCAAAACAAGTGTAAAAAAGGTTTCTATCCAACTAGAAAATACCAAGCACTTTGCTAGACATTTTTTCTCCTTTCCCTAGGAGAAAGGTGATGAAGAAGATTTCCTGTAGTAAGCTAGATGGCAATGTGTGCATACTAGGGTGAATAAGTGGATACTGCAAAGACATACTCATTTGAGAAAGAATATTCAACATGAAGATCATCAATAACATGAGTCAATCTAGAAAGAAAATATGCAACAACGTTATCCTTCCTAGGTTTATCTATAATGGTAATATCAAATTCTTGGAGTAACAAAAACCACCTAGTAACCCTAGCATTTGTAACTAGCTTATTCATTAAGAATCAGATAGAAGAATGGTCAATATGCATGAAAGTTTGATAACCAGTGATGTAGTGCCTAAATTTATTGATAGCATGAATAAAAACAAGAAACTCATTTTCTGTTACTGTATAATTTACCTATGAAAGAGCTGAATTCTTACTGATGTAATAGATAGAGTATGACTTGTTTTCCTCTTGTTGTCCAAACACAACTCCAATAGTTATATAAAAAGCATTGGTGGAGATGTGGAACAACATACTCTAGTTAGGTCCTATCACGAGGGCTTCGCTCAATGAACCTCTGACACATCACGTGCGTTTGTGGCATACTAAACAATACCCCTAATTTGCCTACATCTTATAAAACACCTCTAAAAATCACATTGTTTAACCCCCTACTAATATGAATCCAATACACCTTCTGAATTTAAAAAACCCTACTTTTACTAGATATTGTACATATCCATTTTTTCATTAACATTTTTTATACCCCTTTATATTTTTCATTAACTTTGAGCTCCATTTTTTTATACCTACCAATATAAAAACCCTTTAACCCCTAATATATGATCAATATATTATGTCATTTATTCCTCAATATATATCCCCCAATATGAACCCATTTGGTATGGTATTACTCCCCCAATGAAGCCCGCATGGGTCCTCTCAAAATAGGTTTTTTTGTTACACATATCTTTAATTCTGCAAAAGTGTTTTACACTTGTCAGTCCATTCAAACTCCTTATCTTTTGTTAGTAGGAAAAACAATGGGAATTCAATTTTGGAATTTTTTTTATAAACCGTCTATAATAACATGTGTGCCCCAAAATGTTGCATACCTCTTTTTGCATTTTAGGAGTAGAAATTTTTAGAATTACCTCTATCTTTGCTAAATCAACTTGAATACCTTCAACAAAGAGACCGTGACCCAAAATAATGGCTTTAGTAATCATCATATGACATTTTTCAGTTTTGAGACACAAATGGGTTTGTATGCAACACTCAATTAATTTTTCAAGGTTATGAAAGGTGTTGGAAATTGCATAAACCAATGATCCCCATGTGTTTCATGGCATAGACTAACCCCTTCTCATGGATCCTTATCTCTGGCGATACGATCATTGACTAACACCTGCAAGTTTTGGACTATCGAAAATCGTGATTCCCAACAAGTGGTATTAGAGAGTAGGTCATGAGTTCGATACACACCCGACTCATGTTGTGGGGGATATTGTTAGACATTGTATAAAATAACGCTCCTCGTGTGTTTCACGACATGGACTAACTGCTTCTCGTGGACCCTTATATCTAACGATGTGATCGTTGACTAGAACCTGCGGGTTTTGGTCTAAAAACGATCGTAATTCCCAACACATGGCTTCATCAAACCCATTCCCACAAGGTTTAAAATCATCCTTAAAAACTTCTAAACAATCATTGACCATGTCAGCAAAAATTACCAACACTGCTTGTTGGAATGTTGCAGGTGCATTACAAATTCCAAAACATAGGACCCCATAAGAAAATGTACTGCCGGGGAAAATGAAAGTAGTTTTGACCTGGTCTTCGGGAGAAACTTGCATCTAATTATAGCCACTAAATTCATCCAATAAATAAAATAATTTCTTACCAGATAAAGTTTCTAAGACTTGATCAATAAAAAGAAATGGGAAATGGTCCTTTTGAGTGGCTTTGTTAAGCTCCCTATAATCAAAAGAGACCCTTCGCTTTCCATTTTTCTTGGGAACAATAACAAGTGGAGATACCCATTGACTATTAGAAATAAGATAGATGAAATTTGCATCTAAGAGTTTCTGAAGCTCTTCCTTGACAACACCTTTTAATGTTGGGTTCATTCTTCATTGAGGTTGTTGGACAGGTCAGGATCCTTCCTTTAAATAGATGTGATGATTTCACAAAGTAGGATGGATACCCTTCATGTATTTATAATGTCACGCGAATGCTTATTTATTCTTTATGAGTAACAACACTAATTTCTCTCTTTGCACAAGGGATAAATTAGGTTTGTATTCAGGGTTTTCTTAGACTCAATTTCCACTGGTACACCCTTAAGAATAAGGGTAGAAGGTATTTCATGTGTAAGAGGATCATCAATAGTTTCTTTCTCATTGGATTTTTCTATCGCAGAACTTAGCAATCGAGATGTGGTCAATGTAACAATAGAAGTGTCATTGATAAAAATGCTAATGATATAATCTTTAGTCTCATTTTTAAAATACAAAGATTTTCTATAGTGAGTACTGGACCTGCATCAACTTCTTCCAAGTCAAACTTAGACCATGAAGGATTCTCAAATTAAGAACTTGGTTTAGTTGGAGGGTATATTAGTTCTAATAATTTCCCAATGACATGCATAATAGGGGATCCCAGGCTTTCCTACCCAGCTTTTTAACACATATTTACTTAAATGTTTTGGCATAAATCGAAAAATATTGTATTGCTTGAAGTAAAGGGATCTTAAAAGGTAAGTTATTTAACTCCTTGAGGAGGTCAGAGTCAACTTCAGGGGTATCCTTGACCTCAGTTAATCTTTGAGTGTAAGGAAGGAACAAAGAAGTCTCATTTCTAGCAGTTGTTCTAGGTTTCTCATCCAAAGTAATATCTATTGTTGCAATAATACTAGATGTTATAGTAGTATTGATAGTAGTGCCAGCTATAACAACTTCATCAACCGTTTCAATACCAATGGTAACATCATATGTTATAGCTTGCTACTTTTCTAAATATCCTTGAACTAGGTTTTCCTCCACTTATATATTTTCTTCCTCATTCTCTATTATGACAGGGGAAACATTTGGGGTCACTAGTCTTCCTGATCATCATTGAATCTCATTGCATTCCATGGGTGAAATACAATATGTAGGGAGAATTGGAGTTTCAACTTATTGTACTGCCTTATTATTAAGGTTAGGGTTGGGTTGTACAAATATCTAAGGACACAACAAAGGACTGCTCATGGATACATTAAAAGGAAGTTATAACTGTTGTTGTTGCATTAGAATTTGTACATGAATCTAGTTAAGGGGAACATGCCCTCACCATGGTTGAGGCCATGAATGGACATACCATTGTGGCTAGGGCGTAGGGTATTGAACCAAAGGAGGGTTGAGAGGCTTCCATGGAGCTACTGAATATTGCAATTGTTGGGGTGTTTGTTGGGAATTATACATACTAGACCAAGAATTGAAAGAAGAGAATGGTTCTTGCACCATACCTAATGGCCTAGGTTGCCAAGGATTTTTAGTACCAATAAAGTATGTTGCTTCAACATCCTCCCATGCTTCCTTGTAAATTTACTTGAGTCCAGTTAATGAGGGGCACTATTCTATGGAGTGGTCCCTCTCACATATGGTATAGCTGTTGAGTGGGCATTCCCTCAAAGGGTGTTTGTTCCTACACCGAGTGAAGAAACTGACCAGAATTTTCTTTACCTACATCTGTTTTTGTTTTTCCTTCAATACATCAAATTGAGAGGACATCGAGATCATAATATCGGATTTAAAATTCTCCAGTAGATTCCCTGTCTCTGCTCATGTTGCTCCACTATTGGCTAACTTTAGAATCCTGGTAAATGAATCATGTGTCAAGGTCTAATATCTTGGTGATCCTCTGGAACTTCTTCAACATAGTTGAATGTTCTCATCATAAGGTTCCTTGAATATATACTCTTTCGCCAAAAGGTTTAACATGCCAAGGCAGCCATCCATCATTCCTTTAATCAAGATTGTTTTAACTATTTCCTTGTCCATATTTCTATGTTGAGATATTTGTAAATTACGCTGAATAAGTTCAACATATTCTTCCAAAATTTCATCTGGTGCCTAGGTGATTTTGAATAGTTCATCCTTATGATCCATTGAATGACAATAATCCTGATACTTTCCTAAAGAAGTTTGCTTCATCTCATCCCAACAGAAGTTAATGGATGCCTTACTGAGTCACATAAACCATCTCAGTGTTTCTCCCTTTAATGTCGCTAGGAACAATTTTAGTTTTTGTTCATCGGTGGTGTAATCATAACTTCTACATAGGACATCAAATTTGAAAATAAATGTATTTGGATCTTTTGTAATCATGCCTTGAAAAGTAGGGAGTGCAGACAAAGGAATGTTATTCATTAGAGTATGTCCTTGAGGATTCCCAATAGGGAAATAAAAAGTAGTGATTGAGCTTGTTGCCATTTGATTTTGTTGCAAATTTGGTAAAACTGTTATAGGTGGCATCCTTGATTAAAGAGACTTCTCTCTTTTTGGTGATGGGGATTGCTTAAGATATTCAAGCTATTTAGGTTTCTCTAATGGTTTAGGTGGTATTAATGAATTCTCAATACCCTCTGTAACAACAGGTTGTTTCACTACACTGTCAAAGTACAAGGTATATTGATCAAGTAATCATTCTTCAGGGTTCTACTCCAAATCATATTAATGTGTATCTATTAAAGCCTCGAAAATTGTTGCTTCAACATGGGGGAAAACCACCCGGTTCGAACCTTGGTTGGCAACTCCTTTTCCGTTTGGTGTAGTGGCTCCAACTAGGGATAATTGGACCAGTTTCCCAATCTAATTTATAATAGTGCTAATGGGGTGATATGTGATATTTTGGAGTAATGTTTAAGCTAAAAGTAGTCTAACATAATCTAATAATCACATGCATTTTATCCTAATTTAAACACTATCTAATTATGACTATACCCAAGAACAACCTGAAGTATGCGATCTACAATAATGTCCAAAAGCAATTGGTAATAAAGATCATTCAATTGCAATGAGAAATGAAATCATTTAACAATAATCGTTTCGTATAAAAAGTTAGCCGAAACGATTGTGAAATATATATCACATAAGAAATTATTCATGTATTCAGCATAAAATATAGGCCATCATCATACAGAAGTGCAATAATGCTAACCAAGATTCAAACTTTCATACATAAAAAATTTGAAGAGAAATTATTGCTTAATACATAAGTAAAAGAGAATTATGAGATAAAAGTACCATTTATAATACGTCCTACTCATGTGCTTTAGCAATATTGATCTACTTTCAATCCATCCAACACCATCTAAGAGTATGTTGTGGCCAGCAACAACCCCCCCTTTTTTTCATTTAAGTGTTGTCCAAAATACTAAATGAATGGGGACCCTTAGTTAAAATTTAGGAAAAGCAAGAGTTTCCTTTCTTCAGAATAAGGTTACCATCGTAAACTTAGGAAGACCTTTTGAATACTTTAAAACCTAAGTCTATGATAAGGGAAAAATCTTTAAAGCCGCGTTGCAAAAAAAGATAGGAAGTTGCCTCCATTTCGCTATAATATCGGTATGCGCAAGATTCTTGTACTAAGCAATATATCGCATCGCAATAAAGTAATACTCATAATGAAAAAACTTCAAGATTTACCGATCTGCGATAACACCGATCGCAAGATCGCATATCGCAGAAAATGAGCTGACAAGATTTGGCAAGCATAAAACTTCTGTAATCTGCGATGTTGCGATATCGCGATAAAATGATGGTTGCGATATTAAGCCAGACCAACGCTGCGATGTTATATTCGTGTGTTTGCACGATCTGCGATGGTGTGATTTGCGATGGTGCGATCTACGATGTTACGTAAGAAAATCATAAAATCACTTCTTCATGAATCCTTCGGGCACGCTATTCAAGAAAAGCCACTTACCATAATCTGACTCAAGATCATGCGCTTTTAATGATAGTAAAGGAATTAGTTGTCAGCTATTAAATGAAATGTAGATGCGTGCTTTTGTAAAGAATTACTTCACGTAAGGTGGCATATTTGATATATCTGTTGCATTTAAAACTCTCCCATCACCTTTCTTGATTAGTCATTTCCATTTCACTTGTAAGCTGCAGGAACGAAGAACGAAGGACGATTCAAAGCCAAATGCAGGAAGAAATGGGAAAGAAAAATAAAGCTCAGGGCTCTGAGGCGAAGGAAATGGCGCCTTTGTTTACAAACACAGCATGCAATATAGACGCAGGGATATCGACGTGGGAAAGCATGTACAGACTGCTTGAAGAAGAGAATCCCAGAATAATGAAGGTTACTGCTGTCGCAGGCTCACAACGCTCTTCCGAAGCATCCTTAGAAGAGCTAGCATGCTCATTTCTTCATCGGATAGCAGCAAGGCCCAAAATTCTACCATATACGGATATGATCAAGTGGATACTTGACAATGCAGAGATGAACAACAGACAATTCAAGATTCAAGGACATGGGCTCATCGGATCATTCGCTGCACAAGATTTAAAGCTTATGTATCATCTTCCTGAACCGCAGGCGACTTACAATGCACAATTCATTAAGAAATTTGTGGCGGAGAACCCAAACCTATCAGAGACCACCAAAGATTGGTCTAGAAAAGAGGAACTGCTCAAGAAAGAAAAAAACGGTATGTACAGCACTGGTTCCCTCACCTCTCCGTATTGTTTTGCTACGGCCATGCTTTGTAGATTATTTGGGATGCCAGATATCAATAAGTTTTCGTCTGAATGGTTACCATTAATAGATGCTGCCACAAATGCCGATATTATGGATTGGGCCAAGATATTTTCTGATAATCTATACACGACTATTATCAATTACCGGTCTAAAAGATCCTTGTCTCAAAGGATCTATCCTCCTTTTTATCTATCCGCATATGTTATGGATTCTATTTGTTATGTGTCTAAATTTCCCATTATGGGTTGGAAATGGACTACCCAGGACCCATTACCTATCCATGTTTATCATAAGATATTATGGGATTCTCAGTTCATCCCACATTTCTACCAGATTTGTCACGGGCTTATCTTACCCTTGTATAGAATGATGTATGATGAAGACCCCCCGAGGTGCTCACCCGAGGCACAGATAGATATCATCCCCATCGCAAGATGGTTCGGGGAAGAATGGTTCACCTATATTAGAGTATTTGGAAGCACCGTCCCTCCTCATGTCCTGCCTTTGTATATTCCTGACAAACTATTGGCTCGAGAAATTGCATATCAAACCTGTTCAGAAGGCGACCTAACTAAAGACCTAAAAGACAAAAAGAAGGCCATATGGCCTCAGTTTCCTGTAGCTTGTGGGGCCTTTTCATTGTTCGATGTAGGTCACGCGTTCACCGAAGTGGAGAATGTGACGTGTCTGCAATTATTTAAATTCCTGGCAAGGCCGTTTGACCCAAATGAAGTTGCCCAAGATTTCACAACAAACGTCAAAATAAAAGTATTCGTTGGAAAGAAAGATTTATTTGATGATTTATTTCAGAATAAAAGCTCACTCCAGGAAATTTTGCAGGAAGCTCAGTCGAAATTGTCTCCAGATGACCTCCAAAGATTCATGTTATACAGGGAAAGAAGACTAGCCAGTGTTCCTCTAGAAAAGCTGCGACTGCCTGCCAGAGAACCAACTCCAAGCGTTAGCCTCAATGGGAACTCAAGCACTTCCAGATCTAAATCTAACACTGCGCAAGGAGTACCTGAACATTCTAAAGGGTCTGGAAGTGACCAAGGAAAGAACGAAGAAACAGCTAAGGACACGGCTCAGTCAAGTGCAATGTCACAACAGCAGGTTATCGCCTCCCCGCCAAGAGATGTCCCCCCTCTCGTCATTGAAGCACCACCCGTCACGACAGAATTAGACAAAGAATGGGAAACCTTCAATGAGTTGATCAATCTTGAAGGGAAAGCCCCAAGAACGCCTGTGAGCAATACATAGGTAGCACAAGAAGTGGTTTCGACCATAGTCAGCAGTGTCACAGAAACGGAGCACATTCCTATCGCTCCATCTTCTGAGCTTCTACTCAATGTAGAAGAAATTCCCCCACTGGACGTATTCTATAGTCCCCAACATAAAGCAGTTGTAAGAAGACAGAGAAAGAAAAGAAAACTAGAAAATACATTGTCACAAGATGCTGAACAATTGGACGTCTTATGGAAAGACCCCAACAATAACCCAACTGAAAATTCACTAAATTGTCTCAGATCGCAGGAGCATATGCTTCTGCAACTATTGACAAGGCATCGGAAGTTCAGCAACTGTTGAAAGAACAAGAAGATCAAATACAGCTACTACAATGACAATTGCAACAAGCCAATGCTAATATTGAAGTTCACAAACAGCTCGAGAAGCTGCAGGAAGACTTTCAGCAGACGCAGAGAGGCTATCAAAGAAGTCTAGACGAAAAAGGAAAACAATTACAAATTTTACAAGAAATGCACAAAGATGAGCCTAAGCTTACAGAATTTATTTCAGAGTCTATTGGCTTAAATGAACAACTACTGCAGCAACAGGAAGAGTTGGGACAGAAGATATCACGAGTGACGGAGTACTTGGCTTGGCAGGATGAAGACGAGGGAAAAAGAACAAGTGCACCCAGAATAAACGAGAATCATAAAGAGCTGCTCTTCAACAAGTGGGACGATCAGATTAGAGAGGCGGAACAAGCAGCGAAAACAACGGCCACGCAAGCAAACATTCTTATCAACTGTGTAAATGAGAATTTGCACAGAGCAAATTTAATCGAAGAGACCACCCCGGGGTATCTACCAAATAAACTACGACTGGAAGCAGAATTGAAGCAGAAGGTGCAGGAAAAGGGAAAAGCGATCCAAGCACTAAACAGGTTAAATTGGGAGTGTTACTGGGCATACTTGGTGAAGCCACATAGTCAGTGGATGACGGTGAAATGTATCATAAATGTGGCCGAGAAAGTGGTGCCAGCTCTCATAGATTCTGTTTTCTCAGCCCAGCTCAAAGCAGAATTCAGCCAGCCGACTCTCCTCAAGCCCATGATGAACACTTGCAGCTTTAAAGATCAGATTCAGAAATAGCCTTATTTAGAATGTTGTTTTTTCTTTAAAATTAGATTAGAAAAAGGACGGTCATTTGAAAACCGCATCCTAAATTTTGTAAATAAACTATTATTAGAATTAGGAAGTAGTATTTTAACCCTTCTCATTTCATTTGGAGAAGGGTCCAGAAATTTGTCAAAAACTTGTCCTCAGAACATGCACTTCTGCACCCTCAGAGGAGGTTTTGATGAATGGATGGATCGAGGTTTATTAATGTTTTCATTTAATGTCTGCTACTGATGTTGCACTTCTGTACTCTTAGTAGATGTTAGAACAAGTAGAGATAAATCATTGTTTCTTGAAGCTTATGAGTAGAACCAGTCATAAATGGTACTTTTATCTCTTGATCATTTCTGCTTATATTCTTAAAGGGATATACAGTTTTAGTTGTTTATATGTTGTTGCATGAATGTCTAAGTTACCATTTGGCACTTTTGTACGGTGGAGTCATTTATTTATGTTTGATATATGAATAACTTATTATGCGATATGCTGTTCACAACTGTTTTGCCTAACTTTTTATGCAAAGTGGTTCATCTTAAATTGATTTCCATTCTTATGATAGCTGAATGATCTTTATTACCAATTATTGTTTGAAATCTCTTTAGATCGCATAATAGAAGAAATACACTCTGGGTTAGCATAGATTAGATGTGATGTTTTTCGTTAGATTACAATAGCATAGAGTTAGTTTAAAAGTTTGAATTAGATTATCTTTAAGTATTCTTAGTTCAGCAACATCCAACTCTGCACACACACACACACACCCTTAGATTGGGAAACTGGTCCCATTATCCCCAGTCAGACCCGCTATACCAAATGGATAAGGAGCTGCCAACCAAGGTCCGGACCGGGTGGGTATCCCCCTTGTTGTCGACCTGATTTTCGGGGCTTCAACATATTTGGTGCTAGAAGGAGGGCCTGAAGCATATTGTCTGTTGGAATGGTTTGAAATCATAACATTTGAATTAGGATGGCTGCTCACAAACTTCCCATTTGGAGTTGCATCCATGTTCGTGCCTCTTCCAACACTCCACCTGAAGTGGTAAGACTCTTGTCTCAGGTAAAATTCAATGGTAAGAATAATTCTTCTGCTTTTAATCATGCTCTTCAATTTATTCAAAGAGTTTCAAGTTCGAACGTTCAAAGAATTGATGAAGGCGTTTTATGCAGAATTTTTACACTTACATTCACGGCAGAAGCTAGAAAATGGTGTAGAACCCTCCCAATTGCCTCAATTCACAGCTGGGACCAATTCGTCAAGGCTTTCATTTGTAAATTTGATTGTTATGACTATGACCAGGTATATGATGAAATTGATTATCTACGGAAACAAGATGAATCTGTTAGGGATTTTAATATGCAATTTCATCTTAATTGTCTAAAGTATGATCTTGAAAGTGAACTCATGGATGAAGAATCTTCAGATTATGCTAAGCATTCCCTGCCTCCTATGTCTGATCCAACAGAAATTAGTCCAAGCTTTGTCTCATTTTCTTCTAATATGAATGAGAATTCCAATTTGAATATACAAATCAGCCATGATGAAGAAGGTTCCCAAAGCCTAGGAGACATGCATGCTCTAATGCAAGAAGACAAAAGCGAGAATGTTGGAGGAAAGCCTGCCTTGGAACCAGGAGATGACTTTGATACAAGGTCAGATAATATCGTTGCAAGTCAACAAATGCAGATGCCAAGGTTAGAACAACAAACTAATTCTCTTTCAAAAAGTATCAGTACACAAAGGTATGATCTAAAGCCCGATGTCTATGATGAATCTGATGAACAAATATTTTTCCACGATGATATTTTCAAATGCATTGTTCCAGAATCGCATTTTTCTCTTTATCCTGATGTTTTTAGTGATGATAATTTTCCCCCTCTCAGTATTAAAGATATCTCAAAAAGTACAGAGGATTATTAAAATGAGTCATCATTAGTTTTTCAAGATAAAAAGACAACTATAGAACATCCTTTGATCATTTTCAAACAAGAACCACTTGACCTTCCTTGTCTGAAAATATTGGATGAAAAAGAGAAATCTAGGGAAACCTGTAAAATCATTTATGATAGCTACTTTGATGATGATGATGTTGATTTATCTCAAGTAACTCAACAAAGCTCAGATAATGAGAGATATTCTAATTCAAGAATCATATCAGTCAATCCTCATTCCAGAGTGACGGATCATTTACATGATTTTACTATCCAAGACAATATTCCGATCTATGATTCATATCATGAGAAAACCCCCATGCCTGTTCCCAATCATAACTTGTTTTCTGATTCACAAGATGGAATTCGAAATTGCTCGGATCCCATAATTCTGGCCAGTTCTTGTGAAAAAGAAGATCTTTCAAGTCAATCCCAGTTGTGCTGTAACGTTAGTTGTACAGATAATCATTTCATTCTTTCTCACTTGCACTCATTTTGTACAAAATCGGATTGTGTTTTAAATTTTCAGACTTTTGATAGATTACTATGGTATGTTGAGCACCTTATCAAAGAACATTCGAAAGATGTGCTACCATTTTGGAAAACTAAATTGTGTCAAGGAAGTATAGAACTTTTTCAATTCCAAGATCAATCAATATCAGACTTCCTTAAAAAACTTCTTTGGCATCCAAAGCATGATCAACGAAAGAAAGTACTTTTGGAAACTTGCCGGCAATTTGCGCTAATTGATAAATCTCTTTCCAGAAATTTCCATCTATTCTTCATTGATTTATTTAGTGATTTATATGTGGAAACTTTCCTTTTACGAGAAATTGCTAAAAGCTTGACCTTAACGCATAGTAGATTACAGGCCATTAAAACCAAAAAATCTTATTCGCAAACTGGCTTGTCATCTTTCCTATTGCACGATCACCAATACATAACGAAGATTCATCCTGATTTTTATGATCCAATAGGTATCCAGTTGGAAAAAAGTTTTCATAAGAAAGAAATTTCAGACAGAATTCCAACTGAAGTTACACATTCTTATTCCACATCCAACGTTAACAGTCCAAGAAAAGTTTTGTTCTTAACACTGATGTTTGAAAGTCACATACGTGCAGGAATAAAAATGAAAAAATGGTTCCACTGGAAATATCATTTCACCTAGTTAATTCTTCTGTGTATAGTTAGAATAGGAGTAGGAGTAATTTAGCTAGGTTATTAGGTTGATAATTTACTTTTAATAGTTGGTAGGCAAAATAAGAGAAGAGATTATCCCTATTATGTACATAATCCTAGGGAATGTCTACCTCTCATTTCTTTAAATGTTTTTGTTTCCTAATAAAATTTGTTGTGGTTAACAGCATTTGACATTTACTAAAGACACCTTTTCTCTATCAAGATTTTGAACTTTGGCTTCTATAAATAGCAAATCTTTTGGAAACTTGAGCTTTATTATTAATAGATACAGTTTAAAAAACTTTAACCCTGATATGATACTAGTTTCAACTTCAAGAAATTTGATGAAAGCAATCTTAGTGAAGAAATTGTTTTATATCAGTACAATGAAAGGTATCAATAACAAAATAAGGATTCCCTGTAGAAACAGCCATTTCCAAAAAACTCTATTATTGTCGTCCAGAGCTTTCTTAAGGAAAAAAAATGACTTCCTCCCTGCTAAAGAAAATCGCAGCATTTAGAAAAATGACCCAAGGATACACTATATCTTGAAGAATAAGAGGTCTCATCACGAGCCGGCTTATCATGATCACAGATATTATAACTCGCTGACTTTGCCATTACTGTCCACCAAAACAGGGCAACGACTTAAGATTATTGAAATCACAAGACAAGGGGTCTCATCACGAGCCAGCTTGTTCAGCAAAAGTGTAAATCAAGTGAATGACTGTGTCATAATTTGGCTACCAAACCAAGACATTGTTCTTTAAGAATAAAAAAGGAAAAAGTGTCAATCTGGGTTTTTTCTTTGAAAGTTGTAGATCACCTTAAGCAGGATAAAGGATCATTACTGGGTAATAGGTAACCCTGTCGAGGCTATGGACGCCTGCTGGCAGCAGAGGCTCTACCTACGACAAAGGAGCATATTTAAAAAGTTGCTACACAGGGAAGACTTTATTTTATCTTTACAAGACCAAGTAATGGCTGATGTAAATGCAAGGACAAGCTGAGGAAACAAACAATTAAAATAGAAAGAAGTTGAAACAAAATATCATTGACAGTTTGGAGTATAATATGCTTTATCTTTTTATAATAAAGTTTAAATTTTCTGAGAATTTTTTGTTTTTGTGTTTCGGAAGTTTGAAAACATCAATAGAAGATCAGAGATAACTGGTTCTCCCAAGTGAATTGTGGCTAGCAACAACCCCCCCTTTTTTTCATTTAAGTGTTGTCCAAAATACTAAATGAATGGGGACCCTTAGTTAAAATTTAGGAAAAGCAAGAGTTTCCTTTCTTCAGAATAAGGTTACCATCGTAAACTTAGGAAGACCTTTTGAATACTTTAAAACCTAAGTCTATGATAAGGGAAAAATCTTTAAAGCCGCGTTGCAAAAAAGATAGGAAGTTGCCTCCATTTCGCTATAATATCGGTATGCGCAAGATTCTCGTGCTAAGGAATATATCGCATCGCAATAAAGTAATACTCATAAGGAAAAAACTTCAAGATTTACCGATCTGCGATAACACCGATCGCAAGATCGCATATCGCAGAAAATGAGCTGACAAGATTTGGCAAGCATAAAACTTCTGCGATCTGTGATGTTGCGATATCGCGATAAAATGATGGTTGCGATATTAAGCCAGACCAACGCTGCGATGTTATATTCGTGTGTTTGCGCGATCTGCGATGGTGCAATTTGCGATGGCGCGATCTGCGATGTTACGTAAGCAAATCATAAAATCACTTCATCACAAATCCTTCGGGCACGCTATTCAAGAAAAGCCACTTACCATAATCTGACTCAAGATCATGCGCTTTTAATGATAGTAAAGGAATTAGTTGTCAGCTATTAAATGAAATGTAGACGCGTGCTTTTGTAAAGAATTACTTCACGTAAGGTGGCATATTTGATATATCTGCTGCATTTAAAACTCTCCCATCACCTTTCTTGATCAGTCATTTCCATTTCACTTGTGAGCTGCAGGAACGAAGAACGAAGGACGATTCAAAGCCAAACACAGGAAGAAATGGGAAAGAAAAATAAAGCTCAGGGCTCTGAGGCAAAGGAGAAGGCGAAGGAAATGGCGCCTTTGTATACAGACACAACATGCAACAGAGACGCAGGGATATCGACGTGGGAAAGCATGTACAGACTGCTTGAAGAAGAGAATCCCAGAATAATGAAGGTTACTGTTGTCGTAGGCTCACAACGCTCTTCCGAAGCATCCTTAGAAGAGCTATCATGCTCATTTCTTCATCGGATAGGAGCAAGGCCCAAAATTCTACCATATACGGATATGATCAAGTGGATACTTGACAATGTAGAGATGAACAACAGACAATTCAAGATTCAAGGACATGGGCTCATCGGATCATTCGCTGCACAAGATTTAAAGCTTATGTATCATCTTCCTGAACTGCAGGCGACTTACAATGCACAATTCGTTAAGAAATTTGTGGCGGAGAACCCAAACCTATTAGAGACCACCAAAGATTGGTCTAGAAAAGAGGAACCGCTCAAGAAAGACAAAAACGGTATGTACAGCACTGGTTCCCTCACCTCTCCGTATTGTTTTTCTGCGACCATGCTTTGTAGATTATTTGGGATGCCAGATATCAATAAGTTTTCGTCTGAATGGTTACCATTAATAGATGCTGCCACAAATGCCGATATTATGGATTGGACCAAGATCTTTTCTGATAATCTATACACGGCTATTATCAATTACCGGTCTAAAAGATCCTTGTCTCAAAGGATCTATCCTCCTTTTTATCTATCCGCATATGTTATGGATTCTATTTGTTATGTGTCTAAATTTCCCATTATGGGTTGGAAATGGACTACCCAGGACCCATTACCTATCCATGTTTATCATAAGATATTATGGGATTCTCAGTTCATCCCACATTTCTACCAGATTTGTCACGGGCTTATCTTACCTTTGTATAGAATGATGTATGATGAAGACCCCCCAAGGTGCTCACTCGAGGCACAGATAAATATCATCCCCATGGCAAGATGGTTCGGGGAAGAATGGTTCACCTATATTAGAGTATTTGGAAGCATCGTCCCTCCTCATGTCCTGCCTTTGTATATTCCTGACAAACTATTGGCTCGAGAAATTGCATATCAAACCTGTTCAGAAGGCGGCCTAACTAAAGACCTAAAAGACAAAAAGAAGGCCATATGGCCTCAGTTTCCTGTAGCTTGTGGGGCCTTTTCATTGTTTGATGTAGGTCACGCGTTCACCGAAGTGGAGAACGTGACGTGTCTGCAATTATTTAAATTCTCGGCAAGGCCATTTGACCCAAATGAAGTTGCCCAAGATTTCACAACGAACGTCAAAATAAAAGTATTCGTTGGAAAGAAAGATTTATTTGATGATTTATTTCAGAATAAAAGCTCACTCCAGGAAATTTTGTGGGAAGCTCAGTCGAACTTGTCTCCAGATTACCTCCAAAGATTCATGTTATACAGGGAAAGAAGACTAGCCAGTGTTCCTCTAGAAAAGCTGCGACTGCCTGCCAGAGAACCAACTCCAAGCGTTAGCCTCAGTGGGAACTCAAGCACTTCCAGATCTAAATCTAACACTGCGCAAGGAGTACCTGAACATTCTAAAGGGTCTGGAAGCGACCAAGGAAAGAATGAAGAAACAGCTAAGGACACGGCTCAGTCAAGTGCAATGTTGCAACAACAGGTTATCGCCTCCCCGCCAAGAGATGTCCCCCCTCTCGTCATTGAAGCACCACCCGTCACGACAAAATTAGACAAAGAATGGGAAACATTCAATGAGCTGATCAATCTTGAAGGGCAAGCCCCAAGAACGCCTGTGAGCAATACACAGGTAGCACAAGAAGTGGTTTCGACCATAGTCAGCAGTGTCACAGAAACAGAGCACATTCCTATCGCTCCATCTTCTGAGCTTCTACTCAATGTAGAAGAAATTCCCCCACTGGACGTATTCTATAGTCCCCAACATAAAGAAGTTGTAAGAAGACAGAGAAAGAAAAGAAAACTAGAAAATACACTGTCACAAGATGCTGAACAATTGAACGTCTTATGGAAAAACCCCAACAACAACCCAACTGAAAATCTCACTAAATTGTCTCAGATCGCAGGAGCATATGCTTCTGCAACTATTGACAAGGCATCAGAAGTTCAGCAACTGTTGAAAGAACAAGAAGATCAAATACAGCTACTACAATGACAATTGCAACAAGCCAATGCTAATATTGAAGTTCACAAATAGCTCGAGAAGTTGCAGGAAGACTTTCAGCAGATGCAGATAGGCTATCAAAGAAGTCTAGACGAGAAAGGAAAACAATTACAAATTTTACAAGAAATGCACAAAGATGAGCCTAAGCTTACAGAATTTATTTCAGAGTCTATTGGCTTAAATGAACAACTACTGCAGCAACAGGAAGAGTTGGGACGGAAGATATCACAGTGGAGTCATTATTGCGAATTGAGTGATAAAATCACCAATCAAGTGGTAGACTTGCGAGCTGACTATGATCAGATTGACAAACGAGTGACGGAGTACTTGGCTTGGCAGGATGAAGACGAGGGAAAAAGAGCAAGTGCACCCAGAATAAACGAGAATCATAAAGAGCTGCTCTTCAACAAGTGGGACGATCAGATCAGAGAGGCGGAACAAGCAGCGGAAACAGCGGCCACGCAAGCAAGCATTCTTATCGACTGTGTAAATGAGAATTTTCACAGAGCAAATTTAATCGAAGAGACCACCCTGGGGTATCTACCAAATAAACTACGACTGGAAGCAGAATGGAAGCAGAAGGCGCAAGCACTAAACAGGTTAAATTGGGAGTGTTACTGGGCATACTTGGTGAAGCCGCATAGTCAGTGGATGATGGTGAAATGTATCGTAAATGCGGCCGAGAAAGTGGTGCCAGCTCTCATAGATTCTGTTTTCTCAGCCCAGCTCAAAGCAGAAGTCAGCCAGCCGACTCTCCTCAAGCCCATGATGAACACTTGCAGCTTTAAAGATCAGATTCAGAAGTAGCCTTATTTAGAATGTTGTTTTTTCTTTAAAATTAGATTAGAAAAAGGACGGTCATTTGAAAACCGCATCCTAAATTTTGTAAATAAACTATTATTAGAATTAGGAAGTAGTATTTTAACCCTTCTCATTGCATTTGGAGAAGGGTCTAGAAATTTGTCAAAAACTTGTCCTCAGAACATGAACTTCTGCACCCTCAGAGGAGGTTTTGATGAATGGATGGATCGAGGTTTATTAATGTTTGCATTTAATGTCTGCTACTGATGTTGCACTTCTGTACTCTTAATAGATGTTAGAACAAGTAGAGATAAATCATTGTTGCTTGAAGCTTATGAGTAGGACCAGTCATAAATGGTACTTTTATCTCTTGATCATTTCTGCTTATATTCTTAAAGTGATATACAGTTTTAGTTGTTTATATGTTGTTGCATGAATGTCTGAGTTATCATTTGGCACTTTTGTACGGTGGAGTCATTTATTTATGTTTGATATATGAATAACTTATTATGCGATATGCTGTTCACAACTGTTTTTCCTAACTTTTTATGCAAAGTGGTTCATCTTAAATTGATTTCCATTCTTATGATAGCTGAATGATCTTCATTACCAGTTATTGTTTGAAATCTCTTTAGATCGCATAATAGAAGAAATACACCCCGAGTTAGCATAGATTAGATGTGTTGTTTTTCATTAGATTACAATAGCATAGAGTTAGTTTAAAAGTTTGAATTAGATTAGCTTTAAGTATTCTTAGATCAGCAACATCCAACTCTGCACACACACACACACACCCTTAGATTGGGAAACTGGTCCCATTATCCCCAGTCGGACCCGCTATACCAAATGGATAAGGAGCTGCCAACCAAGGTCCGGACCGGGTGGGTATCCCCCTTGTTGTCGACCCGATTTTCGAGGCTTCAACAGAGTACAAAAGTGCAATTTCAGTAGAAGATGCCAGATAAAATAAAAATACATCTTGTTCCATTAGTTTCACCAGAACTTCCTCAAAGGGACAAAAGTGCATGTTTTGAAGATTGTTTCTGATAAAATTTCTGGACACTAAACTATAAAACTAAAAATAGGTTATTACAAAAATAGTTAAGGAGGTTTAAATGACCTTCCTCAAATTATGCAAAATAAAACAAAAATAGAAATGAGCATGGTGACTAACTGTTCTGCATTTGATCTTTTAGATCACAAATGTCCATCATGGGCTTGAGCTGTGTCAGTTGGCCGATTACATCTTTCAATTGCCCAGCTTGTCGGTGTTGGTACCATTTTCTATGTAGAAGTGGTTAGGCATCGCAGGGTCATCCACTGGCTGTGAGGTTTCACTAAATGTCGTCAATATGCTTCCCAGTTTAACCTGGTCGTTTGCCTAATTGCTTCTGCTTTTTCTTCTATTGCCTGCCTCCACTGTAGTTCAAGCTATTTTACATTAGGAAGAAAACCTGGAATGGACTTTGCCACAAGGTTGGCGCTATGTAAATTTTCATTAATATTTTCAATAACACTATTTGCTGCTACTGCTGCATCCACTGTTTCCTTTTCTGCCTCTCTAAGCCGATAATACCAGTTTGCAAATAAGATTTCTTTATGTCACTCTTCTAGTTTAGGTAGGTCAGCCTTTCTCCCATATTCTTATTTATGCCAGGTGATGAAGTCAAAGACTTTTTTCAAGATTTCATCATATTCAAGTCTCATTTCCACAACTTGACTTGTCAATTTGTTGCTTGTTTCGCAATAAGAATTCCATTGCGAAATCTTCTAGCATAATAGTTATTTTTGGTGCATCAACTAGGAGTTAAGGCCGAGCGCTTCAGTAATAAACTGATCAATTTTTGGATCATCTTTATGTAGATCAGTTATTCCTTGTATTTGTGCTTCCTTCTCTGCTAAGCTAGCTTGATGTTTTATTTGCATCTGCTTGAACTCTTGTTGAAGCTTAGCTAATTGTGTCTCTGCTTGCTGGTTAGATTTTTCTTGCTGTAATTGTTGTTCAAGCGACAAAATTTTATCTTCTTTTTCCTTAAGCAACATTTGCACCTTTGTTGCTTTGTCGATGGTCGTTGTAGCATAGGCACCTGCAAACTGTGACAGTCTAGTAAGGTTGGCGGATGGGTCGATGGGTGAGTCTTTCCAGACAACATCCATCGGTTCATTATCAGGGGTAGTAATAGCCTTTTTTTCTTCCTTTAATGTTTTTCTCATCCCTCCCTCACTAGCTGTTTGATAGGCTATCTCTCTAGCCATCAGTTTGTCCGGAACATAGTATGGGAGGACATGGGGGAAGGTAATGTTGCCAAATACCCTGGTATACGTAAATTTTTCCTCCCCAAACCATCTGGCCATTGGGAGGATATCTACCTCGGCGTTTTTGGAAAACCTGGGGGCATCTCGGTTATAAAGCCGTTTGTGGATAGGGAGCATAACTCCATGACAAATTTTGTAAAAATATGGTTGAGACTAATATTCCCACATGTCTTTATGGTATATATGAATGGGAAGTGGATTTTAGATAGTCCACTTCCATCTCATGACAGGAAATTTCGAACCAAAACATTTTGCATCCATTACATATGCGCTCATAAAAAATGGAGGGTAAACCCTCGAAGGAAAACTTCTTTGCCTTATATACTCCATTATTGTTCTTGCTAAATTATCAGACAAAATTTGTGCCAAATTCATTATAGTTGTGTTTATGGCTGCATCTATTAATGACAGCCATTTTGGGGAAAATTTAGTGCTATCGGGTTTGCCAAATAGTCTACATAGCATGGCCACTTCAAAATTATGAGGGGGACAAATAGATGTAGTAGAGTACATACCATTCTTGTCCTTTTTTATTTTACCCTCATTATTTGACTAGGTCTGGTGCAGTATGCTAGGTCATCGTTCTCTTTGGCAAACTTCTCGACGAACTGCTTGTTGTAGATGACTTGTGGCTCTGGTAGGTGGTACATGAGCCGCAGGTTGTTTGGCGTAAAAGATCCCATATCCTCTTGGCTTCTGGTCTTGAATTCTCTTTCTGAGATGTTGGCTTCACCAATAACCCATTTAACCATTTCTGTATAAGGGATTATCTTCGGACGCGCAGCTATGCGATGGAAAAATGAGCATGTTGTCTCAAACATGGAAGCGTCTGAGGAATCATGTCCGTCAACTGTGACCTTCATTTCCAGAAACCTTGGTTGCTCTTCCTCAAGTATATTATACATGGCTTTCCACGTAGAGGTTCCTCCCTCTCTGCTACATGTAGTATCCTTAAATAGAGGAGTCATTTCTAATTTCTCATAGACGACTACCTTGCCTTTCTTCACCATTGCTCCCAACAATTTGCTCTGTGGATTTTCCCTGAAAGTGAAGAACAACAGCTATCAGATACACAAAGATGACAATGAACGTAAAATGGAATAATGTGGATAACTTGTAAAGGTGATAAAAGGAGTTTTATTCAAACACACGTAAGAAGATATCATATCACGTTAAATGGATTTTCACACATAAATGTAATTAAATCTTACTAAATGCCCACTAATGCTTTGTTATCTCTTAGCTTTAATGTTCATAAATGTCTGCATCGTAAATTGGGAAGAAATTTTCTAGGGTGGCGAGCCTTTGAATTGCGATAATGGAAATTTTACAATTTGTGAAGCAATATCGCAGATTGCAATATTGCAGATCGCAATATTGCATTATGCCTTTTTTCTTTTCTTACCCTCCCTTGCATTTCTGCGAGATGCGAGATGCGAGCCGCTCGTTTATTGTCTCAAAACATAGCTACTTGTCAGGTTTTTCTATGTAAAGACCCTTTTTCATAAGCGGTGGATCTAAACATTTGTTCATAATGTATTGAAGGAGTGGGTCCAGGTATTGATCGCATTTCGCAATATCAACCGATGGTAAGTTTGTGATGTTCATTTGAATGTTTGAAAGGCGATGTGATAAAGGTTACAATGCCGTCCCAATTTCGCATTTCACTTGTTTTGAGATAAACGTTTATGGCGGGCTCTTCATAAATAGTGATATGCGATGCAAGACTTGGTTTTGAAGAGAAAAGCTTTAGGACCTAGTTTATGTCAAAAATATGATAGTTTTGAGGTATAAAGCGTAGAGTCCTCTTTTAATCGTTTTTCACTAGATTTGGTGGGTTAGCAAGGTTTTTGATGATGCTTAATCATGCGATATGTGGGAAGGCAAGCATTTAGTAGTTTTTTTGAGAAATGGGTTTGATTGATATCTTGCTTTATTCCAAAATTAAATAAGAAAAATGCCTAAATGCTAAGTTTATTTTTGGAGGGATTTTTTTAAAGGGTCCCCATTTATTAATGTAATATTAACTACTACTATTAATAAATGGGGGGTTGTTAAATAGCACAACAATTGGCGATTCACTTGGAAGAACTAGTGATCTCTCAGAGTTTTCTGAAATTTCTAAAACTTCCAAAATAAAGATAGTTTTGAAAATAAAAATAAAAATTACATGGAATATAAGGTAAGTAATATTGCTCATTAATAATAAAAAAACATATACTTAACTATCATTCTTTTGATTATTCTTTTCTCATAAGAAAGTCACTTTGTCTACATCAGTCATTACTTGGTTTTAAGGAGGCTCTTCTCAGATCAGTTTTTGGTATACTCAATTGTCATAGGTAGAGCCTCTGCTGCCAGCAAGCGTTCATAGCCTCGACAGGGTTACCTTTTAACCAACAATGATTCAGTATCCCACCTAGGTTAGAATGAAATTTTAAAGATAAGCTTGTTTGTATACTTATTGCTTTCTTTATTTTCTGAAGTAATTCATTCTTCCTTCAAATTTTCATCTTTTATCTCTTAAAGGACAATGTCTTGGTTTGGTGACCAAAATTGACAATGCCATTCACTTGATTTGTAACTTAACTGAACAAGCTGGCTCTTGATGAGACCCCTTGTCTTTTGATTAATATAATCTCAAGCCATTACCCTGTTTTGATATGCAGTATTGGTAATGTCAGTTAGTTATAATCTTATGATCATGGTAAGCCGGCTCTTGATGAGACCTCTTATCCTTTAAGTTTAAGTATATTTTAGAATTACACTCTAAAAATGAAAGCTGATTAGGTGGGGAGAATCATTGGCTCCTTAAGAGCTTCTGGATGACAATTGTAGAGTTTTAAAGATGCTTTTCTATAGAGAGACTTTGCTTTGTTATTGATACTTTTCTTGACTGATGTAAATGAAATATTTCTTTCTAAATCTAAGTTTCATCAAAGATCAGATAATTTTGGCAGAGAATAGGTAGTTTTGAAGCAATAGAACTTAACTATATATTTCATATGTGAATATTATTTTCATAACAATATTTACTTACACAAGCGAAAAGTCAAAATTAAAAAGAGAATATCATTTGTAAAGCCAAAAGTAAATGTTTTTCAACTTGTATTATTCTTTCTAAAAAATAAACTAAAGGAAATAATATACAGTGAACAGAAGAGATCATCTTCTATGGAAAGTATTTCTTTAAAATATGCCCATTAACAGGTAGAGATTCTCTCTTACCTGATAAATCTTGTAATAGAAAAGTTGATGGGATTATTTGTTCCATAATCTGAAATGGGCCAAGCCACATTTGTTGGAACTTGGTATGCTTATCTTTCTCTTCGTGGGCTTTATCCGATTTCAATACTAGGTCTTCGAGTTGAAAAGATTTTGAACTCACATAGTTTGAATCAAAGGAAGATTTGACTAACTGTTGATGATGTGCATGTGTGATCCTGGCCTTTTCTCTTTCCTCTTCAAGCTTAAGGATTTTTCACTGTCTAACTTGCATAGATGAGGAAGGAGTTTCTTCAATGAACTAAACTAAGGCTAAAAAGGGAATAGATACATTTGTAGGTAAGACAACTTCTTTCACATAGACCAAACTAAAAGGAGAAGTACCAATGGAGGATTTTTGAGTTATTCGATCTGCCCATAGAGCAAACATCAAAGACTTATGCAAGTTCTTATAGATTTGGTCAACAGTTCATTTAATAATCCTTATGAGATTCTTGTTTATGGATTCAGCTAACCAATTTCCTTGCAGATGATAATTAGCAGAGTACTTAAGCTTAAAACCTCTTTTAAGAGAAAACTCTATCATAGCATTGCTTGAAAAATAAGATGCATTATCAAACATCAAGGTAGATGGTAGGCCAAATCTAGTAATGATAAATTGATCTATGAATTCAATAATGTTTTCAGAATTGGCTACCTTGAGTGGAATTTCTTCCACCCATTTGGTGAAATAATCAGTGGTTGTAAGGATATATCTATGCTGCTTAGAAGAATGAGGAACGATCTCACCTATTATGTCCAATCCCCATTGCTCGAATGGTTGGTCAATGTTGACTAGCTGTAATGGTAATGTGGGTTTCCTCTGTCTTCCAGCAGTTGTCTGACAAATTTTACATCTCCTTACATAATTGTGTGCATCTTTGAATAATGTTGGCCAGTAATAGCCGGCATGCAGGATTTTATGTGCGGTGGTATCTCCTCCAAAGTGACTGCCAGCTGGTCCATCATGAAGTTCCTGCAACACCTTCTTTGCCTTAGATTTTTCAAGACATCTAAGTAAAACAGAATCATAATTTATTCTAAACAACACATCATTGACAATTTGATATTGTCTAGCTTTTAATCTCAAGGCCCTTTTCTTTGTGTAATTTAATTGCGTTGGGGCATATCCATTTCTCAAGTAAAATATGATATCAGCATATCTTGACTCAATGTCATTAAGGCTTACCTCATAGACTTGTACATCATCACCTGAATGCTATAATGCTGATAGATTTGATGCTCTTGCCAACATCCTGCAAAAACCTTGACCTTTTACAATTTTTGCTGGTCTGATTTCGATGTCATATTCTTGTAGAGTTGTAACCCAATTTGCTCTTTTCTCACCTACATCCCTTTGTATTAACAGATTTCTCACTGTTGAGAATGGTACTATTACTTTGGTGTGGGTTTTGAGGAGAAAAGGTCTGAAGTGTTTTATTGATTTGAAAACAGCAAAAGCTTGTTTTTCAACATCTGAGTAATTCAATTCAACTCCCTGCAAATTGGAGCTAAAGAAAGAGATTGGGGCTTCAACTTTTTCTTCATTTACTTGTGTCAATATGGCTGCATATGATTTCTCGAAAGCGAAAGTATATAAAATGAAATGATTTGAAAAATTCGGCGTTGCTAAAGATGGGGCGTTTATGATTGCTTGTTTGATCAAGTTAAAGGCTTCATGTTTTGAGTGTCCCCATTTAAACAAAGAATTTTTCTTTATCATGGATTGAAGAGGTAAAACAATTCGTGAGAAGTCAGGGACAAATATTTTAACAAAATTTATCTGACCTAGGAAAGATTGCATTGATTTTTTGTTATGCAGTAAAGGTATTTCAGAGATTTCTCTAATTCTATCAGGGTCAATATGAATCCCTGCTTTGGACATAATGAATCCAAGGAGCTTTCCTTCACTTAATGCGAAAAAAGATTTCTTTGGTTTAAGAGAAATCCTATACGTTTGGAAATGTTCAAAGATTTGCTTTAAATCCCTTGGATGATTACTGTACTTTCTGGAATATACAGTTATATCATTTAAGTAGATTATTACTGATTTGTTTACTAAACCTTTGAAGGCTATTTCCATGGCTCTCTGGAAAGTGGAACCAACATTAATCAGTCCAAATGGCATCTTTTGATAAGCATAAGTGCCCCATTTTGTCTTGAATGTAGTTTTTAGCTGGTCATCTGGATGTACTAAGATCTGATTATAACCTGAGAATCCATCCAGGAAAGACATTAGTTCTGAGCCTGCAACTGATTGCAATATATGTTCCATAGGGGGCAATGGGAAATTGTCCTTTTGGAAAGCTTTATTGAGATTGTGGAAGTCTATACATATACGAATATCACTGTTCTTTTTTCTGACTGGGACAAGATTGGAGACCCACTGGGAATGTCTGACATGAAAAATAATCTTGGATTTCAACAGTTTATTCAATTCATATTTAATCTGAATTTCTAAATTAGGATGGATCTTCCTTAATTTCTACTGAATAGGTCTTTCATCATATGTCATGGGAATAGTATGTTGAATAATAGAGGTGTCATATGTCTTAAGATCTTCATAGTTCCATGCGAAGACATTCTTGTACCTCTTCAACAAACCTATAAAGGCTGATTTTTCGTCTGACGTAAGTCCAAGACCTAGATTAATATTTTGAGGCTTTAGGTCAGTCCCAAGATTAATCAATTCAAACCTCAGAGTTGAACTCTGAAGTTTTGAATTGGTGGGTCGTTTAAATTTGTCTTTGAGGTCATATAAATCTTCCAACTTAACTACAGATTTTGGTATAGCGTTATTGACTGTTTCTTGTTTAAGTTGGTTATCATGCTAGTCTTCATCAACTATCTAGTCATCATAAGAGCCTTCTGAAGTCAGGAAGCTTATGATATCTGGATCGTTATTAAAGACTCTCTAGTTGGTGATATTATCGGGAATAGAAGGCCTAAAAATCAATTCAATGGAAAATCGATCAGGGCTATAATCCTCTGGTGGAATAAGCTTGGAAGCAACATTAGCTAGAAGATCGGCACTAGCATTTTGGAGTCTTGGAATAGGGGAAATATTAAACGCTGTAAAGTGAGAGGTCAGGTCTTGGACTAACGACTGATAGTGTTTCAAATGTCCTGAAAAATAGTGTATAGTATTTCTCACCTGTTTTATTACAATTTCTGAATCTCCAAATACTTGGAGGTGTTTGATATTAAGGCCAATTTCCTTATACAAACCTTGAACTAGTGCTTCATATTTTGCAATGTTGTTTGTGCAATTGAATTCAAGTCTGCATGATAACATAGTCCTTTCCCCCTCTGGGCTAACTAATATGCATCCTACTCATGCTCCATCATTGGATTTAGATTCATCAAAAAATAATTTCCAAAATAAAGAGCTAACTATAGGTTTATCTACAAAATTTACACATTTAGAAGTGTCAGTTTGGGAAAAATTTTCGACTTGAGATACAACAGAGTTTTCTAAGAAAGGTGAAGTGTGAGCATTGAAATTTCCTAGAAATGATTCTACTGAGTAATTTCCGATGATATTGTTACTATACGCAACTGGTTCATTTTCTCCTTCTAGCTTTGTGACTATGTATTTTTGATGTTTCTCGCGATTAACCCTTATTTGATTTGGCTTACCATTATAGGGAAGCCACATGTGAGACCAGTCAGTTGCAAAATAACCATGAAATTTTTTCTGACTAGTCTCTACTAAGGATTAAGCCATAGAACTCAGGAATATCAGCTACAAGTATGTCAATGACTTGACAAACTTTAGGATTTGATGAAAGTTTGATGGTTACTTGATTAAGTTCCCCAACAACTTCGACTTGAGATCAATCTAACTGTACTATACGTACAACAGATTTCTGAGGCTGAACATTCAACTTTGCACAAACTGTTCTAGGTAAGATGTTAGATGAAGCTCCTGAATCAACTAAACAGTTGTGTAAATTCTTATTAAAGACTTCAAAAGTAAGGAGGAATGGAGGAGTATGATATTTATATCTTCCTCCAATTAGAGTGATGTCAGTTGGATCAATATTGTTTAAAGAGGTGCTAGGGGGCCTTCCCATTTCTTGTGTGGCTTGTGAGATCATGACAGTGGGAAGCAGTGCAATAGGTACTGCTTTGAGTTATTTAAGGAGTAGCTTTTGTTGATGCTTCAATTTTCTAAGCTCATGAAAGGTGATGTTTTCCCTAGTCTTCTTCATATCATCAACAATATTATATTCCATTTCATCAGAAACTATCAGAGTTTTAGGTGAAGGTGAAGAATCCAATTGAGAAGGAGTAGTTTGAGTGGATTTTGGTGAAGACTTCTTACCTATTGTTTTGTCCCTGGGAGGTGGCATTGAAGCCTTCTGCTTTGAATTTGTTTGTGACAAATCAACAGGGTTTTTACTTTGGGTAGCGACAGGCAATGCTTCTTGAGTTTCCTCATTGGGAAGGATAAAATCCCACATTCCTTGTAACTTTTCCACTTCTTCATCATCCATTTGTTCTTCGTTTGTTGAAACTTCATCCTCCTCTCCATCTGATTCGACATTTGATATAGCATTTGGAGGTTTAGGATCAGCAGGGGAATTCCTTTTAAATGGTCTAAAAGATTTCTTAGAGGAAGTCTCTGCTACCTATTTTTTTATATCAACCATTTCGTTAGACATGGTCTTGAGGACTTTCTGTAACCCTTCAAGATCAAAAGGATCTTTAGGTGGTTTCTTCTTGGAGTCATCCCTAAAAGTCACTTTCTTATATTTTCGTTCTTCTAATGTGTTTTTCTTTTCTACAGCTAGAATGCGTTTTTTCACAGCTATTGCCTCTTTCATACTTACTGCCAAAGTCAGTATGGCAGCTCTATCAACGAAAATAGTTGTGTTTGAAGTTAGAGCAGAAATATACCACTCATTTTGGACCTCATCGCCGGGCTTAAACATTGTTGGTATCTTATTCAATAATTTATTGAAGTGAGAGTTGAAGTCTTTAATGGGTTCTTTCGGTTTGGATTTCAAATTGGAGAGATCATTGATTAGGGTAGCTGTGGATCTATCATCTCCAAATTTAGTTAAAAACTGCTCTTGGAAAGCATCCCAACTATTAATAGAACCTGATGGTAATGAGAAGTACCATGATCCTGCTGCTCCCTGTAAAGTATATGGAAATAATCTTACAACTGCGTCTTCTTCCACTACTTCATTCAAGTTAATGGACAACATGAAATTGTTTATATGTTCCTTAGCAAGTAAGCCATTATCAGGATTGAATTTGGGTAACCATTTCTCTGGTTGAGCTGGCAATTTTTGTAATGGCCCAGTGATTCTAACAGCCCCTGGGTTTGTCCATGGCCTTAGAGGATTCTGTGCCATTGTTGGTATGTGAGTAGGAGAAGGTGCAGCAGTGGTTGAAGGTGATTGGATAGAGGAGGATGTAGTTCTTATACCTGTGTGAATCACGATCTGGAGTGGCGAGCCGGATGATTGATCTTGTGATGGTATAGACGGAATGAATGAAGATGAAGATTGTGTTGATGAAAGAACCTCATTGTGAGATTCGAATGGTGTTTTCTTAGCTTTCTTACGGCTTGGCAAAGGGAATTCAAATAGGGGGATTCCATGTTTTTCACTCTGTGTTATAGTTTTCCATTGAGATGGGGTAAACTAAGAGGTAACACTATCTTGGGATAACTCAGATTCTTCTTGAGACAACGAAATCCCCTGTAATTTATGAATCAAAGATTGGACTTTAGGGGCTTCAGAAGAAGAAGAATGATCTGGCTTCTTTGGGATTTCAACAGTGGGTTCTGTAATTTTCTTTGCAACTTCTCGCTTAGGATTAGGGGATTTGGAATGCTTTTGAGAAGTTGGAGGTGATGGTGAGGGAGTTTTACTCTTAGAATGGCATGTTGATTTCGATTTACTTGCCATTCACAGTCAGGCCCTCCTTCTAGCTCCAAAATGTTGAAGCCTCGAAAATCGTTGCTTCAACATGGGGGAAAACCATCCGGTCTGGACCTTGGTTGGCAACTCCTTTTTGTTTGGTGTAGTGGCTCTGACTGGGGATAATGGGACCAGTTTCCAAATCTAATTTATAATAGTGCTGATGGGGTGATATGTGATATTTTGGAGTAATGTTTAAGCTAAAAGTAATCTAATTTAAACTAATAATCACATGCATTTTATCCTAATTCAAACACTATCTAATTATGACACTACCCAGGAATAACTTGAAGTATGTGATCTACAATAATGTCCAAAAGCAATTGGTAATAAAGATCATTCAATTGCAATGAGAAATGAAATCATTTAACAATAATCGTTTTGTATAAAAAGTTAGCCGAAACGATTGTGAAAGATATATCGCATAAGAAATTATTCATGTATTCAGCATAAAATATAGGCCATCATCATACAGAAGTGCAATAATGCTAACCAAGATTCAAACTTTCATACATAAACAATTTGAAGAGAAATTATTGCTTAATACATAAGTAAAAGAGAATTACGAGATAAAAGTACCATTTATAATACATCCTACTCATGTGATTTCAGCAATATTGATCTACTTTCAATCCATCCAACACCATCTAAGAGTACACAAGTGCAATTTCAGTAGAAGGTGCCAGATAAGATAAAAATAATCCTGTTCCATTAATTTCATCAGAACTTCCTCAAAGGGACAAAAGTGCATGTTTTGAAGATTGTTTCGAATAAAATTTTTGGACCCCTCTCTAAATGCATGAGAGGGGTTTAAATACTAAACTATAAAACTAAAAATAGGTTATTACAAAAATAGTTGAGGAGGTTTAAATGAACTTCCTCAAATTATGCAAAATAAAACAAAAATAGAAATGAGCATGGTGACTAACTGTTCTACATTTGATCTTTTAGATCGCAAATGTCTGTCATGGGCTTGAGCTATGTTGGTTGGCTGATTTCAGCTTTCAATTACCCAGTGAACATGGCGTCGGTCAGTGCTAGCACCATTTTCTCCGTAGAAGTGGTTAGGCATCGCAGGGTCATCCACTGGTTGTGAGGTTTCACTAAATGTCGTCAATATGCTTCCCAGTTTAACTTGGTCGTTTGCCTAATTACTGCTACTTTTTCTTCTATTTCCTGCCTCGACTGTAGTTCAAGTTGTTTTACATTTGGAAGAAAACCTGGAATGGACTCTGCTACAAGGTTGGAGTTATGTAAATTTTCATTAATATTTTCGATAACACTGTTTTCTCTTGTTGCTGTTGCGTCCGCTGTTGCCTTTTCTGCCTCTCTAAGCTGAGAATCCCAGTTTGCAAATAAGATTTCTTTGTGTGACTCTTCTAGTTTAGGTAGGTCAGCCTTTCTCCCATCTTTTGAATTTTGCCAGGTGATGAAGTTGGAGACTTTTTTCAAGATTTCATCATATTCAAGTCTCATTTCCACGACTTGACTTGTCAATTTGTCACTTGTTTCACAATAAGAATTCCATTGTGAAATCTTCTGGCATAATAGTTCTTTTTGGTGCATCAGCTGGGAGTTAAGGCCGAGCGCTTTAGTAATAAACTGATCAATTTTTGGATCATATTTATGTAGATCAGTTATTCCTTGTATTTGTGCTTCCTTCTCTGCTAAGCTGGCTTGATGTTTTATTTGCATATGCTCGAACTCTTGTTGAAGCTTAGCTAACTATATCTCTGCTTGCTGGTCAGATTTTGCTTGCTGTAATTGTTGTTCAAGTGACATAATTTTATCTTCTTTTTCCTTAAGAAAAATTTGCACCTCTGTTGCTTTGTCGATGATCGCTGTAGCATAGGCACCTGTAAACTGTGATAGTCTAGTAAGGTTGGCGGATGGGTTGATGGGAGAGTCTTTCTAGACAATATCCATCGGTTCATTATGAGGGGTAGTAGCAACAGTAGAAGCCAACTTCATTTTCTTCCTTCGTATTTTAACAACTTCTTTGTGTTGTGGGCTATAAAACACATCTAGAGGGGGAATCTCCTCAATTCTCAAAACAATTTTAGAGGTGGGAGTAATAGGGATGTGCTCTACCTCTTGAGTATTTACAGTGTCCTTTGCTGTAATTTCTTGAGTTGCTTTCTGTTGTGGAGTTTGAAACTCTGTCGTTTGTTCCTCTATATGGAGACTTTTATTAAAGTTGTCCCATTCTTCCTCTAAATCAATCACTAGGGGTTTTATTAGCTGTGTGGAGGTGGAATGGATTTCAACCTGTTTGCTAGCTGAAGTTTGCTCAACTGTATTTTCTGTAGATTGGGTTGTATCTTTTTCCGACTCCCTGCTTCTGCTTTTCCCATTTTGTGATGACTTCTCTAACTCCCTGGTAGATTTCTCTTGGGATTCTGCTCCAAAATCAGTTTTAGAATTTTCTTTGGAATCTCCTTCTAGACTTACATTGGGAGTAGGCTCCCTTATTGGTTCAATGGGACCTTTGTTAGCCTCCTTTCTTTGTACTCGTAAAAGGTTTCAAGATCTTCATGGTCAAAAAGTAATTGTGCCATATGCTTCACCTCTGTGAAGGTGTTCTTTTGCAAAAAGATGTCATCAAATGCATCTTCCTCATTACTGAATACTTTTATTTTTACCATGGTGGTAAAGTCTTTGATAGTGTCGAATGGGTCATATTGCCTTCCTGGGAATTTAGGTAATTATAGAGATAACATAATCTTTGCTTCCTTGAATGCATGCCCCAGGTCATGTAATGAAAATGCTCCACACTGTAAAGGGAATGTAGGCCAAATGGCCTTTTTTTCTTCCTTTAATGTTTTGCTCATCCCTCCCTCACTAGCTATTTGATAGGCTATCTCTCTAGCCATCAGTTTGTCCGGAACATAGTATGGGAGGACATGGGGGGAGGTAATGCTGCCAAATACCCTGATATACGTAATTTTTCCTCCCCAAACCATCTGGCCACTAGGAGGATATCTACCTCGGCTTCTTTGGAAAACCTAGGGGCATCTCAGTTATAAAGCCGTTTGTGGATAGGGAGCATAACTCCATGACAAATTTTGTAAAAATGTGGTTGAAACTGAGATTCCCACATGTCTTTATGGTATATCTGAATGGGAAGTGGATTTTGGATAGTCCACTTCCATCCCATGACAGGAAATTATAACCAAATGTTGGCATTATGATACATGTGTTGTACTTGATGGCAACCCACTTGTAATAGAACAACTCACTTGTATATGGTAACTAGATGAATCTACATAACTATAGGAGAGATATCAGATGTGACAGAATGCATGGCAGTTCAAAAGAATCATTTCAGAAGTAATATGGAAAATTATAGTGTAACAGGTCTATTCAGAAGTAACAAGACATTAGTACAGAAGAACAAGAAGATGGAACTTAGGTCTACTGATCAGAATAAATAATGTAAAGGAAAAGGTTGATGTAAAGAAGTTTAAGAAGTATACGCAGGTCCACTTAGTCAAAACAACGTATACACACTAGTCCACAGAACAAAAAGAGCGTATACGTATACATGCGCATACATGTTGGAAAACCAAGGTTTTGGTCCGAGGTATTTGGTCCAAGGTATTCGTCCTAAGTGTTTTTGGTCCGAGGTATTAACAAAGGATCTAAGTATATAAGGAGGAGAAGATCAAAGGGCTAAGGGGACAAGTAATGAATATCTTATGAAGTGTTATATCAAAAACAAATATGCATGTTATGAGTTTTTGATGCTTTGCTTGATCTAGACTAAATATGCACCTGAGTATTTGATGATGGATGAGATCTAATGATGGTTCAAGATCATAATGACTTATCATTATGTGATCTGATAATTAATGGGCTAGATTTGATTGATTTGATTGATTGATGGGCTAGATTTGATTGATTTGATTGATGATCTGGGTATGTCTGAAGTCGGGAATTGCAGCGAAGTTATAAGTAAGTATTTGCAAATCTATACGCTGGTTCGCTTTGATGAAGCTGCGTATACACATTGGTTCGGCTCTTCCAAGTAGCGTATGCAAAATAAAAGCTTGATGTTCAAGGATGACTGATCTATCAGATCAGTGATGTTGTTTTACTGTTGTCTGTCAATGAAGTCTTCTTAGATCTGAATGTAAAACTAAATGCATAAGGAGGCTGATATTTGATTGATTTATTTTATAAGTGAGAAGAAGTGATCTCTATTGTTGCCTATGTAAATCTCTGTAAGTTGACAATAGATGTTTAGTATATTGTTGGTTGGTACAAACTTGATTCAAAAGTTTATATTTGCAGTAGTTTTGAAGGTATACACAGGTTTTATTAATGGAAGTAGCGTATACACGCAGTTTGGGTTCAACCAAGTAGTGTATACATTCTGATGCATGGTTTTTGAGGTTACAATTGGTTCTGAATGATGATGCAGTGTTCTGGGTTCAGATCTATGTACTGGTTACAGTGATCTATCTGTTCCAGTTGATTGGTTGAATTTGATTAAGTTTGAATGAATGGTTGATTCAGTTGTGTCAGAGGTTTAGTGATTGTTTGATTCAGTTGTTCAATGATTGTTTTATGTCAGAGGTTTCAGTGATTGATTGATTCAGAGATTGATGATTGGGTTTCAGTTATATCAGAGATTGATGATTGAGTTTCAGTGATTGGTTGATGCAGATGTATTTGATGGATGTATTGCAGTGGTGATTGAATTTGAGCTTCAATGTTACTAATGGGTCTAGTGTGAAAATTTAATGAAATGTGGCCTACAAATAGTGTTGTTGTGTACAAGGAGCGTCCAGTGTGAAAATTTATGAAACATGGACCCTGAAGGATACTGAGGGTAGGAGCCTTCAGTGAGGAAGTCGAAGCTTCCAGCCAATAGTGGCTGGTGATTTGATCGGGTGGTTGGAGCTCCCTTCCAGTAACATCTGGAGAATGTGTGAAGGTTGTAGCCTTTTATAGGTTGAAGCCTACATAGTAGTAAATATATCGGCTAGTACAAGAACTAGGGGGTTGTAGCTCCCTTCCAGAAGAAGCTGGAGAATGAGAGAAGGTTGTAGCCTTCTGCAGATGGGTGCCTGCATACTGGTATGAGTCTGCACTAGTGCAAGATTGTAAACATATTTTCTTATTATTAAAAGAATACATAGACGACAACAATAGGTGGTTTTCACCCACATTAGGTTTCCACCTTAAATCTTGGTGTTCATGTGTGTCGCTTATGTGTGATGGTTTATTCTGTTATTACTGGGCATGGCTATTGTTTAATGTTTAATAAATTTCTAATGCACTGATTAAAGATCAACATATGATGAATTAACTGAATCATAAGTTCACTGGATATACGTTGATTACCTTAAGAATAATTGTGTGCACATGCAAGTTCCCTTCATTGAAGTAGCTTATATAAATTTGATTATGGAAATGAAAAAGTTATTTATTTGTAAATACTGATTCACCCCCCTCTCAGTATTATTTCCAACACCAAAACAAATTGCATCCATTACATAGGCGCTCATAAAAAATGGAGGGTAAACCCTCGAAGCAACACCTTTTTTCATTCTATACTCCATTATTGTTCTTTCTAAATTATCAGACAAAATTTGTGCCCAATTCATTATAGTTGCGTTTATGGCTACATCTATTAATGGAAACCATTCTAGGGAAAATTTAGTGCTATCGGGTTTGCCAAATAGTCTACATAGCATGGCCGCTGCAAAACTATGAGGGGGACAAATAGACGCAGTAGAGTACATACCGTTCTTGTCTTTTTTTATTTTTCCCTCATTATTTGACCAGGTCTGGGTGCAGTCTGCTGGGTCCTCGTTCTCTTTGGCAAACTTCTCGACAAACTGCTTGTTGTAGATGACTTGTGGCTCTAGTAGGTGGTACATGAGCCACAAGTTATCTGGCGTAAAAGATCCCATAACCTCTTGGCTTCTGGTCTTGAATTCTCTGTCTGAGATGTCGACTTCATCAATAACCCATTTAACCATGTCTGTATAAGGGATTATCTTTGGATGCGTAGCTATGTGATGCAAAAATGAGCATGTTGTCTCAAACATGGAAGCATCTGAGGAATCACGTCCGTCAACTGTGACTTTCGTTTCCAGAACCCTTGGTTGCTCTTTCTCCAGTATATTATACATGGCTTCCCACGTAGAGGTTCCTCCCTCTCTGTTGTATGTAGTATCCGTAAAAAAGAGGAGTCATTTCTAATTTCTCAGAGACGACTGCTTTGACTTTGTTCACCATTGCTCTCAATGATTTGCTCTGTGGATTTTCCCTGAAAGTGAAGAACAAAAACTATCAGATACACAAAGATGATAATGAATGTAAAATGGAATAATGCGGATAACTTGTAAAGGTGATAAAAGGATAATTGTTACTAAATTCCCACTGATGCTTTGTTATCTCTTAGCTTTAATGCTCATAAATGTCTGCATCGTAAATCATGAAGAAAGCTTCTAAGGTGGCAAGCCTTTGAATTGCGATAATGGTGATTTTGTGATTTGCGAAGCAATATCGCAGATCACAATATCGCATTATACCTTTTCTCTTTTCTTACCCTCCCTTGCGTTTCTGCGAGATGCGAGATGCGAGCCGCTCGTTTATTGTCTCAAAACATAGCTACTTGTCAGGTTTTTCTATGTAAAGACCCTTTTTAATAAGCAGCGGATCTAAACATTTGTTCGTAATGTATTGAAGGAGTGGGTCCAGGTGTTGATCGCATTTCACAATATCAAACGATGGTAAGTTTGCGGTGTTCTTTTGAATGCTCGAAATGCGATTCGATAAAGGTTACGATGCCATTGCAATTTCACATTTCACTTGTTTTGAGATAACCTTTTAAGGCAGGCTCTTCATAAATAGCGATATGCGATGCGAGACTTGGTTTTGAAGAGAAAATCTTTAGGACCTAGCTTATGTCAAAAATATCAAAAATATGATAGTTTCGAGGTATAAAGCGTAGAGTCCTCTTTTAATCATTTTTCGCTAGATATGGTGGGTTAGAAAGGTTTTTGATGATGCTTAATCATGCGATATGCGAGAAGGCAAGAATTTAGTAGTTCTTTTGAAAAAGGGGTTTGATTGATATCTTTCTTTATTCCAAAATTAAATAAGAAAAATGCCTAAATGCTAAGTTTATTTTTGGAGGGATTTTTTTCAAAGGGTCCCCATTTATTAATGTAATATTAACTACTACTATTAATAAATGGGGGGTTGTTGAATAGCACAACAATATCCTTGTATTCTTCTTTGGAATCTAGATTTTCACCCTCTTCTAATACATAGGGGCTAGAAACTCTAGGACTGGTTTCTGAAATTAAAGTTTCCCAAAACTCTATCTCCTTGATATGTGCACCCAACATAGATGTATCATGAGATTTTGACCTCCATGGAGCAAATTTTCCTGATTACTTCTTCTTGGTCACCTTTTCTTGACTAGATGATTCTTCTTCAGCTTTTGAAATAATCTCTTGTATGTAAGTCACTCTTCCCAAGTCTCAATTGCTCTTCTTCCTACCTCATCCTCTTCCACTTGTATAGTTAGTTTTTTTTCTTCTTCACTACTCATGTAATGCAATACTATGTGTCTTGAATCCTACGAGGTTAATCCCACTTCAGTATGTTGAAATGATGCATAGGTTCTTACCTCTCGTCTTACCACCCGAAAACCTGAAAGTCAGGAACACATCTACCACACTTTCAATAAATGCATGCATATAAAATAGTCACACATATGCACCTCTAATAGCCTTCCCCAACAATGGCACCAAAATTTTAGGTGGAAAAATTGTTCTTTTAATTCAGAGCAACATATCTGACTCTCACATTAATTGTCAATCCAGGTAAGTCTTTTTATTTCAAGGCTAGAAAAGTATATGAAAGGAAAAATGATGACTAGTGCTATGGAATCTGAAACCCAATCATTGTAATAACACTCTCAGAAATCAAACACTCTATCTATTACACTCTCAATCCTTGCTACCATTTTCAAAAAATAAACACACTTTGTAGAACAAACAACTTTGTCACACATTCACTCTTATTCAAAAGGAAACAACACTCCTAGAAACCATTCACTCAAGCAATGTTGAAACACACACTCAAATGAAATAAACACATCACCAAATTATAACGAGGATTAAACAACTATCACACTAAAAAGGAACCGGTCTAGGATCTATGTTGTTACACAATACATATGTTAGAATTATGAAAACATTAAGCATGAAAAAGATTAATAGTAATCATACATGAATCATAATTGAGAGGAAATAAATCAAGTTACTAAATTACCTTCCTAACCAGTGATCCTTTTTAAGAAGGAGGGCCCTTTGTCCCTAACAAGGGATGGTAGACTACACAACACACAAGCTAATAAACATAAATTTAGGGTGCCACGAATGATTGAGATTTGAATTAATGAAACATACATGATTAAAATTTTGGTTCTCTCCTCCTCTTTCTATGTCTATCTACGTGTCCCTAAATGTTTGCTCACAGGCAGAAAGCATGCCTTTTTATGATTTCAGACTATTATCTGTGTCTTCGTTTCCAATTATGTTCTTTGAACTTTCGATTACAAACCAATCTTGAATACGATGAAATATTTCTTGGTTCTTATTGGAAAATATTTCGAATAGTAAATCATCTTGATAAGATCGAGTTTGAATAAGACCCGTGTTTGAAATGAAATCCCCTTTTAAGGCACTGATCGAAGTTGTTTTCTTTTGAATCAAATCTACTGAAAAAAGGTACGATCATCATGAGAATATCTTGATTATCATGTGATCTAAATCAAGAATACATATTAATTGTTTAATAATAATTTCCATGGTTAGGACAAAGTTGTAACAACTTTTCCAAATTACAATAATTCATTTATGGAAAATCCTAACTGCTTATGTTGCGTTGTCCATCAATATCTCCTTTGGCAGTTGAACTGACTTTGACTAAAGAATTTTTCAGATCGGTCTTCATTAATGATTAAAGGAGATCAGTGTGTCCAAAATAAGTCTAGCGTGTATCAACAACATTCAACGAGTTCTTGTCCAATCCTTGGCGAGGCAGAATTGGACAGTGTAATCTTGTAATAACATCTCAACATACCACATACCCTGAAACAACCCATTTGTCAATTTTATAATAAAAATAGCCTAAATCAGTAGTTCTCATGCCAAATTACAAGAAGAATTAGATCATAAGGATGACATATAAAAAGAGACATACTTAGGTTGATAGTAGTTGTTATGGTGTTAAAGTATGGTCTTGAGAGTAAAAAAAGGCTAAATAAAGGATAGGAAAATGAATCCGAAAGGATGTCAATTCCACGTCCCAACACCAACGTAAACAAACAATTGAATAAAATATTTTAGAGTAAATCAATTTAGTATATTCATACCTATTTCTTATTATATTATAAGAGAGAAAAATATTTATTGTATTTCTTTTCAAACATGTAATATTGTTAGAAAATAAAAGGCTATTTTTTTTCCCGAGAAAAAAGTGAACTTTTTATTGAAGTGATAAAAAGTTACATTGCATATGCCATAGCATTCCTTTTGATGTTATGAAATAGACCATACAGCTCTTGTAATCAAAACTGTCCTTCCTAAGAAGGACCACCTGTCAATGAAAATTGCTGAAAAACGTTAAAGCCTTAAGCTCTTAACTTTTCCAGCCATAAACCTTAAGAAGCCTTCCAAAAAGGGGCATGAAACAGTCTAAAAACGGGTCTCCTCAGGAGAGGAAAACAACCCTTACATAAAAATATATTTAGCAATATGTTTTTGTAGTTTTCAATTTTGCAAAGTTCAAAAAAGGAGACTAAGATGAAAGTAACAGAACAGTGATGAAATGTAAGACTGAAATGACATCCTTGGATCTAGATATGAGGTGGCTGATCCGACACATGGATTTGTCCATGATCCTCCTCTACAATTTTCTAGCTGCCCAGATTCTACTGCAAACCTTCCTTAGAAAGTTTGTTTGCTGATTCATTACGTTCCCTGTATATATGACACAAAGAGAAATTGTTAAAAGATATGTTTAGGTCCTGTATTTCTTCAAGTAATGATTTCAACATATAATTTTTGCAAGTGCTTTGACCATTAACCCAGTTTATAACATTTAGAGAATCTCTGAAGATCTGAATCATGAAGATATTCCTTTGAATGAGCCAACAGAGAAGGAGTTTTAATGCTGACATCTCTGCAAAGTTATTGGATCCAGACCCTAGTCCAACTGAAGCTTTTAAAGACTGATTTGTGTTTACATGTATGATCATTCCTGCTCCTGCCCTATTATTCTGCGAGGCCCCATCAAAGTATGCCCAGGGGATGCCTTCTTTTATCTGTTCTACCCTTATCTGTCTTGGGGTTTTGTTCTCCTCTAGTTCTGGGATATTTGAGTAGATGGAAACGCTTTGGATTGCTATAGTTGATGCAAGAGATTCCTTCTCCTGAAAAATACTCAAGTTCCTGGCGATCCATACCCCCCAACAAATGATAAGAGGTAAGTTCCGCATGTTTCCTTCTGGATATTGTTGCCACCATTTGACCCAGACCTCAGGCAGATTTTCTCCTACCCAAACTATCTTTTTGTTCATCAATTTTCCTACCTCCACCCACACATTTTTAGCTGCTGAACAAGTTAAAAACAGATGGTTGATGGTTTCGGCTTCAGATTTTCATAAAGTACATCTCCCTGGTCCTTGCATATATCTGGATTGTAGGATATCCCATGTAGGGATTTTCCCTTTTAGAATGCACCAAAAGAAAATTCTGGCTTTTGCTGGACATTTGAGTTTCCATAAATTATTAGCCCACCATTCCGGGTCTCCCCATCCTTTCCTTGACATGATGAATTTATATCCATTTTGTGGGGAATACTCTCCAGTGTCCGCATGGGCCCAGACGAGTTGATCCTGTCTGTCTTTCAACCTGACATTTGATCTCGAAAGTTCTTGGATATAATCATTCCATTCATTCCACCAGGTGGGCTCTAAATCTAAGTCTTCTCCGGTTTTCCAAGCTTGTCCCCATATTGTAGAGTAGCCAACTTTCTCCACATGACTTAAGGAGAGGATGCCTTTTGATTCTAGGTGTCTGATTAATCAAGGGGAAAGGGCATAATTTTCATTACAGCCAACCTAGGGATCCTTTCCTATCTTCATATTTCCTCCATTTCCAATCTTCCATGCCAAACCTTGTTCGATCACTTTGAATATCGATAATTGTGTATATTTTTGAACAAGTTTCCATAATTTTAATTTAACTATTAATAATTATTACATAGATGGTAAATATTTGTCTTTTTTTTGTAAGTTATAAGCTTTTGTATTACAACTATTGTACCAAAATTAAATGCATTAGAGCTCTTTTTCTTGAAAAATACCCGCCATAGTCAAGGACCAAGATACTGTAAGTCAAAAGAGTGAAAGAAGAGGAGGAAACATCTGCCCAAAAAGGAGAAATCAAATGTCCTCTTAGAAATTTATTTGCCTCTTGACATGAAATACTAGAGGGAAGTGAAATCAAAAACCGCTAAGACACTGTGTGGTGGCTACATGAAAAACTATCTAGAGGTGCGTGCCTTTCCCAACTAGTGCTTTGGAGGGTCTTCCCAAACCAATAGGGTAGGATTGTAACAGTCTTCATCATCAAGGAGGAGGTCCACTATGGAGGCAAGTTGACTGGATTTCGATGGTTACACTGTCTACTGAGGGGTCTACGTGGCACCATGATTGCTGATGTGGGAATCCTTGCTACACGAGGGACCCAAGTAAATAGAAGAGGTATTCATGTCTCTGTATAGATCCTAACGCTTGGACGATGGAATATAGAGCCTAGCGTGGTGTGTGACCATCTGAACAAGGGAGTGAAAGATGGAGTCATTCACTGTATTAGTTGAAGGGGAAGAGGAGATTTATAGCTGTATGCCCAGGGTACCAACAACTCTTCATAGCATAACTTTAGTGTGATGTAGATAAAAGTAGAGATCCATAACATTGACCTCTAGCAAAACATTCACATCCGCGTGGTCCCTAAAGTGGTAACCAAGAAGATCGCACATAGCCCAAAGGTGGTCTCCTGTGATTTGAAGCTACTGCATCAACTATCATTTGACGACGATAATGGGGGATGCTAGTATCAAAATGCTCATTTCCCTATCAATGCCACTGTGGAAGGGGAGGCAAGTCCCTTCCCCTACCACCTCCACGGGGGAGACCATGCTCACGCACTATGTCTACAAGAGTTCCTATCATAATTCCTGCTGACCCAATTCTACCATAGTCTTCAGGTTTCTAAGGAATAAATATCCATTTTCACCTAGAGATGTACCTTTTATCATGATACCTAACTCACCATGTTGTAGGATGAGTGTGCCAAGCCAACTTAGGCCATAAATGATAAGGGAAGGTGGGATTTCCACTGACTCCCTGTCTCAACAATGATCATGGTAGAGGGCATGTTAATGGCACTACCAAAACTCTGGTTCATTCATTCTAGGGGTGGCATTCATGGAGGTAGTTAATGCTTTATAATGTGATATGTGTCATAAAACTAGTGTTTTGTTGTCTATCGAATTTTATGAGTTATTTAATTTATATGGCTATGCTAAGTTATAAATTTTTTAGGAGAAATATATTAATTCTAAGGCTTGAAAAATTATTACAAATTATTAGTTCATATGTGAAATATATTGGATTCAAAGTGTGAATATTGAATTCTTCAAGTATGTATATTGAATTTTGAAAAATAACATAACTAGTGGAACCATATAAATTAAATAGTTGGTAAATGTCAATAGACATCAATCATATCAAGTGTTGTAGGGCAATGTAGACCCTACCATTGAAATTGAGGATTATGTTAAACTAGTATGAATATAGCATGGAGAAGATTAATATAGATTTTTCATTGATGTAAGCTACCAGAAAATGATTATTTTGTGAAATTATTTTACAAAACACAATTATATTCATATTTATATAAACCTCGCCTTCTTATGTGATGACACTCAAATAGGGTTCAATTCGATACTAGGCGATAGGGTTCATACCATTATATATGGCGTCAATTTGTATGAAATATCCACAAGAAATATCTTTTGTAGAAATTTGTAAGGAACATCAAAAAGTTGAATATTACTTACAAATTGAGACAATTGATATGCAAAAATAATAATATTACAATTCAATTTTATTAAATTATTCAACTAAACATTCTAAACTTTGCATAGTGAAACTTGGAGTCGTCTCAATCTGCATTATGCTACATTTGGGCAGTAAGGTTGTAACAACCCCCGGATTAAAAATCTATGTAATAAAGTTAATATAGGAAAAATAAGATGAAGGTTATGGGACACTTATTCCAAGATGAATGTTGGGCAAAACATCCTAGTGTGGGTGTTCAATTGGTTTATTATGGCTAAGGAAATTGGAAAAGGAAATGGAAAAGGCTTTGAAAAGGCAAGAGACATTAATTGGAATTTTATTTATGAAAATAAAGGAAAATAGGAGAAAAGGAAGGTGAAAGGTCACATGTTGCATGTGAGGAGGAAAACGAAGGAAAAATAATGGAAATTGAAGAAAATAGAGGCCTCATTAATAAAAAGGCTTTTGAGGATTATTTCACAACCTTTTGTCACTTTATATTTGGATCTCTCTCTCTATTCTCTCTACTCTCTCATTCTCTCATACATAGAGTATTCTTGGGGCACTCTAGCATTGGAGGAAGAAACGAAAAGGAAGGAAAAGAAAGCAAAGGGAAGTAAATATCAAGTAAGGAAGAGTGGGATCAAGCTGCTACAACATGATTACTTGAAAGTATCGAGTTGCATGTGTGATTTCCTCGCTTGTTTTGGCATGCATGGTACATGCATGTGTGTATTTGGTTTTCTTAATGTCATTTTCATGGACTTTCCCAGGTTTGACAGTGGTTTTAAGCCTTTCCTTTCCATTCTTGAATAGCCATGGCGTGATGGGATTTCTCTTAATTGTCTTAGCTGGATTTCTTGATGGTTTTGAAACTGAGTGGGGTGGTCTTAGGAAAAATCGCAAGGCCTGGGAATCCCTTAACCAGTAATGATAGGATACACTGTAAATCCTGGTTTTGAATACCCTCGTTCAGCCTAGGAATCACTTGACCAGTAATGGCAGGATACATGTTAATTCCTAGAGGTGAATACCCTCATTGGGACTAGGAATCCCTTGACTGGTAATTTCGGGATACGGTAAAGCCCAGAGGGTGAAGACATACAAATTACTCACTATTTAGGTGGAGATATCTGAAGGCATACATGTTTATTTAGGACTTAGTGATTCCTCGACTGGTATATGGCACGTCTGTGGTAAATCCTGTAGTGTGTGTTTATTGTTTAGGCCTAGGAATCCCTTGGCGGGATACACAATAAAGCCCGAGGAAACCTTGATTAGTTCTGTTGTGAGTCCCACATTCATGCTTGGAATATGGCATAGGGGTGATTAACTAAAAGAAAGATTTGATTTAGCACAATCTATGGTTGGGTGGTTCGTGGACGTCCCTAGCTTGGTTGGTTTTTCTATATGTTAATAAGAGATCTTTTCCTGTTGTGTATTATGTGTAAATGTATTTGTTATTATGTGGTTATAATGGTTGTTCTATCATTGTTATTATGTTGTCTATATGCTGGTTATAAGCATGGTTTATGTCATACTTGAGTTATGGCTCTCATCTTGTTTTGTTTAGTAAATGAAATGTTAATGAATGTATGATCTAGTAGATGATAATGTAGCTATTATGAGAGGGAATCAATCATTCTTGATGAATCTCAGATAAGTATGAGACCCTTATGTTTAGATATGTTGTTATGACCTATAGATTACATGTTCATGATGTGTTTGAGGGAATGTCTGTCATAGATAGGCCTTGTCAAGTCAAGTACTTGTTCAAGTTTTTCATTAGACTCTTTTCATCTTGTTATTTATCATTTCTAGGAGTTTCATAAAGTTCAGGGCAGAGGCCTGCGTCCTAGCCTTGAAAAAGTGGCTCATAATTCGAGGTTGTGTTGATGCATCAAAATTCACTGTAACAACATTGGGGATGACCACCCGATCCAGACCTTAAAGCAAATCCTTTTCCATTTGGGATGGTGGTTCTGACTAGTTTAACTAGGTCCAATTACCTTCTCTCCATCTCCAATGGCTTACAATATGAATTTCATCCACCAATGGAGAAGAGACATCAGATCATCCCTCTTGCTAATCAGGCAAGAAAGTGATCCTTAAGTTGATCTGGGGCTCAACCAAGCCACAACGAAAGTTTGCCTTTGTGAGAAGAGGAAATCTAAGAATGTAGAATTAATCTAAATTCAAAATTGTTCTAAAATACAAGAAAAAGAAACTAAATCCTAATCTTATCTCAATTATACAGATATAGATTTAACCCAACTGAGAGCAAAATATTTAAATGATTGGGATTTAAATATGTCTGGCTTATAATGAATATCAAGCTAACAAAGTATTTCAATTAACTGACATTATGAATACTAAAACACATTCTATTTAGAGACCTCTTAACTGAAATAATCAACCAACAACATTTAGGAAGTAGTTCACAAAATGATATTGATTTTTAAATCAATAATTCGAATAATTAAACGATAAGATGAGGAAATATTTGACAACATATCATTATTTGTTAAATCAATATTAAAATACAGATTTCTGAGTAAATAGTTACTCATAAATCAGAATTCAACCCATAAGAGCAGAGATAAATAATAACATATGATTGAGACAAATTACTCATACTGACAATAGTGCACAAATATGAATAAAATGACACATTCCTGCCATCATAAAATGACAAAAGTATTTAAAACAATAGTATTAGAAATACTAGCCCCAAGGGATAGCTCAAATGGTCGAGTTCCCGTTGCTAAGCACTTTCCCAGTTGGGAGGTCACGGGGTCAAATCTCCTCGACGCCCTCGGGGTTAGGCCTGATATGGCCGACCAGCAGATCCCTTCGGGTGGAACTGCCCCGCTTCTCTACGTGGACGTAGCGGCCACTCATTGAGTGCCCGTGAACCACATTGAAAAAAAAAAAAAAATAGTATTAGAAATACCAATTTATTGAATCCATTTCTGTGGCTCTGGTCTCCAACAATCCTCTACAATGTTTGAACTTCTGTTGTTACAACAAGAGTTGCAACAATGCAAGCTCTGTTCTCCATACATAATTCAGAATGCAAAAGAAAAATCCTTAATAATCCCCAGATCTGAGATTTTCTCTTCTCTCACCTACAACTCTAAATCCCTATTATATCAATGCTGTTAGAATTCCATAATTGCAGAGGAGAGAAGTCCCTAATACATTCTACAATCTATTATTTATAATATTTACAAAAGAATTCAAAATAGGAAAGTTTGTTGAAGAATAAATCTTATCCATCAATTTTCATTGGCCCAAAATTCCATTCTTCTATTGCTGGAGCATTCTCATTGATTGAGATCTTCTTCTCCTAATCTTTTCAACTGTTTCCCTGCAAAAAACCAATTTAAAATGCAAAATCAAATCAAAATACCAAATCTGGAATTAAAACATATCTAATCAAATTTGATTAAATAAATAATTTAAAAAGAAATCAAAGCTTTCTATTGATGCCTGTGATGATTTAATTGGTCAAGGTTCACATAGACACATGGATCTGCACTCAGAAGAGGCTGTGAGCAAATGAGAATGTAGAAAATTAAACTCAGAAAATTAGTTTTGTTTAAAAATTTGGAGCTTTACCGTTTTTGTATTTTGATTTCAAATTTAATAGTTAAAACTACCAAAATTCTGGAAGATATGTTGTGTAGGCTAAAAATAAGAAATTTTTATTAAAAATCAAATCCTAAATTAGATTACAAATATTAATTAGTTAATAGAAATTAATTGTAATTATGTTATTAATATTAATTAATTACAAATTTAATTAAAAACAAAATTAAACCATATTTAGTAATTAACTAAAATATTAAAATATTATAATTAAAATTTTATTAAAATTATAATATAAATTATATTATATTATAATTAAAATTTTATTAGAATTATAATACAGATATTATATTTTAATATTTTAATTCAAATCTCATAATAAAAACAAACCATTAGAATCAATCCATAACAATAAAACAAGTCAAAATGAAACAAGTTACGTGAGGTGTGAGGGAGTAGTGGAGTTATAAGGGGAGGTGAGTTATGGGGGATAAGGAGTGAGTGGAGAGTGAGGTGGAGGGATAAGGTGGAGGATGAGGTCATGGTGTTGGGAGGTATAATGAGTGATCGAAAGAAACTTTATATTAATTTTTTTTAACCTCTCGCATTTTTTTCAAATCGGCGATCACCAATCACAGTGTTAAAACAAGTGCCAAATGAAATTATGATATGTGATATCACAATATTGCAATCGCAAATTTGTATCACTCTTTTTTAGATTGATTTTTTTTGTAAGGAAGGGAAGGGATGTGAAGTGGGCCCACGTGAATTAACAATCCTACAAATGAGACTATCGCCACTTTGCAATTTTTGGATTTTGGTTTTCGCAATTTGTTTTCGAATAACAAATTGGAGTAAATTACCAAGATCCTGAACATGTTTTCATCTGTTGTACAATTTCGTTGGGTCATTTTGTAGGACTATTAGTGAAAAAATTAGTAAAAATGTAAAAATTATCTAAGAGTTAATATTCACGATGAATGATATTGGGTTCATCTAAAATCTCTACCATGCACCTATTAATTATTGATAATTAAATTAAAATTTTTGAAGTCTTATTCCAAAATGGACATGCCTATCTCTAAAATGGACATGCCTATTGACACAATTATTGATAACTCTTTAATATTCTAGAAACCCTATTCCAAAATAGATGTACCTGTTAGCATAATTAATAATTAATTTTTCTCAAAGTTAAGATGTGTAAAAGTGTTTTATGCAGTTAATTATATTTATAAGTGTTTCTATTATGAAATAGGACTTTAGGAATTTTAATTTAATTATCAATAATTAATAAGTCGACAGTGGGATTTAACCTTTACAAAATATCCATGGAATATTTGTAGTAGTAGTTATGGATAGAGAGTTAATATTTATTTCAAAGGTAGTTATGTCTTTTTTGCTTTTCAATTTAATTAAAACCATCCTAGATCCATCTTAAATCTAGATCTACCAAGTGTTGAAAGGGACAAGTGTGGAGTTAAAATATATCTATAATGGATTTCCTTAAGCATTTAAATAGACTTCATCTTAATAAATACCATGGGCTTGTACACCATAATTGATAAACCCATTGAATGACTAACTCAAATTTATCTTAATAATTATTATTTTTTAATTTTATTTTAAATAATTTGACTGATTCATCATAACATTACATAACATAACGTTTTACAACATCACTCAATACAAGAATAATATAAAATCATATATATATATATATATATATATATAATCATATGACTTATGGATTTTGGGAATGTGATATTGTTAATCCATGATATTGTAACAAAGTCTATTTACATCTTAAAAAACATTATAATAAATTTACGATGAATCTCCACAATTAAAGTTCTTATTATATTTCTTATATATATATATATATATATATATATATATAGGTAGGTTTAACACATATATTATTTTTTTTATCAATAATAATAATAATAACAATTTAAATAAAGTTATAATATAGTTAAATTTTATGATTTTTTTATTTATTTTATTTTTTTTTCTTGGTAATTTAATATGTATCATGAAGTAAGTGACTTGTTACCTATATAAATTATATCTATTACTATTTACCAACCATATAAATTATACAATTGTGATAGTAACATAATTTTAATTTTATTAAAACTATTATATTTGGATATTTAAATCATAATTTTAAATACTTTATATAATTAATTAATGTAATTTATTTTCCAAATAATAAAAAATATTATAATATACCACACTACGTATTTGTTGATACAATCTCAATACCATGATGTTTAATTATGTCATGGACTATAAACAAAACACCATGATGTGTAATTATGTCATGGGCTATAAACAAAACATGACCACTTAGAATAACCCATTAGTGATACCTTCACTCATATCAATATCTCTATCAACATACTTTACTTGAAATTTTACACTAATTATAAAGATTTAATATATTATACATATATGATGTATTTATTATTTTTTTATAAATTCAAAATCTTTCGCATCATTATTACAAATTTATGGAAATAAATAATAGCGATAATGTGGAATTGTATGTGGAGAGGTTAACTAAATTGAATAAGTGGTTTGAAACAATATATTAAAGAACAATGACAATGATAGAAACACAATTGTGTAAGACAAGGATAATTTTAGGGGCGAATGTTCGCACTTTGGCGAAATTAAGGGTTTTTAAATTTTTAGTGGGCGAATATTTTGTATCATAGTACATTTTTACAAATCACCTCAAATAGCCCACCTTATTTTAAGGGAAAGGGTAAAAAAGGTAAATTTAGCCCTTGAAATTAGGACTTACAACCTTCCATTCGCCCATTTTCAAGAATAGGTTTTATTTAAGTGAATCCATTCGCCCATTTTCAAGAATGGGTTTTATTTAAGTGAATCCTATGGGCCAAATACCATATTTATAAAAGAGGTATGGTAAATTAATAAAAATATAAATAAATGAGAGGTATGGTAAATAAATAAAACATATTTTATATTTACTCCATAAGTCACCTTATATAGATGTAAGGGTGTAAACAAATAAAATATAAGTAAAGTGGAGGTATGGTAAATAAATAAAACGTCTTTTTATACTTACTGAAAAGGTATGGTAAATAAATAAAAATATAAATAAACTAGATGTATCGTAAATAAATAAAACCTCTTTTTATATTTAGTCCATAACCCTCGTTCTATTTATGAAGGCTCAAGAAAGAGGTTTTATTTAAGTGAATCCTATGGGCCAAATACCATATTTGTAAAAGAGGTATGGTAAATTAATAAAAATATAAATAAACGAGAGGCATGGTAAACAAATAAAACATTTTTTTATATTTACTCCATAAGTCACCTTATATTTACAAACACTAAAAAAATGGGTTATATTTAGGTGAAACCTATGGCCAAAATACTATGGGACAAATACCATGGACTAGATTTTTATTAATACCATGCAAAAAACCATTATTAACCCTAATATTAGAATTAATAAAAATAAAAATGGCACATGGTATTGACCCATGGTATTCACCTGGAATGTAGCCTATTTAAATGGGGGAATTAAACCATCATGTAGCATATGCTAAGATTCACTAGGACTTTACAAAGTTCTATTATTTAGTGAAAGACTTGCCAAGATCTTACAAGATTTTATAATCGAGTAAAATATTTGCCATGCCTGGTGAGAGATTCGCCAAAAAATTATATATACATATTATATTATTGATAAAATCGCCTTCCATTTTTCCTATATACCATGGAGATTCGCCCATTTATTATATTTATAAATTTAGGGAGGGTTCTTAAAATTTTCCCTGGTGTAAGACAATAAAAATAAATAAAATATAAAATATATAGATGAAAATAAAATAAATATATTATTATAAAAACTTCTAACTATGAAAATACAAATACATTCCTAAATATTTGTTAAAGTAATTCTAGGCTAAAAGATAAAAATTGATAAATAAATTTTTAAAACATATATATTAATATTAATAATTTTAATTGATTATAAAATATATATATGTAAATGAAAGTATATAAAATACATTTACATTTATATTTACATTTATAATTAATTAAAATACATTTACATTTATAATTTTATTTAATTATAAAATACATTTACATTTATATATATGTAAACGAAAGTATATAAAATGAAATGATTTGAAAAATTCGGCGTTGCTAAAGATGGGGCGTTTATGATTGCTTGTTTGATCAAGTTAAAGGCTTCATGTTCTGAGTGTCCCCATTTAAACAGAGATTTTTTCTTTATCATGGATTGAAGAGGTAAAACAATTCGTGAGAAGTTAGGGACAAATATTTTAACAAAATTTATCTAACCTAGGAAAGATTGCATTGATTTTTTGTTATGAAGTAAAGGTATTTCAGATATTTTTCTAATTCTCTCAGGGTCAATATGAATCCCTGCTTTGGACATAATGAATCCAAGGAGCTTTCCTTCACTTAACGCGAAAAAAGACTTCTTGGGATTAAGAGAAATCCCATACCTTTGGCAACGTTCAAAGATTTGCTTTAAATCCCTTAGATGATTACTGTGCTTTCTGGAATATACAATTATATCATCTAAGTAGATTACTACTAATTTGTTTACTAAACCTTTGAAGGCTATGTCCATGGCTCTCTGGAAAGTGGCACTGACATTAATCAGTCCAAATGGCATCTTTTGATAAGCATAAGTGCCCCATTTTTTCCTGAATGTAGTTTTCAGCTGGTCATCTGGATGTACTAAGATCTGATTAGACACTGGGAGAAAACACCTAATACCTTTCTGACACCCTGGAGGACTTCGCTTCTTAACTGCGTCAGCCTTCCATCATCCTGCTTGGCTCTGCGTTGCTTTGTCCTTCACTATGTCCCTGATCTGCGTCTTCCTCTGTGTTGTCTCTCAAAGCCCTTGCGTCACCCTTTTTGAGCTTCATGACTACTGCTAGTCACCCCTCTTTCTTGACCCTGCTACTCTCCCTTTGAAATTGATTTTCTTCCTCTCTCAGAAAATTGATTTTCCTTGGGATACTGACTATCTGCTGGTGTGTCTCCAAATGACCTTCGAGTCTTCTCTTATAATTTTCCTGTTGATGAATCAATGGACGAGATTAAGTCCCTAATCAACGACTAAGATTAAAATTGACTTGATCTTCGTCTCTTAGAAGTTTCTCACCCTTATCCTTATTAATATGCATTACTATTTTTACTTTCCTAAGTTTAGACTTAGGAACCCATTAAAAATATTAATTATTTTAATAACTCCTCATCGAGATCGAATTTCCCAAAATAATTTCTGGGTCGTGGAGATCTCATGTGCTTTAGCCTCTCCACCAATTTTCATGGCTAGAGCACATCTGATGCTACCCCAAACCAACACTCCCTCTTAGCAAGGAATGTGCTCTAGTAATGCTCCACCACTGAACATTACCCTAATCATCCGGCACCAGTACCAATGCTGATGCTTGGCATGCTACCCAACATCCTTTGCACTATTGCCTCCTGTACTGCTGCCCATGGCTTCTATCAATACCACTGCTACATCTGTATTGTAGCTCCCTCTGCATCTGTGCTGCTGCTAGTCCTTCCTCCCAACATTGCATCTTTACTACAACTCTCTCTCAAATGCTACATCATGTTGCCCATAGCACTGCTAACTGTTGCACTGCAACACCTGACACTTATCCATTTCTTCTACAGAAATGGATTCTTTATCATCCCCATCTTGTCCCTGAAATAAACGAACTTTGTTCTTCCAAGGGCCTTCGTAAGGATGCCTGCCATGTGTTCTTTTGTAGGAGTGTAGCTCAACTGTACAGCTCCTCATTGGACACAGTCTCTAAAAAAGTGACACCGAATATCAATGTGCTTTGACCGATCATGAAATACTAGATTCTTAGAGAGCTTGATGCAACTCTGATTATCACACATGATCCTGGTCGCCTCCATCCTTCTTCTGAATAGGTTCACAAGCAAATTTTTAAGCCATATGGCTTCTCACAAAGCTGTGCTAGTGGCCATATATTCTACTTCAGTTGAGCTCAGAGCTACAGATTTATGTTTCCTACTACACCAGGAGGTCATCCCCGATCCAATGTTGAAACAGTACCCAGAGGTACTTTTCCAATCTACTGAACTTCCAGCCCAATCTGCATTAGTAAACCCACTTAGTTTGATATCATTACTTCTAGTGTACAAGAGTCTATACTTGATTTTTCCCTGTATATATCTGAGAACATGTTTGGTTGTTACCCAATGCGCCCTCTTCGATTCCACCATGAACTGACTGAGGGTGTTGACAGCGTAACAAATGTTTGGCCTTGTATTGACCAAATACATCAGGGACTCTATGAGCTACCTGTATAAGGTGGGATCAACATCTTTGTCTTATGATGCACCAATTTTATTCCAGTTAGTGATGATTGGAGTAGCCATAGGCCTACAGTCCTACATCTTGAATCTCTTCAGGATTTCTATAGCACATCTCCCTTGTCCAAGGAAGATCTCACCCTTCTGCTATCAAACTTCCAACCCCAAGAAATAATGCATCTGTCCCAAGTCCTTCATGTCGAATTCTGTGGCTAGATTCTTCTTGCAGTCCTTGGTGAGCCTGGATGATCCTGTCAGGAAGAGATCATCCACATATAATACTAGGACTAGAGGCTCATTCTCTACAACCAGATAGTAGAGATTGGGATCTGCATCACTCTTGACAAACCCCATCTTTTGCAAGTGTCCATCAATTCAACCATACCATTCTCTAGGTGCCTGTTTGAGCCCATACAAAGCTTTCTTCAATCTGCATACATGAGATTTATTCTCATGTGTCTTAAAGCCTTCTGGTTGTCCAATGTATATTTCCTCTTCTATCACCCCGTTCAAGAATGTCGTCTTGACATCCATATGATGAATCTCCCACCCCATCTGTGCTACAAAACATATCATGGTTCTAATAGATGTAAACCCAACTATTGGGGCAAAGGTCTCTTCATAGTCTATTCCTTCTTTCTGAGATACCCCTTAGCCACAAAACTGGCTTTGTATTTTTCCACACTACCGTCTGTAGCATATTTGATCTTGTAGATCCATCTCAAACCTACCATTGATATGTTCAGAGGCCTAGGTACAACTTCCCAGACATCATTCACCATTATAGAGTTGTATTCTCCACCATTGCATCCATCCAAACTTGATGCTGAATGGCATCCTGAAAAATGTAATGTTCCCCAACCTGAGCTACTAAGGCCTGATATCTGTTTGACTGTCTTCACTCCCTTTTACTATTCCTGGGTGCAGCAATGAAATCTTTTTCATCCTGTAGAACATATCGGAGTTCTCGGCTCATTCTTCCTCTAGTAGTGGGCATATCTGTTATCTCTTCCTATTCTTGTGATTCCTCCTGTTTTGAGGGAGAATTTCTGGTACTGGCTTATGCTGGTTGAAGTGGTTTGACGAATGGCTCATCTTTTGTCTGCTCCTCAAAAGACATTTCTCGAGATTTTTTGAAGGCCATATCCTCCATGAACTTCACATCTCACTGAACCACTGCCTTCTTACTCCCTGGAAGATAGATTCTATATGCCTTAGCATTCTCGCTATATCCCACAATATATCCTTTCTCTGCAGTTTGATCTAACTTCTTCCTCTTCTCCTTGGGTATACAGAAATATGATAAACTCCCAAATATCCTAAAATGGCTGACTTCAGGTGTCTTCCCAGTGAAGATCTGCTCTGGAGTAATTTTTCCCAATGCCCTATGAGGGGTTCTATTCTGGACATAGACTTCTGTGCTACATGCTTCTGCCCACAAGAATTTTAGCATATCCCGATCATACATCATAGCCCTAGTTGCTTCCGCAATAGTCATGTTCTTCCTTTCTATTACTCCATTCTGCTCTGGATTGTAGGGAGTTGTCCATTATCTTCTGATGCCCTCCCTAGATTAAAAATCGGTGAAGTCCTTGTCGACATACTCTCCACCATTGTTTGAGCGCAACACTTTTATTTTCTTTCCTGTCAAATTCTCCACTAGAGCCTTGAACTCTTTGAATCGACCGAAAACCTCATCCTTGGTTTTCAGAAAATAAATCCAAGTCTTCCTAGAGTGGTCATTAATGAAGGTGACGAATTGTTCGCTGCCACTAAGAGATTTTTTGGACACCGGTCGGCAAATATCTTAGTCTATCAATCCTAGTACATTCTTGGCTCTATTGCTACTTCTAGGAAACACTACTTTGGCATACTTGCCCAAAGCACACTCTCTGCATACATCATCTCATTCCGTACTAAGATCTCGAACTCTTGTTACAGTTTTCCTGAGAATTCTCATAGCCCCATGGTGCAAATGTCGCATCCTTTCGTGCCATAGTTCATTCAAATCCTTGCCTCCATTACTGCCTATCAGTGCCATTGGTGATTCTAGCTGCAACCTATACAACCTGTTACTTTTGATTACAATATGCACCTTCTTTTTCCAACTCAGGTGTTTGACGTATACTTTCTCCTCAATGAAGAAAACGTCATAGCCCTTGCTTTGAAATTGAGATACAGAAAGTAATTTCATCCCCAGTCCTAGTACATGTAGCACATTGGTAGCTCGGAACCGCTCTCCTGTTTCTGTTTGAAAAACTATAGTACCCTTCCCTACTGGAGTACACTTTGCCTTATTCCCCATGGTGATTTGAAAATTCATTCTTTCCTTCTGATAATATAAGAAACATTCCTAGATTCCTGTCATATGCCAGGAGGCTGCACTGTCTATATACCATACCCATGACAATGCAGAGCTTATCACACAAGAAACTTCTTCTTCCAATCTGGAAGCTAGCATACAAAAATCGAAATTTCTATCTCTTGTGCATTCTTCTGAAAATATGCACGAATCTCCTAACATGGATGCCTCTACATCATGTCCTTGACCCATAACTGATTTTCCCTTCCTTTCTCCGAATCTTTGCTCTGATACCATGTGAGAAATAAGTTATTTATGAAATCCATTCAGTGAATATTAAAACAAATTCTTCTAATCAAACCATTACATAGAAACAAATATATGCATAAGAATAAGACACATTAACACAATTATTTTTGGACAATTGTCCCCGGAAAAACCCAATGCGAGAAAACCGGTGTAAAAGAGGAGGGTTTTTATTAATATTCAACAATAGCCGCTTTTACAGAAAGATTTTACATAGAAATTGGAAGAAAACACCTCAGACCTTTCTCTGAGACTTTATGACACCCTGGAGGACTTCCTTTCTTAACTGCGTCAGCCCTGTGTCATCTTGCTTGGCTCTGCACTACTCTGTCCTTCACTGCATCCATGATCTGCATCTTTCTCTGTGCTGTCTCTCAGAGCCCATGCGTCACCCTTTCTGAGCTTCCTGACTGCTGCTAGTCACCCCCTCTTCCTCCACCCTGCAACTCTCCCTCTGAAATCGATTTTTCTTCCTCTCTGAGAAAATCGATTTTCCTTGGGATACTGAGTATCTGCTGGTGTGTCTCCAAATGACCCTCAAGTCTTCTCTTATACTTTTCCTGTTGATGAATCAACGACCAAGATTAAGTCCCTAATCAATGGCTAAGATTAAAATAGACTTGATCTTCGTCTCTTAGAAGCTTCTCATCCTTATCCTTATTAATACCCATTAATATTTTTATTTTCCTAAGTTTAGACTTAGGAACCCATTAAAAATATTAATTATTTTAATAACTCCTCATCTGGATGGAATTTCCCAAAACGATTTCTGGGTCTTGGAGATCTCATGTGTTTTAGCCTCTCCACCAATTTTCATGGCTAGAGCACATCTGATGCTAACCCAAATCAACAGTGTGTAAACTGGACAACCGCGTAGTGCTCTTCATCCTGAATCCGACGCCACTCGTTTCGCGTGAAACAAACTTCGTATGACTCTAGAGACGAGTTTTGTTCACTTTCCCAAACAGATGAATTTAAAAGAAAAGGACAGCCTAGTAAACAATCTATACTCCTGACGTGGCGCTAATGGGTAGGTTTTGTGGACGTTGACTTAGTCAACGCGCTCCTCAACAAATCACCAGGTGACAAGTGGCTTCATTTCATTAGTTGAATTTGTGTGGTTTTGATTGGTTGGTGGGATGGCCAACCATGGGCTGACACTTGGCCCATCCAGAGGCCACCACGTTGCAGACCGGGAGGCCACCAAAAACTCTGTAATAGTTCGGGCAGAGGCAGTAGGGGTCAAACCTTTAACCTGCCAAATCTAATCCAAAGCCAATACCATTGCACCACACACATTGTCACTTAACCATATATGACTTCATGGTTTATTTAAAATGTATTGGCACAGCGTTCGGAGGGTTGGGCCAGCCCGTGATTATGTAACCGCCCATGTGACCACTACGACGGAGGTGGAGTGGGGGCCTGACCGGTGGGGGTGGGCCATTGGCCTTAGCCCCCAGGCATGTGACCTTAATTTTCAGAAATTAAGTGTTAGCGGTCTTTTTAATTGTCCGACAATTTCTCTTGGTTTTCGGTGAAATTGTCACTCTGTTAGCGCGCTTGGTGGGAGAAATTGTAGGATGATGCCAGATTTTGGGGAGTTTGTGGTGTGATTAGTAGAAGATTGGGAAAGGCCATAAATTATTTAGTTTTTGACCAAATCAAGAGCATAAAGAGGCTACACATACATTTTTGGGCATTCTGGAGCCATTGGAACATGTTTCATAGCATTATGAGCATTGTAAACTGATGTATTCACACTTTTGAGCATAATAGAGAGGACCAAGCCATTGGAAGCTGGACGAACGAGACGTAGCCCAGGAGGGGTGAACTCCTTTATCATGTGTCTTTGTGATACTATTTATGGTGATGTTAATGTCTATCATTTTCTACTGTTCAGTCAGTTTTTATGTAAATTTGCACTTAAAAATTACATAAAAACACTCAAAAACCCATGTTTTGACTTGTAAACAATCTAAAAAATCCTCAAGCATATTTAATATAATCCGAAAGGAAATTTTAGCACAACAAAACTAATTTTCTTAATAAGATGAAATTTGGTATCAGAGCTCTTGGTTTTATTTGTGCAAGAAGGATTTAACTGTTTGTAAGTTTATGTCATGCTTACAAGGTTAAAAGTCAAAAGAGGAGAAGGGAAACTGGTTCAAAGCCCTGAAGTTGGGTCAAAGGGAAGAAGGGCAAGGTTGCCACAATCTTTACCACCAGTTCTTCCTCGAGTTGCAGTTGAGGCACTAGTGAGCATGTCTCGTGAAGGAGAGCCTACAATGATAGAGGATGAGAAGGTCTTCAGGAAGGCTTTCTTTGATATGACAAAGATGGTGAAGGTCCTATATGAAGAGAGGAATACCAGACTGCAGGGTGAAAGCTCCCAACCTCCCAAAGGAGAAGGTTCTTTAGGAGGAGGTATTGGAAATGGAAGTAAACCTCCACCCTCTCCACCATCTTCTTTATCTTCTTCTTCACATGCATCTTTTCCCTCTTCCACTAACACAACCCTTACTCATACTCATCAACATACCCCAAAATGAACTGGTAAATCACCCTTGTTAAAACTTGATATTAAATTTGAACTGCCCATGTATAATGGTGAAGTGAATGCAGAGAAGCTTGATAATTGGATTCCTCAGTTGGAGGTCTATTGCAGAATTCAAAACCTTCAAGAGGATGACATAAAGATTCAATTGGATTCCTTGAGAATGGAGGATGCAACATTAGTATAGTGGGAATCAAAGACACAAGAGGAGATAAAAAAACAAGGTAAGATCTCAATTTCTTGGTCTGATTTCATTGTTGCAATTAAAAGACAATTCTACCCTCTAGCTTATATGAAAAAAGCCATCATGAATTGACAGAACTTTAGACAACTTAAAGATCAAAATGTGCAAGATTATACCCAAGAATTCAGAAAAAAGGTCTTTAATGTTAGGTGTATATTTGCAATCACAAGACACATTGCTAAAATACATAGGGGGTTTACATAGTTACCTTAGGCATGCTATCCTTATGTTTAATCCAAATAATATAGATGAGATGTGTGTGCAAGCCACTCATCTTGAGGCAAGAGGGAAAAACACTCTAGAAAATGGTAGTAAAAAGCCATTTAAGGGTAAAGAAAAAGAAAAGGATTTCAAAGGAAAGAAAAATGCATCCATTAAAAAGGAAGGAGAGAAAATAATGACATCTCTATTCCTTTGCAACAGAGACTGTCCCGAATGCAATGCATTGACATAAGCAAACCTCTACATGGAATGGTGCAGACCCTAAAGGAAGGAAATTTAGGCCTATTGAATCCACACCATGGGAATGCCAGATATACTTCATGAATTGATTCATAGAGGAACTGGGCATGTGACCTCACAACATTACAACAACATCATTTCCATATTCCTTTTCATCTTCAGATTTCCTTGTACATGTGGTCAGTCCAAAACCATTAATTTCCTTCATCTCAGGACCTATATTTGTAGCCAGAACATTTCTGGCACTAATCTCCAGATCAAGCCTACCTCTTAACAGTCTTGTAACAAAAATTTCTAAATTTCCTACCCAAGCAAGTCCTACATCAGGAATATTGCTACTTGCTTTTACAACTTCAGCTTCGCCGACCTCAAATTGTGCCAAGGCAATAGCAGATAGCGTGCCAACCATGGAACCAAGTATGCGATCAACAACTGCAACATGGATCAGATTCCCTGCCACTTCTTCAATAAAGCTATTTCTAAATACAATGGAGGAGAGAAGCAGTCCTAATCTCTATTAGCTAAAATCTATCACTCCCAAACAACGTTCATGCCGGCCCACATTTATAACAAAATAGTGAGGGCGTGATGGCATTTTCTTAACAAAAAGTTAAATTCCATACCATACTCGTGTGAAAACGAGAACTTAAGTTTGAGCAAAGTGATGAGACAGTATAAACTAATTTTAACATACTAGATTGTGAAATTCCTCCGATTATGTAGCTAAGCTTCATGAGCTCTTGGCAACTTCTGCTTACAAATGGCTCCCTAAAAATCCTATTAATTATATCACTAACTTGGTGATCCAAGCCATAAAATCTTTGTCCATTGATCCTCTTACTCACTAACATTTTCACTATGACCTGGAGTTTGATGTGCATTATTCTGCACTTTGGCAGTTGGGATATTCAAACCAGAAAACATGTCAATGCTAGAGATACTCGTGATGTCCGCTAATTCACCAGTTAGACCTTTGGATGCAGCTTCAGTATGCTTTAGTGTCTTTGTTTTCACAATGCTTGTCATTTCAGGAGCATCTAGATAGTAGTTAGTATAGGGATTTCCACTTGCATTTTCATTATGAATTGGTGCTTGATGTGTTTGCTTGGTCCAGTCATCACTTCCCACTGGACACACTAGAATGCAGATGAAATGGTTTTCTTCCGAAATCGAAGAAATATGATGAAGCATTTCACAGAATGCAACAAGGGATTCTTCCTCATTCTCAATGACATGCAACAGGTGCTATTTATACCCATCGCAGCCATTTGTTAGGAAATTTGAACATGGCAATAGGCACCAGGAATGATAGTATTTTTAATGTACGAAGCATCCGAAGAGAAAGCATGGTTGTGATATCTCCTACTATCCGGAATGCAATGCATTGACATTTCTACTCCTCTGCAACAGAGACTGAACGGAATGCAATGCATTGACATAAGAAAACCTCTGCATGGACTGGTGCAGACCCTAAAGGAAGGAAATTCAAGCATATGGAATATGCACCATGGGAATGGTGGATATACTTCATGAAATGCTTCATAGAGGAACTAGGCATGTGACCTGACAACATTATAACAACAAAATTACTATATTCCTTTTCATCTTCAGATTTCCTTGTACATGTGGTCAGTCTAAACCCATGAATTTCCTTCAGCTCAGGACCTCTATTGGTAGGTAGAACATCTCTGGCACCAATCTCCAGATCGAACCTACCTATTAACAGGTTTGTAACAAAAATTGCTATATTTCCTACCCAAGAAATTCCTACATCAGGAATATTGCTACTTGCTGCTTTTACAACTTCAGCTTCACTGACCTCAAATTGTGCCAAAGGCAATAGCGGATAGCCATGCCAACCATGCAACCAACTATGCAATCAACAACTACAACATGGATCAGATTCCCCACCACTCCTTCAATAAAGGCATTTCTAAATACAATGAAAGAGAGAAGCAGTCCCAATCTCTGATAACCAAAATCTATTACTCCCAGATAACATTCATTTCGTCCCACATTTATAAAAAAATAGTGTGGGCATGACGACATTTGCTTAGCCAAAAGTTCAATTCCATACCATAATCCTCTGAAAATAGGAATGTAAGTTTGAGAAAAGTGGTGAGACAGTATAAACTAATTTTAAATACTAGATTGTGAAATTCCTCCCATTATGAAGCTAAACTTCATGAGCTCTTGAGCTCTTGGAAACCTCTGCTTACAAGCTGCTCCCTAAAAATCATATTAATTATATGCATATAGATATAGTTGTTGTATGGTTAATGTTGTTGTATGGTTATAGTGGCTAGCGTAGTTGTAAAAAAAATTTTTACTAACAGATTTAATTCAACCCAAGGTCAACTTGATGGCCTCTTCTAGTGGTACGACATGCATTCTTGGAACTTCCACACCCAAAGGGATGGCATTGGTTTGGCATATAAGGGTGATGATATCTAGTTTAATGCAATCTACGAATCCCTTATGGAGAGTTTACAACTTGAGTAATGAATTATTCATGACAATTAATGAGGATATGATGTCGTATTTAGTCATGACAGTAAGGAAAGGGAGTAGATTACTAAAGTGGAAAAAGATAACAATATAACAGTGAATTTCATCCCCTCCAGATTTGGATGTGCTTTGTCCCTTTTCAACAAGTAATCAAATTCAAATAGCAGGGAGAAACTAATCCAAGACTCTACAAAATAATCCAAACCCATTGTTATTTTGTTTCAGACATCCACCAACTGTTATTTCACAGTACGTTCAAACCTAAGAGTTGGGTTTGCATGTGTCAAGTACTACTGGGTGCACTGCATTTGCATGATATTTGCAGGCCAACCACCAAACAATGCTCATGCAGTTCCTACCAACACCCATCATCAAAGCTCAGAGCATAGCTTCCAGCATCATATTTGAATCCCTGAGATGGCCTTGTTGTATCTATCATGTTTCTCAACTTGGCTCCCTAATTTCCCAAGGTTAAGGCATGATATTTGCAAGCCATGTAATTCTCATGCAGTTCCTGCCAGCACCCATCATCAAAGTTCAGAGCATAGCCTCCAGCATCATATTTGAATCCCTGAGATGGCCTTGTTGTAGCTAACATGTTTCTCAACTTGGATCCCTAATTTCCCAAGGTTCCACATTCCATTTGCTATAACCACATGAGCATTTCAAATGATATTGCCATTAATACTGGAGTTTTGTAGGGAAGGAACTACGGGCCAAGAAAAATACATATATTAGAAGCCAACAGTGAGGTCTCAGACATGACAAGGGTAATGGCAGGGTAATCTTGTGAGAGTACTATCCCCTGTGCAGACATTTCCTAAACCTTTGACATGGTCCCGAGGGAAATGAGAGGAGTTTGTTCCCAAGTTTAAATCAATCTCAGAAGAGATTGTATAGAGCCAATAAGAGTCTGCAGAAACACAGAGTACTTCGTAATAAAAAACTGTAAAGTCCCAATGGTGGTCAACTATAATTATAACTGGTGTGTTCCACTGCCATTTCCTTCTGGCCATAAAAATGGATTTGTTTATGATATGGGTGTGTATGGATGGATAGACTTGATGGGAATGTATGTCTACTGAACGAGAGGTCCCATGGATTCTCTGTTTTTGCTCGGTGCACATGGATACTCTGGCCCATTATATGCTTTCTATATGGCTTTAGATATATAGTTTTGATACTTTTATCTGTTGAATGTTGTAGCAGTTAGTATACATAGAATGCTGAACATGGAGACATTTGAAAAGGGATATCTTGAATATTTTGAACATAGAAGTATGTACTGGTTTTCCTAAGAAAATAGCCTCCTCTTTTAACTAAGGTTTTCACAATTCTGAAGTTCATTTGTGCATATCAACTCCAGGAGGGTAGCCATTGCCATCACGGAGGACTCAAATGCATCAGGGGAGGAAGACAGTTGAAACGAAATGAGCTACAAAATACAAATGTCAGAGTTGTGAGGGGAGGTCGAAAGGATTTGACCGACCATCCCTAAGGACGAATGCCTAGAATCAAAGCTTGATGAGGTTAAGCCGGTCATGAGAAGCTGGATCACGGATGGGTTTGGCTCACACGAGGGCTAGGGCAGAACCCTAGCCATCACCATTTCTTCATGCAGCGCGAGCTCCATTCCCTATCCTTCCAATGCATTCGAGTTCTTACTAAAGATTATGGAGGCCCTATTGGAATTTTAGGTTCCACTCCAAGTTCTAATTAGGATGTGATGGCCCATTTCTCCACCTTCTACTACTTTCTTGCATCATAAATAAATAGTTTCACAATAAATCTAGGATGCTTTTGCATCATAAGAAATTAATTTAATCATAAATCCAGGATATCATTTTTTTTAAACATATGGTTTTGTTGCAGGGAAATTTTTTGAAGCATGACCCAGAAAAGGAAAACAAAAATAAAGAATATGTAAAATTAACTAGCAAACATACAATCACATTGTGATGTTCTCTAAATCAATTTTCCTACCACCTATTTGGCATAGATCAGTGGTCCCAGTTTGTTCTATGGAGCCTAGACTAGGATTGAATTCCATGTACTATATACCACGAATTTCATTAGATCATTCCCACAACTCCTAAGGCGAAAACAATCCCTCCATAAATTTATAGAACTTAGAGCCTCCACTTGCAACATTGATTCTTTGGCAGTTTTTACTTTGCTTGGTCCAATCATCACTGCCTGCTAGACACACAGGAATGCAGATGCAATTGTTTTCTTCTGATATTGAAGATATATGATGAAGCATTTCAAAGTCCGTGGTAGGGGATTTTGCCTCATTCTCGGTGACATGCAACAGGTCCTATTTATACCCATGGCAGCCATTTGTTAGGAAATTTGAACATGGCAATAGGCACTAGGAATTAGAGTCTTTTTAATGTACTAGGCATACGAAGAGCAAGCGTGGTTGTGATATATTCTATAGTCTTGAATGCAATGCATTGACATCTCTATTCCTCTGCAATAGAGATTTTCCAGGATGCAATGCATTGACATAAGCAAACCTCTACATGGAATGGTGTAGACCCTAAAGGAAGGAAATTCAAGCCTATGGAATCCACACCATGGGAATGCCAGATATACTTCATGAATTGCTTCATAGAGGAACTGGGCGTGTGACCTCACAACATTACAACAACATCATTTCCATATTCCTTTTCATCTTCATATTTCCTTGTACATGTGGTCAATCCAAAACCATTAATTTCCTTCATCTCAGGACCTCTATTTGTAGCCAGAACATTTCTGGCACTAATATCCAGATCGAGCCTACCTCTTAACAGGCTTGTAACAAAAATTTCTAAATTTCCTACCCAAGCAAGTCCTACATCAGGAATATCGCTACTTGCTTTTACAACTTCAACTTCGTCGACCTCAAATTGTGCCAAGGCAATAGCAGATAGCGTGCCAACCATGGAACCAAGTATGCAATCAACAGCTGCAACATGGATCAGATTCCCTGCCACTTCTTCAATAAAGCCATTTCTAAATACAATGAAACAGAGAAGCAGTCCTAATCTCTGATAGCTAAAATCTGTCACTCCTAAACAACGTTCATGACGTCCCACATTTATAACAAAATAGTGAGGGTGTGATGGCATTTTCTTAACAAAAAGTTAAATTCCATACCATACTCGTGTGAAAACAAGAACTTAAGTTTGAGCAAAGTGATGAGACAATATAAACTAATTTTAGCATACTAGATTGTGAAATTCCTCCAATTATGTAGCTAAGCTTCATGAGCTCTTGGCAACTTCTGCTTACAAATGGCTCCCTAAAAATCCTATTAATTATATCACTAACTTGGTGATCCAAGCCATAAAATCTTTCTCCATTGATCCTCTTACTCACTAACATTTTCACTATGACCTTAAGTTTGATGTGCATTATTCTGCACTTTGGCAGTTGGGATATTCAAACCAGAAAACATGTCAATGTTGGAGATACTCGTGATGTCCGTTAATTCACTAGTTAGACATTTGGATGCAGCGTCTGTATGCTTTAGTGTCTTTGTTTTCATAATGCTTGTCATTTCAGGAGCATCTAGATAGTAGTTAGTATAGGGATTTCCACTTGCATTTTCATTATGAATTGGTGCTTGATGTGTTTGCTTGGTCCAGTCATCACTGCCCACTAGACGCACTAGAATGCAATCAATCTCAGAAGAGATTGTATAGAGCCACTAAGAGTCTGCAGAAACACAGAGTACTTCGTAATAAAAAATTGTAAAGTCCCAATGATGGTCAGCGATAGTTATAACTGGTGTGTTCCACTGCCATTTCCTTCTGGCCATAAAAATGGATTTGTTTAGGATATGGGTGCGTATGTATGGATAGACTTGATGGGAATGTATGTCTACTGAACAAGAGGTCCCATGGATTCTCTGTTTTTTCTCGATGCACATGGATACTCTGGTCCATTATATGCTTTCTATATGGCTTTAGATATACAGTTTTGATAGTTTGTATCTGTTGAATGTTGTAGCAGTTAGTATTTGTATATACATAGAATACTGAACATGGAGACATTTGAAAAGGGATATCTTGAATATTTTGAACATCGAACTATGTACTAGTTTTCCTAAGAAAATAGCCTCCTCTTTTAACTAAGGTTTTCACAATTATGAAGTTCATTTGTGCATATCAACTCTAGGAGGGTAGCCATCGCCGTCACGGAGGACTTAGATGCACCAGGGGAGGAAGACAGTTGAAATGAAATGAGCTGCAAAATACAAATGTCAGAGTTGTGAGGGGAGGTCGAAAGGATCTGATCGACCATCCTCGAGGACGAATGCCTAGAATCGAAGCTTGATGAGGTTAAGCTGGCCATGAGAAGCTGGATCACGGATGGGTTTGGCCTGCAAGGGAGCTAGTGAAGAACCCTAGCCATCACCATTTCTTCATGCAGCGCGAGCTCCATTCCCTATCCTTCCAATGCATTCAAGTTCTTACTAAAGATTATGGAGGCCCTATTGGAATTTTAGGTTCCACTCCAGGTTCTAATTAGGATGTGATGGCCCTTTTCTCCACCTTCTACTACTTTCTTGCATCATAAGTAAATAGTTTCACAATAAATCTAGGATGCTTTTGCATCATAAGAAATTATTTTAATCATAAATCCAGGATATCATTTTTTTTTTAAACATATGATTTTGTTGCAGGGAAAATTTTTTAGGCATGACACAGAAAAGGAAAACAAAAATAAAGAATATGTAAAATTAACTAGCAGACATACAATCGCGTTGATGTTGGAGCTACTTGTGATGTTCTCTAAATCAATTTTCCTACCACCTGTTGGGCATAGATCAGTGGTCCCAGTTTGTTCTATGGAGCCTAGACTAGGATTGAATTGCATGTACTATATACCACGAATTTCATTAGATCACTCCCACAACTCCTATGGTGAAAACAATCCCTCCATAAATTTATAGAACTGATAGCCTCCACCTGCAACACTGATTCTTTGGCAGTTTTTACTTTGCTTGGTCCAATCATCACTGCCCGCTGGATGCACAGGAATGCAGATGCAACTGTTTTCTTTTGGTATCGAAGATATATGATGAAGCATTTCAAAGGCTGCGGTAGGGGATTCTGCCTCATTCTCAGTGACATGCAACAGGTCCTATTTATACCCATGGCAGCCATTTGTTAGGAAATTTGAACATGGCAATAGGCACCAGGAATTAGAGTCTTTTTAATGTACTAGGCATCCGAAGAGCAAGCGTGGTTGTGATCTCTTCTATAGTTTGGAATGCAATGCATTGACATCTCTATTCCTCTGCAACAGAGACTATCCGGAATGCAATGCATTGACATAAGCAAACCTCTACATGGAATGGTGCAGACCCTAAAGGAAGGAAATTCAGGCCTATGGAATCCACACCATGGGAATGCTAGATATACTTCATGAATTGCTTCATAGAGGAACTGGGCGTGTGACCTCACAACATTACAACAACATCATTTCCATATTCCTTTTCATCTTCAGATTTCCTTGTACATGTGGTCAGTCCAAAACCTTTAATTTCCTTCATCTCAGGGCCTCTATTTGTAGTTAGAACATTTCTAGCACTAATCTCCAGATCGAGCCTACCTCTTAACATGCTTGTAACAAAAATTTCTAAATTTCGTAGCCAAGCAAGTCCTACATCAGGAATATTGCCACTTGCTTTTACAACTTCAACTTCGCCGACCTCAAATTGTGCCAAGGCAATAGCAGATAGCGTGCCAGCCATGGAACCAAGTATGCAATCAAAAACTGCAACATGGATCAGATTCCCTGCCACTTCTTCAATAAAGCCATTTCTAAATACAATGAAAGAGAGAAGCAGTCCTTATCTCTGATAGCTAAAATCAATCACTCCCAAACAACATTCACGCCGTCCCACATTTATAACAAAATAGTGAGGGTGTGATGGCATTTTCTTAACAAAAAGTTAAATTCCATACCATACTCGTGTGAAAACAAGAATTTAAGTTTGAGCAAAGTGATGAGACCATATAAACTAATGTTAACATACTAGATTGTGAAATTCCTCTGATTATGTAGCTAAGCTTCATGAGCTCTTGGAAACTTCTGCTTACAAACGGCTCCCTAAAAATCCTATTAATTATATCCCTAACTTGGTGATCCAAGCCATAAAGTCTTTTTCCATTGATCCTCTTACTCACTAACATTTTCACTATAACTTGAAGTTTGATGTGCATTATTTTGCACTTTGGCACTTGGGATATTCAAACCAGAAAACATGTCAATGCTGGAGATACTCGTGATGTCCGCTAATTCACCAGTTAGACCTTTGGATGCAGCTTCAGTATGCTTTAGTGTCTTTGTTTTCATAATGCTTGTCATTTCAGGAGCATCTAGATAGTAGTTAGTATAGGGATTTCCACTTGCATTTTCATTATGAATTGGTGCTTGATGTGTTTGCTTGGTCCAATCATCACTGCCCACTGGACGCACTAGAATGCAGATGAAACTGTTTTCTTCCGATATCAAAGAAATATGATGAAGCATTTCACAGAATGCAGCAAGGGATTCTTCCCCATTCTCAGTGACATGCAACAGGTCCTGTTTATACCCATGGTAGCCATTTGTTAGGAAATTTGAACATGGCAATAGGCACCATGAATGATAGTCTTTTTAATGTATGAGGCATCCGAAGAGAAATCATGGTTGTGATCTCTTCTACTATCCGGAATGCAATGCATTGACATAAGAAAACCTCTGCATGGATTGGTGTAGACCCTAAAGGAAGGAAATTCAAGCATATGGAATCCACACCATGGGAGTGGTGGATATACTTCATGAATTGCTTCATAGAGGAACTAGGCATGTGACCTGACAACATTATAACAACAACATTGCCATATTCCTTTTCATCTTCAGATTTCCTTGTACATGTGGTTAGTCCAAACCCATTAATTTCCTTCAGCTCAGGACCTCTATTGGTAGGCAGAACATCTCTGGCACCAATCTCCAGATCGAACCTACCTCTTAACAGGCTTGTAACAAAAATTGTTATATTTCCTACCCAAGCAATTCCTACATCAGGAATATTGCTACTTGCTTCTTTTACAACTTCAACTTCATTGACCTCAAATTGTGCCAAATGCAATAGCGGATAGCCATGCCAACCATGCAACCAAGTATGCAATCAACAACTACAACATGGATCAGATTCCCCACCACTCCTTCAATAAAGGAATTTCTAAATATAATGAAAGAGAGAAGCAGTCCCAATCTCTGATAACCAAAATCTATTACTCCCAGATAACATTCATTTCGTCCCACATTTATAACAAAATAGTGTGGGCATGACGACATTTTCTTAGCAAAAAGTTCAATTCCATACCATACTCCTCTGAAAATAGGAATGTAAGTTTGAGAAAAGTGGTGAGACAGTATAAACTAATTTTAACATACTAGATTGTGAAATTCCTCTCATTATGAAGCTAAACTTCATGAGCTCTTGAGCTCTTGGCAACCTCTGCTTACAAGCTGCTCCGTAAAAATCATATTAATTATATGCATATAGATATAGTTGTTGTATGGTCAATGTTGTTGTATGGTTATAGTGGCTAGCGTAGTTGTAAAAAAAATTGTACTAATAGATTTAATTCAACCCAAGGTCGATTTGATGGCCTCTTCTAGTGGGACGACATGCATTCCTGGAACTTCCACACCCAAAGGGATGGCATTGGTTTGGCAGATAAGGGTGATGATATCTAGTTTAATGCAATCTACGAATCCCTTATGGAGAGTTGACAACTTGAGTAATGAATTATTCATGACGATTAATGAGGATATGATGTCGTATTTGTTCATGACAGTAAGGCAAGGGAGTAGATTACTAAAGTGGAAATAGATAATAGTATAACAATGAATTTCATCCCCTCCGGATTTGAATGTGCTTTGTCCCTTTTCAACAAGTAATCAAATTCAAATAGTAGGGAGAAACTAATCCAAGGCTCTACAAAATAATCCAAGCCCATTGTTATTTTGTCTCAGACATCCACCAACTGCTATTTCATAGTACGTTGAAGCCTAAGAGTTGGATTTGCATGTGTCAAGTACTACTGGGTGCACTGCATTTGCATGATATTTGCAGGCCAACCACCAAACAATGCTCATGCAGTTCCTACCAACACCCATCATCAAAGCTCAGAGCATATCTTCCAAGCATCATATTTGAATCCCTGAGATGGCCTTGTTGTAGCTATCATGTTTCTCAACTTGGCTCCCTAATTTCCCAGGGTTAAGGCATGATATTTGCAAGCCAAGTAATGCTCATGCAGTTCCTACCAGCACCCATCATCAAAGTTCAGAGCATAGCTTCCAGCGTCATATTTGAATCCCTGAGATGGCCTTGTTGTAGCTATCATGTTTCTCAACTTGGATCCCTAATTTCCCAGGGTTCCACATTCCCTTTGCTATAACCACATGAGAATTTCAAATGATATTTCCATTAATACTGGAGTTTTGCAGGGAAGGAACTATGGGCCAAGAAAAATACATATATTAGAAGCCAGCAGTGAGGTCTCAGACATGACAAGGGTAATGGCAGGGGAATCTTGTGAGAGTACTATCCCCTGTGCAAACATTTCCTAAACCTTTGACATGGTCCCAAGGGCAATGAGAGGAGTTTGTTCCCAAGTTTCAATCAATCTCAGAAGAGACTGTATAGAGCCACTAAGAGTCTGCAGAAACACAGAGTACTTCGTAATAAAAAACTATAAAGTCCCAATGGTGGTCAACTATAATTATAACTTTTGCCTGTGTATTCATTTTTATGGATTCACCCCCTTGAAAAATCACCGAACTTCCATTTATGCTCATGTGACAGCTTATATGTTGAGGACTTGGTCTGAATTCCACTACCTATTGAAAGGCACATTATAGAAACTTTCAAAAAATCCAACAAATAGAAGAAGGGAAACAAGTTTGTCAAAGATATTATAATCTAAGGCTGCAGATCACAAATGGCATTACTGCTGCGAAAGCTTGATTTGAAAAGTACGAGGTTGAAAATTCTCCTTGGTAGTTTTGGGGAGCTTTCTTCATTGAGAACTAAGGATCCAGCCAAATTTGTTCCATCTTAAGGACATTGACAACTTTAAAGAGAGGGGCCTGCTTTCTGTTCTGTGGTAATCAAATTCACTCATCAACTTTGATGAGTATTAACACTATATTATGATTAATCTTTTAATGATTTTAACCAATGACACAAATCACAATTATTTAAATTATTTTCACAAATCAAATAGAATGGGTAAAAATCAATTTTAAAAATCATGTAAAGAGCAGTTTAAAAATAAAATTCAGAGATTCGTTTTTCAATGTTAAAATATTTTTTTTTTCTATTTTTCTTCAGATTTATATTGTTTGTTCTTTCGAATATTCGTAGTTGTTCGTTGTTTCTTCTTCGTTCATGTCTAAGAAATTTAATTTAGACATTTCTAAATTAAATGTAATAAATTATAATGCACATGGTTATTTATTATTTTTTCTTTTCAAATATTTTTATTATTGTTCGCTATTATTTTTTTAGTTCATGTCTAAGAAATTTCTAAATTAAATTGTAATAAATTCTATTACATATTGTTATTTATTATTTTTTCTTTTCATAAATTATAATGCACATTGCTATTTATTATTTTTTCTAAAATATTTAAAAGAATTTCATATTAGATTGTTGGAATCCATAGTGCACATTGTTTCTCATTCTCGCTTAAGAGATTTCTATAGTAAAAATATGACCTTTTGGTATCTGTATTGCAATTCTATAAATGTTTTTAATATGAATTTGGTTTTTAAATTATACATATTAAGAGTTTTGGCCCTTTGGTATTTGTGGTGCAATTTTATAAATGCTTTTAATATGGATTTGGTTTTTGAACTATATATTTTTGTTTATTTAGTCAATTCTTTTAACTTTAAGAGTAATAAGATAATTAAATTATTTTTATATCATTATAAAAGGAAATTTGGACAATAATTTATTTGGATATATCACTTGGAAGAGAGAACGAAGCGATGGCGGGTCTTCGAGCACCTAGGGTTTTAGAACGAACATGCTATGTCGTCGCAGTTCCCAGAGATCAGCCAGGCCCCGGATCTGCTTGGCGTCTGGTTGCTGGGATCTCAAAATTCGAGTCATCGTTTTGGTTCTCTCCCGATTTCACTGCTGGAAAGGATACACATGGATCGGATCAAAGACTTCAACAGCAGAAGGAAATATCTCCCCTCATGGAGCAGGCCGACATTTTCATGGTGGATCTGGGTTTTTTTCCTCAAAACCCTGGGTGCTTCGCTTCAACACAACTTGATCATACACAGATCTGGGTATCTGAGCTACCATGCGTGGGTGATCCAGACCGGCAAGGCAGAGATGTCTGCGCAAGGTGGAAAGAGATGCGGCTGACGTCTCCTCTGCACCCATCCGGTCTGCTAAGGGATTATGGAAGCGGTGGTTTTCGATCTGCGAGCACTGATGCCGGCCTTGGGGCCAAGCTAGCAAAACGATGGGTAGTTGCGATCTCCCCAGCGAGGATTACGCCATGGCCAGGAAGTATTGCCTGCGCTGATGGAAAAAAGATCCGGCAGTCCACTCCTCGACCCCCTCTCGGAAAGCTGTGGGCACGATCTATCACTTTCTGGCAGCCCCCAAACGGTTTATTCGAAGTCCAAGCTTGGGGGCATCGGACTCAGGGTAAAACCGAATATGCAGAGGACGAAATAACTCGTCAACGCCCAGATCTACAAATACACCCTGTTATACTCGGGCAAAAAGTCAAGGGCGTTAAGAACAGGCTGGATATGGCCGCGGAGATGAGGGTTGAACAAAATATGCCGCCACTTCCTCCCGATTGGCTAGATCCAGCAAAACGAGAACCCCACAAGACCGATCCACTCAGTATGGAGGCCGATCTGGTCCAGATCTTCATAAAATCAACAGAGGGCAAACACCACTGCATGCGGATCAGTCAGAGAATGAGCATTCATGATTTAAAAAAGGAAATCCAGGGATATCTTGGAACCCCAGCACAACACCAAAATCTTATATATGCAGGATACAGTATGCAGGACAAACAAACTCTCCAGCAATACGGCATTACTAAAGATTCAACCATTATCTTAAACCTCCGACTGCGTGGCGGGAGCACTGGAACCAGCTCTAAAAATACAGGTTCCTTTCGGGATGCTGTGAAAGGAAAAGAAAAAATGAAAAATAAAGAAGCACCACCATCAGAGGCGCCAGGACCCTACATTGTTGAACAAAAGCCAGAATCACCAACGCTACAAGTCGCTATGCCAGAGGTAACTAGTTTGCATTCTGATTTATGTAAATGTGCAGTTATTTGCAGATTTAATGGCTTCTGGCCAAAATCAGATGCCTTGCACCAATGGATCTATACAACATGGACATCAAGCTGTGAAATATACCTTTGTCCCAAAGGTTACTTCATAGTCAGATTTAACTCAGAACAAGAACGAGACAGCATTATCAATCAGGGGCCTTGGTTCTGGGGCAGTGCTGGCCTCTTCCTTACCCCCTGGTTTCCTGATTTCGACGCTAATACAATGAAAGTTTCAACGATGCCTGTATGGGTGAGGCTACATGGTCTCCCTCTACACTTTTGGCATCACAAAGTATTAGCTACCATTGGGGATTCCCTAGGGAAATTCCTAAAAACGGATGAAGACAGAGTTATCAGGGGAATATTTACTTTTGCCAGAATATGTGTAGAAGTGGACCTGAGTCAAGGGCTCCCTGACCACATCACGTTGAACTTCAATAACTCTCAATGGATACAACAACTCGACTATGAGAACACAGCGTTCCGGTGCAGGGGATGTATGCAAACAGGGCACCTTCAATATGACTACCCTTTTGCTCGAAAGGACACCAGGAGAACCAAGAATCAACAAAAAAAGCCGAAAGGCTGGCAGCACACCGAACCAGTGGAAGAAGAAGACACAAACGTGGAGCCTACAGAGAATCAGACAGAACCCGATACTCTAATGAGACAGACATTTACTCAGGAGGAGAACGCTCCAGCTACACATTCAGGGACTCACATTTTGGATCTGCAACGAGAGCCACAAATGGAAATAAGCGGCATCAAAAGAACCCATGGATCAGAGGGCTCGGATTCTGACAAAGAACTCCAACTAATCACCATGGAAAATCAGCTAGCCATCATTACACCCACTCCCGACACTGGTGGTTGGCGACGGGTGGAGAAGAAGAAGGGCAGAAAAGTCTAATCTTACTGGAATTCTTTTTCCTTTTCTCTATATCTTGTAGCTTCCTGTCACAACAGGAACAGTTAATTGCAATTTTGTGATTTTCATTTACTCTGTTTGCTGCCTGGCTTTACAGGAACAGCCATCTGAATATGCATCATGCATCTACAAAATGTAATTTTATCAATATGAATAAAATTACGACTTTTTCCTAGGGGAAAAAAAAAAAAGGAAATTTGTATAATTGAATAGCTAGTTTTATTATTAATGAAAGAATAATTCTAATATTTTTTTATTTTTTATTTTATTTGGTTGCAAATAATCTTAGTAAGGTGTTAATAGTTTGTAAGATCTATTTCCTATATCTAAATATTTAGTTGCTTATCACCCTACTAGACCTCTTTCCTCTCATACAATATTCATGTATGTACATAAAATCCCAATCAGGCTTCTCTATGTTAGTTTTACCCTCAACATGTTGTCATTTGCAACCATATCTCCTTCTACAAGCCACAATCTCTTGGCTTTGAAACCACTTGTCATAAAAAATGAGATAGAAATAAATACGTTTTATAGTACGTGGTTTTATAATACATGATAACACAAAAACAATTAAAAATACATGAACACCATATTTTACCCTAGAATCCCTTACGAGAAAATTGAATAATATATCTACTATTTCTCATGGCTTAAAAGAATCCAAACTAGCCAAAGTGAGCCCTCCAATCAATTCAGGAATATTACAATAGAGAATCCTCAAGATTTTAACAACTTCATCACATATAATCGACAGGCTCTAAGACCATGGGCCACAAAAGTCATGTGCCCACATTTATGATTTCGTTTTAACTTTATTATTACTTAGTATACAAGCAAATGATGTAATCGAGTAAAAAACATAGTAAATTACTCCATAATGGCTTTCCTCATCATTTTTAATACTAATAAAAATCTTCGCTATATCCCTGGTAACTTTGTAAAAATATTCTCTTAGTAAGAAGTCAAAGAAAACTTCATATGGATGATCCAATTAAATACTTTCTTTTCAATATTTATCTAGTTTCTAAAATTTCTTATAACATGCTACAGCCTTACGGCGTTTCCATTGCAACATGTGGTGCAATTGCTAGTTGATAATTAAATTAAAATTTTTGAAGTCTTATTCCAAAATGGACATGCCTATCTCTAGAATGGACATGCCTATAGACACTGTTAGTGCCTAGATTTACATCAGGTTGAAAAGGTAGGATCCAGGGCCAACATCAAACCACGCTCAACCTGGTAGCTAGCCCTACCAGGTCAGGAGAGGGCTCTCTCCGGGTCAATCTCAACAAAAAATGATCGTGAGGGCTTGAGATGACTGAAATATCTACTGATCTTAGGCTAGCTATATGCGCAAGAGATTTTAATTGAATAAAATAAGGTTTTGTTGGCTCAGAGGGAAAAGTACATTTTGGGGTGCGAGGATTGAGGCTCAGTTCTGCAGAGGTCTCAATGGGGCAAGGTAGGCAATTCTTTTGGCACTTAAATTTGAGTGAGATAGAAGGAATAGAAAGGTGAGGTATTGAAGAGGGCAAGAGCAATCATGGATCCTCCCCAAACAGCTGAAAACATCAAATAACTAAAGCAAAATTCAAGTAGAGCACTGCACTTTCAATGAATTCTCCTTACACTCTTGTTTGTTTAGTTCAGAAGAAAGAAGATAGATAATGGCATGCAATCACATAAACAAATTCACAATTAAAAATAGAAGCACTATACCAAGACAAATTGCCACATGAATCCCAAAGAGTGTTGCAAATCCCGGTCTCAATTCCTTAGCCAAAATGAAAATATGAGTGTACAATGAAGCTCAATGCTTTCTCAAGAGTCCAACCATGCTAATGACTGAAAAAACATAAGATATAGGCAAACAACAACTCATCCTAGCCTCCAGGGGTCGAGCTCACAAGTTTAGGAGCTGTTCCAACTAATTCTAAACTAAGAACTAGAAATCAGGCAGTGGAACAACTTGCCTCTAAAAACTAGGGAACTGATTCATTCAGTTGCAAACTAACTTTTTATGGATGAATCTACCTCCATGAGTGAAAATTTGACATATTTACATCATGATCCATAAATGTACATTAAATTACATCACAAATTTGACATTAAGAAGGTGAAAAGGTCAAACTGGCAAAAGCTAGGCGAAAAACAGAGTATACTTGGTCAAACTGACAATTTTTCCTCTATGCACCGCGCCTGATTCTCTATGCATAGCGCCTGTTTGGACCCACTTTTGGAGGCCTTCCCGATGTCCAAATTCGCTCCAAGTGTGCTTGTTGGAAAGTTCTATCTGTCTATTTTCCAACCCAAGTGGAATTTTTTCAATTTTGCCTCCATTTGCCCCTCCAAAAGTCAGTTCTCCTAGCACTACTTCCTGTGTGTCAAAATAGGGGCAGAAAGGCCATTTTTAGGGTGTTTTTTACCTTTTTGGAGGCTCAAAACCTGTCAAAATTTCTTGGCCATTTGTGAGCATGCATATTTTTTCATGAAAAATCCAAATATGTTGATTTTTTCTCAAAATGATGCCTCCATCAAAAGCGAGCGCTGGGTGGCGCGACACATAGGGCAGAAAATTATGTGTTAAACATTTCTATGCGTAGCGCCTTTTTGCAGATCAGTTTTGGGGGCCTTCCAGGTGTCAAAATTGAGTGCACAATAGCTTGTTGGAAATATTATTGAGTATAATTTCCAAACCAACTTGAATTTTTCAATTTGGAGTTCATTTTCCTTGTCAAAAGTCAAATCTCCCAAGACTTGTCAAAATGTGCAAAATGAGGCTGCCTAGAGGCAGAGTGGTATTGCAGTCAACGTTTAAAGGTCTTCCTCAACCCCAAATTGAGCTCATGATAGCTCATTGGAAAGCGCTTTGTGTCTACGTATCATTGGACTCATCACACAAGTCATTTGGCGAACCAAGCTAGGAGAAAACTTGATTTTCCCAAGGTCACGTCAGAGGTGCATCAATTCTCCCGAGGCAACTGTATTTTTGAAATTTCTCTAAAACCAAGACACCTATGTAAAAAGTGAAGGAGGTTTTTATTCCTTGGCCTATTGTGGACACAAACCTCTCTTAGTTTTCCCAAATTCATCTTTTATTTCTCATAAACATCATTTGAGTAAAACCTATCACGATGTGTGGAACAGGGGATTTGTTGAAATGAAGTGAAATGAAGGGGATAAGTGGCTTCTAAATTCTTGAGAAAATTTTGGAAAGTAGGGAGGGATGTTAGGAAGTAGGAGAAAGTGGAATTTCAAAGATTGAGTGAGGGGAAGGGGTCCAAAAGGGCTAAACACAGGCCCAACCTAGAAAATTGTCAAGTTGTAGCAAGAAACTAGGGTTTGTGGAAAAATGAGGAATTTGGGGGTGATGGGAAGTGTTTAATAAGGTACATTAAGAATAGGGGAAGGTGTATGAACATCAGGATGCAAGTTTTGCTGATGATTTGACCATCCAAGAGAAATTACCTTCAAAACCCTAGGAGAGGGAAATGAACCTTACCTAGGCGCAACTAAAGCATGAACAAGGTGTAAAATGACCCATTGGAACCTGACATGATGATGAAAACCCTCTGAATGATGGTACACTCAGCTGAATGGTGACATGGACCAACATTTGGACAACTTTGAAAGGAGTAAAAACAAACCCTAGACCTAATACCTAATGACCAAATTTTGCTTGAAGACTCACTGAAATGACAAAATTTGACCTTGACACCTTAAAATCACTTTGTAAGAGCATTTTGATCACTGGAGGAAGGCTGCAAAGACTGACACTAACAGACATAATTATTGATAACTGTTTAATATTCTAGAAACCCTATTCCAAAATAGATGTACCTGTTGGCATAATTAATAATTAATCTTTCTTAAAGTTAAGATGTGTAAAATTGTTTTATGTAGTTAATTATATTTATAAGTGTTTCTATTATGAAATAGGACTTTAGGAATTTTAATTTAATTATCAATAATTAATAAGTGGACAGTAGGATTTAACCTTACAAAATATCCATGGAATATTTTTAGTAGTAGTTATGGATAGAGAGTTGATATTTATTTCAAAGGTAGTTATGTCTTTTTTACTTTTCAATTTAATTAAAACCATCCTAGATCCATCTTAAATCTAGATCTACCAAGTGTTGAAAGGGACAAGTGCGGAGTTAAAATATATCTATAATGGATTCCATAATGGATTTCCTTAAGCATTTAAATAGACTTCATCTTAGTAAATACCATGGGAAATACCATGGGCTTGTAAACCATAATTGATAAACCCATCGAATGACTAACTCAAACTTATCTTAATAATTATTATTTTTTAATTTTATTTTAAATAATTTGACTCGTTCATCATAACATTACATTACATAATGTTTTACAACATCACTGCCATACTGGCATGTAGAGTACCTCTCAATACAAGAATAAAATAAAATTATATATATATATATATATATATAGAATCAAATGACTTATGGATTTTGGGAATGTGATATTGACAATCCATGATATTGACCTATAGTATTGTAACAAAGTCTATTTACATATTAAAAAACATTATAATAAATTTACGATGAATCTCCACAATTAAGGTTCTTATTATATTTCTTTCATATATATATATATATATATAAGTTTAACACATATATAATTTTTTATCAATAATAACAACAATTTAAAAACAGCTATAATATAGTTAAATTTTATGATTTTTTTTTGTATTGGTAATTTGAGATGTATCATAAAGTCGCTTGATGCCTATATAAATTATGTCTATTACCATTTACCAAGCATATAGATTATATAATTGTGATAGTAACATGATTTTAATTTTATTAAAACTATTATATTTTGATATTTAAATCATAATTTTAAATATTTTATATAATTAATTAATATAAAATAATAAAAAAATATTATAATATACAATACTACGATACAATCTCAATACCCTGATGTGTAATTATGTCATGAGCTATAAACAAAACATGACCACTTAGAATAACCCAATAGTGATACCTTCACTCATATCAATATCTCTATCAACCTAGTTTACTTATTTATATTTAAAGATATAAACTTTCAGGAATCATATTTAACTAAAAATTTACAATAATTATAAAGATTTAATATATGATGTATTTATTATTTTTTGATAAATTCAAAATCTTTCGCATCATTATTACAAAATTTATGGAAATAAATAATAGCGATAATGTGAAATTGTCTGTGGAGATGTTAACTAAATTGAATAAGTGGCTTGAAACAATATATTAAAGAACAATGACAACGATACAAACACAATTGTGTAAGACAATAAAAATAAATAAAATATAAAATATATAGATGAAAATAAAATAAATATATTATTACAATAAAAATAAATAAAATATAAAATATATAGATGAAAATAAAATAAATATATTATTACAAAAACTTCCAATTATGGAAATATAAATACATTCCTAAATATTTGTTAAAGTAATTCCAGGTTAAAAGATAAAAATTGATAAATAAAATTTTAAAACATATATATTAATATTAATAATTTTAATTGATTATAAAATACATATAAATGTAAAATACATATACATTTATATATATATATGAAAGTATATAAAATATATTTATATTTACATTTATATTTATAATTAATTAAAATACATTTACATCTATAATTTTATTTAATTATAAAATACATTTACATTTATATGTATATGTAAACGAAAGTATATAAAATGAAATGATTTGAAACATTCGGCGTTGTTAAAGATGGGGCGTTTATGATTGCTTGTTTGATCAAGTTAAAGGCTTCATGTTCTGAGTGTCTCCATTTAAACAGAGAATTTTTCTTTATCATGGATTGAAGGGGTAAAACAATTCGTGAGAAGTCAGGGACAAATATTTTAACAAAATTTATCTGACCTAGGAAAGATTGCATTGATTTTTTGTTATGCAGTAAAGGTATTTCAGATATTTCTCTAATTCTGTCAAGGTCAATATGAATCCCTGCTTTGGACATAATGAATCCAAGGAGCTTTCCTTCACTTAACACGAAAAAAGACTTCTTGGGATTAAGAGAAATCCCATACCTTTGTCAACGTTCAGAGATTTGCTTTAAATCCCTTGGATGATTACTGTACTTTCTGGAATATACAATTATATCATCTAAGTAGATTATTATTGATTTGTTTACTAAACCTTTCAAGGCTATGTCCATGGCTCTCTGGAAAGTGGCACCGACATTAATCAGTCCAAATGGCATCTTTTGATAAGCACAGGTGCCCCATTTTGTCCTGAATGTAGTTTTCAGCTGGTCATCTGGATGTACTAAGATCTGATTAGACACGGGGAGAAAACACCTAATACCTTTCTCTGAGACTTTCTGACACCCTGGAGGAATTCCTTTCCTAACTGCGTCAGCCTTGCATCATCCTGCTTAGCTTTGTGTTGCTCTGTCCTTCACTATGTCCCTGATCTACATCTTCCTCTGCGTTATCTCTCAAAGCCCCTGCATCACCCTTTTTGAGCTTCATGACTACTGCTAGTCACCCCTCTTTCTCCACCCTGCAACTCTCCCTTTGAAATCGATTTTCTTCCTCTCTCAGAAAATCAATTTTCCTTGGGACACTGACCATCTGCTAGTGTGTCTCCAAATGACCCTCAAGTCTTCTCTTATACTTTTCCTGTTGATGAATCAATGGATGAGATTAAGTCCCTAATCAACGACTAAGATTAAAATAGACTTGATCTTCGTCTCTTAGAATTTTCACACCCTTATCCTTATTAACATGCATTACTATTTTTATTTTCATATGTTTAGACTTAGGAACCCATTAAAAATATTAATTATTTTAATAACTCGTCAAGATGGAATTTCCCAAAACGATTTCTGGGTCGTGGAGATCTCATGTGCTTTAGCCTCTTCACCAATTTTCATTGCTCGAGCACATCCGATGCTACCCCAAATCAACACTCCCTCTTAGCGAGGAATGTGCTCTAGTAATGCTCCACCACTGAACATTACCCTGATCATCTGGCGCCAATACCAGTGCTGATGCTTGGCATGCTGCCCAACATCCTTTACACTATTGCCTCCTGTACTGCTGCCCATGGCTTCTATCACTGCCACTGCTACATCTATATTGTAGCTCCCTCTGCATCTGTGCTGTTGCTGGTCCTTCCTCCCAACATTGCATCTTCACTGCAACTCTCTCTTTCAAATGCTACATCATGTTGCCCATAACACTGCTAACTGTTGCATTGCAACACCTGACACTTATCCATTTCTTCTACAGAAATGGATTCTTTATCATCCCCATCTTGTCCCTGAAATAAACGAACTTTGTTCTTCCAAGGGCCTTGGTAAGGATGTCTGCCACGTGTTCTTTTGTAGGAGTGTAGCTCAACTGTACAGCTCCTCGTTGGACATAGTCTCTAAAAAAGTGACATCGAATATCAATGTGCTTTGACCGATCATGAAATACTGGATTCCTAGAGAGCTTGATGCAACTTTGATTATCACACATGATCCTGGTCACCTCCATCCTTCTTCTAAATAGGTTCACAAGCAATTTTTTAAGCCATATGGCTTCTCACGAAGTTGTGTTAGCAACCATATATTCTGCTTCAGCTGACCTTAGAGCTACGGATTTATGTTTCCTACTACACCAGGAGGTCATCCGCGATCAAATGTTGAAACAATACCTAGAGGTACTTTTCCGAGCTACTAAACTTCCAACCCAATCTGCATGAGTAAATCCACTCAGTTTGATATCATTACTTCTAGTGTACAAGAGTCTATACTCGATTGTTCCTTGTATATATCTGAGAACATATTTGGTTGTTACCCAATACGCCCTCTTCGATTCCACCATGAACTGACTGAGGGTGTTGACAACGTAACAAATGTCTAGCCTAGTATTGACCAAATACATCAGGGACTCTATGAGCTACTTGTATAAGGTCGGATCAACATCTTTGTCTTATGATGCATCAATTTTATTCTAGTTGGTGATTATTAGAGTAGCCATAGGCCTACAGTCCTACATCCTGAATCTCTTTCAGGATTTCGATAGCACATCTCCCTTGTCCAAGGAAGATCTCACCCTTCTGCTGCCAAACTTCCAACCCCAGGAAATAATGCATCTGTCCCAAATCCTTCTTGTTGAATTCTGTGGCTAGATTCTTCTTGCAGTCCTCGGTGATCCTAGATGATCCTTTCAGGAAGAGATCATCCACATATAATACTAGGACTAGAGGCTCATTTTCTACAACCAGATAGTAGAGATTGGAATCTGCATCACTCTTGAAAAACCCCATCTTTTGCAAGTAGCCATCAATTCGACCATACCATGCTCTAGGTGCCTGTTTGAGCCCATACAAATCTTTCTTCAATCTGCATACATGATATTTATTCTCATGTGTCTCAAAGCCTTCTGGCTATTCAATGTATACTTCCTCTTCTATCAACCTGTTCAAGAATGTCGTTTTGACATCCATATGATGAATCTCCAATCCCATCTGTGCTGCAAAATATATCACGGTTCTAATAGATGTAAACCCAGCTATTGGGGCAAAGGTCTCTTCATAGTCTATTCCTTCTTTCTGAGCATACCCTTTAGCCACAAAACTGGCTTTGTATTTTTCCATACTACCGTCTGCAGCGTATTTGATATTTGTAGATCCCTCTCGAACCTACCACTGATATGTTCAGAGGCCTAGGTACAACTTCCCAGACATCATTCACCATTATAGAGTTGTATTCCCCACCATCGCATCCATCCAAACTTGATGTTGAATGGCCTCCTAAAAACTAGAAGGTTCCCCAACCTAAGCTACTAAGGCCCGAAATCTGTTTGGCTGTATTCACTCCCTTTTATTATTCCTAGGTGCACCAATGAAATCTTTTGCATCTTGTAGAACATGTTGGAGTTCCCAGCTCGTTCTTCCTCTGGTAGTGGGTATATCTGTTATCTCTTCTTATTCTTGTGATTCCTCCTGTTCTTAGGGAGAATTTCTGGTACTAGCTTCCGCTAGTTGAAGTGGTTTGATGAATGGCTCATCTTTTGTCTGCTCCTCGAAAGACATTTCTCGAGGTTTTTTGAAGGCCATATCCTCCATGAACTTCACATCTCACCGAACCACTGCCTTCTTACTCCCTGGAAGATAGATTCTATATGCCTTAGCATTTTCGCTATATCCCATAATATATCCTTTCTCTACAGTTTTATCTAACTTCTTCCTCTTCTCCTTGGGTATATGGAAATATGCTAAACTCCCAAATATCCTGAAATGACTAAGTTCAGGTGTCTTCTTGGTGAAGATCTGCTCTGGAGTAATTTTTCCCAATGCCCTATGAGGGGTTCTATTCTAGACATAGACATTCATGCTACATGCTTCTGCCCACAAGAGTTTTAGCATATCCTGATCATACCTCATAGCCCTAGCTACTTCCACAATAGTCATGTTCTTCCTTTCTACTACTCCATTTTGCTCCGGATTGTAGGGAGTTGTCCACTATCTTCTGATGCCCTCCCTAGATTAAAAATCGGTGAAGTCCTTGTCAACATACTCTCCACCATTGTCTGAGCGCAACACTTTTATTTTCTTTCCTATTATATTCTCCACTAGAGCCTTGAACTCTTTGAATCGACCGAAAACCTCATCCTTGGTTTTCAGAAAATAAATCCAAGTCTTCCTAGAGTGGTCATTGATGAAGGTGACAAATTATTTGACGCCACTAAGAGATTTTGTGGACATCGGTCAGCAAATATCTGAGTGTATCAATCCTAGTACATTCTTGGCTCTATTGCTACTTCTAGGAAACACTACTTTGGCATACTTGCCCAGAGCACGCCCTCTGCATACATCATCTCGTTCCATACTAATATCTCGAACTCCTGTTACAGTTTTCCTAAGAACTCTCAGAGCCCCATGGTGCAAATGTCCCATCCTTTCGTGCCATAGTTCATTCAAATCCTTGCCTCCATTACTACCTATCAGTGCCATTGGTGATTCTAGCTGCAACTTATACAACCTGTTACTTCTGATTACAATATGCACCTTCTTTTTCCAACTCGGGTGTTTGACGCATACTTTCTCCTCAATGAAGAAAACGTCATAGCCCTTGCTTTGAAGTTGAGATACAGAAAGTAAGTTCATCCCCAGTCCTAGCACATGCAACACATTGGTAGCTCGGAACCGCTCTCCTATTTCTATTTGAAAAACTATAGTACCCTTCCCTACTGGAGTACACTTTGCCTTATTCCCCATGGTGATTTGAAAATTCATTCTTTCCTCCTGATAATATGAGAAACATTCCTAGATTCCTGTCATATGCCAAGAGGCTCCACTGTCTATATACCATACCCATGACAATGCAGAGCTTGTCAAGCAAGCAACTTCTTCTTCTAATCTGGAAGCTAGCATAGAGAAATCGAAATTTCTATCTCTTGTGCATTCTTCTGAAAATATGCACGAGTCTCCTAACGTGGATGCCTCTGCATCATGTCCTTGATCCATAACTGATTTTCCCTTCCTTTCTCCGAATATTTGCTATGATACCATGTGAGAAATAAGTTATTTATGAAATCCATTTAGTAAATATTGAAATAAATTCTTCTACAAATATCAAACCATTATACAGAAACAAATATATGCACAAGAATAAGACACATTAGCACAATTATTTTTGGACAATTGTCCCTAGAAAAATCCAATGCGGGAAAACCGGTGCAACAGAGGAGGGTTTTTATTAATATTTGGCAACAACCGCTTTTACATAAAGATTTTACATAGAAACTAGGAGAAAATACCTCAGACCTTTCTCTGAGACTTTATGACACCCTGGAGGACTTCCTTTCTTAACTGCATCATCCTACTTGGCTCTGCACTGCTCTGTCCTTCACTGCATCCATGATCTGCATCTTCCTCTGTGTTGTCTCTAAGAGCCCATGTGTCACCCTTTCTAAGCTTCCTAACTGCTGCCAGTCACTCCCTCTTTCTCCACCCTGCAATTCTCCCTCTGAAATCAATTTTTCTTCCTCTTTGAGAAAATCGATTTTCCTTGGGATACTGAGCATCTGTTGGTGTGTCTCCAAATGACCCTCAAGTCTTCTCTTATACTTTTCCTGTTGATGAATCAATGACCGAGATTAAGTCCCTAATCAATGACTAAGATTAAAATAGACTTGATCTTTGTCTCATAGAAGCTTCTCATCCTTATCCTTATTAATACACATTAATGTTTTTATTTTCCTAAGTTTTGACTTAGGAACCCATTAAAAATATTAGTTATTTTAATAACTCCTCATTCGGATGGAATTTCTCAAAACGATTTCTGGGTCTTGGAGATCTCATGTACTTTAGCCTCTCCACCAATTTTCATGGCTAGAACACATCCGATGCTAACCCAAATCAACAGTGTGTAAACTGGACGATCGCATAGTGCTTGTCATCCTGAATTCGGTGCAACTCGTTTCATGTGAAGCAGACTTTGTATGATTCCAGAAACGAGTTCTGTTCACTTTCCCAAACAGATGAATTTAAAAAAAAAGGACAACCTAGTCAACAGTCTGTAATCCTGACATAGTGCTAATGGGTAGGTTATGTGGACGTTGACTTGGTCAACGTGCTCCTCGACGAATCACCAGGTGATAAGTGGCTTCATTTCATTGGTTGAATTTGTGTGGTTTTGATTGGTTGGTGGGATGGCCAACCATGGGCTGACACGTGGCCCATCCGGAGGCCGCCACGTCGCAGATCGGGAGGCCACCAAAAACTTTGTAATAGTTTGGGCAGAGGCAGTAGGGGTCAAACCTTTAACCTGCCAACACTAATCCAAAGCCAATATTGTTGCACCACACACATTGTCACTTAACCATATATGACTTCATGGTTTATTTAAAATGTGTTGGTATAGAGTTCGAAGGATTAGGTCAGCCCGTGATTACGTAACCGCCCATGTGACCACTACAATGGAGGTGGAGTGGGGGCCTGACTGGTGGGGGCAGGCCATTGGCCTTAGCCCCCAGGCACGTGGCCTAAATTTTCAGAAATTAAGTGTTAGCGGTCTTTTTAGTTGTCCGACAATTTCGCCTGGTTTTCGGTGAAATTGTCACTCCGTTAGCGCGCTTGGTGGGCGCAATTGTAGGATGATGTCGGATTTTGGGGAATTTGTGGTGCGATTAGCAGAAGACTGGGAAAGGCCATAAATTATTTATTTTTTGACCAAATCAAGAGCAGAAAGAGGCTACACAGACATTTTTGGGCATTCTAGAGCCATTGGAACACGTTTCATAGCATTATGAGCATTGTAAACTGATGTATTCACACTTTTGAGCATAATAGAGAGGACCAAGCAATTGGAAGCTGGACCAAGGAGACATAGCCGAGGAGGGGTGAACTCCTTTATCATGTGTCTTTGTGAAATACTATTTATGGTGATGTTAATGTCTATCATTTTCTACTATTCAGTCAATTTTTATGTAAATTTGCACTTAAAAATTACATAAAAATACTCAAAAACTCATGTTTTAACTTGTAAACAATCTAAAAAATACTCAAGCATATTTAATATAATTTGAAAGGGAATTTTAGCACAACAAAACTAATTTTCTTAATAAGATCAAGTTTGGTATCAGAGCTCTTGGTTTTATTTGTGTAAGAAGGATTTAATTGTTTTTAAGTTTATGTCATGCTTATAAGGTTAAAAGTCAAAAGAGGAGAAGGAAAACTGGTTGAAAGCCCTGAAGTTATGTCAAAGGGAAGAATGACAAGGTTGCCACAATCTTTACCACCAGTTCTTCCTCAAGTTGCAGTTGAGGCACTAGTGAGCATGTCTTGTGAAGGAGGGCCTACAATGATAGAGGATGAGAAGGTCTTCAGGAAGGTTTTCTTTGATATGACAAAGATGGTGAAGGTCCTATATGAAGAGAGGAATACCAGACTGCAGGGTGAAAGCTCCAAACCTCCCAAAGGAGAAGGTTCTTTAGGAGGAGGTAATGGAAATGGAGGTAAACTTCCACTCTCTCCACCATCTTCTTCATCTTCTTCTTCACATGCATCTTCACCCTCTTCCACTAACACAACCCTTACTCATACTCATCAACATACCCCAAAATGAACTAGTAAATCACCCTTGTTGAAACTTGATATTAAATTTGAACTGCCCATGTATAATGGTGAAATGAATGCAGAGAAGCTTGATAATTGGATTCGTCATTTGGAGGTCTATTGCAGAATTCAAAACCTTCAAGAGGATGACATAAAGATTCAATTGGATTCCTTGATAATGGAGGATGCAACATTAGTATAGTGGGAATCAAAGACACAAGAGGAGATAAAAAAAACACGGTAAGATCTCAATTTCTTGGTCTGATTACATTGCTGCAATTAAAACACAATTCTACCCTCTAGCATATATGAAAAAAGCCATCATGAATTGACAGAACTTTAGACAACTTAAAGGTCAAAATGTGCAAGATTATACCCAAGAATTCAGAAAGAAAAGGTCTTCAATGTTAGGTGTATATTTGCAATCACAAGACACATTGCTAAAATACATAGGGGGTTTACACAATTACCTTAGGCATGCTATCCTTATGTTTAATCCAAATAATCTAGATGAGATGTGTGTGCAAGCCACTCATCTTGAGGCAAGAGGGAAAAACACTCCATAAGAGGGTAGTAAAAATCCATTTAAGGGTAAAGAAAAAGAAAAGGATTTCAAAGGAAAGAAAATTGCATCCATTAAAAGGGAAGGAGAGAAAACAATATGTAAACATTGTTCCAAAGAGGGTCACGATGAAGATCATTGTTGGAAGCTTCATCCCGAGATGAGGCCTAAGAAATTCAACAACAAAGGAAAAGAAAAGACAGTTGTCATCATTCAAGAGGATTTTGGATCTGATTCGGGTGATGAAACTAAAATTACAACCATGGGTATAAAAGGAAAAGAATCCATTGCTAGCACTAGTATATCAAATTGTCACATTGGCACTCCAAATGAAGAAACAAGGATTCAATTATTTCATGTGAGGGTAATCTCAAACCATACAAAAATCGACACACTTTTTGATAGTGGGTCTCAAGCCAAGTTGATATCTGATGACTTAGTCAAGAAACTCAATCTTGAAACCATTTTACATCCCAAGCCATATCCATTGAGTTGGATATGCAGGGACACAAACTTATAGGTTACAATAAAATGTATTCTTCAGTTTGCAATCACAGCAAACTTCATTGATGAAGTTAAATTAGATGTTGTACCTCTGATATATCAAGAATTGTTTTGGGTATTCCTTACCTCTATGATAGAAAAGCAATCTTCTATCGTCATGAAAACAAGTACCACTTGTTCAAATACAGTGTGGAGTATATTTTGAGACGTCATAGCAAGAAACTAAATCTTTCATTAGTTAATGCAGGGAAAATGAAAAGACTATTGAATTCAAGCAAGAATTTAGTGGTTCTTATGATCAAACCCAATGCTAGTGTTGATTATGAAGCGTTCGATGGTTGTAATTCAAAATTGAAAACTGATTTGGTTGATGTTTTTAGCCATAATGATGAGATGTTTCAGAAAGAAAAGGGATTTCCTTCCAAGAGGAGAATCCAACATGAAATACCATTGCATCAAAAGTGTCTTCTTCCGAACATTGACATGTACCGGATGTCAAGAAGAGAAAGTGCAGAAATAACAAAGCAAATCCAATGATTGTTGAACAAAAGGATCATTCGACCATCTCCTTCACCATGTGATGCACCTATTGTTTTGGTGCCCAAGACGAATGTAGAGCATTTCATTGAATGGGACTCAAGAAGTGGCTATAATCGAAGTAGAGTTGTTGAGGGAGACATATGGAAGGCGCCATTCAAAACCAAGCAAGGCTTGTTATGTTTTTTGGTCTTTGCTATACTTCGACTACTTTCATGCATATGATGAATGATGTATTGAAGCCATTTCTAGACATGATAGTCTACTTGGATGACATTTTCATTTTCAGAACATGTCATTATGAATATGTCATGTGTGAAAACAAAAATACTTGATGTTGTATGTTAAGAACATTTCTATTGAAGATGTCAAAGTATATGTTGGGTAAAACTTCTTTGATGAACTTGGGCCATAATATTGGAGAAGGTGAGCTGAAGTTAGACCTCTCCAAGATTGATGCCATTATGGATTGGTCAATGCTCAAGATAGTCATTTGGATAAGAGGTTTTGTGGGAGCAACCCAATGTTGGAGGAATTTTTCTGTTAGTTTTTCTTCTATTGTAGCTCATTTGCATTCTTTAGCAATTGTGCAAAAGGTCTTCCAATGGGGAGGCAAACAACAAGAGGCATTTGATGCTTTAAGACAAAAGGTTAGTTCAGGTTTTATATTTACTCTTCTATACTTGAAAAATTCATTTGAGTTTCAAGTTGATGTATGCAACGATGCCATGGGTGCAATCCTTATGCAACATGGTAAGCCCATTTCATTTCATTCATAAATTTTCAATGGTCTAGTGATTAATTTGTAGCGATAAAGGCACTTTCACTGGATGGGTTTTCTTCTACCATTCAACTTGGTCAATAGGAATAAGAAATGTATAAGCGACAAGTTTGTTGATGTACTTTCTACGACTATAGTTTGTATAACTACTTTCCTCAAGAATCATTTTGTTTTTCATAAAATTTATGTTAAGAAAAATACATACTTTCAAGATGCACATTCAAGCTTGAGTCAAGGGAATCAAGTAGAGGATTTTGTTTACCATTTTCTCATTATGTGTTGTATCATCTTGGTAAGAAGGATGTTGTTACTAATAGTAATATGGACAAAGCCAAAGAGTTCATTGAGCGACTCCAAATGGTACATCAAACAGTGCAAGATCAACTTGAAAGGAGAAAAGGCAAATACAAAGAAAGACACAACAAGCATCGTGTAAATCACAAGTTCCAAGTCAGTGACGAATGGATCAAGATTGTAATGGTGAGGGAATTGTACCCTCACTTGTTGGACAACTGAAAGTGATCTTTTGGGGTCCAAAAGACTTCCAGTGGGGAGGAATGGTCAGGTGCTAAAAAAATAGCTCAAAATTCAAAGTTGTAGGATTGGTGTGGAACCTAAATGATTGCGTAGTGTTTGTCATCTTGAATTCGGCGCAACTCGATTTGCACGAAACGGATTCCGTAGGACTTCAGAAACGAGTTTTGTTCACTTTCCCGAACATGCGACTTTTCAAAAAAAAGGATAACCCAGTGAGCAGTCTGTACTACTGAATGGGCATGTTATGTCGAAGTTGACTTGGTCAATGGGCTCCTTGGTGAATCACTAGGTGACAAGTGGCTTCGTTTCATTGGTTAAATTTGTGTGGTTTTGATTGGTTGGTGGGGTGGCCAACCACAGGTTGACACGTGGCCCAGCCAAAGGCTGCCATGTGGCAGCCCGGGAGGCCACCAAAAAAATTGTAATAGTCCAGGGGGAGGCAGCGGGGGTCGAACCTGTGACCTCCCAACTCTAATCCAAAGCTGATACGATTGCACCACATACGTTGTCGCTTAACCATATATGACTTTGCAGTTTATTTAGAATGTGTTGGTGTGGAGTTCGGAGGGTTGAGCCAACTCGCGTGGGGCCAATGCACGGTTATGTAACTTCCCATGTGACCACTGTGATAGATGTGGAGTGGGGGCTTGACCGGCGGGGGTGGGCCGTTGGCCTTAGCCCTCAAGCATGTGGCCTAAATTTTTGGAAATTATGTGTTAACGATCGTTTTAACTATTCAATAATTTCGCTCAGTTTTCGGAGAAATTATCGCTTCGTTAGTGTGCTTGGTAGGCGAAATTGTAGGATGATGCCAAATTTTGGGGAATTTGCGGTGTGATTAGCAGAAGATTGGGAAAGGCCATAACTTCTTCAGTTTTTTATTAAATCAAGAGCATAAAGAGGCTACACATGCATTTTTGGGCATTCTAGAGCCATTGGAACAGGTTTCTGAGTATTCTGAGCATTGTAAATTGATGTATTCACACTTTTGAGCATAATAGAGAGGACCAAGCCATTAGAAGTTGGACCAATGAAACATAGCCCAGGAGGAGTGAACTCCTTTATCATGTGCTGCTGGGATACTATTTATGGTGATGTTAATGCGTATCATTTGCTGTTGTTCAATAATTTTTTATGTAAATTTGCACTTAAAAATTACATAAAACATTCAAAAACCCATGTTTTAACTTGCAAACAATCTCACAAATCCTCAAACATATTTAATATAATCTGAAAGAGAATTTTAGCACAACAAAACTAATTTTCATAATCAGATCACCTCTCGTTAATGAGATAGTTCAATTAAAAGATTAATTTAACATGTTCATGATTTCTCATGTTTATAGGGAAGTCAACACCCAGGTAGACTCCCTCTATAAGGAGGGCCTTATGCTGGGTCATGGGATCTGGATGATTTCAGAGTCTCAAAATAATAGATTCCAGGAGTATTATCATAGACCTTTCATTCTTAGGGTTCAGAAGCACCACATGCATCAAATGTTTATACTTTTTTCTATGGAATTTAAAAGTGGTTATATATAACAAGCTAAAGCATCACTTATATGTTTCTTTTTTATATCAACACATTATACGTGATTCTACTTTTTAGATAGATTACAGAGTTGACCTAGATATCTATTTTTGTAACAATTTTTGGATGGTTTTTTTTACCCATTTTTGGATATATCTATAGGATCTACATACATAAATACACACTGGACATGTATATGTAAAATGTAATTTTATATATTTTTTTTCCACTAAAAAACAAACAAAACAGATTAGTTTACCTACAGAAATACAATGTTTTTATTTTACTTGTATTTATTACTCAGTCAGTTTACCTACATAAATACAATGTTTTGATTTTACTTGTATTTATAATTCACAATATGTGGATATTTGATAATAACATTATGTGTACTTTGATATCATATAGTGGAATTATTTATTTTACATAATATAAAATATTTAAAAGCAGTTTAACTATGTTAATAAATGTATTTCTTTTGAATTGAAATTTTCAAAATTTAATTTTAATTTCTATAGATTATTTTATAATATATTTAGTAGTAATGACCAATTAAAAGTTAAGATTTATCTCAAAAGGAATTATACCATTTCTATTTTTTTAATTAAAATGATTATTTAAAAAAAATTCACATGGACATGTGTCATATGAAATGAGTTATGTTTTCTTGGTGATGTAGCATTGATAATCCATAATAGGAATTAAACCACTTACATTATTACACATCTCAAGTTGCTAAAACTAAAAAACTCATAAGAATTAACTAAACTATAATTTAATTTTGAACTATTATTCTTATTAATGATAAAAAAAATTAATATATAAGTAGAACACATATACATTTAAAAAAATATGTAACAAGATTCTTCACCATTCAGGGGCATTTTATGATGGAGATTATTAATTTGTTAATAGATTTTCTTACAATACTATGGGTCAATACCATGGATTATCAATACCACATCCTCAAGAAATCATAACTAATTTCATATGGCATTTATTCATATGATATAATTTTTTAATTAATGAATTTAATTAGAAAGACAAAAGAAGTATAACTACTTTGAAAAAATCTTATTCTTCCATTTGTCTATATTACTATGAATATTCTATGAATTTATTTATTTATTTATTTTTTCTCTAAGTTAGGCTAATTCTATTACTGAAATAATATTGTACACTGAGGCTTTAGCTTGTGCTTTTCCGTGCCTGAGTGTTGGGCAAAAACAACAAAAACATAGTCTGGACTGCCCGTAGTGGGAAACCAGTTGAAATCAAAATAAGTTTGTCAGTATTATCTTGCTGCCCACATAGGGGAAACCAACAAATACACAGTTTTTTATTAATTCTTCAAGGAAAACCAAAAAACAACCAAGTAGCCAAATACCGGCATTTTCTGAAAGCCCTGTAAAAGAAACCAGAAAGCAAAATTCCTAAAACCTGAGAAACGCAGACACATGGCAGGTTGTGTGGCCGATCAAGTACGTGGCAGAGACGGCGGGTTTTCCTAGACAATGAAGCATCTGTAAGCCTCCATTTCGACACCTGCCTACTTTGAAGCCTCCGTGTTCTCTGCCTGCTGCGCCAGTTGTTCCTCCTCGATAAAACAGTGGTAAGGTTCCATGTCTTCGCCATCAAGCTGGTCCTGGTCCGTCTCCTTCCCAGTTTACTGCGTCTTGGCATTGTGAGTGCTCTTTTGGGCCATGGCTGGTTCTGCTCTGGTGTGGCCACCACTTTCAGTGGCCCGCTCCTCCTCGCTAGAGGTGATGGAATGGGATCTCTCCGCAACTCTGGGTGGCGTTGTTCTGGAATGGTGTCCACCCTCAATTGCTTTCTCCTTTTCATGAAAGGTTATGGAGATGGTGGTAGTAATGATCAGCCTATTCATGGAGGAACGAAAGATGAATTGGGCGGAATTGAGAGGCGACTGTGGATTGGAAGGAGTGCCACTGGGAGGCGAAGCAGGGGGGGTCGGATGGAGGCAATGAGGTCATGAGCGGCCTCTGCCACCACGAGTATTTGGGTAGTAGCCTGTAGTCTGTTGAGCCGAAGAGGATGTGGTTTCAGAGGCCGGAGAATGAGGGGGACAACTCAATCTTCCTCTACTTCCACCCCTGTGACTATGCATTCGATGGCGTGTTCTTGGCATGTTGACACCAAGTGTATGAGAATTTTTGCCGGGGATAGAACCCAAGTGATAAGAGGGCTCAGAAGGATTAGCGGGCGGCTCAAAGGAGGGATTAGCTGCAGAGGCCGAGTGGAAGACGAAATGGCAAGCCAGGCTTTGAGTGAAGTGAGTTCCCGGGCCTAAATCAATGCAGCATAGGATGCTGCAGCGCCTCCTCGTAGTAGTGCGAGAGCTAGGTGTTGCAACTGCCTGAGGGCATAGACATTGCAGAGGCAGGGGATAAGAGACATGTACAGTGGTATGATTATCACCCGAAATCATCTTTGCGTGAAGCCAAGGTGGATAGTTGCAGGCGAGTTGAAAATGGCGCCCGCTTAAATGCCATTTATGGCTAGTTTTAATGCATTTTTTAGACTGATGTGCCGGATTACGGAGGGTCGTGTGGAATGGCCACTTGCCGTCCATTTCGGCCTCCACCTTACTATCCTTGCGGAGTACCTGCATTCGAGAGAATATTCTACGAAAATTAAATACATGTACTCCACCTAATAATTATGGATAATTAAATTACAATTCTAAAAACCCTATTTCAAAATAGACATACCTATGGGCATAATTATATTCAAATATACATACTTAAAATCACTTTATATATATACATATCTATATCTATATATATATATATATACTCACAAATATATATACACATATACAACTATTGTGGGCAGGTATATATATTGATAATTATTATTATTATTATCTAATTTTAAGGACACAGCTAAACAAGACACCAAATTAATGTATGAAATTCCCTTGTTTGTGAAATAAAGGACCCCCTTCCACGTGCGACTAGTTGACTGTGAAATTTACAAAAACATTTATACTCTACCTTTTTTAGATGATCTATTTTTCGTGATGAGTTTAACTTGCCTTGATCTATTTTCGTGATGACTTTAACTCGCCTCGAATCATGTTGTGGATGGTTCGTCATTTGGGAAAGATACATGCTTTACAAAAGCATCTATTGTATATACAAACTCCCATAATTAATAATTAGTTAGCTGTATGTACAAACTCCCATAATTAACAATTAATTAGTTAGCAGGTATGGTCTGGAAGATGGCATGTCTTTACAAAAGCATCTACTGCACACTGAGTTGTATGTACAAACTCTCGAACAAAGTGTAATTAATAATTGTTTCTCACATATTTATAATGGTTCATTAAACCGATGCTTAAATTTTCTGAATGAGTGTAGCCCCGCCAGTGTGTGTAACTGGTAATTATGTAGCAACTAGAAATGAAAAGGTCCCTGGAATGAGCTGCCAAAGTAGGTAGGTCAAGCGCATGAACCATCATTCAAGGGAGGAGCCCCATGTTCTCTAAACAAAATCCAGTGTCAACTATAATATTTTTTATAATTTTCAAGTATAAACCAGTGGAAGTAGTATCTGGAACTGTTTTAATGGAGTGGGGACAGTTTTCTGGATTGTGACTTTGGGATTTCTAATTAAAACGGATGCCAGCACTAAAATCTAAAAAAATGGAAACATTGACAGAAACATACACAGGTTGACTGTGAACCAAAGGCCCACAGAAAAAAACTCAATATTTTACAGAAAACCAGGGAGCGAAGGCGACCAAGCCCCGGTATTCAGTATGGCGGTTTATACTCCAAGTTGTGTGTTTTTTAATTGAGAAGTATTTCGTTATTTGTCTATATAAAGGATGTGTGCCCTCTGAAACAAACTAAATACTGCTTCATTACATTAATACCACCATACAAAAAGAGACCATTTTGGGAGATTGATCGTTGAGGTAAAATGATAAGCTCTATTGCAGGCGATGTTATCACATGCAAAGGTAAATTGTATGGTCAATATTATAAAAGTCTTCATAAGATTTGTTTAGCAAGAGATTAGTAACTGACTTTCAGTGATTCAATCCATTCTCAGTGTTTAGCACAAGAGATCGTTTGGGGGGATCGACCCTTCAAGGGAATCAGCAATCTTTACTGCAGAGCAAGTTCTCACAAGCAAGGGTAAATATGAGTGCCCAGTTTCTCAATTCATTTTGTTTTGTAAAGGGAATAATAACCCATTTTTCAGTGTTGCATCTACTTTAGATTATTTGGGGAGATCGATCTTTTAAGGAAAACACCACGCTATATTGCAGGCAAAGTTGTAAAATGCAAAGGTAATTAGTAAAATTATTTTTATTTCGAGGGTAGATTTTGAAAATAATCTAAACTATATGAAATTTATTGAGATACAAAATTAGATTGCTAAATCCATTTTCAGCGCTCAAGCTTACCAAAAAAAACCACTACCAAATTGTAATCCAATTTATTTGCTGAATCCATTTTCAGCGCTCAAGCTTCCAAGAAACCACTAGAGGATCAAGTCGTCCCTTCAAGTAAAATGGCAAGCTCTACTGCAGGAAAAGTTATTACATGCAAAGGTAATATGACTGCACTATCTAAAAGACTCCATACGTTATATTTAGTAAGATAATGATAATCTATTTTCAGTGTTCAGCACAGCGAATGCATATAAGGGTAATTTCTGGGTCAGAGACATAATATGGTTCCAATTTTACAGATGCTACTTTTGTCTGAATCGCCATTAGAAAAAGCTTAAGTAGTTCAGAAATACATGGATTTACCTTTACCCCTGCAGGAAAATTCACTATCTTACAATTCAATATCTTGGAATTGTTTCGAAGATTGGTCCGCTGTACAATATAAACCTCGAAATATCATAATTGCATCCAGAGTAGCTGTCGAGGTTGTCATGTAATGCTATGACCATAATAATAATGAAATAAACCATGGTAAGTTTTTGAAGATGGATCTCGCTTGTCTTCAGGTGAGCAGACCATCAAGAATGCAGTAAAGATTCGTTTTTAAATTAACAGGAAAGTCAAAATGAAGTAGTGAATTTTACCAATATTTAATATTGAATAGTATTGTATTAACATAATGTTTGAATGACTACAATGAAATAAATTAAGAGATGGTGATTTCTATTAGAGTTTGTTAGATCTGGAGTTAAGTTAATTCTGGGCTGGTTTAATTTTTTCTTTTAAATAGATTATATTTCACATGAATATTATAAGTCAAGTTAATTCTGGGCTGGTTTAATTTTTTCTTTTAAATAGATTATATTTCACATGAATATTATAAGTCAATACCATCAGCTTTCATAAATCTAGAGCTCAAAAATCACCAGTAACTTGACCAAATCAACTTTACTTTAGTTTAAATTTCTTTTAATTTTTATTTTAAACAATGAATACTTTTATTTTTTACCATGTAAAAGTGTTTAATATTTTTATTTTGTTTTGACCAAGTAAAAATGTTTATAGGACATTACACTACATTATATTACAACATCTTTATCGTACTAGGGAGAGCACCTCTAGACTCAATGAAGTAGTATAATTGGTTGGCTTGATGCATCTAGATGGATATTTTGACATAGACATTATATTTTTTATTTTTTATTTTATTTTGAAATTGTAAACATTACATTATATTATGCTACAACATCTCCATCATACTAGACGGAGAACTCCTCTAGGCTTAATGAAATAGTATAATTGGTTGGTTTGACACTTCGTCCTTAGGCCAACACAAAATTCTAAAGAGAGTCATGCCTTTACCTATTAGTTGTGAGTCAAGTTGTGAGTCCAAATAGAGTAGTGCTTCTTGGAAACAAAATTGCGGATCTAGTCTGGTCCGTACGCCAGCATGGAATTCTAAAGGGAGTCGTGCCTTTATCTATTAGTTGTGAGTCAAGTTGTGAGTCAAAATAGAGTAGTGCTTCTTGGAAACAAAATTGCTGATTCATCTAAATGTAGTTGTCTCTTGCTAACATAGTCATTGATTGATTGTCTCCTAAGTTTGTGAATATGGATTTAGGATGGTCCTTAGACCACCAGTGAAACCCAGCTAGAATGGATTATTGCCTCTAGTTGACATGATGGTTTATTGGTTATCAGCTAGAATGGATTAATACCTCTTGCTAACATAATGGTTGGTTGCTTAAAATAGAGTAGTGTTTATTACTAACATCATGATTGATTGGTTGTTTGCATAATGGAATAGTACCTCTTACTAACATGGTGGTTGGTTGGTTGTAGAATTAACCAATAAAGATTTGTGAAAATAGATCTAGACTAATTGTTAGACCAAGTAAAAATAAAATAGTGTATTTTTAGAACTTCGTCGTGGTGATTGATTGTGGAGTGACCATATATTTTCATAACAACCGTTATAAGAAATAAATAATAAAATATACAAACTTAAATTTATGAAGATGAAATTAAATTGGTTAATAACGCCAAAAATTGCAGTGCCAATAACTAACACAATGTTGATGTTGATGTTGATTGGTTATAGTGTAAAATTTTGTTTCCATAAAAACCTAAAAACCTTTGTTTGTGGAGATGGATTTATGTTAACCAATAGCCCAGAGAGAATAGAGTAATGCTTCTTATTGTTGCCATTCGTTACGGGGTAAAATTTTGTTGCGTTGTTAAAATTTGATATTTTTAATTTGATTTTTGTTATAGCTGCTGTTGCTTGGGGACCAAGCCAGCCTCTGAAGATTGAAGAAGTGCAAGTGGCACCTCCAAAAGCAATGGAAGTCCGAATCAAAGTGCATTATACTTCCCTATGCCATACAGATCTTGTTTTCTGGCAAGCAGAGGTAAATTATAAATAATATGAGAAACCAGAATTGCTCCCTCTTAACTTTGATTTAACTAGGAGATGCAGCAAGAAAAGGGAAGGTTCTATGTAAAATTAAAAACATAGGTTCTATTTAAAATTAAAAACATAGGATGGATTTATGACTACTTAGATCATCTTAACCATAAATATTTATAGCTCTAAATCTTTTAAACCATTAGAGGATTAGTCCTTGCATGTTTTTTTCACCGTTCTAAATGGTTAATGATTAGTAGTTTTGAGGTTAAAACATCTTTCCATCGAGGCTCTTCATTAGATTGGTTTGTTTTGAGTGCAATTGAATTTTCTTAGTACTGAAATGTCTACTACTGTTTGGTTGCAGGGTCACACTCCTATCTTTCCCCGCATTTTTGGACATGAAGCAGCTGGGTATCCACTGTGTTTTAACACACCAAAACTTATGTTTTTAAATTAATTATTCAATCGAAATGTAGTAATAGACTAATTTTGAAATTAAGTATTCAATCAGAAATGTAGTAATAGATTGATTTTGAAATTAATTATTCAATCAGAAATGTAGTATTTTACGGGAAAATTTTCCTTGTGATTAATTGCTGCCCATTTTTTAACACAGAGTTGTTGAAAGTGTTGGAGAAGGGGTAACTGACCTTAAGGTGGGTGATTGTGTCCTTCCTGTATTCACTGGCGAATGCAAAGAATGCAAGCACTGTAAGTCAGAAGAAAGCAACATGTGCGATCTGCTAAGAATTGACACTGAAAGAGGAGTTATGATGAGTGATGGAAATTCAAGGTTTTCCATCAATGGGAAGCCAATTCACCACTTCCTTGGTACGTCCACTTTCAGCGAGTACACTGTTGCGCATGCAGGCTGTGTTGCCAAAATTAATCCCAAGGCACCTCTTGACAAAGTTTGTGTTTTAAGCTGTGGTGTCCCTACAGGTAATTTACTTCTGGGTCTTTTTTCTAATCATCTGTTTTCCATTTTAAATTATTTTCATGTACATATACAAGTTTCAAGTTTCAAGGACTATAACTGTCCATATTCACTAAGCAGTTACATATATTGTATAGAAAATCCCAAGCAGATTGGCATTTGTAAATGTCAGTACCTCTCCTTTTATGAAAACAAACTGCAAGATTTTATTCATGATTCTATCCATAAGATATTAAACGTTACTTTTTAGGGCTTTTCCTTATTATTGGGTTACCCTTGTCCTAGTAAGTTGGACAGCATAATTTTTAGTTTCCTCTTTACTTTAACCAGCATTATTTGAATTGTAGATTTTGAGAATATTTGGAATTTGATAGACAGAAATGAGATTAAAACATTGCTCTCATTTATATCCATTAGATTCAGAAATATTTCCAAAATCTACAATCCAATTAAGTTCAGCTCTTTACTTTAGGTATAAAAATTGACTTTGGACAAAATTAGTTAAAATTGCCTAGTGCACTAACTTATCAGCCATCTTATGAGCTCCCATCCATGGAGATAAAATAAATCTTTTGCTTCTCATATACAAAACACCTTGCTAACCATTTTGCATTTACCGGGGAGATTTTCCCATTTGATATGGTCTAATATAGACTTCTAGATTTTCCCATTGATATGGGTTACCGTTTTCTCTATCAATGGAAAATGACGTTTGTCATTTCTTATTCTTTCCTATGCTATACCCAAATACCAAGCTGTCTGCCAGTCTGTGCAGGGCATATCTTGCCCTAGGATATGCTCTATCTCTGCTTGTTAGATTTTCTATTCCAAAACTTGTCTAACCTTCCTGGAATGTTACCATGCTCATCTCTAAACACCCCCTGCCCCGCAAGGGCTATATTGCCTTTGGATCTCCTATCAAAACAGAATTTACTCAATGCAGAGGGACTCCAAGTCTGGATGCAGCCTGCCATTAATGCAAAAACTACTTTCCTGAATTGTAGAAGATTTTATAAGTTATCTCTGCTTACCTGTTAGGTATTCCATTCCAAAACTTGTCTAACCTCCCTGGAATGTTACCATGCTCATCTCTAAACACCCCCTGCCCCGCAAGGCCTATATTGCCCTGGGATCTCCTATCAAAACAGAATTTACTCAATGCAGAGGGACTCCAAGTTTGGATGCAACCTGCCATTAATGCAAAAACTACTTTCCTGAATTGTAGAAGATTTTATAAGTAATTTTGAGATGATAATATATTAAGTTTGAGTGAAGAAATGAAATAATTGACCTCGTTGACAATGTATAGTGTTTTACAAAGTGGGCATGTCAATTGCGAGGACTTTTGCTGGCTGTACTGTTAATAATTATAAAATCATTCATAATGGTTTCTTTGACTGGAATTGTTGTGTAAAATTCTTCTCTGTTGTGGAATCAGGGATGGGTGCTACTTTGAACGCAGGCAAACCCAAGAAGGGTTCGATAGTAGCAGTATTTGGCCTGGGGGCTGTTGGGCTTGCTGTAAGTACTAATAACAAGTGCCCTCTTTATGTTCCACTGTATGCATATTAGTATATGTTGCAGTTTTAAAGTCAAACATTTTTCTAGGGACTATTCTGTTCACTTCCCCTACCTGCATTTTCATTGGGACCAATATGATGAGGGTAGAGTTTAATTATATGTTAGCGTTCTGACCCGAGTTTAACTACGCAGGCTTGTGAAGGTGCAAGAATTGCAGGAGCTGCTCGAATAATTGGAATCGATTTCAATAATGAGAGATATGAACGAGGTAATTGTATATTTCCCACTTCCATTATTGGAAAGTCTGTGTACATATGTTGATATGATATGTTGATATGTTGACTTGTAGAATTGCCTTTTTAACCCTTTCTTGTAATCTTTCCTTTCTCAGCAAAACAATTTGGAGTAACGGAATTTATAAACCCTAAAGAGTACGAAAAACCTATTCAGCAGGTACGTTGAGCTGCCCAAAATGATCATCAAACTCTCTCCCAGATCAGAGTATTGGTTGCTTTTGATTAGTGTGGTACTTTAGTACTTAGGTGGGGGAGATTTTAAGTTTTCGCATGGAGTGTACTCATTCACCATCCATTCAAAGCAGTGTAGACTCTTAATTTCCAAACACTTATAAAAAATGTTTACAGGTAATTGCGGAAAAAACTGATGGAGGGGTGGACTGCAGCGTCGAATGCACAGGGAGTATTGAGGCCATGGTTCAAGCTTTGGAATGCTGCCATGATGTACTAGATCTTGGTTTCCTTTGGTTTAAGATACATCAATCATTTCAATTCTAAGTTGTAGTTTTAAACTGATTGCTTCAATTTAATTAAGAAAATGCAGGCAATGCATATGTTTGATATCAGAGTTCTGTTTTTGCAGGGTTGGGGTGTAGCCGTTTTAACAGGGGTCCCTCGTTCAGACGCAGTCTTTAAAACGAATCCTGTAAACTTTCTGAGCGAGAAAACGTTGAAAGGAACCTTCTTTGGAAATTATAAGCCTCGTACTGATTTGCCAGGCCTTGTAGAGATGTATTTGAATGGGGTAAGACTTCATAACATAGTTGTAACAGCTTATTCAAACCATAATTGTAGATAACACTGTGTGGTCATATTTCCCAGTTGTTTTTTCTTTGTCCGTGCCATGACGGGAGCAATCTATGCTTATCATATCTAATTAACTCTAATTACGGTTTTAATCTCTCCTTCCTTGATTGTAAATTTGCAGGAGCTTGAACTGGATAAATTTGTTACAGACAAGGTTTCTTTTGCTGACATCAACAAGGCATTTGATCACATGCTTAAAGGAGAGGGTCTGAGAACTGTAATTAAAGTCATCCAGGATTAGTGACAAATATGAACACAATTTGAATATCTCCAGTGTTCTGAGAACTGTAATTAAAGTCATCCAGGATTAGTGACAAATATGAACACAGTTTGAATATCTCCAGTGTTATGAAGGCATGCTGAACTATGTCAAACTGTTATGTGATTAATGTCGTGGCTTTTACGTTATGTGATTAATGTGGTGGCTTTTATGTGTAACTATGGTATGCAATTAAAGTCCTGGAAAGCATGTAAACAGTTATAATAATTTTAGGGTAAGTATGATGTTTAAGTTTTGTAATTATGTTGAATGATATCAATTGTTTTTTACAAACTATATATAATATATTTTTCCTGGTTTTTAACTTGTGATTTGTTTTTAGGAGGTTTTGAATCTGTGTATTTTTTTTAAGGTGTAAATTTGATTATTATTTAATATGAAAACTTAATATATTATATTTAAGTTATTTAAAGAAATTTGATTAATATTATTATTTAGTATACCTAAGTTTAAGATAAATTGATATTTTTTTAAAATGCTGAGGCATTTTTATATGACAATATAAATGTTATAAATACTTTAAGCACAAATAAACTCTCAATATAATAGAAGAAAGTTTAATTTTACAAATTGATGATTAATAAATTTGTTTCCATATTTTATTGGTATGATAGTAAGATGTTTACCAATTTAATAATTTTTTATTTTTATTTATTTTTGTTTTTTATTTTTAATTAAAATAATATAAAAGTAGTTAATATTATAAATAGGGATTTATTATGTATTTTTATTAGGAAAAATAGCTTTTTTTTGGAAGTTTGGCATGGTTACATCTTCATCGTGTCCAATATAAGCGGGTGGGGAATTGAACTAGTAACTTCACATCATTGAGTGCATTGAACTAGTGACTTCACATTAAGAAGTGCATTAAGAGATCAAGATGGGGAATTGAACTGGTGACTTCACATCAAGGAGTGCCTTAATAGAACACTCGATCACCATGTATCAAAGACCTCATGGACTAGGAAAAATAGTTTTTCATTCCCCACTTCTTTAACATCATATGATGGCATAATCCTTCTTGTGAGAATGATTTTGGGTTTTCCAACCATTTAAATATATTAAAAGAATATATTTTTTTTAATATAATTATAATGAAAATTATATATATAGTTTTTGAAGTTTGATTGTTTTTATTATTTCCAAAAGGGTTGATACAAATGGTTATCATAAGCTATTGGTTTGCTACTTGGGGAATTAGACCATTAGTAAGTTCAAAGTTTTAAGATTATAAATTTTATTTCTAATCTCATAGAATGTCAAACAGAAACTATGACTAGCAAATAAATTAAACCCTAAACTAATAAACATGCTAATAACATTGACATTAAAGAAATTCTACTTGAATTCACTAGCTAGTTTGGAGTTAATTCTACAAGAGAATCCACCTAAATCAGTAGTTGTGGCTCATTGTCATTGTTAGAGGAGGAAAACTGAGATTTATCAATCTTTTGTGAAGGGAAGTGACATTTGTATTGATCCTACCAACTTTGTCCATCAATTCTACCATAATGATGACCAATTCTTGTTTGACATTCACTTTTAGGAATCGGCCCATGAGAGTCTTGATATGTCATTAGAGACTAATGGTTTGCATATAGGAGATTGTTCTAGCTTTGGTGGAATTATCAACGTCTTAAATCTAATCCTTGGTGTCCAAGTCAACTTGTTTGTGTGGAATGTAATGTCTTGATTTCTTGGCTCGTTCCTCTACATTGAATAGTAATAATACGAATATTTAATGTTGGTCATAAATAAAATATTTCACCATGTAAAGTTAAATAATGTTGACATGCATTTAAAAATATATTAATAAAGAAATAATATTTTAAGATGGACAATGTGATGTATAAAATATTTCAATGTAAACTATGTATATATGATTTAAAACAATTAAAAAATTTAAATTCTTATCGCTAAAACATTTTAAAACATTTCAATAGTCTCGCTATTTTACATTTTGGTCAAGGTACATTTCTTCGGTTAATTTGACTTGAATCTATAAAATATTTATGGAAATTACAAATTTAAGGTGTGTAGTCTATACAATCCATTTATGCATTTAAAAATACAATTCAAAAAATGAAAAATTGCACATTTATATGATAGATCCATAATTAAAATAATCTATATTAACATATATTATTATTTATTTTCATAAGATAATTATAATTTCTAATTAATGAAGAATGTTGAAACCCTTATTTATTTATATATATATATATATATATATATATTCATGTGTAGTAGTCAGGTGCGGGAAGAAATTCCTTTATAACTAAACTTAGCACAAAGTCCATTGTTCACGTTGTTAACCAATAAATTCTACCAAACAGGGCCCAATTAAATCAAGGGCCAACCTCATGGGTCCCCTATCGAGGTCGAGAATCGGCTCACTCTACAAACTTTAAACTTTATGTGGAGAGTGGGGGCACATAAGTCCAATCCTTACATTAATTTGAGGCTCGATTAAAAAATACTTTGGGCTACATTTAGATCCTTAAAAATAGGATCAGATGAGCCGGATTTAGCTTGAGATCAATTTTAATTTTATTTTTTTTAACATAATACTATGAGTAAACATTCTATGAATTCCTTTAATCTACACACAACATAATGTTAAGATTGAGAAATCAACCTTTTTAGTAAATTATTTTTACTTTCTATAGGTCAAAATGGAATTTGATCAATGCTCCTACGCCATACTCGCAAGGAACAAATTGTTCATGGGCTCTTGGTCATGATATCTTCAATTGAATTGTGACTTTTCTATAATAATGTAGTAGTCATCCAATTAGCATATACTATTGAATGATTCTTCCATTTGACCAAGTACTTATTATACTCTTTTTTTAGTTGCAAAGGCTTTGTTGCTGGGAATTATTTCTGTGATTGAATCTACTTCTTCTCACAGTCATTTGTTGGTTGGACTATTTCATTTGGCTAAGATTTATATAGGTTTGCAACATTAAATTTGGGAGAGATGTCAATCCTTGATTGGAACTCTATCTCGTAGGCATTTTTTGAAAGAGAATTTTATCGGGTCCAATTTTCTTGAAATTTAGTTTATTATATTCTCTTCTAGGAAATATTTCCTTCCTCGAATGTGCTCGGACTAATTTGCCTAGGTCAAAAATTTGTTCTCTCCTTTTTCAAATATGCTCTGCTCTTGTACTTGAGGTTGTTCTTTTGTAGCTTTTGTTTCACCTACTTGTGAATTTGTTACATAGTTGTAGCAAATTCCTCTCCTTCAGCACTTCTTTGTTTATCCTGTCCCAAACTTCTGAGTTGACGAACTCCTCTACGATGCATTCCATATATGATCTGTAATGAAATATGACATATACTTCTATTTGGAGAATCATTTTAGGAAAATTCTACTTGAGCAAGCATCTAATCCCACTGTTTCAGATGCTCTCCAACTAACCTTCTTAAGATATTCCCCAATCCTTTTTTAACTATCTCGGTTTTCTCATTAGTATTGGGGTGATAAGCTAAGCTAAAACTTAATTTTTTTCCTAGTTTTCTCCATACAGTTCTCCAAAATTGCTCCAAGAATCCAATATCTTTATCTGAGGCAATGCTCTTGGGTACTCCATTTAGTCTTACCACTTCTTTCCAAAGTCGGTTAGCAATATGGGTAACATCATTGGTTTAAAAAAAAAGAATGAAATGAACCGTTTTTAAAAATATATTAACCACTACAAAGATTGAATAGTTACCTTTTCGTATTTTTGACAACCCCAACACAAAGTCCATACTTACTGAATCCCAAGGTCTAGGTAGAATTGGTAGTGGGGTATACAAGCCTATATTTTGACTCTTTCCCTTTCCATGCTATCAAATTTTGTGATTGTTCACAAATTTTTGAACACGATTCCTCATCTTTGGTCAAAAATAAAAATGTTTTAGTTATTCATAGTTATTTTCATACCGAAAATGTCCCCCTAAACCTCCATTGTGTTTTTCTTTAATTATTTTTTATTGCATTGAACCTTTTGAAATGCTAAGTTGAATGTTTTTAAACAATAAACCATCTTACAACATGTATTCAAGCCACTTGCTTCTATCTTTGGTTGTTGGATTTTTGTATGCCTCATAAGTCTCTTTAAAATCTGCATAAAATTCATACATTTCTTACATACAATGAAAGCCCATTACATTTATATGGCTTTCTTGCATCATCAAGCTCATTCTTCTCAAGGCATTTGCAATTCGGTTAGCTTGGCTACTAATATGTTTTAAAGCAAAAGTAAAACATTGTAGGATTTATATCCATTTAACATGATTTTGGCTCAATTTTGGATGTTGCATTATATATTGTAATGCATGGTTATCTTTGTATAAAATAAACTCCCTTGACATTAAATAGTGCCTCCATTTTTTGAGCGCTTGAACCATAACATAGAATTCCTTATCATAGGAAGAGTAATTCTTTCTTTGTTCATTTAATTTATTGCTAAAATATGTAGTTAGTTTTTCCTCTTGGCTCATCATAGCCTTGATTGCTTCACTGATGGCATCACACTTCACTTGGAATGGTTTATTGAAATCTAGTAACATCAAAACAAGTTGTTCTGTAATATTCTTTTTTAGCAACTGGAATACTTCCTCAACTTCAATAGTCCATCAGAATGGTTGTTTCTCCTTATTTATAGTCTTTATAATTGGTGCACTCATCTTGATAAAGTTTCTGATGATTTTCCTGTAAAAACTAGCCAAACTGCGAAAAAATCTAACTTCAAACGCATTCCAGGGAGAAGGCGAATCTATAATTTCTCTTACCTTCTCAGGGTCCATCTTCAATCCATTTTTAGATATGACAAATCCCAAATAAAAAAGTTGTGTTTTCATGAATGAACACTTTTTAAAGTTGATTAATAATTTCTCCTACTGCAATTTTTTTAGAACATAAATTAAGCGCCATAAATTTTCCTCTTTGTACCAACTATATACTAGTATATCATCTAAATATACAATCACAAAATTCCTTATAAATTCCTTTAATACATTGTTCATTAAGCTCATGAAGGTATTGGGTGCATTAGATACTAGCCATTCATACAAGATATCATTGGTTTTAAAGGTTATTTTCCTCTCATCCCCTTCTCTAATCTTCATCCGATGATATCCACTTTTCAAATCTACCTTAGAGAAATATCTATAAGCATCGCTTAAGAAATCCAAGAAATCATCTATACGAGGTAAAGGTAATCTATACCTGAATGTAATTTTATTTATTTCCTTGAGTCTGTGCACTTTTTTTAACCACCATCTTTCTTTGGGATCAACACTGGTGGTACTGCACATGGGCTAAGGCTTTCTATGATCAATCCTTTATCTAGCTCCTAAGGGGTCATTCTGTAAGAAACCTTGTTGGGCAGAATTGTTCCTAGTATCAAGTCAATATGATGACTTATATTTCTTACAAGTGGAATTTCATTAGGCAAATCATCCACAATGATATCATTATATCCATTCAACATTTCTTGAATCTCAACTGGCAAGTATGTAATTGTAGTGGTTGTAATAATTACTCTGGGATTTCAAATTAAAGTATAATTTACCTTATTGTCTTCAACTTGCTACAAAATTTCCTTCCTATTAGCAACAAGAATTTTGGATCATTATTCCCTATTGCACCTTCTTCTTGCAATGGTACCAATATATGATTTATGTCATCCTTTTGAAACTTGTAAGTGTTCTTCTTCCCATCATGTGTAACAATCCTATCAAACTGCCAAGGTTTTCTGAGTAGAATGTGGCGCACATCCATTGGCATGACATCACAAGGAATTTTCTCCATGTAGCTTCCTATTTGAAACCCCACTTCACAATGTTCATTCACCAATAATTGATGAAATTTTTGAAGCCAAGACACCTTATAGGATGTCGGTTGTTTTGTCTTCTTCAAATTCAATTTTCCACCACTTTTGTGCACACTAAGTTATTTATACTTCTATTGTCAATCACCATCTTACAACACTTCTCTTTGGCCTTGCAAGCATTCCTGAACAAGGCCTTTCTATGAGCTGGTTCAATAGCTTCCTTCTCAAGCTTCAATATTAATTTCTTCAACAACAAAGACTCTCCTATCTCAAGTACATTCTCTACTTCTTGTAACTCTTCTTCTCTTTCTTCTACTTTGGTAACAGTAGCAATCCTCTTGCCTGCACTTTAATTTTATAGACATCAAATGACTTGTGTCCCATCTTTCCACATCCGTAGCATCTATATTATGTTCTGTTGTCTCTACTTCCTAATCTAGAAGAACCTCTTCTACCTCTAGAGCCACTTCTTAATGATTCTTTTTGACTCGAGCTGCTATCTCCCTCTCTTTGCATTCTATGTCTCCCTCTAATAAATTATTGTCCTCTTCCTCTAACAAAACTTTTCCCTCTACCATACTTCTTCCTTGCAAGTTTCTATTCAACTTTCAAAGAAAGTTGATATGCATCCTCTATAATTTAGGAGAAAATAGATTGATCTCATCCTGGATATCCAATATAAGTCTAGTTATATACCTAGATGTCTTCACTGCAACATCCTCCACATATCTTTCTCTCATATTTACTTTATAAATCTCGAGTATACTCTTTTACAAACATCAATCTCTGTCTTAGATTCTTCATTTGTTTAAACAAAGAGAACTAATAATCCTTAGGAAAAAATTTTGCTTTGAGTTTTGCAAACATCTTATCCGAAATTTTGAATTTATGTTTTGTTTTCCTTTTCCATTAGGCCTGCACACCATCCCACCATAAATGTGCATACCCTTTTAGTATAGTAAAAATAAACTTTACCTTTCTGTCATCTCCCATTTCCTCATATTCAAAAAATCTATCCACGTCATTGATCGAGTCCATGAACTCTTTAGGGTACGCTATAAGTCAGCACCTCTAGCTTGGGCTTTGAGGTAGATATAAGAACTACTATTAATATTTTAAGCTCAATGGTCTCTTCAGTTGATTCTTCTTCTAGAGACTCCTCTTCTTCTGCACTTAAATCTTTAGGGCCTGTTAGCTCTGCTATACAACGAGGATTTTCTACGGTCAGAGACAGGCTTGGTCTGCTTGGTTGTGCTCAAAAGGGTCCAAGGCATACACAGGGGCCGCTTCATTTAGCAGATAGCCATATCCTATCGCAATTGCAATCGCAGCTTTCAGGAGGAAGAGAGGCCGAAATGCGAAGAATTGTTACTTATTAAAAAATTAGGAAGGTCCACATGCCACGTCACAATCGCAATCGGCGATCACAGCTTTTAGGAGGCCTTTTATAAGTCATGTCTATAACATTGCCGATGGCCGATTACCGATTGCCCCTATCGGATGCGATATTGCTATTAAACCATGTTACAATGCCTGTCGGGTCCACAACAATATCGCTATCAGCAAAAAACCAAAGGAGGACTTACGGAGGGGCACAAGACACCACCGATCAGCGATCGCCGATGATCGGATCGGCGGGTCGCATCGGCGGAGGCAAATCGGCACAGACCAGGAAGGAGGAGCGATTGCGATCGACGATTAAATGTGGACCGTTGATCGTGCGCGCAGATCGATGGCCCACGTTACATCGCCGGATCGCTATCGGCAGAAACCAAAGGGGCAGGGCCTTTACATATACATGCATGTGACCCGATGGGCCGGACCCGATGGCACTACAAATGATTTCTTATAAAATTTCAAGTCCGCGCACAAGCCGTTTTCAATGTATTTGGTATATTTTCATTAGATAAATGAAAATACAAAGGGAAGCGAGGGAACCGGTCAGCTGCGATATGCGACAGCAACCTGAAGGGCGGACCCGATAAAGGAATTAATCATGTTTGTGGACTTTTGAAGTCCGAAAGAAGTAGAATGGGCGAGATTTCTCAGCGTTATAGCATTTTCTGTACACAACAGAAAACAATCATTATTAAACATTTTCAAGAGATCACAAAGGCCCGAATAGCCATCCCATCACCTAAAAGAGGCTGAGAGACAGAGACAGAAGGTTGGAAGTGGAAAGGCGACAGCACAACATGATGCAGCCTACAACAGGAGTGATCAAGGAGCATAGACAGCGCAACATAGCCATTTCATATTCCCGAATGGACGAAGGTGGCCAGTGTTCACCACTCCGCGCAGTTTCTCTTCAACCACTGCATTCAACAAATAGGATGGTTGAGAAGGGGAAGGACAAGACTCGGGCAGATCAGCACATCCAGCAGTTAAGGGATTTCCTCCTTTACGACACTCCACCTGCTCGAGGAGTACAACAGAGCACCAGAGAATGTCAAATTAATTCATTGAAGCAAGCATATTGTAGCAGAGACGCCATCAGAGAGTTAAAGCAGTTGGTGGTCCATTATGACCCCTCCACACATAGAACAACATCATATCTTTGTAATCAAACTCTATATATACCCAGAACACAGATGCAATCAGGGTTGATGGTTGTTGTTTTGATGTAAGGTTCAACTTCTGGAGACTGTAACTACTTTGATACTTGTAGTGTCTGGTCTTCATTTTCAACTAATACAAGCTTCTTTTGCTGTTAATTGCTCACTTTCTATTTCTACTCTGTTCCAGGCTGTGCCTGTTATGCATTTGTTCATGTGCTCTTGATATTTAGCATTAGAGGGGCTATCATCCTACCTCTGTGTTGAAGTCTAGTATGTATCATTGAATGTGTTATGCAGGTTTATGTTTACTTAGTGCCAAAGAGTTGGCATCCTGTCTGTGCATTTGGAAATAGATTTTGAGACCTCTTTACTGGTTGCAACCGGCCATCACATGGTCTTGTGCATCTGCTGGTGTGGTCAGCATTCTCCATGTACACCTAATCCTCAAACTGTGATTAATCGGTGGTCTAAAGCCTTGTAGTCTGGGGGTGTTCACCCATGTTTGGAGTTAAGCATAGTAGAAGTGGTTATCTGGCTTGAACAGGCATCATTCCTTCCATTCACCCATTTCCAACATTTTGTTGAGTTTGTAATGTTCCCGAGCATCTTTGAGATACAACCTAGGAGAGTTTCTTGGGGTGATAACATTAATTGGCATCGTTGCCGGGGAGAGGAGATTGAAGCTCAGCTTCCCTGGGAGAACGACACAGTTCCAGATTTTGATGATAGACAAAGTCTGGGCACATTTCTGGTTGTAATCATCTATCTGGCAACTCCACTGGAGGAAGACCAACCTTTGGCGACTCCACATTTCAGTCCTGGCTCAGTTCGTGAGACACACTCGAAGAAATCCTCAGAAATCACCAGCTGTTCCAGTGCCTGACCCTGAGAAGATTGTTAACCCGAAGAAAACATCACAGAAAGGAGCATCAGGATCAGGTAAGCCCAAGAAATCTTATTTGTCTCTGCATGAGGAGTTTTAGGTTGAGAATACACAGTTTGAAGATTTGAAGCCTAGTATTGCTAGTGAGGAAATACCTACAGAGATTTATAAAGCTCCTTATCTGCTTAGTTCCCCTTTGGATCTCAGTCCAAAGAAAGCATCCCATATGGTCCCTAACATCCCTGTGTCTCTGTCATCCATTGCATTTTCCTATACTACTCAACCTACCAGTATCCATCCGCATACCCCAGTCATGGTAGGCCAGCAAGCACCTATGAAGATAAAAAGAATTGTAGATGCTAGGTATGGACCCCTGGTCTTGCCTGTTCCTTTGAATGCCATGCCCGCAGGATAGTATCAAAAATATATGCCTAAGTTCACTGGTACAGAAGGAGTAACAGCTAAAGAGCACCTTGAATCTTTTTATAGCTATGTTGATAACTTAGACATCAGTGAAAATGACGCGTGGATGAGAGTTTTTGTCCAGAGCCTTGATGGAGAGGCTAGAAAGTGGTTCAGAGAATTGCCCCCTGGATCTATTGCTGACATTGAAGCCTTAGATGAAGCATTTTTGAAGAATTGGGGAGGTAAGAAGGACTTGTTGTATTACCATACTGAGTTTGGTAACCTGAAGAGGGAAAATGGCGAATCATTACCTGATTTTAATAAAAGATTCAATTGTATGTATAATAAGATACTAGCTAAAGTAAAGCCTACCCCCACCTCTGCCAAACTTACCTATGTCAATGCCTTTGACTCTGATTTCTGCTTGCTGTTGAGAGAAAGAAGATGTGCTACCCTAGCTGAAATGCAAGATGCAGCACTAGAGGTAGAATCTAACATTATGGCTGCAGAAAAGCTCAGGAGTCATGCTGATAGGAGGAGGCAGAGAGGTGAGGCATCTTCTTCCTCTGCCTCACCTTCCGATCCCAAATTTGATAAAATGACTAAGATGATCGAGTCATTGGCTGCTAAAATATCTAAGCTGGAGGTTGAGCAGAACTCTGGGAAGACAAGGTTTCCAAACACATTTGCTCCAAGAAACCCAAATCCATTTAGGAGAGCAAATGAGCAAATGAAAATCATTCAGAAGGGTAAAGAAACTAACGAGGATCAAAGAGTTAAATCTCCTTTCCAAAATGTAGTCATGGAGGAGGAACAGATTGAAGATGAGGATGAAATTCACTGTATGGAAGATAAAGGTAGTGATGCCTTTTTAACATTGGATGCATACGAAAAATCTTTGTTGGAGGAACAAGACAGTCAAAGGTGGGACAGAGAGGCTGTTCTACAAACTGAGGAGCAGCAAAGATATAATATGAGGTCAAATGCAAAAAATGTCAAGGAGAATCCTACCCAAAGATTTTTTGTCCAAATAGAGTCACAAAATATCAGGCAGAGAAGACTAGCAGCTGATCCAGTCATCCTCAAAACACCAGTTCAAGAGGTAAGAGGTTCTGACAAGTTACCTCCCTCTTTCAGCTTTGAATCAGAAGTCCAGAAGTTAAAAATATTTGTGCCTCTGGTAGAGTTGGTAAAGAGTGAAGTGTTTAGAAAGCCTATCCTTGAAGCTCTTGAGCTGAAAACCACACAAACCTCCACTGACTCTGTCAATTTGCAAGATGATAGGCCTGCAGTTGTGCTTAGCCCAATGACCGAACCTGCTGATGATAATTCTCCATCATTTTATGTCTCCTTGACCATTCATGACAAAATCCTCCACAACTTCCTGCTAGATACAGGGGCCAGCCACAATCTGATGCCTAAAGCTGTCATGGAAGAGTTAGGCCTTGACATCACCAGACCATATCATGATTTATTCTCATTTGATTCAAGAAAGGTGAAATGTCTGGGGTTGATTAAATATTTAGCCATTACCCTAACTCAACTGCCCATGAAGAGTCTGATGATGGATATTGTGGTAGCAGATGTCCCTCCCAAGTTTGGCATGTTGTTGTCTAGAGGGTGGATTAAGAGACTAGGTGGGACATTGCAGAATGATTTGTCTTATGCCACTGTCCCAGTTTTTGGAGGAGAAAGTAGGAGATTGTACAGAGAAGCACAACTGGAATACATCATCAGTGATGAGAAGAATCCTTCTAATCATCCCATTTATGCTATGGACATCGATTTTGGAGCATGTATTCTCCAAATGGAAGAATCTCAGAAGGCCTCATTGCAGCTCAAGAAAGCAATTGTTCAGGCCGAGGAAGAGCAAGGAAGTCAAGTTTGGGAGATGTTTTTTCATGGAGCATGTTCCAGGGAGACCGCAGGAGTAGGGGTGGTGCTGATATCTCCAGAACAAAAAAGCACACATCTGTCTTTTAAGTTGTCTTTTCAAGTCACTAATAACATAGCAGAATACGAGGCTCTGATATTGGGCCTTAACGTAGCTAAAGACAGAGGAATCAGAAGCATAAAGGTGTTCAGAGATGCTGATTTGATCATTCAACAAGTAAACATAACATTTCAAGCAAAGCATCTAAGGCTGAAAGCATACAGAGATGAGGTATGGAGACTCAAAGATTCCTTTGATAATTTCTATATTTCATATATCCCTAGAGCCAAAAATCAGCTTGTTGATTCCCTTGCTATGTCTGCTAGCATGTTTATCCCTCCCATGCCTCCCAGACTAGTTTATGAAGTCCAAATGAAGTACAGACCATCCTTGCCTGATAATGTCCAGCATTGGAAAGTTTTTGAAGATGATGATGAAGAGAATAGGTTCTTGTAAGTCATTGATGAATTTTCTGAAATACAAATCGACCAAGAGAATGAAGCCTTGGAAGAAAGCCCTCGATCTCATCTTAGAAATAAAATTGGCAAAGATAACATTGTGCAGATTCACAACAATCATATTCCTAAAGGTCTAATTCCTCTAGAAAGACTGTTTGACCAAAATGACGTGCTCTATAAAGCTGCCCAAAAAGAAGATCAATCTACAGTTTGTAAGCATGATATAGGGAGTCCAAGTCAGCCTAGATACATGAATCTGTCCACTCATCTGTCTGCTGACCAAAGTGTTGAATACTGCAATTTAATGAAGCAATTTGCTGATGTCTTTGCCTGGGAATATAGCGACCTGAAAACATATGATAAAAAGGTCATCCCGCATAAAATCCCTTTAGAGAAAGACACCATACCTTTCAAACAAAAGTTGAGGCCAATAAATCCTATGCTCCTTCCTCTAATTGAAAAAGAAATAAAAAAGTTGCTGGAAGACAATAAAAAGAATTGGGATTCTAAGCTCAAATATGCACTATGGGCCGACAGAGTGACCATCAAGAAGTCCACAGGGAATTCTCCATTCAAGCTGGTATATGGCACTGAGGCTGTGTTCCCAATTCAGTTAACTCTCCCTGTGGCAAAGTTCCTACAGCGAGAAAAAAATGAGGATGAAGACATGGGAAAAAGGATCACTGATCTAGTAGAGGTACATCAAATCAGAGAACAGCTGGTTGAAAAGGCAGCAGCACATTAGAAGAAGATCAAGGAAGCTTTTGACAAGAGGACAAAAACAGATAATTTTTAGGTTGGAGACTTGATTCTGAAGTGGGATGCACTGAAAGAAAAGAAAGGCAACCATGGGAAATTTGATGCTTTCTGGATAGGGCCTTTTATCATTTCTCAAATTCAAGGGAACAATACCTTTATGCTGAAAAGCATGGAAGGAGAAGCAGTTTTTGATGGCCCAGTTAATGTGAGTTTTCTGAAAATTTATGTGGTTTAAGGTCTTTTGACCTTAAAGTTGTAAATATTTTGTTTATCAGTTTAGTGTAAGCAAAGTAGACTCCATGCCTAATGGAACACTAGGAAATTTTTCTAATTTGTTTTTCACAGGAAGGGCATTGATCTAAAAGTTCTTGAGACCTCACAGGGAGGATCTCATCCCCAGAAGGAGCCAGTGTTAGCTCTGCTATACAACGAGGATTTTCTATGGTCAGAGACAGGCTTGGTCTGCTTGGTTGTGCTCAAAAGGGTCCAAGGCATAAACGGGGGCTGCTTCGTTTAGTAGACAGCCATATCCTATCGCAATCGCAATCGCAGCTTTCGGGAGGAAGAGAGACCAAAATGCGATGAATTTTTGCTTATTAAAATATCAGGAAGGTCCACATGCCACGTCACAATCGCAATTAGCAATCGCAGCTTTCAGGAGGCCTTTTATAAGTCATGTCTATAACATTGCCGATGGTCGATTACCGATTGCCCCTATCGAATGTGATATTGCTATTAAACCATGTTACAATGCCTATCGGGTCCACAACAATATCGCTATAGGCAAAAAACCAAAGGAGGACTTACAGAGGGGCACAAGACATCGCTGATCAGCAATCGCCGATGATCGGATCGGCAGGTTGCATCGGCGAAGGCAAATCAACACAGACCAGGAAGGAGGAGTGATTGCGATCGGTGATTAAATGTGGACAGTTAATTGCGCGCGCAGATCGACGACCCACGTTACATCGCCGGATCGCTATCGACAGAAACCAAAGGGGCAGGGCCTTTACATATACATGCATGCGACTTGATGGGCCGGAACCGATGGCACTACAAATGATTTCTTATAAAATTTCAAGTCTGCGCACAAGCCGTTTTCAATGTATTTGGTATATTTTCGTTAGATAAATGAAAATACAAAGGGAAGCGAGGGAACTGGTTGGCTGTGATATGCGACAACAACCTAAAGGGTGGACCCAATAAAGGAATTAATCATGTTTGTGGACTTTTTGAAGTCCGAAAGAAGCAGAATGGGCGGGATTTCTTAGCGTTACAACATTTTCTGTACACAACAGAAAACAATCATTATTAAAAATTTCAAGAGATCACAAAGGCCCGAATAGCCATCCCATCACCTAAAAGAGGCCGAGAGACAGATGCAGAAGGTTGGAAGTGGAAAGGTGACAACACAACATGATGCAGCCCGCAACAGGAGTGATCAAGGAGCATAGACAACGCAACATAGCCATTCCATATTCCCGAAAGGACAAAGGTGGCTAGTGTTCACCACTCCGCGCAGTTACTCTTCAACCACTGCATTCAACAAACAGGATGGCCGAGAAGGGAAAGGACAAGACTCGGGTAGATCAGCACATCCAACAGTTAAGGGATTTCCTCCTTTATGACACTCCACTTGCTCGAGGAGTACAACAGAGCACCAAAGAATGTCAAATTAATTCATTGAAGGAAGTAAATGTAGCAGAGACGTCATCATAGAGTTAAAGCGGTTGGTGGTCCATTATGACCCTTCCACGCATAGAACAGTAGCATATCTTTGTAATCAAACTCTATATATACCCAGAACATAGATGTAATCATGGTTGATGGTTGTTGTTTTGATGTAAGGTTCAACTTCTGGAGATTGTAACTACTTTGATACTTGCAGCGTCTAGTCTTCATTTTCAGCTAATACAAGCTTCTTTTGTTGTTAATTGCTCACTTTCCATTTCTACTCTATTCTAGGTTGTGCCTGTTATGCATTTGTTCATGTGCTCTTGATATTTAGCATTAGAGGGGCTGTCATCCCACCTCTGTGTTGAAGTCTAGTATGTATCATTGAATGTGTTATGCAGGTTTCTGTTTACTTAGTGCCAGAGAGCTGTCATCCTGTCTGTGCATTAGGAAATAGATTTGCAGACCTCTTTACTAGTTGCAGCCGGCCATCACATGGTCTTGTGCATCTGCTGGTGTGGTCAGTATTCTCCATGTACACCTAATCCTCAAACTGTGAGTAATTGGTGGTCTAAAGCCTTGTAGTCTGGGGGTGTTCACCCATGTCTGGAGTTAAGCATAGTAGAAGTGGTTATCTGGCTTGAACAAGCATCATTCCTTCCATTCATCCATTTCCAACATTTTGTTGAGTTTGTAATGTTCCCGAGCATCTCCGAGATATAACCTAGGAGAGTTTCTTGGGGTGATAACAGGGCCCACCTTGTGGGTTCCCTATCGATGTCGGGAGTTATCCCACTCTACAAACTTTACGTGGAGATTTGGGTAATCACTTTTGACTACAAAATTGTGATGGAAGGTTGGAAAAAAAACCATCCACTTTGATTGATAGATGAAACTAAAACCCACACATTGAAACTACTTCTTGATTCAAAAAAAACACACACACAGAAGAAACTCTGGTCTGTGAGGAATTCCTGTCGATCTCAAAAATAAAGGAATATCTCCCCTATGCTACTGCAATCTAATTTCATACGTCAATTTAAAATAATTCTACAAAGATTCCAAGAACCCTAAAAAAAAGGTGATAACTTGTGCAAGGGATTCATAAAACTTCAATCAACAGGCTAAGCTACACTCTTATTCCTGCACACGACACTCCAATCCTTCCATCAATTCGAGGCTTGATTAAAAAATACATCGGCTACATCTAGATCCTTAAAAATAGGATCAAAGGAGCTAGATTTAGCTTGAGATCAAGCTTTAAACATTTTTCTTAATAAATAAAAAATACTGTTAATAAAGCTTACATGGAAAATTAAACTAAATTCCCCTAATCTACACACAACAAAACACTAAGATTGAGGAGTCAACTCCTCTAGTAAATTATTTTGACCTTGTAGAGTTCAAAATGGAATTTGATTAATTCTCTTGCATCACTAGTCCTTTACTTACATGCCAATTACAAATAACCTTTTTAATCTAATGATTTATATGTGATTTTGTTTAGTTTTATTTTTATTATGTATAAACCTTTTTAATCTAATGATTTATATGTGATTTTGTTTAGTTTTATTTTTATTATGTATTTTTTATTTTTTAATTGTATGTTTTTGTCCTTTTAATATAGGAAAATATAAATTAAAATGTTAAATTATGTTTTTTTAGTGGGTGAATTTCATGATTGATATTGCCACATTAATGGGATGTGATGAGCATAGGTAGTGGATGTTGCTGCTTGTATGAACTTGGCTTGGGAATTCAATACCTCATCATGCACACAAAGAATATTAACATAGGATCTAGCTAGTGGATTTGTGGTTGAAGGAAGTGGCTAGCTCATCCTAGGTTCATCATTTATAGCTAATGCACTTATTCAAAATAAATTTATATAAATGGGAGGAGTTCTTGTAGCTAAACTAAGAACTTTATGTATAAATATAATAAGAAATCTTCCCATGTTTTGGTTAATAGGAATATTTACATATATTTTGGTTGATGTTTCAAGAATGAAGGCTTCTCTTTCATTCAAAACTTCATAGTTTACGTAGATATCTTTTATTTCTTAAGCTGGAAGCACTCCTAGAAGCAATGTTCCTTTAGTTAGATAATGGTTAGAAGAAGAGAGAATGAGGAAATTTCCTTCTTCTTGGTATTTAAGGACATCCATAGGGTGGTCATATAAGGTAAATGCACCAAATTTCAAGTCCAAGCTTCACAACTATGGTCTAAGGTTTAGGTCTACTTCACAATATTTTATCGAGTTGTTATTCTTAGTCATTTCTCCCTTCTTTAGTAGTATTATCACTATTTATTTAAAAGTTTCTTCTAGTTTTTGGATTTTTTCAAGGTGTTATCCCTCCCTTTCTAGACCTGACTCTATCTTCCAGATTGTTTCCGAATATTATTTTCTTGTTTCTGTGATATCTTACTCTATATATTTTTTCCTTGTATTCTATCAGTTGTGGTCCCTTGGGAGCCTTTTATGGTGTTTTCAAGGTAGAATATTTCACTCTCTTCCTCACCTTTCAATGTTTTTTCTCTTTGTCCCCTTCCCCAGTGCCTCTATCAAACTTCCCTCTAGATTTTTATTTCCACTCTTTCCCTCCTATGCTCTAGATCAATACCCTATCAACCATTATGGAGACAAACCTAGTGAATCCCCTCCATCTCACTGGCCCATCTCTCATTAGAGATTATAGCAACAATAATGTTAGGTCCACTCCTCAAATTCATAGGAAAATTGCAAATGCAAGATGGGAGACTATAATTGAACAATGATGCATCCTTGAGGTAGATATTAAAGAAGATGTTGATTGATGGGTACAAAACACTGCGAATTTTATGACTAGATAAAAAAGATACATGTAGAATATGGACATTTATTAGAAGTTAAAAGCAAGCATGGAAATTTTTTTAGTAGAATGCTCAGAAACCCAAGAAGGAATCCTCTTTTGCATTGTCAAAATGCATAGACATATAAGGAAGTTGCTTGATAGAGTATCAATCCTGGAAACGAAGTTGGAAGAACTCAATTTCTCTACGTTTGATGATGAAGGTGATGTACCTAATACCAAACAAGTTGATTGATAGATCTAGCATAGTTAATAAATTGTTGTAATGTTTTAGACTTTTTCTTATTTCTTTGGTTTTGTTATCCAATTCAAATTATTTACATGGAAAAAACCTCTAACATTATACTTCTAGTCTAAATTCCTCAATAAAAAAACCAAAAGGCATAAAATATCATGTATACATTTTATTTTATTGTAAGATATATATATATATATATATATATATATATATATATATATATATATATATATATATATATATATATATATATATATATATATTTTCTAATTTAAATAATTTATATGGAAAAGTCTTCAGATTTGATGTATGAAACTTCAGCATGATCTATGTTCAGAAGATGCTCAAGCACTCATGGAAGATTAGATGAAGTTCCAGATGGGATAATCCTTAGTAGATCTAGTTAGATACTTGAAGACAACATTGGTATATGGACCATGGACATTGGTGGCTCTTAAATATTGATTCAAGAGGGAGAGGATCACCTCTCATTGAAGATAAGTATTTCTTGACTTATGTTTTTCTTTCTTATAGATCTGATGATTATGTTTATTTTTACATAAGTATTTGAGTATATGGATGTTTCTAACCTCCATGATGAGATCTGATGAGTAGGTCCTTCTTGAGGATCCTTTTGAGATGCAGATATTGAAAGAGGTAAAGAGATACTTGATGAGAAGATGACAAAGTACTTCAAGAAGCCTATGACTAATAAGCAGATTCTCTGGTATTTGAATACTACAAGGTATGCATGGTATGTTGTGTTTCAGCTATTGACTTGATAAGCCCTAAGGTTGGATGAGAATTCCTCTTTCTTTATTGGCTCATACATGTATATGAAAGTGACTTGGATCTATGTTTCCTATGATGAAAAGATGCACTTGGTATTGAACAATTTGATCTTATTGAATTCAATGAGGCTATGTAATGGTGATACATTGATACACTTGATGTTCGGCTAACATCTATGATCTATTGATTGGATAGCTTGATCCTAAAGAAGGCTAGCACCTTGGCTCTAGAAAATGATACTTGGCATAGAAGGATAGTTCATTGAATCCTACATAAGTCTACTGGTAATGCTTACAATAAACATGATGAAAGCACATGGAAAGAGTGATTGACACTCTTGTTGTTTGACCTAATTTGATCTCATTGGTCACAAATAACACGATAACGCTGATATGAGGAGTACAAGTGTTAGATTGATATTCCAGATCTCTTACTACCTGTGGTCTTGCCTTGATGGCATATGGTTAAATGGGATACAATAACTTGATGGCGTGACTTGACAGAAACTGCTCTTGTGTTCATATTCTTTGAGATATGAAGCTGATTCTATTTGCTGCTTTAAGTCTAACCTTTGATGAAAGATTGATGTCATGATGCTGATGCATTTCCAGGTCTCAACATGAAAAAATTCATTCTTAATGATCATTTAACACCTCTGGAGATCACCATAGCTCAATCACTTGTTATATTAGACTATTTTCCCAAACCTCAAACCATGGATTGATAAGTCTAGGCCATTGGATATTTTTGATGGGGCAGCCCTAGGTGAGTTGAGACATTGTGGGCGAGGTCCATTTTTGTTTTTGAAAGAGTCGCATTTTTTCCATATCAAAATAGGATTGGGTGAAGGTTCAAATAAGGTTTCAAAATTAATGGCTTTGTAGCTCCTACTTTTTTCCTTGAAAAAGATCTTCATTCTTCGTACGTTTTTGGAGATCCAATGTTGGTTATCAATTGGGTCATTGAAGTAATCATATATCATTGTTTGGGGATTTTGCCTCTTGATTAGGTGCTAAAAAAAATAGTTCAAAATTCAAAGTTATCGGATTCATGTGGAACTTGGAAGACCACGTAGTTCTCGTCATCCTTATTTGCAACTTGTTTCGCGCAAAACGGACTTCGTATGACACCAAAAACGAGTTCTGTTTACTTTCCCAAACATGTGAATTTAAAAAAAAGTACAACACAGTCAACAGTCTGTATTGCTAACTTGGCACTGACTGGGCAGGTTATGTGGACGTTGACTTGGTCAATACATGACAAGTGGCTTTGTTTCATTGGTTGAATTTGTGTGGTTTTGATTGGTCGGTGGGATGGCCAACCACAGGCGGACACGTGGCCTAGCTAGAGGCCGCAATGTGGTAGCCCGGGAGGCCACCAAAAAAATTGTAATGGTCCTGGCGGAGGCATCAGAGGTGGAATGTGCAACCTCCCAACTCTAATGCAAAGTCGATACCATTGCACCACACACGTTGCCACTTAACCATATATGACTTCGCAATTTATTTAAAATGTGTTGGCGTAGAGTTCAGAGGTTTCGGCTAGCCCGCAATTACGTAACTGCCCATGTGACCACTATGATGGAGGTAGAATGGGGGCGTGATCGGTGGGGGCGGGCCATTGGCCTTAGCCGCTAGGCAAGTGGCCTAAATTTTCAGAAATTAATTGTTAGTGATATTTTTAACTGTCTGACAATTTTGCCCAACTTTCGGCAAAATTGTTGCTCCGTTAGTGCCCTTGGCGGGCGAAATTGTAGGATGATGCCGAATTTTGGGGAATTTCTGGTGCGATTAGTAGAAGATTGGGAAAAACCATAACTTCTTCATTTTTTGACCAAATCAAGAGCAGAAAGAAGTTGCACAATCATTTTTGGGCATTCTGGAGCCATTGGAACAAGTTTCAGAGCATTTTGAGCATTGTAAACTGATGTATTCACACTTTTGAGCATAATAGAGAGGACCAAGCCATTGGAAGCTGGACCAAGGAGACGTAGCCCAAGAGGGGTGAACTCCTTTATAATGTGTTTTTGTGATACTGTTTATGGTGATGTTAATGTCTATCATTTGCTAATGTTCAGTCAATTGTTTATCTAAATTTGTACTTACAAATTACATAAAAACACTCAAAAACCCATGTTTTAACTTGCAAACAATCTCAAAAATCCTCAAGCATATTTAATATAACTTGCAAGGAAATTTTAGCACAAGAAAACTAATTTTCTTAATCAGATCAAGTTTGGTATCAAAGCTCTTGGTTTTATTTGTGCAAGAAGGATTTAACTGTTTGCAAGTTTATGTCATGCTTACAAGGTTAAAACTCAAAAGAGGAGAAGGGAAACTGTTTGAAAGCCCCGAAGCTAGGTCAAAGGGAAGAAGGGCAAGGTTGCCACAATATTTAGCACCAGTTCTTCCTCAAGTTGCAGTTGAGGCACCAATGAGCATGTCTCATGAAGGAGAGCCTACAATGACAGAGGATGAGAAGGTCTTTAGGAAGGCTTTCTTTGATATGACAAAGATGGTGAAGGTCCTCTATGAAGAGAGGAATACTAGAATACATGGTGAAAGCTCCAAACCTCCCCAAGGAGAAGGTTCTTCAGGAGGAGGTAAATCTCCACCCTTTCCACCATCTTCTTGTTCTTCTTTTTCACATGCATCTTCACCCCCTTCCGCTAACACAACCCTTACTCATACTCATCAACATACCTCAAAATGAATTGGAAAATCACCCTTGTTAAAACTTGATGTTAAATTTGAACTGCCCATGTATAATGGTGAAGTGAATGTAGAGAAGCTTGATAATTGGATTCGTCAGTTGGAGATCTATTGCAGAATTCAAAACCTTCTGAGGATGATATAAAGGTTCAATTGGCTTCCTTGAGAATGGAGGATGCAACATTAGTATGGTGGGAATCAAAGACACAAGAGGAGATAAAAAAACATGGTAAGATCTCAATTTCTTGGTTTGATTTCATTGCTGCAATTGAAAGACAATTCTACCCTCTAGTTTATATGTAAAAACCCATCGTGAATTGGCAGAACTTTAGAAAACTTAAAGGTTAAAACGTGCGATATTACACCCAAGAATTCAGAAAAATGTCTCTAATGTTAGGTGTAGATTTGCAATCACAAGACACGTTGTTGAAGTACATAGGGGGTTTACAAAGTTACCTTAGGCATACAATCCTTGTGTTTAATCCAAATAATCTAGATGACATGTGTGTGCAAGCCACTCATCTTGAGGTAAGAGGGAAAAACACTCCAGAATAGGGTAGTAAAAATCCATTTAAGGGTAAAGAAAAAGAAAAGGATTTGAAAGGAAAGAAAAATGCATCCATTAAAAAGAAAGGAGAGAAAACAATATGTAAACATTGTACCAAAGAGGGTCACGATGAAGCTCATTGTTGGAATCTTCATCCCGAGATGTGGCCTAAGAAATTCAACAACAAAAGAAAAGAAAAGATAGTTGCCATCATTCAAGAGGATTTGGGATCCGATTCGGGTGATGAAACTAAAATTACAACCATGGGTGTAAAAGAAAAAGAATCCATTGCTAGCACTAGTATATCAAATTGTCACACTAGCACTCCAAATGAATAAACAAGGATTGAATGATTTCATGTGAGGGTAATCTCAAAACATACAAAAATTAACACACTTTTTAATAGTGGGTCTCAAGCCAACTTGATATCTGATGACTTAGTCAAGAAACTCAATCTTGAAACCCTTTTACATCCCAAGCCATATCCATTGAGTTGGATATTCAAGGACACAAACATACAAGTTACAAGAAAATGTATTCTTCGGTTTGAAATCACAACAAACTTCATTGATGAAGTTAAATTAGATGTTGTACTGCTTGATATGTCAAGAATTGTTCTGGGTAGTCCTTACCTCTATGGTAGAAAAGCAATCTTCTATCGTAATGAAAACAAGTACCACTTCTTCAAATATGGTGTGGAGTATATTGTGAGAGGTCATTCGAAGAAACTAAATCTTTCATTAGTTAATGTAGGGCAATTCCAAAGACTAGTAAATTCAAGCAAGAATTTAGTGCTTCTTATGATTAAACCCAATGTTTATGTTGATTATGAAGCGTTCGATGGTTATAATTCAAAATTGAAAACTGATTTGGTTGATGTTTTTAGCCATAATGATGAGGTGTTTCAGAAAGCAAAGGGATTTCCTTCCAATAAGAGAATCCAACATGAAATACCATTGTAGCAAAAGTGTATTCTTCCTAACATTGACATACACTGGATGTCAAGAAGGGAAAGTGAAGAAATAACAAAGCAAATCCAAGGATTTTTGAACAAAAGGATCATCTGACCATCTCCTTCACCATGTGATGCACCTATTGTTTTGGTGCCCAAGAAGATTGGAGAGCATTTCATTGAATGGGACTCAAGAAGTAGCTATCATCAAAGTAGAGTTGTTGAGGGAGACATATGGAAGAAGACATTCAAAAACAAGCAAGGCTTGTTATGTTTTTTGGTCTTTTCCATACTCCTACTACTTTCATGCATATGATGAATGAAGTATTGAAGCCATTTCTAGACATGATAGTTTACTTGCATGACATTTTCGTTTTCAGAAAATTTCATTATAAATATGTTATGTGTGAAAACAAAAATACTTGATGTCGTATGTTAAAAACATTTGTTATTGAAGATGTCAAAGTATATGTTGGATAAAACTTCTTTGATGAACTTGGGCCATAATATTGGAGAAGGTGAGCTGAAGCTAGACCTCTCCAAGATTGATGCCATTATGGATTGGTCAATGCTCAAGATAGTCATTTGGATAAGAGGTTTTTTGGGAGTAACCCAATGTTGCAGGAAATATTTTGTTAATTTTTCTTCTATTGTAGCTCATTTTCATTCTTTGCCAGTTGTGCAAAAGGTCTTCCAGTGGGGAGGCAAACGACAAGAGACATTTGATGGTTTAAGACAAAAGATAAATTTAGCCTTTATACTTGCTCTTCTATACTTGAAAAAGTTATTTGAGTTTTAGGTTGATGTGTGCGACTATACCATGGGCACAATCCTTATGTAACATGGTAATCCCATTTCATTTCATTCATAACTTTTCAATAGTGCAGTGATTAATTTGCAGCAACAAAGGCACTTTCATTGGATGGGTTTTCTTCTACTATTCAACTTGGTCAAAAGGAATAAGAAAGGAATACACGACAACTTTTTGATGTACTTTCTAGGCCTATGGTTTGTATAACTACTTTCCTCAAGCATCATTTTGTTTTGCATGAAAGTTATGTTAAGAAAAAAACATACTTTCAAGATGTACATTCAAGCTTGAGTCAAGGGAATCAAATAGAGGATTTTGTTTACCATTTGCATCATAATGTGTTGTATCATCTTGGTAAGAAGGATGTTGTTACTGATAGTAATATGGACAAAGCCAAAGAGTTCATTGAACGACTCCAAATGGTACATCAAACAATGCAAGATCAACTTGAAAAGAGAAAAGGCAAGTACAAAGTAAGGCACAACAAGCATCTTGTAAATCACAAGTTCCAAGTCAGTGATGAATTGATCAAGATTGGAAAGGTGAGGGAACTGTACCCTCACTTGTTGGACAACTGAAAGTGATCTTTTGGGGTCCAAAAGACTTCCAATGGAGAGGAATCATCGAGTGCTCAAAAAAATAGCTCAGAATTCAAAGTTGTAGGATTGGTGTGGAACCTAGACGACCACGTAGTGCTCGTCATCCTGAATTTGACGCAAATCATATTGCGCAAAACAGACTCCGTATGACTCCAGAAACGAGTTTTGTTCACTTTCTCAAACATGTGACTTTTCAAGAAAAAAGAACAACCCAATCAACAGTCTATATTGTTGACATGGTGCTGACTGGGCAGTTTATGTGGATGTTGACTTGGTTAATGGGCTCCTTGATGGATCACTAGGTGACAAGTGGCTTCATTTCATTGGTTGAATTTGTGTGGTTTTGATTGGTTGGTGGGGTGGCCAACCACGGGCTGACATGTGGCCCAGTTGGAGGCTGCCACATGGCAGCCCGAGCAATCACCAAACAAATTGTAATAGTACGCGCGAAGGTAGCGAGGGTCAAACCCGCAACCTCCCAACTCTAGTCCAAAGCCAATATGATTGCACCACATACATTGTCGCTTAACCATATATGACTTCGTGATTTATTTAAAATGTGTTGGTGCGGAGTTTGGAGGGCGAGCTGGCCCAGTCCCCGATTACCTAACTTGCCATGTGACTACTGCGACGGAGGTGGAGTGGGGCCATGGCTGGCGGGGGTGGGCCGTTGGCCTTAGGCCCCGGGCTCGTGGCCTAAATTTTCGGAAATAAAGTGTTAGTGGTATTTTTAAATGTTCGATAATTTCACCCAGTTTTCGGCGAAATTGTCGCTCTGTTAGCGCACTTGGAAGGCGAAATTGTAGGACGATGTCGGATTTTGGGGAATTTGCGGTGTGATTAGCAGAATATTGGGAAATGCCATAACTTCTTTAGTTTTTGACCAAATCAAGAGCATAAAGAGGCTACACAGGCATTTTTTGGCATTTTGGAGCGATTGGAACAAGTTTCAAAGTATTCTGAGCATTTTAAATTGATGTATTCACACTTTTGAGCATAATAGAGAGGACCAAGCCATTGGAAGTTGGACCAAGGAGACATAGCCCAAGAAGGGTGAACTCCTTTATCATGTGTTGTTGTGATACTATTTATTGTGATGTTAATGTCTATTATTTGTTGTTGTTCAGTAATTTGTTTATATAAATTTGCACTTAAAAATTACATAAAAACACTCAAAAACCCATGTTTTAACTTTCAAACAATCTCACAAATGCTCAAGCATATTTAATATAGTCTGAAAGGGAATTTTAGCATAACAAAACTATTTTTCTTAATCAAATCACCTCTCGTCAATGAGATAATTGAATTAAAAGATTAATTTAACATGTTCATGATTTCTCATGTTTATAGGGAAGCCAACAACTGAGTAGAATCCCTCTATAAGGAGGGCCTTAGGCTGGGTCATGGGATCTGGATGATCTTAGATTCTCAAAATAGTAGATTCCATGAGTATTATCATATACTTTTCATTCTTGGGGTTCAGAAGCACTACATGCACCAAATGTTTAGACTTTTTGCTATGGAATTTAAAAGTGGTTATATATAACAAACTAAAGCATCACTTATATGTTTCTTTTTTATATCAACACATTTTATGTTATTCTACTTTTTGGATAGATTACAGAATTGATGTGGATATCTATTTTTTAACAAATTTTGGATGATTTTTTACCATTTTTTAACATATCTACAAGATGAATAAAAACTAGACATATATATGTAGAATGTAATTTTATATCTTGATAATAAAAAAAAAAAAAAAAAAAAAAAATCCACTAAAAACAAACCATACAAATTAGTTTACCTACATAAATACAATGTTTTGATTTTACTTGTATTTATAATTCACAATATGTGGATATTTGATAATAACATTATGTGTAATTTTATATGATATAGTGGAATGATCTATTTTACTTCATATAAAATATTCAAAAGCAGTTTAATTATGTTAATAAATGTATTTATTTTGAATTGAAATTTTCAAAAATTAATTTTAATTTCTATAGATTATTTTATAATATGTTTAGTAGTAATGGCGAATTAAAAGTGGAGATTTATCTCAAAAGTAATTATACCATTTATACTTTTTTAATTAAATTGATTATTTAAAAAAAATGTCACATGGACATGTATAATATGAAATGAGTTATGTTTTCTTGGTGATGTAGCATTGATAATCCATAATAAGAATTAAAACACTTACTTTATCATGCATCTCAAGTTGCTAAAACTAAAAAACTTATAAGAATTAATTAAACTATAACTTAAGTTTGAATTATTATTCTTATTAATGATAAAAAATTAATATATAAATAGAACATATATACATTTAAAAAAATATGTAACAAGATTCTTCACTATTCAGGGACATTTTATGATGGAGATTATTAATTTGTTAATAGATTTTCTTATAATACTATGGGCCAATACCATGGATTATCAATACCACATCCCAAAAAAATCATAACTAATTTTATATGGCATTTATTCATATGATATAAATTTTTAATGAATGAATTTATTCATAAGATTTGTTTAGCAAGAGATTAGTAACTCACTTTCAGTGTTTCAATCCATTCTCAGTGTTTAACACAAGAGATCGTTTGGGGAGATCCACCCTTCAAGGGAATCAGCAATCTTTACTGCAGGGCAAGTTCTCGCAAGCAAGAGTAAATATGAGTGCCCAGTTTCTAAATTCATTTTGTTTGTAAAGGGAATAATAACCCATTTTTCAGTGTTGCATCTACTTTAGATTATTTGGAGAGATCGATCTTTTAAGGAAAACACCAAGCTATACTGCAGGCAAAGTTGTAAAATGCAAAGGTAATTAGTAAAGTTATTTGTATTTCGATTGTAGATTCTGAAAATATTTTAAACTATATAACATTTACTCAAATACAAAACTGTAGTCCAATTTATTTGCTTCTAAACTATATAACATTTACTCAAATACAAAATTGTAGTCCAATTTATTTGCTGAATCCATTTTCAGTGCTCAAGTTTACCAGAAACCACTACAAAATTGTAATCCAATTTATTTGTTGAATCCATTTTCAGCGCCCAAGCTTCCAAGAAACCACTAGAGGATCAGGTCGTTCCTTCAAGTAAAATGGGTAGCTCTACTGAAGGAAAAGTTATTACATGCAAAGGTAATATGATTCTGCACTATCTAAAAGACTTCATACGTTATATTTAGTAAGATAATGATAATCTATTTTCAGTGTTCAGCACAGCGAATGCATATAAGGGTAATTTCTGTGTCAGAGACATAATATGGTTCCAATTATACAGATGCTACTTTTGTCTGAATCGCCATTAGAAAAAGCATAAGTGGTTCATAAATACATGGATTTACCTTTACCCCTGCAGGAAAATTCACTATCTTACAATTCAATATCTTAGAATTGTTTCGAAGATTGGTTCGCTCTACAATATAAACCTCGAAATATCATAATTGCATCAAGAGTTGCTGTCGAGGTTGTCATGTAATGCTATGACCATAATAATAATGAAATAAACGATGGTAAGTTTTTGAAGATAGATCTCGCTTGTCTTCAGGTGAGCAGACCATCAAGAATGCAGTAAAGGTTCGTTTTTAAATTAAGAGGAAAGTCAAAATGAAGTAGTGAATTTTACCAATATATAATATTTAATATTGAATAATATTGGATTAATATAATGGTTGAATGACTACAATGAAAGAGATTACATTAAGAGAGATTTGGTTTTTATTTGAGTTTGTTAGATTTGAAGTTAAGGTAGATCTTGGTTGGTTTAATTTTTTTTTTTAAATAGATTATATTTCACATGAATAACATAAGTCAATACCATCAGTTTTCATAAATCTAGAGCTCTAAAATCACCAGTAACTTGACCAAATCAAGTTTACCTTAGTTTAAATTTCTTTTTATTTTTATTTTAAATCATGAATAATTTTTTTTTTACCATGTAAAAGTGTTTAATATTTTTATTTTATTTTGACCAAATAAAAATGTTTATAGGAGATTACATTACATTATATTACAACATCTCTACCATAGTGGTTGGAGAGCACCTCTAGACTCAAAAAAGTAGTATAATTGGTTGGCTTGATGCATCTAGGCTGGTATTTTGACATAAACATTATATTTTTTATTTTTATTTTATTTTGAAATTGTAAACATTACATTATATTATGCTACAACATCTCCATCATACTGGCGGGAGAACACCTCTAGACTCAATGAAATAGTATAGTTGGTTGGTTTGACGCATCTAGGATGATCCTTAAACCAATAGGGAATTCTAAAGGGAGTAGTGCCTTTACCTATTAGTTGTGAGTCAAAATAGAGTAGTGCTTCTTGGAAACAAAATTGCTGATTCATCTAAATGTAGTAGTGTCTCTTGTTAACATAATCATTGATTGATTGTCTCCTAAGTCTGTGAGGATGGATTTAGGATGGTCCTTAGACCACCAGGGAAGCCCAGCTAGAATGGATTATTGCCTCTAGTTAACATGATGGTTGATTGGTTATCAGCTAGAATGGATTAATACCTCTTGCTAACATAATGGTTGGTTACTTAAAATATAGTGTTTCTTACTAACATCATCATGATTGATTGGTTATTTGCCATAATGGAATAGTACCTCTTATGGACATAGTGGTTGGTTGGTTGTAAAATTAACCAATAAAGATTTGTGAAAATAGATCTAGACTAATTGTTAGACTAAGTAAAAATAAAATAGTGTATTTTTATAACATAATGATTAATTGGTTGTGGAGTGACAATATATTTTCATACCAACTCTTATAAGAAATAAATAATAAAATATACTAACTTAAGTTTATGAAGATAAATCTAGATTGTTCCATAACGCAAAAAATTGTAGTGCCAATAACTAACACAATGTTGATATTGATGGGTTATAGAGTAAAATTTTGTTTCCATGAAAACCTAAAAACCTTTGTTTGTGTAGATGGATTTATGTTAACCAATAGCCTAACCTTTGTTTGTGTAGATGGAGTTATGTTAACCAATATAGAGTAATGCTTTTTATTGTTGCCATTGGTTACCGGGTAAAGTTGCGATGTTAAAATCTGATATTTTTAATTTGATTTTTGTTATAGCTGCTGTTGCTTGGGGGCCAAGCCAGCCTCTGAAGATTGAAGAAGTGCAAGTGGCACCTCCAAAAGCAATGGAAGTCCGAATCAAAGTGCATTATACTTCCCTATGCCATACAGATCTTGTTTTCTGGCAAGCAGAGGTAAATTATAAATAATATGAGAAACAAGAATTGCTCCATCTAACTTTGATTTAACTAGGAGATGTATCAAGAAAAGGGAAGGTTCTATTTAAAATTAAAAACATATGATGGATTTATGATTATTTAGATCATCTTAACCATAAATCTTTTAAACAATAGAGGATTAGTCCTTGCATGTTTTTTTCACTGTTCTAAATGATTAATGATTAGTAGTTTTGAGGTTAAAACATCATCCCATCGAGGCTCTTCATTAGATTGTTTTCTTAGTGCAATTCAATTTTCTTAGTACTAAAATGTCTATTACTGTTTGGTTGCAGGGCCACACTCCTATCTTTCCCCGCATCTTTGGACATGAAGCAGCTGGGTATCCACTCTGTTTTAACACACCAAATTATGTTTTGAAATTAATTATTCAATTACAAATGTAGTAATAGATTATTTTGAAATAATTATTCAATCAGAAATGCAGTAATAGATTAATTTTGAAATTATGGGAAAATTTTCTTTCTGATTAATTGCTGGCCATTTTTTAATACAGAGTTGTTGAGAGTGTTGGAGAAGGGGTAACTGAACTCAAGGTGGGTGATTGTGTCCTTCCTGTATTCACTGGCGAATGCAAAGAATGCAAGCACTGTAAGTCAGAAGAGAGCAACATGTGTGATCTGCTAAGAATTGACACTGAAAGAGGAGTTATGATGAGTGATGGAAATTCAAGGTTTTCCATCAATGGGAAACCAATTTACCACTTCCTTGGTACGTCCACTTTCAGCGAATACACTGTTGCGCATGCAGGCTGTGTTGCCAAAATTAATCCCAAGGCACCTCTTGACAAAGTTTGTGTTTTAAGCTGTGGTGTCCCTATAGGTAATTTACTTCTGGATCTTTTTTCTAATCATCTGTTTTCCATTTTAAATTATCTTCATGTACATATCTACCATGACAAGTTTCAAGGACTATAACTGTCCATATTCACTAAGCAGTTACATATATTGTATAGAAAATCCCAAGCAGATTGGCGTTTGCAAATGTCAGTACCTCTCCTTTTATGAAAACAAACTGCAAGACTTTATTTATGATTCTGTCCATATGATATTAAACGTTACTTTCTAGGGCTTTTCCTTATTAGGTTACCCTTGGCTTAGTAAGTTGGAGAGTATAATTTTTCGTTTCCGTTTTACTTTAGCTAATATTATTTCAATTGTAGATTTTGAGAATATTTGGAATTTGATAAACAGAAATGAAATTAAAACATTGTCCTTATTTATATCCATTAGATTCAGAAATATTTCCTAAATCTACAATCCAATTAAGTTCAACTCTTTACTGTAAGTATAAGACTTGGACAAAATTAATTAAAACTGCCTAGTGCACTAACTTATCTGCCATCTTATGAACCCCCATCCATGGAGATAAATAAATTCTTTTGCTTCTCATATACAAAACGCCTTGCTAACCATTTTGCATTTACCTGGGAGATTTTCCCATTTGATATGGTCTAACATAGACTTCTAGATTTTCTACCGTTTTTTCTATCAATGGAAAAGGACGTTTGTCTTTTCTTATTCTTTCCTATGTTATACCCAAATACGAAGCTCTCTGCCAGACTGTGCGAGCATATCTTGCCCTAGGATATGCTCTATCTCTGCTTACTTGTTAGGTTTTCTATTCCAAAACTTGTCTAACCTCCCTGGAATGTTACCATGCTCCTCTCTAAACACCCCCTGCCCCGCAAGGCCTATATTGCCCTTGGATCTCCTATCAAAACAGAATTTACTCAATGCAGAGGGACTCCAAGTCTGGATGCAGCCTGCCATTAATGCAAAAACTACTTTCCTGAATTGTAGAAGATTTTATAAGTTATCTCTGCTTACTTGTTAGGTTTTCTATTCCAAAACTTGTCTAACCTCCCTGGAATGTTACCATGCTCCTCTCTAAACACCCCCTGCCCCGCAAGGCCTATATTGCCCTTGGATCTCCTATCAAAACAGAATTTACTCAATGCAGAGGGACTCCAAGTCTGGATGCAGCCTGCCATTAATGCAAAAACTACTTTCCTGAATTGTAGAAGATTTTATAAGTTATCTCTGCTTACTTGTTAGGTTTTCTATTCCAAAACTTGTCTAACCTCCCTGGAATGTTACCATGCTCCTCTCTAAACACCCCCTGCCCCGCAAGGCCTATATTGCCCTTGGATCTCCTATCAAAACAGAATTTACTCAATGCAGAGGGACTCCAAGTCTGGATGCAGCCTGCCATTAATGCAAAAACTACTTTCCTGAATTGTAGAAGATTTTATAAGTTATCTCTGCTTACGTGTTAGGTTTTCTATTCCAAAACTTGTCTAACCTCCCTGGAATGTTACCATGCTCATCTCTAAAGACCCCCTGCCCCGCAAGGCCTATATTGCCCTTGGATCTCCTATCAAAACAGAATTTACTCAATGCAGAGGGACTCCAAGTCTGGATGCAGCCTGCCATTAATGCAAAAACTACTTTCCTGAATTGTAGAAGATTTTATAAGTTATCTCTGCTTCCTTGATAGGTTTTCTATTCCAAAACTTGTCTAACCTCCCTGGAATGTTACCATGCTCATCTCTAAACACCCGCTGCCCCGCAAGGCCTATATTGCCCTTGGATCTCCTATCAAAACAGAATTTTACTCAATGCAGAGGGACTCCAAGTCTGTATGCAGCCTGCCATTAATGCAAAACCTACTTTCCTGAATTGTAGAAGATTTTATAAGTAATTTTGAGATGATAATATATTAAGTTTGACTGAAGAAATGAAATAATTGACCTCGTTGACAATGTATAGTGTTTTACAGAGTGGGCATGTCAATTGCGAGGACTTTTGCTGGCTGTACTGTTAATAATTATAAAAGCATTCATAATGGTTTCTTTGACTGGAATTGTTGTCTAAAATTCTTCTCTGTTGTGGAATCAGGGATGGGTGCTACTTTGAACGCAGGCAAACCCAAGAAGGGTTCGATAGTAGCAGTATTTGGCCTGGGGGCTGTTGGGCTTGCTGTAAGTACTAATAACAAGTGCCCTCTTTATGTTCCACTGTATGCATATTAGTATATGTTGCAGTTTTAAAGTCCTCAAACCTTTTTCTAGGGACTATTCTGTTCACTTCCCCTACCTGCATTTTCATTGGGACCAATATGATGAGGGTAGAGTTTAATTATATGTTAGCCTTCTGACCCGAGTTTAACTACGCAGGCTTGTGAAGGTGCAAGAATTGCAGGAGCTGCTCGAATAATTGGAATCGATTTCAATAATGAGAGATATGAACGAGGTAATTGTATATTTCCCAAATCCATTATTGGAGAATCTGTGTACATATGTTGACTTGTAGAACTGCCTTTTTAACCCTTTCTTGTAATCTTTCCTTTCTCAGCAAAACAATTTGGAGTAACGGAATTTATAAACCCTAAAGAGTACGAAAAACCTATTCAGCAGGTACGTTGAGCTGCCCAAAATGATCATCAAACTCTCTCCCAGTTCAGAGTATTGGTTGCTTTTGACTAGTGTGGTACTTTAGAGTATTGGTTGCTTTTGACTACTGTGGTGCTTTAGTACTTAGGTGGGGGAGATTTTAAGTTTTCGCATGGAGTGCACTCATTCACCATTAATTCAAAGCAGTGTAGACTCTTAATTTCCAAACATTTATAAAAAATGTTTACAGGTAATTGCGGAAAAAACTGATGGAGGGGTAGACTGCAGCATCGAATGCACAGGGAGTATTGAGGCAATGGTTCAAGCTTTGGAATGCTGCCATGATGTACTAGCTCTTGGTTTCCTTTGGTTTAAGATACTTCAATCATTTCAATTCTATGCTGTAGCTTTAAACTGATTGCTTCGATTTAATTAAGGCCATGGTTCAAGCTTTGGAATGCTGCCATGATGTACTAGCTCTTGGTTTCCTTTGGTTTAAGATACATCAATCATTTCAATTCTAAGCTGTAGCTTTAAACTGATTGCTTCGATTTAATCAAGAAAATGCAGGCAATGCATATGTTTGATATCAGAGTTCTGTTTTTGCAGGGTTGGGGTGTAGCCGTTTTAACAGGGGTCCCTCGTTCAGACGCAGTCTTTAAAACGAATCTATAAATTTTCTGAGCGAGAAAACGTTGAAAGGAGCCTTCTTCCCCGTACTGATTTGCCAGGTCTTGTAGAGATGTATTTGAATGGGGTAAGACTTCATAACATAGTTGTAACAGCTTATTCAAACCATAATTGTAGATAATACTGTGTGGTCATATTTCCTAGCTATTTTTTTATTTGTCCGTACCATGACGGGAGCAATCTATGTTTATCATATCTAATTAGAGTTATAATTACGGTTTTAATCTCTCCTTCCTTGAATGTTAAATTTGCAGGAGCTTGAACTGGATAAATTTATTACAGACAAAGTTTCTTTTGCTAACATCAACAAGGCATTTGATCACATGCTTAAAGGCGAGGGTCTGAGAACTGTAATTAAAGTCATATGAATCTTCAGGATTAGTGACAAATATGAACACAGTTGGAATATCTCCAGTGTTGTGAAGGCATGCTGAACTATGTCAACTGTTATGTGAATAATGTGGTGGCTTTTATGTTTAACTATGGTATGTGATTAAAGTCGTGAAAAGCATGTAAACAGTTATAATAATTTTAGGATAAGTATGATGTTTAAGTTTTGTAATTAAGTTGAATAATATCCCTTGTTTTTACAAGGTATATATAATATATTTTATCTGGTTTTGAATTTGTGGTTTTTTGAGGAGGCTTTGAATCTGTGATATTTTAGGAGGAAAGATATGTTTTTAGTGATTGGGTTCACTCAAACTGTATATAAATTAAAAAATATAAAATTAGTTTTACATAATTTTTATGTTTTTCGATGACAAATTTTTTTATAGCTTGAAAATTTCAAATGAAGCTCCATATGGTTTCTCTTCCAGAAAAATAATCCAGACAAAATATTTTGTAAATTAAATTTAAATTGAGTAATTAAGATAAATATTATTCAAATTTCAGGAATGACTTATTTTTGTAATGACTTCCAATTTTGATTGTTATGTCTAAATTCTATCTACATTCAGAGTGTTCATGTTCACACTGTTGATGTCAAATACTATCTATCACTGTTCATGTCACACCATTGTCTGGCACATGGATTTTGTGCATGCTGTCTAGTTAACCAAAATGGTCTCAGGCCATAATCTCCATAGATTATAAGCGATGCCCATAGATCTCCAAGGCACCATTCCTGCTATACACACTTGCATATAAAAAACGAACACTAAGATATAGGAATAATATGGCTCCGTAAGTATCAGTTAGAACGATTGAACCCCTCAGTTTCCTACTTGCAGGAGCTGTTGAGATGTATGGGCCACCGCTATTACATGCAAAGCAAGCCGAATGCTGAAACAGTGGCTGCAGCTGTTGAGATGTATGGGCCACCGCTATTACATGCAAAGCAAGCCGAATGCTGAAACAGTGGCTGCAGAGCAAGCCAACGATAAGATCAAAGTGGGATGCATGATGACAAATTGGAAATGGTTTGTGTTAAAAGAGGTTTGGTAAATTTTATCATTAGTAAATTATTAAATCGTGGAATGTAATAAGATAAATTTTATTGTTTAATATCTTTTGTTTCTTCTGGAAAAATCCGTAATTTTTCATTAGATTGGAAAAATTACATATTGTAGATGCTTTATGCATACGCTGTTTGTCACTATGGACAATGATTATAAGAGAAAAAACATATAAGAAGCTATGTGTATCTATCGCCAGATATACCTCTTAGGGCAATCTGCTATAGTTCGCTGAAAATACTGTCAAATTGTGTCTATACATTGAGCCTTACAAGGCTCTCATGCTTTTTTCTATACATTTCAAAAAATATCATTTGTATTGTTCAGATAGATAACAAAAACAAAATAAATGCTCCCTGTTCAGTGACCAGGGTCTCGCTGGTATATTTGATCTATGTATGGCCGGTGATAACACTGGTATTCATTTGTCCCTTGCAGCTCGGTAATCTCCCACACACCCCTATGCATCATCGCGGCTTCCTTGGATAATTTGTCAGCATGGCTGTTATGCTCCCTGTAAATATGAGAGCAAGTGATATTGTTAAATGCTGCTTTGAATATAAATACTTCATTTAGAATGATGCTGAGTGTGTGTATTTGACAATCAAATATGCCATTGAACCAATTTATAATTATTTTTGAATTCCTGAAAATGTTTATGTTTTATTGTCTAATATCTTATGGATTGTTATAATATATTTTGATTTCTGTAATTTAAAATTAGCATGTACATTAAATATGGATTTATTCATTTAAATTATTATAAGATGGTGTATTTTTTTAAGGTATAAATTTTATTATTATTTATTATTTAATATGAAAATTTAATATATTATATAAAAAAAATATTTTAAGAAATTTGATTAATATTATTATTTAATTTACTTAAGTTTAAGATAAAATGATATATTTTTTTAAATGTTGTGGCATTTTTATACGACAACATAAGTGTTATAAAGACTTTAAGCACACGTAAACTCTCGATATAATAGAAGAAACTCTAACTTTACAAAATTGATGATTAATTAATTTGTTTCAATATTTTACTTGTATGATAGTAAGATATTTATCAAATATTTTTATTAATATTTTTTATTTTTATAAATTAAAAAATATAAAAGTAGTCAATATCTTATGGATTGTTATAATATATTTTGATTTTTAATTTAAAATTAGCATGTACATTAAATATGGACTTATTCATTTAAATTATTATAAGATGGCGTTTTTTTAAATATGTACATTTTATTATTATTTAATACGAAAATTAATATATTATATTAAAAGTTTATTTTAAAAAAATTGATTAATATTATTATTTAATATATTAAGTTTAATATAAAATGATAAATTTTTTTAAATGCTGTGGCATTTTTATATGACAACATAAATGTTATAAAGACTTTAAGCACACGTAAACTCTCGATATAATTGAAAAAACTTTAACTTTACAAAATTGATGATTAATTAATTTGTTTTAATATTTTATTTGTATGATAGTAAGATATTTATCTAATATTTTTTATTTTTATAAATTAAAAAATATAAAAGTAGTCAATATTATAAAAATTAAAAAATAAAGATTTATTATATATTTTTATTAGGAAAAAGAGTTGTTGGTTTTTTTTTTTTTAAATAGAGATTTATTATACATTTTTATTAGGAAAAAGAGTTGTTGTTGTTGTTTTTTTTTTAATCATTACATTTTTATCATGTCTAATATATCACCTCAATTTTTGATTGGGCGACTTCACATCAAGGAGTGCCTGAATTGAACCCGAGACTTCACATCAAGGAGTGCGTGAATTGAACTGGGGACTTCACATCAAGGAGAGCCTTAACAAAGCACGGATCACCATCTATCCAAGAACTCATGGACTAAGAAAAATAGTTTTTCATTCCGCACTTCTTTAACATCATATAATGGCATAATCCTTCATGTGGGAATGATTTAGGGTTTTCCAACCACTTCAATATATTAAAAAATTTGCTTTTCTCATAATATAATTATAATGAAAATTATATATATAGATTTTGAAGTTGGATTGTTTTTATTATTTTCAAAAGGATTGATACAGATGGTTATCATATGCTATTGGTTTTCTACTTGGGAAATTAGACCATTAGTAAGTTCAAAATTTTAAGATTACTAATTGTATTTCATATATGATAGAATGTCAAAATGAAACTATGACTAGCAAATAAATTAAACCCTAAACTAATAAACATGCTAATGACATTTACATTACAGAAATTCTACTTGAAGTCACTAGCTCGTTTGGAGTTCATTCTACAGGAGAATCCACCTAAATCAGTAGTTGTGGCTCATTGTCATTGTTAGAGGAGGAAAACTGAGATTTATCAAGGGAAGTGACCTTCCTATTGACCCTACCAACTTTGTCCACCAATTTTACCATAATGATGACCAATTCTTGTTTGATATTCCTTTCATTAGAGACTAATGGTTTGCATATGGGAGGTTGTTCTAGCTTTGGTGGAATTCTCCACGCCTTGAATCCAATCCTTGGTGTCCAAGTCAACTTGCTCGTGTGGAATGTAATGTCTTGATTGCTTGACATATTCCCCTACATCTAATAATAATGATAAAAATATTTAATATTTGTCATAAATAAAATATTTGAGTATGTAAAGTTAAATAATATTGACATGTATTTTGAAATATATTAATAAAGAAATAATATTTTAAGATGGAAATTGTAATTTATAAAATATTTTAATGTAAACTATGTATATATGTATATATGATTTAAAACAATTAAAAAATTCAAATTCTTATCGCCTGCTTAGTCCAGGGAAGGCATGGACCCCGTAATTGAGATCAGAATGGAGTCAAGGGGCTGGCAGATGTTCTGGAAGATACGTCCATTCCTCCATTTCCAAATGAACAAGCAAGTGAGGATGAAAAGAGCATGCCAAGAGGGGCGCTGGGCACTCCACCAGAAGAAACTATCCTGTACAGAGGAAAAAATCCGGTGAGAAAAACCATAAATCAAAGAAAGCTCATACCAGATTGAAGAGGAAGCGGCACACTCGAAGAACATATGAGTGTTTGATTCAGCTTCAGATAAGCACAGTTGACACCTGCCAGGGCCCTGCCATCCTTTTTTTTGGAGAACCTCCCAGGTGAGGTTCTTATTAGAGAAGAGAAGCCATGAGAAGAGGATCGACTTGAGAGGGCAGGGAGCTTTCCAGAATTTAGAGGGGAAGGTAGGGGAGGATGGCGGAAGGTCGGATGAAAGGACTGTATAAAGGTTTCTGACGGTAACAGGTTGGAAGGGTTTCTCAAGCGACCAGATCAATTTTTGGCAGCATTGTCTCTCTGATAGATCAATATGTTTTATGTTCAAGCTCTATTCTGATCATGTAGATCCATAGCTTCTTTTGCGGCCCCTCCTGGGGTCCAATAATGTGTTTTCTTCCTTATGTTATAGACTATCTGCTATATTGCATTTTGATGGTTACATCTGAACTCAATTCGCTCATTTGGGGAACTATGTGTCTTTCCCTTTCACAATGATCTATTTATTTCGACTGAGGCCTCTGAACTCCCATGTATAATGATCTTTATATCTCCTTAATATAATCTATATCGCTTTTTTTCTCTGAAAAAAAAAATAAAATAAATAAAATAAAAAAAATAAAAAAAAAAATAAAAAAAATAAAAATAAAAAATATTTTAAAACATTTCAATTCTCTCATTATTTTACATTTGGTTGAGGTATATTTTTAGGTTAATTTAGCTTGAAATCTATGAAATATTTGTTAGAATTGCAAATTTAAATTGTGTAATCTATATAATCCATTCATACATTTAAAAATGCAATTTAAACAATAAAAAATTACACATATTTAAATTTATAATTAAAATAAATAAATTTTTATATATTTAATAAATTTATAATTTTTTATATATCTAATAAATTTATAATTAAAATAAACTTATATTGACCTATATTATTATTTATTTTCATTAAATAATTATAATTTCCAATTAATGTAGAATGTTGAAACCCCTTATTTATATATATATATATATATATATATTCACGCGTAGAAGTCAGGCGCGGGAAGAAATTCCTTTATAACTAAATTTAGCACAAAGTCCATTGTTGGCGTTGTTAACAAATTAGGTGGAATTCAAAGGTTCAATACATAAAATTCTACCAAAACAGGGCCCGATTAAATCAAGGGCCAACCTCATGGGTACCCTATCGAGATCGAGAATCGGCTCACTCTACAAACTTTATGTGGAGAGCGGGGGCACATTAGTCCAATCCTTCCATTAATTCGAGGCTTGATTAAAAATACATTGGGCTACATTTAGATCCTTAAAAATGGGATCAGATGAGCCAGATTTAGGTTATATGGAAAATAATATGAGTAAAGGTTATATGGAAAATTAAATTGAATTTTCTTAATCTACACACAATAGAATGTTAAGATTGAGGAATTAATTTTTCTAGTAAATTATTTTGATTTTCTATAAGTCAAAATGGAATTTGACAAATGCTCCTATGCCATACTCTCAAGGAACAAATTGTTTATGGGCTCTTGGCTATGTGAGTTTCAATTGAACTACGACTTTTTTATAATAATGTAGCAGTCATCCAAGTAGCATACGCTATTGAATGATTCTTCCATTTGACCAAGTACTCATAATACTCTTCGCTCTGTGTCTTCTTGATAAATCTTTTATCCAAAATTCTCTTTAGCTGCAAAGGCTCTACTGCTGGGAATTATTTCTGCCATTGAATCTACTTCTTCTCACCGTCATCTGTTGGTTGGTCTATTTCATTTGGCTAATATTTATACATGTTTGCAACATTAAATATGGGAGAGATGTCAATCCTTGATGGGAACTCTATCTCGTAGGCATTTTTTGAAAGAGAATTTTATCTGGTCCAATTTTTTTGAAATTTAGTTTATTATATTCTCTTCTAGGAATATTTCCTTGCTCGAATGTGCTAGGACTAATTCGCCTAGTTCAAAACTTTGTTCTCTCCTTTTTCAAATGTGCTCTGCTCTTGTACTTGAGGTTGCTTTTTTGTAACTTTTGTTTCACCTACTCGTGAATTTGTTACATAGTTGTAGCAAATTCCTCTCCTTCAGCATTTCTTTGTTTGTCTTGTCCCAAACTTTTGAGTTGATGAACTCCTCTACGATGCATTCCATATATCATCTGTAATGAAATATGACATATACTTCTATTTGGAGAATCATTATAGGAAAATTCTACCTGAGCAAGCATCTAACCCCATTGTTTCAAATGCTCTCCAACTGAGCTTCTTAAGATATTCCCCAATATTTTTTTAACTATCTCGGTTTTCTCATTAGTATTGGGGTGATAAGCTAAGCTAAAACTTAATTTTTTTCCTAGTTTTCTCCATACAGTTCTCCAAAATTGCTCCAAGAATCCAATATCTTTATCTGAGGCAATGCTCTTGGGTACTCCATTTAGTCTTACCACTTCTTTACAAAGTCAATTAGCAATATGGGTAACATCATTGGTTTAAAAAAAAAGAATGAAATGAGCCATTTTTAAAAATATATTAACCACTACAAAGATTGAATAGTTATCTTTTCATCTTTTTGACAACCCCAACACAAAGTCCATACTTACTGAATCCCAAGGTCTAGGTAGAATTGGTAGTGGGGTATACAAGCCTATGTTTTGACTCTTTCCCTTTCAATGCTATCAAATTTTGTGATTGTTCACAAATTTTTGAACATGATTCCTCATCTTTGGTCAAAAATAAAAATGTTTTCGTTATTCATAGTTATTTTCATACTGAAAATGTCCCCCTAAACCTCCATTGTGTTTTTCTTTAATTATTTTTTATTGCATTGAACCTTTTGAAATGCTAAGTTGAATGTTTTTAAACAATAAACCATCTTACAACATGTATTCAAGCCACTTGCTTCTATCTTTGGTTGTTGGATTTTTGTATGCCTCATAAGTCTCTTTAAAATCTGCATAAAATTCATACATTTCTTACATACAATGAAAGCCCATTACATTTATATGGCTTTCTTGCATCATCAAGCTCATTCTTCTCAAGGCATTTGCAATTCGGTTGGCTTGGCCACTAATATGTTTTAAAGCAAAAGTAAAACATTGTAGGATTTATATCCATTTAACATGCTTTTGGCTCAATTTTGGATGTTGCATTATATATTGTAATGCATGGTTATCTTTGTATAAAATAAACTCTCATGACATTAAATAGTGCCTCCATTTTTTGAGTGCTTGAACCATAACATAAAATTCCTTATCATAGGAAGAGTAATTATTTATTTGTTCATTTAATTTATTGCTGAAATATGCAATTGGTTTTTCCTCTTGGCTCATCATAGCTCTGATTGCTTCACTGATGGCATCGCACTTCACTTGGAATGGTTTATTGAAATCTAGTAACATCAAAACAAGTTGTTCTGTAATCTTCTTTTTCAGTAACTGGAATCCTTCCTCAACTTCAACAGTCCATCAAAATGGTTGTTTCTCGTTATTTATAGTCTCTATAATTGGTGCACTCATCTTGATAAAGTTTCTGATGAATTTCCTGTAAAAACTAGCCAAACAGTGAAAAATTCTAACTTCAAATGCATTCTAGGGAGAAGGCGAATCTATAATTTCTCTTACCTTCTTAGGGTCTATCTTCAATCCATTTTTAGATATGACAAATCCCAAATAAAAAAGCTTTGTTTTCATGAATGAACACTTTTTAAAGTTGATTAATAATTTCTCCTACTGCAATTTTTTTAGAACATAACTTAAGTGCCATACATTCTCCTCTTTGTACCGACTATATACTAGTATATCATATAAATATACAATCACAAAATTCCTTATAAATTCCTTTAATACATTGTTCATTAAGCTCATGAAGGTACTGGGCGCATTAGATACTAGCCATTCATACAAGATATCATTGTTTTTAAAGGTTATTTTCCACTCATCCTCTTCTCTAATCTTCATCCGATGATATCCACTTTTCAAATCTACCTTAGAGAAATATCTATAAGAATCGCTTAAGAAATCCAAGAAATCATCTATACGAGGTAAAGGAAATCTATACTTGAATGTAATTTTATTTATTTCCTTGAGTCTGTGCACTTTCTCGAACCACCATCTTTCTTTGGGATCAACACCGGTGGTACTGCGCATGGACTAAGGCTTTCTATGATAAATCCTTTATCTAGCTCCTAAGGGGTCATTCTGTAAGCAACCTTGTTGGGTAGAATTGTTCCTAGTATCAAGTCAATATGGTGACTTATATTTCTTACAAGTGGAATTTCATTAGGCAAACCATCAACAATGATATCATTATATCCATTCAACATTTCTTGAATCTCAACTAGCAAGTATGTAATTGTAGTGGTTGTAATAATTACTCTGGGATTGCAAATTAAAGTATAATTTACCTCATTGTCTTCAACTTGCTACAAAAGTTCATTCCTACTTAGCAACAATAATTTTGGATCATTATTCCCTATTGCACCTTCTTCTTGCAATGGTACCAATGTATGATTTATGTCATCCTTTTGAAACTTGTAAGTGTTCTTCTTCCCATCATGTGTAGCAATCCTATCAAACTGCTAAGGTTTTCCCAGTAGAATGTGGCGCACATCCATTGGCATGACATCACGAGGAATTTTCTCCATGTAGCTTCGTATTTGAAACCCCACTTCACAATGTTCATTCACCAACAATTGATGAGCTTTTTGAAGCCAAGACACCTTATAGGGTGTCGGGTGTTTAGTCTTCTTCAAATTCAATTTTTCCACCACTTTTGTGGACACTAAGTTATTTATACTTCTATTGTCAATCACCACCTTACAACACTTTTCTTTGCCCTTGTAAGCATTCATGGACAAGGCCTTTCTCTGAGCTGGTTCAATAGCTTCCTTCTCAAGCTTCAATAAAACTTTCTTCAACAACAAAGACTTGCCTATCTCATGTACATTCTCTACTTCTTGTACCTCTTCTTCTCTTTCTTCTACTTCGGTAACAGTGACATTCCTCTTACCTACACTTAAATTTTATGGACTTTCAAATGACTTGTGTCCCATCTTTCCACATCCGTAGCATCTGTATTATGTTCCGTTGCCTCTTCTTCCTCATCTAGAAGAACCTATTCTACCTCTGGAGCCACTTCTTAATGATTCTTGTTGAATCGAGCTGCTATCTCCCTCTCTTTGCATTGTAGGCCTCCCTCTACTAAATTATTGTCCTCTTCCTCTAACAAAACTTTTCCCTCTACCATACTTCTTCCTTGGAAGTTTCTATTCAACTTTCAAAGAAAGTTGATATGCCTCTTCTATAATTTAGGAGAAAATAGATTGATCTCATCCTGGATATCCAATATAAGTCTAGTTATATACTCGGATGTCTTCTCTGCAACATCCTCCACATATCTTTCTCTCATATTTATGTTATAAATCTCGAGTATACTCCTTTACAAACATCAATCTCTGTCTTAGATTCTTCATTTGTTTAAACAAAGAGAGCTAATAATCCTTAGGAAAAAAAATTGTTTTGAGTTTTGCAAACATCTTATCCAAAATTTTGAATTTATGTTTTCTTTTCCTTCTCCATTAGGCCTGCACACCATCCCACCATAAAGGTGCATGCCCTTTTAGTCTAGTAAAAATAAACTTTACCTTTTTGTCATCTCCCATTCCCTCATATTCAAAAAATCTATCCATCTCATTGATCCAGTCCATGAACTCTTTAGGGTACGCTATAAGTCGGCACCTCTAGCTTGGGCTTTGAGGTAGATATAAGAACTACTCTTAATATTTTAAGCTCAATGGTCCCTTTAGTTGTTTCTTCTTCTAGAGACTCCTCTTCTTCTACACTTACATGTCTAGGGCCTGTTATCACTCCAGGAAACTCTCCTAGGTTGCAGCTCGGAGATGCCTGGTAACATATAATCTTTAGTATTGTTCTCTGAACTACTGGAATGGATGATGGTTTGGATCAAGTCAGATAACCATTTCAGCTCTATTCTCACTCAAGACATGCATGAACACCCCCAACAACACAAGGCTTTAGACCACTAATGCTCAATAGTTTGTAGATTTAATGGATAGATGGAGAATACTGACTATACCAGCAGATTGCATACATGAACATATGTGAATGGCTAGCTACAGGCAGCAAATGAGCTTACTGATTGTACTGGCAGATGCATATATAATAACACATATAAATGGCTAGCTACAGGCAGCAAAGAAGCTTGCAACTCTAATATATCGAAGCAGAGATAAGATGACAGTTATCTGGCCTCAGACACACAGAAAACATGAACAAAATGTTCAAGTGCAAGCATAGAACAACAAAGAGAATGGACATTGAACATATAATGGCAAAAGAAGCTTATATTGCTGGAATGAATATGAGAAGCTTGAATGAACAGAGGAGCAATAATCTCCAAAAGTTGAACCCTTGTTACATCTAGTTTTCTGCCTTTTATAGGCCCTTTACAATGCTCCTGAGCTCTCTAGAAGGCTCGGAGTCTTAACCTTGTCTGATTTGTCCCTTAACCGTTTGATTCCCTCAATAGGCAGGCATGGCTCGGAGGTTTTTCTCTTTCTGACAGAGGAATAACCGCATTCAGATATTTTGGGTGCGCTGGCAGGGAGCTCTCTCTTGACAGAGATGCCCACAATCTCTTCTGTTGATTTCGGCTGTGTCGCGCTGTGCTACTCCATGATGTATCTGATTCGGGCTGTGTTGTGCTGTAGATGCCCATGATATTTCTGTTTCAGGCTAGTTGGGCATGCTTTGTTGCGCTGTAGATGCCTCTCGACCTCGGTTTCTCTTCAAACTGTTTAATAATGAGTGTTTTCTGTTATCAACCGAAAGCACAACCATACTGCGAAATCCCGCCATTCCCTGTCCTTTTCAGACTTCAAAAAGTCCTCAAAGATGGTTTATATCCTCTCGAGTCCACCCTTGTTGCTGTCACAAGTCGCAAAGAAGCCTGTTCTGTGTATTTTCCTCGCATTGTGAAATATGCATAAAACAGTTAAAATTGTGAACAATTGGCCTTTTCGGACTTAAAAAATTATTAATTTCCCTTCCCGGACCCTTTCGGGTTCAGGCTTCATCACAATCGTTGCCGGCCAATGCTCCCTTCGTATTTTTGTTATACAACGAAAATTCATGAAATACATTAAAAATGGGACTTCCACGGATTTGAAAATATATCCATTCTGCTTCCCGAAACCCTTTCGGGTCTTGGTTATATCGCATTGGCGTTGTTCCCCGTTCCCTTTGTATTTTGTTATACAACGAAAATACATAAAAACACTTTAAAATGGCCTTGGTGCGGACTTCAGAAGTTATCAACTATCGCATATAATTACATCGGGTCCGGCCCATCGGGTCGCATCATAGGCATATGTTAAAACCCCGCCCCTTTGGTTTTGCGGATGGGATATTGCGATGTGATCTAATCGAAATCGCATATCGCTATATGTAAAGGCCCTGCCCCTTGGTCTCCCCGATCTGCGATCCGCCGATGTGATTTGGGCCGTCGATCTGCGTGCGCGATCGATGATCCTCGTTTAATCACCGATCACCATTGCCATCGCCCCATGGTTTGCGCCAATTTTCCTTCACCATTGCAACCCGTCGATCCGATCATCGGCGATCGGTGATCAGTGGTGTCCAGTGCTGATTGCCATTGCCCACCTGCGTCGATTAGATCCACCGATGCGATTTGCCGATTAGATGTGGGCCGTTGATCGGCTAGATCTAACGGCTGCTGTGCAACCACTATTTAAGCCTACGCCTGTGGGTTTTTTTATGGTTTTAGAGTGATTCAGGCCTCCCGATAGTGTATTTACGCCCTTCTAAGGGCTTTCCTCTTGCGTAGATTTTGATCGAAGGATGACTTTAAGCACTTACAAAGACTCGAAGAGCATTAATGGATCCATTGGCATGATTTTTAAGCACACTTGGAGACTTTGGGGCATTTTTGGATCCATTTTTGGGCTGTTTGCCTCCAAGGCTAACATTGGCTCCTTCTGGGGATGAAATCCTCCCTGTGAGGTTTCAAAGATCTCAGATCAATGCCTTTCTTGTAAAAAATAAAATTTAAATCTTCCTTCTAGTGTTCCATTGGGCATGGAGTACATTTTGTAATGAAATAAAAACTTGGAAAAACATATTTACAATAACAAGGCCTTAAAGCCTTAAACAAAATAAAGTTTCAAGAATCATCCATTTACTGGGTTGCGAAAAGTATCTTCTCCTTCTAGACTGTGCAGAATGAATGTATTGTTCTGTTGAGCTTGAGCGATGACAAAAGGACCTATCCATAAAGAGTCAAACTTTCCATGATTTCCTCTCTTTTCCTTAAATGCATCCCATTTAAGAACCCAATCACCCACTTGGAAATTGTCCACTTTTGCTTTCCTGTTAAAGGTTTCTTTGATTTTCTTATGATGAGCCTTTGACTTCTTAATCAACTGCTCTCTGATCTGCTGTAGTTCAACCAGGTTATTCATTCTTCTTACCATGTCATTTTCTTCATCTTGTTCTTCTTGCAAAAACTTAGCCACAGGGAGAATCAACTGGATGGGGAAACAACATCAACACCATAAACCAGTTTAAATGGAGAATTCCCTATGGATTTTTTAATGGTAACTCGGTCAGCCCATACAACAAACTTTAGCTTGGAATCTCAACTCTTTTTGTTGTCCTTTAACAACTTTTTGATTACCCTTGCCAGGCTCTTGTTAGATGATTTTGCCAAGCCATTGCCTTGAGGATAATATGAGGTAGAATGCACCACTTGAATGCCCATGGATTCAATCATGTCCATCAATTCTTTTGCCTTGAACACTGCTGCATTATCAGTGACTAGTTTGGTTGGGCAACCAAATCTAGTGAAAATATTCTCATTCAAGAACCTTATGACAACTTGATGATTGGCATTCTTAGTGGGTATAGCCTCAATCCACTTGGTAAAATAATCAGTGGCTACTAAGATCCATTTGTGTTGGCCACTGGAATGTGGGTTGATCTCACCTATAAAGTCCAAGCCCCACTGCTAGAAGGGACCATTGACATGTATTGGCTTTAAGGGCAGAGATTTTAGCTGCTGTCTTCCTGCAAATCTCTGACATTTGTCACAAGCTTTTACAAAAGAAAACACATCAGAGAAAAAAGTAGGCCAATAATATCCAGCCCTCAAGATTTTGTGAGTTGTGGTTTTCCAATAATGATGCCCTCCACAGATGCTAGAATGAAACTGGTGTATGACCTCCAGAGATTGTTCTTTATCTAGACACCTCAAGAGGATTCCTGATGGGTCTTTCCAATAAAGCAAATTTTTATTAATGTAGAACTTGGCTGATCTGAGTTTAATGGCACGAGCTTGACTTGAGCTAAGTCCTAGAGGGACTTCTAGTTTTTGCAAAAAATGAACTATGTTGTAATACCATTCACATGTGACTAGATTTTCAGCCAAAGACTGATCCTGCTTTTGCTCTTCTGTTGCTCCCTCTGCCTGCTCATAATCTGAATTTAGACCCATGGAATTTATATCTAACAAGCTGCAATTTTCTTCAGCCATAAGTTTAGCCAAGCCCTGGCCTTTGACAAGCTTAGTGGGCTTTACCTCTATGTCAAACTCTATGAATTTTGCAATCCATTTAGCTCTCTTCCCATCAATATTTGGCTGAGTTAAGACATCCTTTACTGAGGCTGAAGGTACATATGCAACTACTTTGGAATGCAGAATATAAATTCTGAATGCCTTTAAAGACTTTACGAGAGCATAAGCTTGTTTTTCGATAAGGTCATACCTTAGTTCAGCATCCCTTAAAGTTTTGTTGAAAAAGGCCACAGGGTGCTCTATGCCTTCATCATTTTTCTGCAACAAAATTGTCGCAAGTGTATCATAAGAGGCAAAAGAGAAGATACAAAACTCCTTAGCGTAATTTGGGTTGATTAGAGTGGGATCTTCCATGATAGCTTACTTGATGGCTTCAAAAGAGATTCTTGAAGCATCTGTCCATTTTATTTCTGCTCCTTTCTTCAACATGGAAGTGATGTGCTTTACAAGCTCTACAAAGTTTGGAATGAACCTCCTTACGAAGTTAATCTTACCTAGGAAGGATTGAATGTCCCTTTTTGACCTTGGGATGGACAATGTCTGAATAGCTTGAACCCTGGCTGGATCAACCTTCACACCTTCAGCAGAAACAATATGTCCCAAAATTTTGCCTTCTTCTAGAGCAAATTGTGACTTATTTGGGTTGACTGAAATTCCAAACTGTCTGCACTTCAGAAAGACTTTCTTCAAATGCTGTAAATGATCTTTGTGGCTGCTGGAGAAGACTGTTATGTCATCAAGATAAATAAGGACAAACTTGTCCTTCTCTCCCATAAAGGCTATGTCCATGGCCCTCTGAAAGGTAGCCCCAACATTCATCAGTCCGAAAGGCATCTTGGAGTACATGAAAGTGCCCCAAGGAGTAGTGAAGGCGGTCTTTTCCTGATCTTCAGGATGTACAACAATCTGATTGTAGCCTGAAAATCCATCTAGGAAAGACATGACTCTAGCCCCTGAAACTCTTTGCAGCAAGTGTTCCATCTTGGGCAGGGGATAGTTATCTTTTTTAGAGCACTTGTTCATATTTCTGAAGTCAACACAAAGCCTGATTTCTCCATTTTTCTTTCTTACTACCACAAGGTTAGCTATCCATTTTGAATACCTCATGGGCACTATAATTTTGGCATCCAATAGAATCTTGATCTCTTTCTCAATCAAAGGCAATAAGAGAGGGCTGATAGGTCTTAGCTTCTGCTTAAAAGGGGTGGTATTCTTTTCCAATGGGATCTTATGCTGAATGATGTCTGCATCATAGGTTTTAAGATTGCTATATTCCCAGGCAAAAATGTCAGTGAATTGCCTCATAAGGGTGCAATACTCGGAATTCTGGGTAGAGGAAAAATGCGTGGACAAATTTATGTTTTTTGGATGGGTTGGGCTCCCTATATTATGTTTACGAACAACAGATTCATTTTCTGTTTCGGCAGGCTTATATGGCACATCATTTTGGTCAAAAATCTTCTCTAGAGGCACCAATCCTTTTGGTATGTGATTACTAGGCAGTTGGACGATGCTTTCTTGACCGATCTCATTTTTTAGCTTGGACTGGCTGCCTTCTTCTTGGGTTTCATTTTCTTGGTCAATGTGTGTTTCAGCGAATTCCTCCACGACTTGCAAAAACCTATTAATTTCCTCATTGTCTTCAAAAACTTTCCAATATTTGACATTGTCAGGCAGAGACAGTCTGTATTTTACTTGAACTTCATACGTTAATTTAGGAGGCAAGGGAGGAATAAACGTGCTAGCAGACACATCAAGGGAGTCGACAAGATGATTCTTCATTCTTGGAATGTAAGGAATGCCAAAATTATCAAAAGAGTCCCTGAGCCTCCATACCCCATCTCTGTAAGCCTTTAGCCTAGGATGCTTTGCTTGGAATGTCTTGTTCACCTGCTGAATAATGAGGTCTGCGTCTCCAAACACTTTCAGGCCTTTGATACCCATTTCTTTAGTAGCGCTTAAGCCCATAATTAAAGCTTCGTATTCTGCGATGTTGTTTGTGACCTGAAAGGTTAATTTGAAAGATAAATGAATGTATTCCTGTGTTGCAGACACAAGGACAACACCTGCCCCTGCAGCTTCTTTAGAGCAAGCCCCATCAAATAACATATCCCAGATCTGTGGGTTTTCTTCCTCAGCGATCTGGCAAACAGGTTTCCTGAGCTGCGTGGAGGCCAACTGAGAGTCTTCAATATGAAGGATACATGCTCCAAAACCAGTGTCGATAGCATATATGGGATGATTTGTGGGATTCTTTTCATCGCTGATTATGTAAGCCAACTGCGCCTCTCTGTATAATCTCTTGCTCTCACCTCCGAAAACTGGGACAGTAGCATAGGACAGATCATTTTGTAATGATCCACCTAATCTCTTGATCCAACCTCTGGAAAGTAACATGCCAAACTTGGGAGGTACATCTGCTACCACAATGTCCATCATCATGCTTTTCATAGGCAATTGAGACAAAGTGATGGCTAGGTCCTTGATTAACCCTAGACATTTTTCTGGAGACAAAAGAAAACAGGTCATGATAAGGCTTAGTGATGTCAAGACCCAACTCATACATGACAGCCTTGGGCATTAGATTATAGCTGGCTCTAGTGTCCAAAAGGCAGTTGTGAAGGATTTTATCATGAATAGTCAGAGAGACATAGAATGACGGGGAGTTGTCTTCACAGTTTTCAATCATTGGGCTGAGGATAACAACTGGCTTGTCATCTTGCAGATTTACATAGTCAGTGGAGGCTTGGATGGATTTAGGTTCAAGGACCTCGAGGATGGATCTTTTGAAGGACTCATTCTTCACTAGTTCAATCAGAGGCATGGGTATTCTTAGCTTCTGAATTTCTGATTGAAAACTGAAAGGAGAAGGGGACTTGTCGAGGCCTCTTACCTCATGAGTTGGAGCTTTGAGGATGATGGGATCGACTGCCAGTTGTTTTCGCTTATTAGCTTGCGGTACTATAGGGACAACAACTCTTTGAACAAGAGTTTCCTTGGCATTATTTATCTTTGACCTTAAATTATATCTTTGTTGATCTACAACTTGTAGAATAGCTTCACCATCCCATTCCTGGTTGATCTGGTCATTGCATAATGAATTTTCATATGCAGCTGAGGTCAAAAAGGAAGAATTTCATTTGTCTTCTAGACAATGGATCTCTTCATCTTCTTCGAACTACTCTTCTTCCATGACTGCATTTTGAAAAGGATCCTTCACCCTTTGGCCTTCATTTGCATTTTTGTTTCTTTGCAAAATCTGCAACTGCTCATTCGTTCTTCTATATGGATTTGGATTTGGATTTCTTGGGGCAAAGGTATTAGGCATTATTCCTTTCCTCGATTGCTGCTCAAACTTCAATTTGGAGGTTTCAGAGGCTAATGACTCAATCATTTTGATCATTTTATCTATCTTAGGATCAGAGGATGATGAAGGCTCGCCCCTCTGTCTTCTTCTATCAACATTTCCCTTGAGTTTCTTTGCAGCCATGATGTTGGATTCCACTTCCAAGGCTGCATCCTGCATGTCAGCCAAAGTAGTGCATCGCCTCTCTCTCAACAGTAGGCAGAAATCAGAATCAAAAGCACTGGCATAGGTGAGTTTAGCAGAGGTAGTAGTGGGTTTTACTTCAGCTGGTATCTTGCTATACATACGGTTAAACCTCTTATTAAAATCAGACAGCAACTCACCATTTTCTCTCTTTAAGTTGCCAAACTCAGTGTGGTAGTAGAGGAGATCCTTCTTATCCCCCCAATGCTTTAGGAATGCATCATCTAAAGCTTCAATGTCTACTATAGATCTTGGGGTTAGTTCTCTGAACCATTTTCTAGCCTCTCCATCTAGGCTTTGGACAAAGACTCTCATCCACGCATCATATTCACTAATGTCCAGATTATCAGCATAGCTATAAAATGACTGAAGATGTTCTTCGACAGTAACACCTTCAGTCCCAGTGAACTTAGGCCTATATTTCTGATATTCTCCACTAGGCATGACATTCAAAGGAGTGGGGAGTATTAGAGGTCCATATCTAGCAGCTATGATTCTTTCCATTTTGGTAGGTGCTTGTGGACCTGCCATAGTTGTGGTAGCTAAAAGAGTATTGGCAGTCTGAATGATAGAGGGCCGAGGAGTGATTGATAGGACTAAAGGAGTACGATGGATAGGAGGTGAGGTTTCCTTTGGGCTTAAATCAAAAGGAGAACCTAAAGAACAAGGAGCTTTATGAATCTATGCAAGTTTTTCTTCACTGCTAGTGTTAGATGCTATACTCTCAACATGTATTTGTTCTATTACAAGCCTTTCTTGATGAGATATAGGAGATTGTTTAGGTTTACCTGAACCTGATGCTCCTTTCTGTAATAACTTTCTTTCTTTGATGATCTTTTCAGGATCAGACGCTGGGTCAGCTTGTAGTTTTTGAGGATTTCTTCGAGTATGCCTCACAAACTGAGCCATAACTATCAAGTGGAGTCGCCAAGAGTTTCGGCCTCCAGTAAAGTCGCCAGATAGACGATTACTACCAAAAAAGTGCCCAGACTTTGTCTATCATCAAAGCTGGATCTAAGTCGTTTCCCAGGGAAGCTGAGCTTCAGTTTCCTCTCCCCGACAACGGTGCCAATTATGTTATCACTCCAGGAAACCCTCCTAGGTTGCAGCTCGGAGATGCCTGGTAACATATAATCTTCAGTATTGTTCTCTGAACTACTGGAATGGATGATGGTTTGGATCAAGTCAGATAACCATTGCAACTCTATTCTCACTCAAGACATGCATGAACACCCCCAGCAACACAAGGCTTTAGACCACTAATGCTCAATAGTTTGTAGATTTAATGGATAGATGGAGAATATTGACTATACCAGCAGATTGCATACATGAACATATGTGAATGGCTAGCTACAGGCAGCAAATGAGCTTACCGATTGTACTGACAGATGCATATATAATAACACATATAAATGGCTAGCTACATGCAACAAAGAAGCTTGCAACACTAATATATCGAAGCAGAGATAAGATGACAGTTATCTGACCTCAGACACACAGAAAACATGAACAAAATGTTCAAGTGAAAGCATAGAATAGCAAAGAGAATGGAAATTGAACATATAATGGCAAAAGAAGCTTATATCGCTGGAATGAATATGAGAAGCTTGAATGAACAAAGGAGCAATAATCTCCAAAAGTTGAACCCTTGTTACATCTAGTTTTCTGCCTTTTATAGGCCCTTTACAATGCTCCTGAGCTCTCTAGAAGGCTCGGAGTCTTAACCTTGTCTGATTTGTCCCTTAATCGTTTGATTCCCTCAATAGGCAGGCATGGCTCGGAGGTTTTTCTCTTTCTGACAGAGGAATAACCGCATTCAGATATTTTGGGTGTGCAGGCAGGGAGCTCTCTCTTGACAGAGATGCCCACAATCTCTTCTGTTGATTTTGGCTGTGTCGCGTTGTGCTGCTCCATGATGTATCTGATTCGGGCTGTGTTGCATTGTAGATGCCCATGATATTTCTGTTTCCGGCTAGTTGGGCATGTTTTGTTGCGTTGTAGATGCCTTTTGGCCTCGGTTTCTCTTCAAACTGTTTAATAATGAGTGTTTTCTGTTATCAACCGAAAGCACAGCCATACTGCGAAATCCCGCCATTCCCTGTCCTTTTCGGACTTCAAAAAGTCCTCAAAGATGGTTTATATCCTCTTGGGTCCGCCCTTGTTGTTGTCGCAAGTCGTAAAGAAGCCTTCCCTGTGTATTTTCCTCGCATTGTGAAATATGCATAAAACACTTAAAAACCGTGAACAATCGGCCTTTTCAGACTTCAAAAATTATTAATTTCCCTTCCCGGACCCTTTCGGGTCCAAGCTTCATCACAATCGTTGTCGGCCAATGCTCCCTTCGTATTTTTGTTATACAATGAAAATTCATGAAATACATTAAAAATGGGACTTCCGCGGATTTGAAAATATATCCATTATGCTTCCCGAAACCCTTTCAGATCCCGGTTATATCGCATTGGCGTTGTTCCCCATTCCCTTTGTATTTTGTTATACAACTAAAATACATAAAAATGCTTTAAAATGGCCTTGGTGCAGACTTCAGAAGTTATCAACTATCGCATATAATTACGTTGGGTCCGGCCCGTCCGGTCGCATCATATGCATATGTTAAAACCCCGCCCCTTTGGTTTTGCAGATGGGATATTGCGATGCGATCTGATCGCAATCGCATATCGCTATATGTAAAGGCCTTGCCCCTTGGTCTCCCCGATCTGCAATCCGCTGATGTGATTTGGGCCGTCGATCTGCGTGCGCGATTGACGATCCTCGTTTAATCGTCGATCACCATTGTCATCGCCCCATGGTTTGGGCCAATTTGCCTTCACCATTACGACCCGCCGATCCGATCATCGGCGATCGGTGATCGGTGGTGTCCAGTGCTAATTGCCATTGCCCACCTGCGTCGATTAGATCCACCGATGTGATCCGCCGATTAGATGTGGGCTGTTGATCGGCTAGATCTAATGGCTGCTGTGCAACCACTGTTTAAGCCTGCGCCTGTGGGTTTTTTCATGGTTTTAGAGTGATTCAGGCCTCCCGATAGTGTATTTCCGCCCTTCTAAGGGCTTTCCTCTTGCGCAGATTTTGATCGATGGATGACTTTAAGCACTTACGAAGACTCGAAGAGCATTAATGGATCCATTGGCATGATTTTTAAGCACACTTGGAGACTTTGGGGCATTTTTGGATCCATTTTTGGGTTGTTTGCCTCCAAGGCTAACAGGGCCAACCTCGTGGGTCCCCTATTGACGTCGGGAGTTATCCCACTCTACAAACTTTACGTGGAGATTCGGGTAATCACTTTTGACTACAAAATTGTGATGGAAGGTTGGGAAAAAAACCATCCACTTTGATTGATAGATAAAACTAAAACCCACACATTGAAAATACTTCTTGCTTCAAAAAAAAAAACACAAAAGAAACTTTGGCTTGTGAGGAATTCCTGTCGATCTCAAAACTAAAGGAATATCTCCCCTATGCTACTACAATCTAATTTCATACATCAATTTAAAATAATTCTACAAAGATTCCAAGAACCCTAAATAAAAGGTGATAACTTGCACAAGGGATTCATAAAACTTCAATCAACAGGCTAATCTACACCCTTATTCCTGCACATGACACTCCAGTCCTTCCATCAATTCGAGGCTTGATTAAAAAATACATTGGGTTACATCTAGATCCTTAAAAATAGGATCAGAGGAGCTAGATTTAGCTTGAGATCAAGCTTCAAACATTTTTCTTAACAAATAAAAAAAAATTGTTAATAAAGATTACCTGGAAAATTAAACTAAATTCCCCTAATCTACACACAACAAAATACTAAGATTGAGGAGCCAACTCCTCTAGTAAATTATTTTGACCTTGTAGAGTTGAAAATGGAATTTGACTAATGTTATTGCATCACTAGTCCTTTACTTACATGCCAATTATAAATAACCTTTTTAATCTAACGATTTATATGTGATTTTGTTTAGTTTTATCTTTATTACATATTTTGTATTTTTTAATTGTATGTTTTTGTCCTTTTAATATAGGAAAATATAAATTAAAATGTTAAATTATGTTTTTTTAGTGGGTGAGTTTCATGATTGATATTGGCACATTAATGGGATGTGATGAGCATAGGTAGTGGATGTTGCTGCCTGTATGCACTTGTCTTGGGAATTCAATACCTCATCATGCACATGAAGAATATTAGCATAGGATCTATCTAGTGGATTTGTGGTTGAAGGAAGTGACTAGCTCATCCTAGGTTCATCATTTATAGCAATGCACTTATTCAGAATAAATTTATAGAAATGGGAGGAGTTCTTGTAGCTAAACTAAGAACTTTATGGATAAATATAATAAGAAATCTTCCCACATTTTGGTTAATAGGGATATTTACATATATTTTGGTTGACGTTTCAAGAATGAAGGCTTCTCTTTCATTCAAAACTTCATAGTTTACGTAGATATCTTTTATTTCTTAGGCTGGAAGCACTCCTAGAAGCAATGTTCCTTTAGTTGGATAATGGTTAGAAGAAGAGAGAATGAGGAAATTTCCTTCTTCTTGGCATTTAAGGACATCCATAGGGTGGTCATCTAAGGTAAACGCACCAAATTTCAAGTCCAAGCTTCACAACTATGGTCTTGGGTTTAGGTCTACTTCACAATATTTTATCGAGTTGTTATTCTTAGTCATTTATCCCTTCTTTAGTAGTATTATCACTATTTCTTTAAAAGTTTCTTCTAGTTTTTGGACTTTTTCAAGGTGTTATCCCTCCCTTTCTAGACCTGCTTCTATCTTCTAGATTGTTTCCGAATACTATTTTCTTGTTTCTGTGATATCTTACTCTATATATTTTTTCCTTGTATTCTATCAGTTGTGGTCCCTTGGGACCCTTTTATGGTGTTTTCAAGGTAGATGATTTCACTCTCTTCCTCACCTTTCAAATTTTTCTCTTTGTCCCCTTCCCTAGTGCCTCTATCAAACTTCCCTCTAGATTTTTTTTACCTCGATATTTCCACTCTTTCCCTCCTATGCTCTAGCTTGATAGCCTTTCAACCATGGTTCACATGACTCATTCTGGTGGTTGAAAGTGGAGACAAACCTAGTGAATCCCCTCCATCTCACTGGCCCATCTCTCAGTAGAGAGTATAGTCATAATAATGTTAGGTCCACTCCTCAAATTCATAGGAAAATTGCAAATGCAAGATGGGAGGCTATAATTGAACAATGATGCATCATTGAGGTAGATGCTAAAGAAGATGTTGATTGATGGGTACAAAACACTGGGAATTTCATGACTAGATAAAAAAGATACATGTAGAATGTGGACATTTATTAGAAGTTAAAAGAAAGCATGGAATTTTTTTTAGTAGAATGCTCAGAAACCCAAGAAGGAATCCTCTTATGCATTGGCAAAATGCAAAGACATATAAGGAAGTTGGTTGATAGAGTATCAATCCTGGCTACGAAGTTGGCAGAACTCAATTTCTCCACCTTTGATGATGAAGGTGATGTACCTAATACCAACCAAATTGATTGATAGATTTAGCATAGTTAATAAATTGTTGTAATGTTTTAGACTTTTTCTTATTTCTTTGGTTTTGTTATCCAATTCAAATTATTTACATGGAAAAAACCTTTAACATTATACTTCTAGTCTAAATTCCTTAATAAAAAACCAAAAAGCATAAAATATCATGTACACATTTTATTTTATTAGAAAAAGTAATATATATATATATATATATATATAATTTCTAATTTAAATAATTTATATGGAAAATTCTTCAGATTTGATGTATGAAACTTCAACATGATCTATGTTCAGAAGATGCTCAAGCACTCGTGGAAGATTAGATGAAGTTCTAGATGGGATAATCCTTAGCAGATTTGGTTGGATACTTGAAGACAACATTAGTATATGGACCATGGACATTGATAGCTCTTAAATATTGACTCAATAGGGAGAGGATCACCTCTCATTAAAGATAACTATTTCTTGACTTATGATTCTTATTTCTTATAAATCTGATGATTATGCTTATTGTTACATAAGTATTTGAGTATATGGATGTTTCTAACCTCCATGATGAGATGTGATGATTAGGTCCTTCTTGAGGATCCTTTTGAGATGCAAATATGGAAAGAGGTAAAGAGATACTTGATGAGAAGATGACAAAGTACTTCAAGCAACCTATGGCTAATGAGAAAATGCTCTGGTATTTGAATACTACAAGGTATGCATGGTATGTTGTGTTTCAGCTATTGACTTAGTAAGTCCTAAGGTTGGATGAGAATGCCTCTTTCTTTATGGGCTCATACATGTATATGAAAGTGAGTTGGATCTATGTTTCATATGATGAAAATATGCACTTGGTATTTAACCCTTTGATCTTATTGAATTCAAGGAGGCTATCTAATATTGATACATTGATACACTTGATGTTTGGCTAACATCTATGATCTATTGATTGGATAGATTGATCCTAAAGAAGGCTAGCACCTTGGCTCTAGAAAATGATACTTGGCATAGAAGGATAGTTCATTGACTACTACATGAGTCTACTGGTAATGCTTACAATAAACACGATGAAAGCATATGGAAAGAGTGATTGACACTCTTGTTGTTTGACCTAATTTGATCTCATTGGTCACGGATAACATGATAACACTGATATGAGAAGTATAAGTGTAAGATTGATATTCCAGATCTCTTACTACCTGTGGTCTTGCCTTGATGGAATATGGTTAAATGGGATACAATAACTTGATGGTGTGACTTGACAGAAAATGCTCTTGTGTTCATAATCTTTGAGATATGATGCTACTTCTATTTGCTGCTTTGAGTCTAAACCTTTGATGAAAGATTGATGTCATGATGTTGGTAGCCATATGTTTTTGATATAATAGATTTGTTGTTGCATGACTCAAGTTGAGATAGGTTGCCTACATGAATGAAGATGAATGTTGCAGATCCCTAGTCCGAGGGATAATCACTTCTCAAGATTCTTACCCTTATCACTTTTTGTATTCCATGTTGCTTAAGTATGATTTAAGTGCATCTAACAATATTGATATGATCCTTTGGTCTTAGATCTGAAGCCCATATATAAATTACGGTTTATGTTTTTGTTGCAGTCACAAATCTAGGAGATCTTGTCCCTGGTTGCACTCATGCTAAGGCCTAGACAACGACCAGGTAGCTAAAGTCACTCCCATGCTAACTAGAAGAGAGTGACCAAAGTTTTAACTGTTGTTGACCATCATATGAAGCTTTCTGAAGCTATCCGAACTCTGAATCATGGTGTCCCTGACGTATTCTGCCACTATTAACTGATTTCTGAAGCTGATGAGTTAAATTGTTGATCATATAATGAAGTATTGTGCTTGAAATCTGATGGTCTCTAGAAAGATATCAAGACCAAATATGTATTGAAGATAACAACAAGATCTGCTAATAGGAAAGGTTGAATGTTTTCCATAACATGAACATGCAGAATAAATTTGTGTTTGCAGGTGACCGAGACATACAGATAGATATGTCACTATATCTGAGCTATAAGAGGTTGGCATGATTTGACATTACTGGTATATATGAAAAGTGTTTTGTCATGATGTTTGAAAATAACTTTGAATTGAAAATTTAGATGTGCTTTAACTATAGATCTCTCTTCAATAGAATTTGAACTTGACTTGATGTCTAGTGATATGATTTGCTGATTGTTAATTTTCCATGATATTGATACTATGTGGGCATAATGACTTATTAGCCTCCTCATTCTCTGCACAACAGTTGAAATAATGATAGTTGTGATTTGGCATGAAAAATGGACCCTGCATGACTCATCCTTGACATATGAATTTACACATAGGGACAGGATGACATATATTATGCTTATGAGAATGACTTGATAAATTTCATATTGATAATGCATGACTTGTTGGCATGATGAAGTCATAATTTGATATGAGCTACCCTTGTCTCCTGGTTGAAAGTATTATTACTATGATAATGATGACTTTGATAATGGTCATGATTTGGCTTCTAAACTCTGATGAGTTGACTTTGTTGTTGATGGTACAGCATTGAGTTATGTAAGGATGATAATGTTGGCATTATGCTTAGAGCATTGCAATCCAGATATGTCTAGATTTGTCAGTTATCTAATGAAGTTGGGATGATGAGTTCCAAGGTATGGCTTTGATATTGATTATGGTTTTGGTTTTATATCTTGATGATCTAGTTATGAAAGGTGATGAGCCTCTGATGATCTAATTAGAGAGAGAAGCCTTATGAAGCCCAAAATAATGTATCATGGCATGATGAATCGATTTCTGGATATTACAGAGCTATTGGAAAATGTCATGAAAATGAAAATCCTTGGGTACTCTGATTTGAAGTTCAAGATGTTGTTGAACTTGACATGGCATTCGACAGTTGGAACATTGATGTCCGTTTTTAACATTCATTTGTATATGTATGATGTGCATAATGAATTCATGAGTGAGTTACTTAACCCACATAGATTTGCCACCAAGCAATGTGACATTTCTCCTATGGTATGTATATGCATACATGTATTGCTGATACTTGAGATTATTGCTGATATGCACATTCAAACGCTGCTTTATCATGAGATCTGCCATGATATCTTCGATGAGAAGTCCATAGCATGACTAAGGTTGATCATGATGTTGCTAGCATAACTAGTTGTGAGGCAGGATACTAAAGCTCCTTAGAAGAGTTGTTTGAGCATGATCTGGATATGACATGGATACCATGGATACATTGTGATTATCTGATTGGCAGCAAGTGCCATATCTATGGTTGGGACCGAGGTACTCTCATATATTGAGACAATGCAGCCATTCAAAACAATCTTAGGCTTGTGTTTGGCCCCTCTGAGAGAGGGAGGATGATTATGGTATCGTTTTGTGATTCATATGATTATATATGATTTGACATGATAATTAACTTGATGTTCTGTATGAACATGAAACAACTGCTATTGAGGCAAGTTGATGATGAGAACATCTTGGACTGATGGATGTAGCCCCTCTGGATAAGGGGCAACACTGATTGAGGACACTGAGCATACTCTTCTCACCATGCCTGAGCTCCCAGGGTGAGGAATTGAGATAAAGGGCTCCTGGGGTTGAGGGAACTCTAGACAATAGGGCGGTACCCTATTTGTTACCCAGGGCTGAAGAATGTCGCTCCCCCATCTTTATAGGGTTAGAGAATGCTACTCCCCTCTTGGTCTTTGCAGAGTATACCCCAGTTGGCATCATACCCTCAAGCAGGCCAGCTTGATGGGAATACCGCTCCTCGTTTTGGCCAACGAGTTGAGAGTGTACTTGGGGTGTACAACCCAATTCGATTATGATGCAAGTGTTCTACCATCGATTGGAAGATCCGTTGGTAATAGGATGGGTTGAGATAACCCTATGCGATTCCAGGTTGAGATTGAGCTGCTTGATGAGATCCCAGGGTCGCGATGCGCTCCCTTGCATGTTTGGATATCCTATTGCTATGATATGGGGTTGTAGATGTATAACTTCCCCATGAGATTCTAGGTTGAGGGTAAAGATCCCCGTCGAAATTCAGGGTTGAGGGTAAAGTTCCCCGTTGAAATTCCAGGGTCGAGGGTTTACTCCCCTACGTGATGAGTTATCCTATTTCTCGGTATGGGTGGAAGTTATTGCTCCCCGATATGGTTCTAAGTTGATACATGCTTCTTGATGATATGCTCTCCGATGATGATGCGAGTCATAGATCTGACTCCTTGTTGGTGTTTTTGGGTAGCAACCCGATGACATTTCTAGGTAGTAGCCTGATGATATTCCGGGTAGTAGCCCGCTAACAGAGATTCCAGATAGCATCCTGATGGATATAGGGTGGTAGATTGAGCTCCCCTCCGGTAACAAATTCTTCTTCTTTTAGATCAAAGATTTTTTCAATAGTTAGAGTTGAGCAGAGATAGTCAACCGTTACATCAACTTGATAAGATGTAAAGATATGGACAAGTAGGAACAATCAAGAGATAAACATGAATAAGAAAAGGATAGATCGAGATGTACAATGATGATTTGTGATGATGAGACAGTTGAGATGGACATGACATGATGACTACATGAAAGAGATGATCCGTGATGATACATGATGACACTCAAAGATTCCAGAATGGCATATTGTTTGATGGAAAGATATGGGCAGGTGGAATTCTCCCTGGTTGAGAGGGAGTGTTAATTTTGCAAATGCGGTAAAATTCCACATGGGACAACTCAAATGAACCAGATAATGATTGCATTAGATTACCCTTTTCGAGAGAACAAAAATGGACCTAAATATCACTTGATTTGGTCAAGCGGAAGTTAAGTTTTGAATTGTTTTATGAATTCATTCATCATGGAATGGGTCGGCCCTAACCATTTGGGTAATTTCTTGGGTCGTTCTTAACCCCAAGTAAACCCTCAAGACAACCTATAAAAGGAAGCGACCTCAAGCTCATTTGGACACACTCAAGTTATGTTTTTATTCTTCTACTTTGTCTTGGCTCGCACAGGTTCATCGGCGAAAGTCTTCATTGGGTCCAAGATCACAGGAAAAAGGTTCACTCTCAGTTAGGGTATTTTGGATCTCGGTTGCTGGCACAGATCAGAAGTTCTTCGTCCATAATCGCTGGCCCAAAGTGTGTAAGATCGTGACTTTGGCCCTCTGGTCGCTGGGAGGTAGTTCAGAGGGAGCGACTTTGGGTTTAGAGATAGATCATAAGCTTTCGGTCCTCGGTCATTGGCTTTAGGTAGCCCAGGGAGCGACTTTTTCAGTTCAGTCACTTAGATAACATTGCGAGGGTGCAAATTTGACTTGCTAGTCGCTCGGACAACCCGACAAGAGATTGACTTTGGTTCTTCTCTATTCAAGGCCATAGTCGCAGGCACAAAGACCTCCTTGGGAGCGACTTTGGTGTTACAGTCGCTTGGATAATGTCTTCGTGAATGTGACTTTGAGGTTTTAAGTCACTCACTGATAGTACTGATGAGAGCGACCCAATTTAGATATGGGGTTTTAGCATCTTGGCATCAGTGATCTGTGGATCTGGGTTTCTTTACTGTAGATCGATGGATCTGAGTTTCTCTGCTGTTATGACAGATCTGTAGATCTGGCTTATTATTACCTATTGCTGATCATATGTATTGAGCTCATTGTACTCACTGTTGTAACTTTTTATGACGATCTGAGAAGAAGAAGAAGATTTGCAAGGGTTTTCCCCATAGTGGGTTTTTCCCTGGTCGCGGACCAATCCTGGTGTCTTTATATGCGTGCATGCTTTCTTCTACTCTTCCTTTTATATTCCACTACATTGATGATGATGGTGATGTTGTTTCTTTCTATGTTATTGCACAAGTTGATGTATAATAGTGTAGATCTAAATAATGAAATGATGATATAGGGTGAACTTAAATTATTAATGTTGAAATGCAACTATCATAGTAACGAACAATGTTGCCTTAAGGAAAATTAACATTTGGGAGGCCAGACAATCGGGCATTTTATTTTTATTTTTATTTTATGATTTGTTTATTCTATCGTTACCTATAGTAGACCATAGTCGGGTGAACTCATTAGGTCAGGTATTTTCGCAGTCCGACAATGCGGATGTTGGTAGGTTGACCCAATTATTTAAAAAAAATTGTGGTCAGTTTGAGTTCCTAGTCGTGTGGTTAGAAGGTCGGGTGGTTGGGAATTGGCTTGGGAATTCTAGCCTCAAATTGAACTAGATAAAAAAGATACATGTAGAATGTGGACATTTATTAGAAGTTAAAAGCAAGCATGGGAATTCTTTTAGTAGAATGCTCAAAAACCCAAGAAGGAATCCTTGTGTGCATTGGCAAAATGCAAAGACATATAAGGAAATTGCTTGACAGAGTATCAATTGTGACTAAGACTTTAGTAAACCTCAATTTCTCTACCTTTGATGAGATGGGTGATGTACCTAATACCAACCAAGTTGATTGATAGATTTAGCATAATTAATAAATTGTTGTAATGTGTTAAACTTTTTCTTATTACTTTAGTACATCTAAAAAAACTCTAACATTATACTTATAGTCTAAATTCCTTAATAAAAAACCAAAAAGCATAAAATATAATATATATATATATTATTTTATTAAAATAAATAAATAAATAAATATAAATATATATATATATATATATATAAAATTTATAAATATAATTTATTTATAATTCTAATTTTTGGTTGAGTGCTTAATTGATTCTTATCATTATTACACGCTTATATTTTGTCTCGATAGTATCAATATTGTATAAGAGCATTTTAACATTAACCACAGAATGCCGAAATATATTTGTGGAACTAATAATACAAACATATATTTATTGGTGTACACATATGTTTGAGGAATAATGCATATGGACAAGAAATGGTTGGAATATCCATTTATATAATATTAGATAGGAAAAGATGATGATATTCTTTATAAATAAAGACGAATATAATAAAAGGTTAGTTGGGATAATGTTGAGTAGTTTGGAAGAAGGATTAAGATCTTTTTAATCTCGATTCAATTATTACAACTAACACGACGAATAAACATTATATATATATATATATATATATATATATATATATATAATTATTTATTTATTTATTTATTGTAAAATATATAAATTTGTATTTTTGAAAAAACATAAATATAATAAAAGATAATAACTTTAAAATCTCTTAAAATTATTGTTAAATTAAACATTTTAATATTTGTATAAAAATTATTTTATAATTATATAAAAGTTAATTAAAAATGAAAGTGTTGATTTAAAATGCTCAAAATTAATATTCATGAAAATGATGAGTAATAATTATTATAATAAGATTTATTACTAATTAATAATAATACATTTAGTTTTTTTTTTACTATGTATTAGTTTGTTTTTGACTAAAAATTTATGCTACTCATTCATAGTTTAATATTGGATATTTAATTATTATTAGTATTATTTAAATTTATTTATTTGTAAGGTAATTGATTGAGGTTTGATTATGGACTCTTTATCTCCATTTCTATTAATTTTATATTTTGCTTTTAGTTTTATTTTTTGTTTTTAGGTTTTTTATTTTATTTTTTCTATTATTTCCATTTTCATGAATTATAGTTTTTTTTTTTTTTCAATTTGAAATAACTTATTATTATAATAAAAACATATTTTAATCAATATAATTATAAAAAACTATATATATTAATAAAAAATAAAACACGCACACACACACACATAAGAAAGTGTATATATGTTAATATAAACAACATAGGTTAGTGACAAAGATTTCTGGAATAACACTATGTAATATGAGTGATTCGTCCAACGTTTCGGATGGTGACTCCATCCATCATTAGGGACCAACGAGAGCTTTGTCCCACAATGAGAGACCACAAAGCTCTATTTGGTCCCTTATGATGGATGGAGTCACCATCCGAAACGCTGTACAGATCACTCATACTACACAGTGGTATTCTAGAAATCTCTGACAATATGTTGAACTGTGGAAGTCTCCAATCACTCATAACATAGCTTAGGCTAACTTATAGACAAAATACGTTTTTTCATGGTAATCTAGCAAAACAATTTCAAGAAATAATGTGATTTTTTGTTGTTTAAATCGCATTTTTGAATGCATAAATGGATTCAACACCATGGAAATCCCCTAAGGCACTTGAATTCTACATAATTAAAAACGTAAACTCAAGTTTTTAAATTTTTCTCCCATATTTTGATTAGATTAACTAGAAAAAATGTCGGTGAAAAAATGTCATTTCGTCTATAAGTTAGACTAAGCCTAAACAATATTAGTTAATCATATTTCTTAATTTTTGGTGATATCATTCATATTAGTTTTATTTTTGTGATGAAACTTTGTCTTTATTATTTTTTAGTTTAATTAAGCTATATTTAAGCTAAGCCCCACGTACTAGCTACTATGTAGCCCTTGTTTCAATATAGGAATGATAATTGTAATTGCATTTATTTTACTAATTGATTTTTTATATAAAAATGATAATTAGAATCTTGTTGGGATGGAGTCCCCTGGGTTAGTTTTGGGGTTAAGATAACCCAAATTTGGGTACAGGTTTTGTAAATAATGTAAAGTCTCTGCGATTTGTGGATGCGGAGCGCGTAGATGAATAGGAGTCAAAGGGGTTTAGCCCCTTGTTTTATGTAACGTTTGAGTCGGTTTTCAGATTCACCCATGGTCCGCGAACCATGGAATTGCATGAAAAAGACTATAAATAAGTATGTCTTAGAGAGTATAAGGTAGTGATAGAAAGGAGAAGTGGGTAATAAAGAAGAAGAAAGGCTCTACAGCTGAGTGCACAGAGGCCTAGGTAGAGTCCACAGCTGAGTGCGCAGACCCCTGCAGTTGAGTGCGTAGGGCAGTTTTGAGTTTGTAACCTTGAATTGAAGATCAATAAAGATAGTTTCCAAAGAATTCCTAAGTATTTATGTTTATCTCTCATAATGTTATATGTTGCCGATGAATGATTTGTTTATGAAATATTGACTGAATGTTGTGCGATTCTCTTAAATAAATCTTAATAATGTACACAATGCATGTTTAAGTACTTGCGCGAAGACTCTGGTGATTTCTCTTATGTTTACTAATGACTTAAGTAAATTTACGCGAACACTAATTTATAACTTCTCTCTGCTGCGTGTAAGTAGGTGAATAAACTATTAGAGGTCCACAAGGACTGGTCATAGACCTTCGCGAAGGTCTGAAGGCTATTTTAACAGAGTTGCAACAACGTGCCCTAAGATTTTATCGATATGCGCGAAGGCAGATCTAAGGCGCTAGAAGACATCACACTAGTCTCTGGATGCAGAAACTTGGTTCTCGCATCCCCCCATACTGCTTCGGGTGAGACTGTAGCCTGCACTATGCAGGTTGTTGCCGAAAGGGCTAGTAGTGTAGGGTTTTATTGGTTGGCGCAGCTAACTCCAAACCTGGGTCAGGACCCCCTAAGCCAACAAATGGTTTCGTTGCCGGGATCGGGATCTGCTTGAAGGAGATCTGTGATGTCGCATCATTGGAATCTGACCAAGAAAGAAATTGAAAAGTGCTTGGATTGGAAGATTCACGAGTTCGCGGAGTAAAAAAACAGGAATCCGCCCCTGTCAAAGGAAGAGTGGTTGAATAGATATTTGTATCAAAGATACACGAGATCTTCTTCTGTACTTTTCCCATTGAATTGTATGAGTGGTTAGCTAAATTGATAGACAGTCAAGGAAGGTGGAAGCTCGGTAGTCCTATAGTGTGGACTTCAGAATTAGTGCGGCGATTAGAAGCTTTTGAAAACAAGATTGCACGGGTCGTCGATCATTGGCTCAATCAGATTTTGGGAGGATTTGTTACAAAATTTCCATTTGATACCTCAGTCAGCTATAGCGAATCGGAGCGGCAATTTTTCAAAGGGCGGTGAGGTAAGTACTTAAGATCATTGAATACTTGGATTAAAATTCTATTATGTGAAAAACATGTGATGCCATTACCTTGATGTTCGAAGCTACGCGAAGTGGATGATTTTTTAGAAATCGCAAAGGATCAAGACCAGAGTATAGTCCATTGATTGGACCTCCTTTAAGTGACGATGAAGGGGCGGAACAGACTCCGCTGTGAAGTGTTGTTCAACTAATCACTCAGGAGATTCCTCGAGCTAATCATCCTTCCACTCCACATCCACCCCCACCTCCACCGCATACACCTTCGCTCACACCTCCACCTCCACCTCCATCTCATACACCTTCGTTCACACCTCCACCTCCACCACCACCATTCAACATGGCGAATCCGATGAAGATGCCGATTTTCAAGGGCATAGGGAGAAAAGATGCAGATCAGGTCTGGTTTGTTGAGAATGTTGTGTGGACAACGCAACAGATTACTGACGAAATTATAAAGAAGGCACAGTTGGTTACTGCTCTGCAGGATCGCGCACTAACCTGGTATATTAAGCATTATTCCGATAATCTGCTTGCAACGTTAGCTTAGACTAAGGCAACTTTAAACAAGGAGTTTAGTAAGCCTAAGTCTGACTCGAAGTCAATAATTGGATTCAAAGAAATCATGATGAGGGTCAATCAGATGCCTTGGGAATTAGATCAAAGGTTGAAGTGTCAGATTCGAGAAGCTAACATGCAGCTCACAGAGAGTCAGCATCGTGAATGGTTTATAGCTTCACTTTTGGCCCACCTGAGAATTGCTCTGTCACACCAGAAGATAGGAACGCAGGTAGAAGCCTTGGAAATCACGATGATACTGCACGCATCACCTATTCAGGATACGACTTGGGGGGTACAACAGATCCACTCACAATTAGCAAGCTTACACATGGAGTTACAGAGTTTGAAGAAAGAAAAGGAGACTAAACGAGAAGTGCGCGCGAAAGTCTGGTGTTTGAAGTGCAAGAGCCAGGGGCACGATAAAGACAACTGTCCCATGTACACGAATTATATTACAGGAGGGGGACCAATTCCCCTGAAGCCAGAAGCCCTAGTAGGGCCAAGCGTGGGGACTGCGCTATGGTGTGCTTTTTGTTAGGTTACTGGATAACATGCGATGGATAATTGTCATTTACTTCAAAAGTTCATATAGAAACCCCAACAATTGTTCTGTAACTTCTCCAAATCTGTGGGCTACGATGAGCGTCACAGTCGAAGTTACGAACTGATGATGGAGAGAACCCTGACCTACCGTATGCAAGCAGAAACTCGGCCTCCAGATCAAAGCACCGGAGGGGCAAACAGAGGATTTCAAGGCTGAGGAAGGGGCCGAGGAGGAGGATTTGGTAGAGGTCGCAGTCATATTATCTGCTACAACTGTGGACAGCCAGGGCACTACGCGTGAGAGTGCCAGAATCCTACACACCTGTCATGTCAATACTGCAGACAGTTTGACCATACTATAGAAGAATGCTCGGTGCTGATAGCTAAAATGCAAGAGAAGAAAACACAACCTCAATAGCCTATGCAAAATCTACAGATGATGAGGGCTGAGCCCCGCGAAGAAGACTAGAGCATTAACATTGTGTTAAGAAGTGGAATGACGATTGGCGCTGATAAGGGTAAACAGCCTGAAGAAGAAGGATGGGTCTGCAAAGCGCCAGAGAAAGAAGTCGACTTTGATTTGGATCGCGCTAAGGAAACATTTATGGAAGCCAAGAAGAGCTTCGCTGAGGCCTCCACCTCAAGAAGCTAAGACAAGATGTAAGAAATCAGCGTGCCTGCAGAAGTTGATCCCTCTGTACTCACTACATTTTTGGAGACTTGCATGAAACTGTTGCGCGATAGCAAGGCCATGGAAGGCCTGTAGGAATTAATAAACAAATGTGCCAGCAAAGAGAAGGTCCCTGATGGACACCGAGTGGTCAGAAAAATTGGTAAACATAAGGCATGGATAGGGTGTGAGATGAGGCTCACTGCACAGATAGGTGATTATGAGATGGACCAGGTCATTTTTGATTTGGGTTCCGATGCAAACATATTACGAAAAAAACATGGGAAAGAATGGGGAGACCTGTGCTGCAGTGGTCTCTGATTCATCTTAGGATGGCGCACCAACAGAAAATCATCCCCATGGGACGGTTATATGGAGTTACAGTTGATATAGAAGGTGCGAACGCGATGGCTGAATTTGAGGTTATAGAAATCGTCAATGACAACAATCCCTACCCCGCGCTCTTGGGAATTGACTCGACTATTGTTATGAATGGAGTCATCAATTTGAAGAAGAGGGCAATGTCATTTGAAAGGAAGTCACTTCGGGTTATAGTACCATTGGACCTTGCAGAAGGAGCATGCTATACTGAACTAGTCCGCGACCATGAAGAAAGTGATGATGAAGTGGATCAAATCTACAAAATAACAGCACAAGATCATGACAGGATCAATCCGATAGCAGATGGATGGATTGCATGGGACCGGGACAGTTCCTGCACCTCTGATTCGGATGAAGAGTTGGAGCACTGACAGAATTGCTTGCATGAAGTGTCTACATTGAGATGCAATATGATGACGAAGTCGTTGTGCTGTGTTTCGTTGGAGGGAAGGAGATTACCCTATTATGATGGTTTAACTAATGTAGATCTGTTTTTGGATGAATTTGACCGTGAAGTCCCTGAGGATCACCTTTTCCAAGCATTAGAGTTGGCACTGCGCACTAACACGATGGTGGGGTACACATAAGGATAATTTTGTTGGATGGAGAGATTACCGAAGAATGATGAGGTTACGGTTTGGGCGTGCTAACACTAGAATGACTGAGAAATATAATGGAAGGGATGATCCACATGATCACCTAGAAAAATGGACTAAAGCATGGGGGATGGAACCATAGCCAGAGTGGGTACACATATTTTTCCATACTTTGGATACCATTCCCATGAACTGGTATCTAGAAACGGAGCTCCACCATGGCACCGTGGAATGGGATGTACTGAGGGAAGGGTTCTTATTGACCTTCAACTTTCAAGACGGCTTCGCAAGCATCGATGCAGCGCTACAAGAGATTAAGGCAGTTAGCTTCAGAACACCGACAGAACCTATGGAATGGACCCAACCATATTGGAGCACCCAGCTGCACCATGCGCTGGAATGCTATAATGTGACTGCTGAAGAGGAGGACGAAGATCCGAGAAACATTAATATTCTAGAGGCAGAAGGGCATCACGAAGTCGAAGGCCCACAAATAGAAAACCCAAACATCTCCACGCCATTGAAGACAAAGCAAGTAAACATTGGCATTGAAGCAGAACCGAAGTTCGTGAAGATTGGAGATTATTGGGATGATGCTACCATGGATAAAGTTGTTGAGTTACTCCGCGAATACCAGGATCTCTTCCCTACTAAGTTTTCGGATTTGAAGGGCATATTTGGTGATCTGGGCGTTATGAAGATCACTCTGAAGCCGGACGTGAAGCCTATTAAACATAGGCCATATCGCCTTAATCCTAAATACAAGGAAAAGGTTTTCCAAGAGCTCAATAAGATGCTTGAGGGAGGCATCATAGAACCGTTTGAAGAATCTCATTGGGTAAGCCCAATGGTGGTTCAAGAGAAGAAACAAAAAAGGGAAATAAGGATTTGCATAGATATGTGGAAGATTAATGATGCACGCGTTCACGACCCATTCCCAACGCCGTTTACAGATGAAGTGTTAGACAATGTCGAAGGGCAGGAGGCTTACTTACTGATGGGTTTTCTGGGTATCATCAGATCAAGATCGCACCTAAGGATAGGAGCAAAATGACCTTAGTGATGGAATGGGGTTGTTTTCAATACACTGTGATGACGTTTGGGCTTAAGAATGTGCAAGCGATATTTTCCCACATAGTCATAGCAGCGTTCAAAGAGTTTATTCATAAGTTTCTGGAAGTATACTTTGATGAATGGACGATGTTTGGATTAGTGAAGTTCCATGTAGCAAGTCTGCGCCTGATGTTGGATACATGTCGCAGATACCAAATTGCGCTGAATTTGAAAAAAATCATATTCTATGTTCCTTTTGGGATCTTTCTAGGTCATGTTATGTGCAAGCAAGGATTGATGGTGGACCCTGCAAAGATTACGGTAATAATGAATTTGGAGGCCCCTAGGAACTTCAAGCAGATGTGCGCGACGCTGGGACATACGGGATATTATATAAAATTTATCAAAGCTTATGCTCAAATTACTACGCCCATGGAGAAACTGCTAAAAAAGGACGCAACATTCTATTGGGATGAAGAATGTCAGCGTAGCTTAGATGTGTTAAAAGAAAAGATGGTCATTGCGCCGATTTTGGTATTCCCTAATTGGAAAAAGGAGTTTCACGTACATGTGGATGCCTCTTGCATTGTGTTGGGTGCAGTGCTAACACAGGCCGGTGAAGGAGAAATGGACCACCCTATAGCCTTCACCAGTAGGAAATTATCGAAGGTCGAGAAGAATTATTCAACGACTGAGCGCGAAGGATTGGCCATGGTGTACACGCTGCAAAAATTCAGGCATTATTTGTTAGGAGGGAATTTCAATATGTACACAGATCATTCTGCCTTGAAATACTTGGTCAACAAGCCTGTGTTGGGGGGGAAGATCTACAGATGGTTGCTATTATTTCAGGAGTATGAATTTGAAGTCATTGTGAAGCCAGGGAGGTTAAATGCAGGACCTGACCATCTGTTACGGATCGAAATAGGAGAGGAGCCTAATAATCTAGAGGAAGGGTTTCCAGATGCGCAACTCTTTGCGGTGCGCGTAGCGGATGATCATTTTGCAGACATTATTCACTTCTTAAGTATGGGGATGGAACCAGAAGGATATACAAGCCAACAGAAGCAGGAATTAGTAGTGCGTGTGATCGATTTTTTATTTATTGTGGGACATTTATATAATATGGGTGCAGATGAAATAATGCAAAGATATGTGCTGGACTTTGAGCGGGATAACATTCTCGCTGAAGCTCATGGGGGAGTTGTGGGAGGTCATTATGCAAGTAAGGCCACTGCATAGAAGATTTTGTGCGTGGGTCTATGGTGGCCAAATTTGCACTAGGATTCCAAGGCGTATTGTAAGGCATGTGATGCATGTCAAAGAATTGGCAGACCATCACAAAGGGATGAGTTACCACTACATACTCAGGTATCTTTGTAGGCATTTGAGAAATGGGCGATTGATTTTGTTGGGCAAATTCAGCCCCCGGGAAAGAAAACAAGCATACGCTATACTATCGTCATGACAAAATATCTAACCAGATGGGCAGAAGCACAGCCAGTTAAGGATTGTACAGGGGCTACGACAACGAAGTTCTTGTTTGAGTATGTCTTAACCAGATTTGGCTGCCCAAAAGTGTTAATGAGTGACAGAGGTACACACTTTCTGAATGAAATGATTAGCACGTTGACTGAAGAATTCTAGGTCTACCATCAGAAGAGTACACTATATCACCCACAAGCTAATGGGACTATTGAAGCCTTCAATAAGATTTTGGAGAACACGTTGACGAAGATCTGCAATGCGCAGCGAAATGACTGAGATGTGCGTGTACCTGTAGTACTATGGGGTTATAGGAATACTTGTAAGAAGCTGACAGGGAAAACACCATTCAGATTAGTATATGGGGTCAAAGATGTAATGCCGATGGAGTACATTGTGCCTATTTTGCGCATAGCAGCCCTGACGAGTATGACGGACTGCGAGGCCTCGGAGGAACGACTCGCGCAACTGATGGAGCTCAAAGAGGATCGATTTTTGGCAGGGTTTCATCAACAAGTACAAAATGAACGTGAAAAAGCATGGCATGGTCACCATATCAAGCTTCGCACATTCAAGGTAAACAATCTTGTCCTGTTATATGATAGCAAATTCACTAAATTTTTGGCTAAATTCCAGATGCATTGGTTAGGGCCATATATTGTCAAAAAGATTACAGATGGAGGCGTAGTTCAACTCGCGAAGCTGAATGGGGAACCCTTCTCGGGAAGAGTTAATGGGAGCAGGTTGAAATTGTATACAGGGGATCCTTCATAATGACTATATGGCAGCAGGATAGTCTTAGTGCTCAAGGAAGTTGCAAGTGAGCGCAGGACTATAAACTACATTGTTGGGTTTGGAGGACAGTGCAACGAGCAGGCTGCGCAAAGAATGACGAAGATACAACCCATAAATCCGTGCTCAGGAAGTTGCGCCATGGAGGAAGGTACTGCATAGCACAGCCAGAAAAGGACCGTTGGAGTTACTGTTCATGACTTGACAGCCAGAAGACGGTTAAGTGGAGTGGGGTGGCGACATTTAAGTCAAAAATATTCTAAGATTTGCTGCCAAAACAACATTTATTGTCAGAAATTGGGGGGAATGGTCGGATTTGAATTCAAAACCCCCTATAAATTACGTGTTCCAGTCCAACAGAGAACACTTTGCGCATTTTGATGTTTTTTTCCTATGAGCCGAGTGTTTTGGGAAGAATTCCTATCACGAACAAACATTTCTCCTGAAGCCCGCGAGTTGTTTATGGAGAGAATGACTACCATCAATCCCACCGAAGCCCTGAGTTCGGAAGCAACTGTGTTCAATGCACCAGGACCAAAAGTGTTTGGTGTAGAGGCTACGCTTGCGGTATCCACGACGCCGAGGTCACCCAGGCTGAAACAGACCAGGACAAAAGACAAACAACTTGCAACAAAAGAGAAGCAGCCCACAACAAAGAAAAAGAAAAAAAAGTCGGTGCCGGTGCGTGCATCCCCAAGAAAGCATACTGAAACATAGAAACAAAAGAAGGATAAGAAGTTGGAGAAAGTAGTGGACCTGGAAGCGGAAGAAGCCCAGGGAAGAAAGGATAATGATATTGAAGGAGCGGAACCCATGACAAGGCTCCCTAAGTATATCCCTTCGTGGAAGGGAAAAGAAAAGGTCATGAAGGACTTGGATGTAGAGAATTGCACAATATCCATGCCCCTGCTACCTGAGCAGGTCCCTTTTGAAGGCCCTCGGCTCGCAAGGATCCCGCTGTTGAAAATGGAGGATTGGGAACTCGCAGACTACGTTAAGTTTCAACACTTGGTGACGCACAAGTATATGCAGAAGGTCTATTTCCAAATAAACATGTGTTACAATGCTGGAAATAGAGGAATGGGTTTGTGGTGTCGAGCAATCAGGGTTTCTCATTCTACTGTGGGTTCCACATTACTACCGCACCCCCATCAATACGATATGTGTGCGCCAGCTCCTCACGCTGGTGCATGATGGATGTTTATGGCTAGGAGGGACTATCCCCATTACAGACATGCTCATTCACACAATCACATACCTTCCTTATAAAGGCGCGAACCCGGCTAAGGAGTTTGGCAGAAATATTGGGGAGAAAGACCTTGTAGAAAGGATGAAGAGGGATTACGGCCTCCTCAAGAAGTCACGCGGGTATTCCATTATTTCCATAATAGACCGGGCAGTGCAATTGGTTGCCCATATTTTAGCAGGGAAGGTGATAAGAAAATGCCGCACGGATGAACTTCCGACGCTTGTAGTTTCCCTTGCTGCGCAGTGCGCAAAAGACATCCAATTTAATTGGGCAAGATACCTCTCTCAGGAGTTCCTAGAGAACTACTGAGAGGCCCAGGATGAAACCAATCCATTTCACTACGCTTGGTTGTTGTTGTCAATTGTGCTTATTGCATGGAAATTGCCGGAGGACAACCAATTTCCTTCACTTGAGGAAGGATTACCGGAGGCAATGAAATTCACTTACTTATGGTCTACAAAGGATGCTGCATGGATTGTAGAGACGAAGATATTTTGGGTTATTACGGAAATGGATCTCCGTATGGACATCAATCAACGTCCGAGGTTGTCCCCAATCTTGTTGACGCAGCTGTCAGCCTACGCGGCATTCAAGGTTGACTTCCACAGAGTCTATATCCAAGCGCGGAAGGATCCAGAGCATAAATGGCCCCAGTTGTTCTATTTTGTGTCAGAACCGGATGTGTAGGAGATTGTATCGAAATGGCCTACAGAGTGGCATGCCCCATCAGACTTAGTTGCTAGACCAAGCATGGGCGTGGAAAGTTTTGTTGTGCAAAAATGAAAGGAGGCCACTAAGAAGGCTACGCTTACCTTGACATAACAAAAAAAGAAGGGAGCTGCAGAAAAGGCTCATGTGGAGCAAGAATGCACTGCTAAGGAGCAAGTGGAAGAAGAACAATACGAGTCAGAGAAAGGTGATAAGTCACCTTCGTCGGAGACGGAGGAAGAAGAGCTTTCAGGACAAGGCGACGAAGGAGATGAGGGGCAAAGCACCCCATTTATTTTGAAAATACGTGGCTAGGAGAAGAAGGGTGGAACACGGAAGAAGCATAAATCTGATAGAACCTGGGTTGATCCCATGGTACTAACAGAGGGCGATCTCGATGAGATTGGTGATAAAATTCGAGACACCACCACAAAAGTGTTGCAGCAGTTCGAGCAGAAATACATGAGACATTGATGGGCATTCATAAGGATATGTGAGAGTTGCAGCTCCAAGCTAATAGAATCTATGAAGATGTTGGGAAGACAAGCGATGCGTAAGCCAGTCTGGCATGAGGAAAGAATACAGTTGCGGATATGGCCTGGCTGCAGGATGTGAAAGTCTTCCCTTTACCTGAAGGGTCAGTCTGCACTGAAACAGATGAACAACACACACTGCTTCACAAATTCATGCACATGGTACTGAACCTTGCTACACTATCCCTTGAATATCTACATGCATTACTACAGGGAGTTGTGGAAGATCTCAGGATCAGAGAGTAGCGGGCACTCACTGCTGTTAGTGAAATTAAAGTCAATAATCAGCAATTGTTTGCTGAAAATATGCAAACTCTGAAGGAAAAGGAGGTGCTACAGGCACATAGTTCGTGTCTGGAGTCAGCAGTAGTGGAGGCATGTAAGACAGTGCTTGAACTTCACATCCCAAAGGATGCACAGCCAGAAGCCAAAATTAGAAAACTAGCTGCTGGTGTATGTGAGGCTAAAGCAGAAGTTGGACGAGTCACATTTGAGTTCAACATGAAGATTGCAGAGCTGTAGTTAAAGTTGTAGCCCACAACTCCGCCTGAGTCCCGAGAGCAGCGCAGAGTTCTAACTAAGGAAGGCATGGCTACCTTGGATGCCAAAGTCACTGACTGTGCGGCACTATTCGAGCAGGCTATGGAGCTAGCGACAAATCTGTAGGAGTATATGAACCTGTAGACATTGAACACATATGTAAGGGAGCTGCAGTGCCAATATGATGAGGTTAGGGTGACTGCACACTCCTTAGCACCAGTACAACGCCTTGCCAAATTACAGGAAGGAAAACAACTGCTGGCACAAGTGGAGGAAGCACAGAAGAAGGAGGCCTTGCTAAAGTCCAGGTTGCAACCTTGGTTAGAGGAGGCTTATCAAGTCACGACTGCCATTCAGGATAAGCTTAAAGGACTGCAGCAGATGCAACAAATGATGAGTCTAGTAGTAGAAGGACTAGCCACTAAGCAACTGATCGAGGAAGTTAAACAGGAAGTGACACAGAGCGCTGCTGAAGTTGCAGTAATCCGGGTGGAGCTGGGAGGTCTTCGCAGTAAGATCGTAGCTCTAGCAGAGTGACTCAAGGGCGAGTCACGATATTTGTGTTGGGGGCCTATTAGGATGGGGCCCCATGGGTTAGTTTTTGGGTTAAGATAACCCAAGTTTTGGTACATTTTTTTGTAAATAATGTAAAGCCTTCGTGGTTTGTGGATGCGGAGCGTGTAGATGAATAGAAGTCAAAGGGGTTTAGCCCCTTGTTTTGTGTAAAGTTTGAGTCAAATTTGAGATTCTCCCATGGTATGCGGACCATGGCATTATATGAAAAAGACTATGAATAGGTGTGTCTTAGAGAGTCTAAGGCAGTGATAGAAAGGAGAAGTGGGTAAGAAAAAAGAAGAAAGGCTTTGTAGCTGAGTGCATAGAGGCCTAGGTAGAGTCCGTAGCTGAGTGCGCGGACCCCTACAGCTGAGTGCGCAAGGCAGTTTTGAGTTTGTAACCTTGAATTGAAGATCAATAAAGACAGTTTCTGAAGAGATCTTGAGTATTTATGTTTATGTCTATTAATGGTATATGGTGCCGATGAATGATTTGTTTATGAAATATTGATTGAATGTTGCACGATTCTCTTGAATAAATGTCAATAATCTACACAATGCATGTTTAAGTACTTGTGTGAAGATTCTGGTGATTTCTCTTATGTTTACTAATGACTTAAGTAAATCTGCGCGAACACTAATTTAGAACTGCTCTCTGATGCACGTAAGTAGGCGAATAGACTGTTAGAGGTCTGCAAGGACTGGTAGTAGACCTTTGCGAAGGTTTGAAGGCTATTTTAATAGAGTTGTAGTAATGTGCCCTAAGAGTTTATCCATCTACGCAAAGGTAGATTTGAGGCACTGGAAGACATAACACTAGTCTCTGGATGTAGAAACTTGGTTCTCGCATCCCCCCATACTGCTTCGGGTGAGATTGCAACATGTGCTATGCAGGTTGTTGCCGAAAGGGCCAGTAGTGTAAGGTTTTGTTGGTTGACGCAGCTAACTCCGAACCTGGGTCAGGACCCCCTAAGCCAACAAATCCTTTTTATTTTAGAAATTTATTATTGATTAAAAAATATAAATAAATAACATTGATATTTGGAAATTTTTTATAACATATTTATGTTAGGATTTACTTCATAATATAGAAAGTTTGTTAAAATAAAAAATATTGTTAAGAAATTTACATTTTTCATATAAATATGGACGCTGTTGAATAACGATGTTGTTTAAATATGCTACATTTTGAAGCTTTTTTAGATGTATATATTTTTCTTACATATTAATTATTTTTATAATTAATAATTTTACTTTTGTAACTAGGCTTAGTCTAGGCCGGGGTGGCCTACTTATTGGTTGGAAGAAGACCAATCCACCCATGATGGGATGCTTATTACCAATGTATACATTTTTAACTTATATATTATTTCAAATAGAAAATTGAAGGAACAAAAATGGTGCACACAAACAATTTGAATATTTCATCACAAACCCCAAACACAAGCCACTTAAATAGTGCTCATGAGATCCAACAGATTCCAAACAAGGAGAATATTGTTGAGAAAATATCTCAACAAAACTCCAACAACCAAAAACCTAATCTTACCTATTTACTAATGTAAGCATTATTTCCAAGTGCCCCCTTTAATGCTTACATTTACATCATTACACATATTATTACAAAAATGAAAAATTACAATTCACATGTCTCATCTGTCTGACTGGTCTTCCTCGAAACTTATCCCCACTCTGAAGTCTCAGAACAACACTCTTTTCACCACCAAAATATTAGAGCTTCCCATTTAAATCATTTAAGACAACCATCTTTGATGAACATTGTATAATTGACGCTTCTTGATCTCCGGAAGGAAAATCTCGATACTGGATTGTATCTAACAGTCAATTATGCAACTGAGCTTTCTACACACATGGATCTCATAACAAAACCTATAACTGATGCTCTTGAAGCCTGAAGCACAACAAGATCCATCAACGAATAGTAGATTCACACAATCAAATTAGAAATGTGTTCTCTTAGCACTGAAGAAAGTTGAGAACCACTAATATATTTATATTTCACTGTTCATTAATTGGTTTGCAATTTACATATAAAACTAAAACAATAACATGACATACTCTGTCGACTCCAACAACATGTGATCAATTCTAACAATATGTAATCAGAGATTGTAGTAGTTTTAACTGTTGTCACTCGTGCGAACATTTCTAAACCACTTCTCCAATCTTTTCAAAAGTTTCTTTGAACAACATGCCATGGAACCAAGACACCATTCTTTGTAATTCCAAGTCCCTCTTATTGGAAACAATAATAGTGAAGGGCCTGGGTTCAAACGTTCGTTCACTTTGATTTTTTGACATCCAACCAAAAGGGGATCTGAGGAATTGATGACTGGCTCTGGCAGCGATGCTTTTCCACAACCATAAAACAAAATAAAACAACAACGACTATTACGAGCATGGAATCTGAATATGCCCCATTGTTGTTTTCAAATCAGAGGATGACAAGAGAGGAATTGCCTCCATATCTTTCCTCTGTATCTCATATCAGTTCTCCATATTGCACTTTGACAGGAGATGTAGCTCAGAGGTGGCTTAGAGTACCAATAGACTCGTTGAGATAGGAAGAGGGAAGCACAAAGAACGATACGCAGGGGATCGAACGCACCAACACATTGTTCGAAAGAGAGATGACCACAATAAACATTGAGGGCAATGATTTGAGCCCATTTGTCATTTCCTTAGCCAGTTGACCGATCTAGCCATCACATGGGCTATTGAAAGAAGATTCACAATTCTCATAACAATGAGTGTTATCACCAAAAAATGGGTCATCTAGCCCAATTTACGAGATGGATTGAAGTACACCATGTAAAGCCAATTTTACGATAGTAAAATTGCTTTCACTGTGAGAAATTACCTAATAAACCACCTTTATTAAGTAATTTATAGTTAAACCCATGAAGAATAATTAAATAAATAAATATTTATTTGATTTTATTCTAGGAATAATTAATTAAACCATTGTTTTATTATTATTCCTTGTTAAATTTGACTCGCTCATGAAAAAAAACAGATAAATCATTATTTATCTTATTTTTCTCCAAGAATAACTAATTAATCACTAATTAATTACTATTCTTTGTTAAATTTGACTAAATTCCTTAGGAATAATTAAATAAATCATTATTTGTTTATTATTACTTAATTAATTCCTTGAGATAATAAATAAATCATTTATTTATTTATTATTTCTAAATAAAAGTTTAAATACTTTTTCCCTCCTAAACAAATATAATAAAATATTCCAAGTGGTAATTCCAAGAATGGGATCAATAATATTTTATTATTGCTCATTATTCGAGGATAACTCAATATTTTGTTATAAATAGGAGGGTTTTCCATTCATTATTCACTTTGGATTATTTTTATTGTTGCACTCATTGTTGTAACTCTGATTATTTTCATTGTCGCACACCATATTTTTGTTGGGTTTATGCATTATAGAGGAGAGAGACTCTACAGAAGTTGAAGACGTTTGAGGATAGCCAAGAACCCATCCCATAGAGGGGGACTGGTAACATTTATCTGTTCTCTTCACAGGTGTTATTATTAAATTTTTCTTTGCATATCTGGTTTCCATTGGATGTTTTGGGGTTATCACTGTTTCTTTCACTGTTTAACTATGATTGTAGCATAGATCATAATTTTGGCAGGTTTTGTTTCTATCAATAGCTGTAGATCTACAATGTTTAGCAGTCATTTATATTGTTGGGATTGTTTGTCATCCACAATCTTAAGTGGGTTCTTTTCGTACATCATTGAGAAGAAAACCAGGGTAACCAAGGTAACCAACCTAGTGAACCCCAGGGGAACCAACCTAACACCAATAACCAGCAACAGGGCGGCCAGCCCAAGTAGAACAAGGCTATTTGTACGAACAAACCTTGTGCAAGTTGTGGTGTACATGGCCACTATACACATGAGTGTCCCCTCTTACCCCAGATGCACCAAATGTGGGAAGCTCAAGCAGCTTCTCGAGGCCAACAATCACCTCAGAATCCCGCGCCACCTCAAACGGCCGTGCTAACAAATCCTTTCCCTTAGCAAGGATTTGTTGTTGCTCATCCCCAGTCAGGTCAAGTAGCCCACCTCCCCCAACCTTCTGGTCCCGGTGACTAATCACCAAGAAATTGATCATCTAGCCTAATTTACTAGATGGATCAAAGTACACCATGTAAAGCCAATTTTACCATAGTAAAATTGCTTTCATTGTGAGAAATTACCTAATAAACCACCTTTATTAAGTAATTTATAGTTAAATTCATGAAGAATAATTAAATAAATCACTATTTATTTGATTTTATTCTAGGAATAATTAATTAAACCATTGTTTAATTATTATTCCTTATTAAATTTGACCCAATCATGAAAAATAAACAGATAAATCATTATTTTTCTTATTTTTCTCCAAGAATAGCTAATTAATCATTAATTAATTACTATTCTTTGTTAAATTTGACTAAATGCCTTAGGAATAATTAAATAAATCATCATTTGTTTATTATTCCTTAACTAATTGCTTAAGATAATAAATAAATCATTTATTTATTTATTATTTCTAGATAAAAGTTTAAATACCTTTTCCCTCGTAAACAAATATAATAAAATATTCAAAGTGGTAATTCCAAGAATGAGATCAATAATATTTTATTATTGCTCATTATTCGAGGATAACTCAATATTTTGTTATAAATAGAAGGGTTTTCCATTCATTATTCACTTTTGATTATTTTCATTGTTGCACTCACTGTTGTAACTCTGATTATTTTCATTGTCGCACACCATATTTTTGTTGGGTTTATGCATTATAGAGGAGAGAGACTCTACAGAAGCTGAAGACGTTTGAGGATAGCCAAGAACCCATCCCATAGAGGGGGACTGGTAACATTTATCTGTTCTCTTCACATGTGTTATTATTAAATTATTCTTTACATATCTGGTTTCCATTGGATGTTTTGGGGTTATTACTCTTTCTTTCACTATTTAACTATGATTGTAGCATAGATCAGAATTTGGCAGGTTTTTGTTTCTATTAATAACTGCAGATCTACAATGTTTAGCAGTCATTTCTATTATTGATATTGTTTGTCATCCACAATCTTAAGCGGGTTCTTTTCGTACATCATTGAGGAGAAAACACTACAACAAAATTGGCAACTCCGCTGGGGAATAATTTTGATTCAGAACCTTGGGTCTCCTATCAAAATTGGCCACTCCACTGGGTTTTATACTTTAGATCCAGAAATCTGGGTGACCTTTGGTTTTTAGCTTAGGGTTTCTTATTTTTTCAATTATATTAATGTTTCCTAGTGTTTTAACCCTAGATCTGATAAATTTATTACTTTCGTAAGCTTTCTGGTCGTTTCCGCAGGTCACAGGAACCAGTCGCGACAAAGGCAACACTTTTTTCTGAAATTTGCAGACCAAGAGTCTTGGAACAAAAATCAAAGTTTTCAGCCCAAAAGGTGTGATCTGGGTTCCAAAACGCAGCTTTCAGCGCAAAAAATGCGATTTCATCAAAAAACAGGTAAGAACCTATGATTTCTAGGTTTTAGGGTTTTTCTCAGATCTGTTTATTTGTTTTGCTGAGAGCTATCTGTTGGGTGTCTAACCTCTGTCTCATCCCGCTTAGGCCTTGATCCATTATTTCTTACTCGTCAAAGTTGAATTTAGCCTCCCCTAGGGCTTCTAGTGTATTTCCAACTTTCTAGGAGGAGTTTCGCTGAGTGAGAAGTCTGAGTTTCTGCAGCACTTTCAGCCACATTTTCTAGATCTGTAACCTTTTGTTTCAGATCTGATAAGATAGGTTGCTATCATCCATAGTTTCACATTTAAACTTATTTGGTCATTCCCTTAGGGTCCCATCAGTTACCCTAAGTGTTTCACCCATCTCCCTATCTTTTTGCAGCGATCTTCCTCTCTGGCTTTTTGCTATTGCTGCACCACTTTCTAGCAACTTAGAGTCACATGATCCCAGTCACACTGACATTTAGATTGCTTGATGGCTTCAATGTATTTTCCATTGGTTTAGCCACCAAGCAGTACAGTGTTTGCAAACCCAGTTTGGGTGGGGTTTAGTTAATTGTTTTGCTATTTATTTTCTATTATTTATTTTAGTTTATTTGTAGCAGTTTTTATTTTATTTTTACAAACACGATCTGAGCTTAATCAATTAATACACTTGCACACACAAGCACACCTTAAGCGAAGGGCACTGGGGTTACATCGCTAAGCCAAGACTTAACATAATAAATTTATCTCCCCACATCGAGACAAAAGATATATTGGTGATCTCCCTTCACCATTTCAGTGTTGCATGTGTACTTCCATCATTGCGCCACCAAGGCGTGAGTTGTGGAGACTATTAGGACTTCATCCCCAGTTTTTTCTTTGGCGTATTACTCCTCCCCATCGGGTTCGAGTTCATAGCCCTTTGAGTCCCCATACCGACTCTTTTCCTGGTCCTTTTGATTCCTCATCTGATTCCAAACCTCCTTCACTACATATCACCAACATGTATGGACCCACAACTGGTGCAGGAACCCAACCTGGTGGTGGCTCCAGTTCTACACTGTGGTCACATCAGGTGAATAGTCTCAGGAACTGTTTCGGAAGCCCCCATGCTCCCCTTTATGGCTGGGTTTAATCTACCGAATCTTAACAACTTGATAAATGAACCCATAAACCATGATGCTGATTGGCCCCCTATGCCGACTAAGCTGCCCTCAGACATCACAAAGTTTGAGGGTATTGTTGGAGAGGATCCTACCAACCATGTCCAATCCTTCCACATGTGGTGTTTGTCCAACTCCATAACCGATGACTCCATTTGTCTTCTGCTCTTCCAACGCACGCTCACTAGTGACGCTGCAAACTGGTATGTAGACCAAGCCTCTGCCTCTCATTTTGATGCAGGAGCATCAAGTCAATTTTTTTCATTTTTTCATTTATAAATATGTGGTAAAGGGGGTGTGACAATTTTAATATTTTATTAATTAATTTGTTATTAAAATAGGAGATAATTATGAGAAGTGAGGATTATGTAAATATTCTTTTAATAAATAAAAGGATATGAGAGAAATAGTTTAGGAGCAAGGTTTGGGATTAGGATTTCTATGTATGAGATTAGTTGAGGATTAGGTGGAGAGATATTTTGAGTGAATTAAATGCATTATTTGTGTATAAATAGGAGTGGGTTTTGTGAAGAAAACTAGACGTTGAGATTGTGAGTGAATGTGAGATTGAGAGTAGGCTTGAACGACAAGGCTGTAAGCCTTCAGCAATTGTAAAGGGCCACAAAAATGAAATATCTGGCCAGTGAAAGTTTGTAAGTCATTGGTTTGTTTCAGATTATACATACATTGATTGATTGAGAAACTGTTTATTTGATTTCTGAAGTTCATGGTATTATTGAATTTATGAAGAAATGATCAATATATGTGTTGAATTCACATCGACTTGTGTGAGAATCGCTATGCATAACCATTGAATGTACAAGACATTAATCTCTGCGTAAGAGGGTTGTATTTTAATCCTCGGTTTGTATCGAACCTTGGTATAAGATTGTTCTTTTGGATTGGTTTGCTATTAATATAAACTTCTGTCAAGAATCCCTGTGAATCCATGTCGATTTCATATTTTAAAACCAGTTCAAATTGTAAGTTGAATGCTGAAGGCGCTACGTAAATTGGTTCAATAGGCAAAGCAACAGTAGATTGATATCAAACTGTGGGTGAATATTGGCCTGTTTGATGAATTCATAATACACCAGATGGAGGAGGCAGGGTTTCAAAGTTTGGTTTTGTATATCCTCCGGCGAATTTACAATTGCAATTATATAAAATGAATACAAGTCATTAAATTTCTAGACCTGGCAAAGTAATTAAGCAATGAAGGATTGCGATTTGAATGAAATCTATATGTTAAAAGCAGAGATAGCGTTTGGAACTTATATGGTGAGAAATTGCAGGTTGAATCCATAGATATAGGATACGGAGAACATTTCAGATATTATATAGTATGCGTTGACATTATTGTGTTAAATGCAGATGTGCAGATGGGAGTTTTAAAAAAGTCGATTTGCAGTGTTGAAGTTACATTTGAATGGTTAATGTGTGTCTACAATGCAGGTTTGAAATCGATCTGTGGAAGCGAGGAACCATAATCAAAACTGGAATGGTGAGTCGATTTTAATAATGGAATGAGAAATGTTTAAATGGAATCAGAATGTATGGTTTGAAATGAAACGGTAGCAGTATTTGTAGTGTAAATGTATTAATGTCTGGCTTTTAAATGCTGCAAGAACAATAATGCACTGAATTCATATTGTCTAAAGTCCAAATGGGTTGCAGAAGCATGAATACAGTGTTAATGAATGCGGAAGGGCATTTTAAAGGAATTCAACGGCATGGAAGGTCTGATCGAATGAAATTCGATTGGCAGACTTTTAAATTTGCAGATAATCTGTAGAACTGAAAAACGATTTCCTTGTTTCATTAAGAAGAACAAATTTTGTTGGCGCTGAAGTAATTGTGTTAAGTGACTTGCGGACGGAGTGATATCTGAATACGTGGATCACCTTATGGTAAATGTGTTTCTGGTATGTCAAAGTATGGAGGATTGCAAAATTAGCCAGCGTTTGGTATCCAAGACTGCATTTTAAATGTTTGAATGTTTATTAAGTTTGCAGGTGAAAATAGATTGGTGGGAGAATCGTGAGCAGTAAGGTGAGTTCACAGTAATTTTGATCAGATGTTGAAATAGAGAATTGACTCAAGCTGTGGTTTTGAAAACAAATAGAACGCACAGTAATAGGAAGCGTAGAGCTTCATAAGTGTGCAGAGCATTTTTTTATTGGAATCTGTTCAGAATTTAATTGAATTTGCATTCTATGAATGAAGTTTGGGGTTGAGTAAATGAAAATGATTTGAAGCATGAGTGTTTTCTAACACATAGTATTTTGTGAACAAGATACTGAAAAGCTTCCGCAGATTTAAGTGTCAATTTGCCGTGTATTGAAGTTGGAAAATTGTTTGAGGAGCATGTTTTATATGCACGGGCATCAGAGGGAAAAGATTCTGGGTTTTGCAGGCTAGCCCTGCATCACATTTCATTTTCACGACGCTTGCTAAAAAATTCTTATCCTATTTCTAGTTACCTCTCTAGTACAACACTGGTATTGACCTTTTGACCACATTCCATCAATCCTTCGCTACTCACCTTTCTGACCATGTTTAAGAGTGGCATCGAAGGAGGAGTACATGTCGTGCCTCGCCTTTCGAAGACCGTGTTTATCTAGATTGGTTTCTCAAGAGCCTTTTATCCCCCATCGGGAAAGATGTCACATCCCATTTTCCTCAGACCGAGGAAGAATCTCTCCAGACCGCTTTGAGATATGATCTGATTTATGCTCAATCAGGTTATGTCTATACTGTTATTCCAGACCTCCCTCGTCCTGGAAGTGCTAATGCACCGGGGGAATCTCACACCACCGACGGTATCATTGGATCCATTTCACACTCTCCACCATACACTCAGCAGAGTTATGGCTATTCGCAGGGGGGCCACCAATTCCTCCAACATTTATGCCCCTCCTACTAGCAACATGTTTCCAGGGCCTCAACCTGTCTACCAAACTGTTTCTCCTTCTTATGCACAGCCTGGCACTCCAGCCCCTCAAGCATTAGCACCACAGCATCCCATGCATCCTCAGCCCTAGCAGCCACCGCCCCCTCAGGGTCAGGTGTTTGCACAGCAAAGTGATACCAATTCCCAAATTTGAAGAAAAAGAATAAAGGGAAGGGTAACAAGGGTAACCAGGGTAACCAAGGTAACTAGCCTAGTGAATCCCAGGGGAACCAGCCTAACACCAATTTGTTGTAGTGTTTTATTCTCAATTATGTACGAAAAGAACCCACTTAAGATTGTCGATGAAAAACAATCTCAACAATAGAAATGACTGCTAAACATTGTAGATCCGCAACTATTGATAGAAACAAAACCTGCCAAAATTTTGATCTATGCTACAATCATAGTTAAACAGTGAAAGAAAGAGTAATAACCCCAAAACATCCAGTGGAAACTAGATATGTAAAGAATAATTTAATAATAACACTTGTGAAGAGAACAAATAAATGTTACCAATCCCCCTTTATGGGATGGGTTCTTGGCTATCCTTAAACGTCTTCAGCTTCTGTAGAGTCTCTCTCCTCTATAATGCATAAACCCAACAAAATTATGGTGTGCGACAATGAAAATAATCAGAGTTACAACAGTGAGTGCAATAATGAAACAAATCAAAAGTGAATAATGAATGGAAAACCCTCCTATTTATAACAAAATATTGATTTATCCTCGAATAATGAGCAATAATAAAATATTATTGATCCCATTCTTGGAATTACTGTTGAAAAATGGCAACAAGAAATTGCTAAAAATAGAAGTGCTAAAAATAGCACTGCTAAAAATAGCAGTTTGGGTACCAGTGTTGGATTGGGCAACAGGGAATGAAAAATGGAAGTGCTAAAAAGAGAAGTTCTATTTTTAGCAGTTCAGGTTGGATTCTTATTTTAGTCAGTCCTTGGACTAAACATAGGAAGTGAAATTCAAATTTGATATCAACAACAGTTTGGAAATTAATTAATTAATTCATCTTGAGTTAGTTAGTTAAGGAAAATCAAACTTGAAGTCTATGTGAGCACATGCAACAGTTTCTCCTTTGATTGAGGAATTTAACCTTTAGTTAAAGAGATAAGGATGAGTTGTAATCAGTTGACTTAGTTTAACTTAGTCAAGTCCAGTTAGATTAATTTAACAGTTTGTTAAATTAATGAGATTTCAGTTAGTTAATGCTTGCATGCATGTAACTACTGTAATTCAGATAATTGAGTATTCACTCATGGATAACTCATGCATGTCAATTCAGTTAGAGACCCAGTTGAGATCAGATGGAGGGATAGTGTACTATCAGTTGCTAGGATACTTGGTGAATATTCCTTGCATGCAGAAGGAATATTATTCCTTATGGATTGCGCAGTTGGACCTGAGGTTACAGTGAGTGTGATGAGGCCAATTCACACATGTGATATCATTGGACCCCAATCAAAACTACGCAAGGAAATAGGAGGCTTGGAGGGCTTGAGGAAGATATATTCTATGTCTATTCAGTCTGTGAGCTGTATTGTTTGAGTGCAGAGAGATCAGGGTCGCTTGAGAGCTAATTCTTTTTGTAACTTGAACAAGATTTCCACTTGTATGGTAATACAGAGTTGGGGTTTTAGGCTGGTGCTTTCCCCAGTTATATATCTTCTGTGTTATGGTTGATTACTTCTTTATCTCAGTTATATCTATTCATGCTTGATGTTTCTCATGTTCGATTAAGCTTCCGTTAAATTGTTTGTAGAAGTAGATCAAGTGTTTTGCTTTAGTACATTGCATTACCAGGTGATCTACAGTGGGAATTTCTACATGGTATCAGAGAAAAGGTGATCAAGGAAGAACAGTATACAAGCAAGAGAAGTTCGAAGTTTGGTTCTGAATATTGAATTGAGTTCTTATCACATCTATTTCACTGATGGCGTTCAGTGGCTTAAGACTCGAATATGCCCTTGATGGAAGTTCAAATTATATAGCCTGGAAGGATCGCATGGAGGTAGTATTAAAACATAGCAGCCTTAAGGACTTCATTGATTAAGAAGTCCATAAGCCGACTGATGCTACTCAACTGGCGGAATGGAAAAAGTGTGTGGCTAGAGCAAGGAGAATCCTCCTGGAGGGAGTTCGAGATCACATTGTCTCGAGCCTCCATGGGAAGGAGACTCCGTTTTCGATGTGGAAAACATTGAAAGATCTTTATCAGAATAGAAACGATTAGAGGAAGCTCGCGCTGAAGGACAAACTTCGCAAGATCAAGTGTGAAAAGGGCGACACAATCTCTACGTTCCTGAACAAGCTCACCACCTGCAGGGATGAGCTTGCAAGTGTAGGGGTCGTGACAGCTGATGACGACATGGTGAGTCTAGCACTCCTCGGTCTTCCTAAGAGCTGGCATAGCTACCAGGACTCGGTTAATGGAAGAGAGAAACTGCCAGATTGGGAATGACTTTGGTCGGATCTGATGCAGGAGGAGATAAGGCAGAGCACCAGGGATGGATCTTCATCAAAACAAGATGATGAAGAAAATCTAGCTTTAGTGAGTAAAGCTAAGAAAGGGAAAGGGAAGGCGTCCCAATCCAAATCTTCTCATGGTGGGAAGAAGGTTGACAAGTCGAAGGTGCGATGCTTTCACTGTCATGAAGTGGGCCATTATGCTATGAATTGTCCACGGAAGAAATCCAAGAAGGGTTCCTCAAAGGGATTTGATGGTGATGCACTATCTTCACAATTTGAGCTGGATTTCTCGCTTATTGCATGCATGGTTTCATCCATGGTGGGATGTGTTTGGTACCTGGACAGTGGAGCTTCTTTCCACATTTCGGGTGACAAGAATCTTTTTAGTACATTGGAGGAGAAGGATCTCCAGATGCAGATCGAGATGGGTGATGATGGAAAATACTATCTCCGGTGAAGGTACAGTTATGTTTCAGAGGGAGCATGGTGCTCCTCTCACCCTATCTGCTGTTAAATATGTACCAGGTTTGAAAAAGAATCTCGTGTCTGTTGCTATGCTAGAAGATAAAGGCTATGATGTAGTCTTTAGTAAAGGAAAAGTGTTCCTAAGGCATATCAGCACCAGACAAACCAAGCGAATAGGGATTCGAGTAAAGGATCTCTACAAGCTGGAGGTAGATGACTATGCTGCCTTGTTTTCCAAAGCAGAGGTGGTGCAAAGCCAAGATGTTGGCGAGCTATGGCATAGCAGACTAGGCCACTTGCATCACGGGACCTTGAAGATCATGCAACAAATTTCCACTGGCTTACCCAAGGGAAAACTGGAGCAAACAGACACATGCAAAGGATGCACCCTGGGTAAGTATGCGAAAGCTTCCTTTCAGGATCGGGATAGTAGAGCTGGAGCAATCCTGGAGCGAGTTCACTCAGATGTATGTGGACCATTCTCTACAACCTCCACCGCTAAACAAAGGTACTATGTTATTTTCATTGATGATTTTTCTCGTAGATGTTGGATCTACTTTATGCAAAAGAAGGATCAAACCTTCTTGAGGTTTTGTGAGTTTAAAGCCTCGGCAGAGAAAGAATCTGGGAAGAAAGTAAAAGCCTTGCGTAGCGACAATGGTGGAGAGTATATTTCCCAGCAATTTAAAGACTTCTGTGTTGCAGAAGGAATTAAACGGGAACTGACGACACCTCATAACCCACAACAAAATGGGGTGGCCGAAAGGAAGAACAGATCTATTGTGGGAGAAGCTTGAGTGATGTTGCATGACCAAGGCCTACCACTTCATCTGTGGGTTGAGGCATGCAATACAACAGTGTATCTTCAGAACATAAGTCCTCATCGTATTTTGGGGATGAAGACACCTATGGAGGCTTTTTCGGGGAAGCGACCAGATGTGAGTCACTTCTGCATCTTTGGATCACCAGTTTTCTATCATGTGACCAAAGATGCTCGGAAGAAGCTAGACCCAATAGCTGAGTTGGGGATACTTGTGGGGTACACAAATACACCCCACAACTATCGTGTGTTTCTGCTTGCCAGTCAGAGGACCGTAGTGTGCAGGGATCTGAAGTTCGATGAGCAGAGAGCCATGCGAGTGTCACTTGAGAGGGAGCTCAAGTTGCATGGTGATGAGGAACTTTTAGTTCCAAAGGAGGAGGAGCCTCCTAATGATGTGGATCAGCCACATGCAGAGGATCCAGTAGTGGAGACCACCACTCCTGGAGAGTCTTCCAGAGATGGGTGGAAACGCTCGCGGGAAGCTGACAGATTGATGCTAGATGCGAGAGAGAATGTGGGGCAGCCATCCTCTCAGCGCAGACAGAGGATATCTTTTGAGAGATACATTGGCTACATGGCCCTGGTTGGGGAGTGTGTAGTGACTGAACCTTCTTCTTTTCAGGAGGCAGTGCAACAACCAGTCTGGGTTGATGCAGTGGTAGAAGAGTACGATTCTATCATACAGAACAGTGTGTGGGATATTGTCCCTAAACTTGGGGACAAGTTAGTGGTTAGTTCCTGATGGCTTTACAAGGTAAAGTAGGCAGCTGATTGCAGTGTTGAGAAACACCAGGCAAGGTTTGTTGCCCAAGGTTTCTCATAGGCAGAGGGATCACATGCAGCCATACCTCCAGGTAGGAGGTGGGGCAATGTGGAGTGATCATCCCAAGGAGGAGGGGCAGGATCCTTGAGGTACCCAACCTCTTTGATTTGACTTTGCTACGGGAGCCCCGATGAGGAGTAGCAGGATTGACTGATTGGGTAGAGATAGATGCGGATGGAGCGACAGAGAGAGCTATAGTGTAGGAGTCCTAGGACTGTGTAGAGCTAGGAGGTTGCAACAGTGCGAGATGCATGGAGTGTTGCAGCAGCTCAGAGGTCAGAGAGGGAGCACTTGTCAGCAGCAGGTAGAGCTTCAGCATCAGAGTATGTTTCTAGCCCAACAGAGAGGTCAGTGGGGATTTTTTTTGTTCCGAGAGTTGCTGGAGGAACCACACTTGGTAGATGTGTTGCATACAGAACATTGCAAAGGTACATGATTGGGTTCGAGTGGAAGCCTTTCTTGTTGAGAGGGAGTGTTGAAAAATGGCAACAAGAAATTGCTAAAAATAGAAGTGCTAAAAATAGCACTACTAAAAATAGCAGTTTGGGTACTAGTGCTGGATTGGGCAACAGGGAATGAAAAATGGAAGTGCTAAAAATAAAAGTTCTATTTTTAGCAGTTCAGGTTGGATTCTTATTTTAGTCAGTCCCTGGACTAAACATAGGAAGTAAAATTCGAATTTGATATCAACAACAGTTTGGAAATTAATTAATTAATTCATCTCGAGTTAATTAGTTAAGGAAAATCAAACTTGAAGTCTATGTGAGCACATGCAACAATTTCTCCTTTGATTGAGGAATTTAACCTTCAGTTAAAGAGATAAGGATGAGTTGTAATATTGAGTTGTAATTAGTTGACTTAATTTAACTTAGTCAAGTCTAGTTAGATTAATTTAACAGTTTTTTAAATTAATGAGAGTTCAGTTAGTTAATGCTTGCATGCATGTAACTACTGTAACTCAGATAACTGAGTATTCACTCATGGATAACTCATGCATGGCAGTTCAGTCAGAGACCCAGTTGAGATCAGATGGAGGGACAATGTACTATCAGTTGCTAGGATATTCCATGGTGAATATTCCTTGCATGCAGAAGGAGTATTATTCCTTATGGATTGCGCAGTTGGACCTGAGGTTACAGTGAGCATGATGAGGCCAATTCACACATGTGATATCATTGGACCCCAATCAAAACTGCGCAAGGAAATAGGAGGCTTGGAGGGCTTGAGGAAGATATATTCTATGTCTATTCAGTCTGTGAGCTGTATTGTTTGAGTGCAGAGAGATCAGGATAGCTTGAGAGCTACTTCATTTTGTAACTTGAACAAGATTTCCACTTGTATGATAATACAGAGTTGGGGTTTTAGGCTGGTTCTTTCCCCAGTGATATAGCTTCTGTGTTATGGTTGATTACTTCTCTATCTCAGTTATATATGTTCATGCTTGATGTTGTTCATGTTCGATTAAGCTTCTGCTAAATTGTTTGTAGAAGTAAATCAAGTGTTTTGCTTTAGTACATTGCATTACCAAGTGATCTACAGTGGGAATTTCTACAATTACTACTCACTGTTGTAACTCTGATTATTTTCATTTTCGCACACCATACTTTTGCTGGGTTTATGCATTATAGAGGAGAGAGACTCTACAAAAGCTGAAGAAGTTTGAGGATAGCCAAGAACCCATCCCATAGAGGGGGATTGGTAACATTTATATGTTCTCTCAACAGGTGTTATTATTAAATTATTCTTTACATATCTGGTTTCCATTGGATGTTTTTGGGTTATTACTATTGTTGAGATTGTTTTTCATCCACAATATTAAGTGGGTTCTTTTCGTACATCATTGAGAAGAAAACAATACAACAATGAGACAAAAAAATGTTGGAGGAAATCGATGAATGGAGCTGATGAGGGATCCTGTAACTCTCTGCATGCGAGAGCATCAAAAATTGAACCATAAACACTCATCTTTACTCTGTTGGAACTCAACGTGGCATATTGCTTTGGACCCATCGGTTGCACTATAGTTGAGCAGTAATTAGAAAGAAGAGAGATAATGCAAATATAAATATCCACAAACATCACGTATAAAATCACCACCATCACACATCGGTTTAACGAAGCACACAAGAAAAACTCATTTTCAAATTACAAATATTCTCACATGTCTACACCTACATATTTACACACGCCCATGCCTACATATTTACAGAGAATTATCATAGTGCTCACATTCTACTGGTTTCTCCCCTTAGGGAGTCAGGCCCATATGGGCTCTGATACCAAAGAGGAAATTGAATGAACATACATGGTGCACACAAACAATTCGTATATTTCATCAAAAACCCCAAATACAAGCCACATAAATAGTGCTCATGAGATCCAACAGATTCCAAACAAGGATAATGTTGTTGAGAAAATATTTCAACAAAAGTCCAACAACTAATAACCTAATCTTACCTATTTACTAACGTAAGCATTATTTCCAAGTATTCATTTTATAATTAATAATTTTATTTTTGTACCAAGATTGTACAAGGCTAGGTCCAACCTGAATTCCCCTTGGGAAGTTTAATTTCCCAAAAGTGGCTTCCACTCCTCATCCCCTGCCCATGAGGCTTGAACCCGTGACCTAGCAAGGACTAAACCCCATGCAAACTAATGATGATCATTTTATAATTAATAATAATAACAATAATTTAAAATAAAGTTAAAGCTTAGTTATTTTTTATGATTTTTTAAATGAAGTTAGCATTTTGATATTTATTATGTATTAATGTTTATTGATATTTATTAGTATAATTAAAGGTCTTGTTTAAACATGCTAGGTTTTGGATTTTTTTGGTCATAATTAAGAGAAAAACTTCTTTGGTCAATTCTTTTTTTTTGGGTTAAAAATAGGTTTTTGACTATATATATGGATTCAACACCCTCCCTAAGAAACTCAAATTGTGGAGAGTTTACAACTTAAAATTGCGATTCCAAAGAATCCGTGCGCAAATTAAACCAAAAAATATACAAAAAAAACTCTCCAAAACATAGAACATATAAACAACTTTTATAGATGATATAAAATTAAAATTTGAATAAAAATTGTTAACATATTTTTTTTTTTAATATTTTTCTATATATATAATTTTTGATATTTATTATGCATCAATATTTTCAAAGCTACATTATTGTATACAATCTATATCTAAATAAAAATATAAAAACAAGAGCCATGTGGTGGCATGTCATTGCTTATTTGTATACATGATTCATGTGCATGTAGTTTTTAGTTCATTTAGTTATGATGTTATGTTTGAAGGAGAAGATGAACTTATAGCTCAAGTTCATATATACAAGGAAAGTTTAGACCTAAGTAATTTCTAAAAACAAAAAAAAAATAAGGCCAAGTATTTTGAAACTAAAACCAAACTATTCCATTTTAGTTTCTAATTTCAATGTATTGAATCTTAATTTCTAAGTGTAATTTTATAAATTGTTGTTAATTGAAGAAAAACATGACATTATGATAATATAATTTTTTTTTTTTGAGCTCAAGGCTATTTTTATTGGTATTTATTTACATGGAATGAGAAAACATTTTTTTTGGCAAGAATTACTTTTAGCTATCTTTTTGCAAAATGACATTTGTGTTATTTTTTTGGTTTAATTGTGTAATGATATGTACTGCTATTAGTTTGATAAATAACTAATTTTCTAAAACAAATAAGTAAACAACTATAACATTTTAACATTTGTTTCACTTTGCATAAGATCAACAAACAAGAATAGACAATAGAAAAGGGTATTTGTTGGTTATTAGTTTTAAGAAGTTTTATTGTTTATGTCATAGTCTCACCAAAGGTTCTAGTATGAGCTGCATTGTAAAAAGAATGTACATATGTTGTAATATTTGGAATAAAAAAACAAAGAGGTGACTGAGTTTGAGGACATGGATTGTAGAGCTAGGAATGGATAATTTTTGGTAGGGATGATACAATTTATTGTGCAAAGAAGAAACCTGAACTTGACAATAGGCATTAAAGGCTTAGTGCTCCATGAAGTAAAGGAGATGGTTCATGAAATTAAATGGCCTTAGGAAAATATTCAGACCCATGCTTTTTTGAAATAATACAAGGAGCAAAAGGTAACAAAATTTATGGACTGATTGCAAGAGCAAGGATGCAGTAGTAAGGGAGGGACATGAAGCTTGATCCAAAAGAAATTTAAGAATTTGGAAGAGATAATGTGGATAGAGGGCCAGATTCAGTTTTACTGCAAACAAAAAAGATAAATATTGTATGATTACAATTTGAAACTAATGGGTTATGCTACATTCTCATTGTGATATATATGTACAAATAATGAGTGCAATATGTGTTGTTTTGAATATGTCTGCGATGCAAATGTGAACCGATATTTTCCTAATTTGTATATTGATTGTGGTTATGATTATGAATGGGCACATGTGTCCTATGCTTTCATGAAAACATAAATAGCAATTATAGTGTGTCTGAAGTTCAGATTCAAGAAGAATCCCGTAATAGGTTTTCCTAAATGCTTAATGATATCATAACAAAATCAATAAATGAAGTTAAGGACCTCAACGATCTATTCAAATCGCAAAACAAGATCATTTAGAACAATTAGATTCTAAGACTCTTTGTATTAATATACAAATCTATACCAGAGATGCTATGTTTGACATAAACGGACAATGTGTACATTAAGATATTTGTTTACAAAATGCTATTGCAAAAGATCAAACAAATGTGCTCGAGCCGATTATGTCTTGTTGTAGTGCTTCTACAAGCTTTAGCCTTTATTGTGAATGAGCCTCTATTCCCGCCGTAGGGAGATTGAAATGAGGATCAAAAGTACCTGCCAATAGCCAAATGTCCTGATTAATCATGAGATCTGTCGAGGAGTTGCTAAAAGAGTTCGTGAGCATTCTAGAATAGTTGGTGTGTGGCAGGTGAGGTGGAAGCCCGATGTAAGGTGGCTCCAAGCTTTTGTCAGATAAAAACTACAGGAGTGCTTGTGCCACCATGCGAGGAATTTTCTACCCGAAGGCAAAGAAGTGCTAGAGGATAGTAATTCCTCAATGTAGCTATAACCCAAGCTCAGAGGGGGTAATGCCATGGAACATCTTAGTATCACTTCGACAGAGTGGTGAGGTGCTCTTTAGATCTATAGTCGGAATGAATTCCTGAGAGAATCTCGCAATCGAGAGCAATAGCTGGAGGTAGTTCATGTAGAAACACACCAGGTCTTTGAGGACAGTGAAAAAATGTCGAATAAATACTATGCCGCGTGGTGCAAAGCCAAAATGCCATGACACAACCATTCTTGAAAAATAATAAAATATGTTCAGTGTGGAGAAAAGGGGGAAAATGATGAATTTATAGAAAGAAATGGATAAGGCTTATCTTGTTGCAGTTAGGACTGTGGGCGGGAAAACTTGTGATTGGGCCAGCACAGTTCTCCTGATGTATGATTGCACATCGCACATGGATTATCTGCATGGTTCAAGCAACGAGGTGGTTAATAGAGAGTTGGCAGGATGGAGTAATAGTTGCATAACAACATAAGTAAAGTAGTGCCGAAATCCCTTTAGTTCAAGGTTTGGAGGTCGAGCCATATTCGTTTGTAGTCACTCTGATTTGGTAGTCACATGGTCAGAAGGTTACATTTTTTTCAAAATATTTCTGGATTCGATGTCCAACTTAATATTGGGTTGATTTTCTCAGTCAGGAGGTGGGATAGTCAAGGGGTTTTTTGTTTTATGGAAGTTATTCTATCATGAGCCCAACTATACTATAGTCAGAGAGTTCATTAGGCCGGGTAGTTTAATAGTCGGAAAATGCTGAGGTTAGGAAGTCGGGAATTCGAGTGATTATTTATAACATTTATAGTCAATCGATGTTCTAAGTCGTGTGGTCGGAAGGTTGGGTCATTTGATAGTCGGGTGGTATCATTAGGTCGGTAATTTCATTGTAAGGCATTGCTGAAGTTAGGAGGTCGGGTAGTTTGACAGTCAACAATGTGGAAGTTGAAGGTCGATCCATTATTTATAACAAAATTCATACTCACTTTGTGTTGGTAGTCGGGTGGTTAGAAGGTCGTATTTCTATTTTAGAAAATGTTTCTGGATCCAACTTTCGACTTAATTAAAGAAAAATAAAATTGTTTAAGGCTTTTTTTTTATGCATTTTGTAAGGAATAAAAGAAAAAATTGCAGAACAAACAAATAAAGGAGACTAGACTTTCAGTATCTGACTCTGAAAGCACGAAAAGTATAAGATTACTGTTGCGATTATCATGGGTTTTGTTTTTGTGAGTTGAATGTACAGTCGGGAGGCCGAATAGTCGGGATTTTATTTTCATTTTATGATTCATTTATTCTATCATTACCTATAGTAGACCATAGTTGGGTGAACTCATTAGGTCAGGTAGTTTCACAGTTCGAAATTGCGCAGGTCAGTAGGTCGACCTGATTATTTATTAAAAAAATTGTAGTCAGTTTGAGTTCCTAGTCGTGTGGTCGGGAGCTTCTTATGGTTTTTTTTTTTTTTTTTTTTTGAATCCAACGTGTGACTTAAGTCTTCAGATTTTTATTTATTTATTTAAGGATTTTGTTTTTATTGATTTTGTGACACACAAAGGGAGAAAAATATTGTTGTAAACATGAGAACAAGAATGAAAATTATTCTGTGAATATTTAGATTATAAGTTTCATACAAATAATTACGTAACAAAGAAATATAGAAGACTGGATTTGCCTCTGTCCAACAGGCTATGAAAAGAGTTTACTATGTGCACACTGGAAATTATTTTCTTATCTCTTAGCTTAGTTATTGATATCATAAGTCTATATGCTATATGACACTACAAAGTTTTCCTAGAATTTTAGTAACTGATTCTCAAAGCCTATATTCCCTATCTGTTTATGTTTACATTTATATCTAGTAATAAATTTATATCTAGTTACAATTGTATTCAGAGAAAAACACTTGAGACAATTGAATACAAGAACATAGTGTAGCAAGGAAACACAAATTCTCAATCTATTTTCCTATCGTGCAACAACATATTGTAGCTCTTATATGACAAAAATGGATTGCTCCATTACAATTTCATTTAAACAAATTCGGAAAAAAATCGTATGTCTTGTCGAGACAACAAAATTGAAGCTATTCGCAAACTTGGAAACACATTTCTAAGTATACAACAAATGTCAAGTGGACAATAAATGCACATTGTTTTGTGTTTGTCTTTGTATTCAGTTACTAGAAGAACAATTTTCATGAACACTGATTGAGTTGGATAAATAACATATGTTCTGAAAAGACCTACTTTGTTAGAATAACAATCTGATAACTCTTGAGTTATCTAGTTGAAGTTATATTCAAAGCTAAATACTTGACACAAATTAATATAAGAACATAGTAATTGACATAGAAATATTTGACAAAATGTGCAAGTATTTGGCCAACTCCTTGTGCTACATGTCATGCGGAAAGAGTCAATTTTGCGGACAAAACCGACCTCCCTAGAAAACAAGGGTTTTCTAGTGACAAACAAAACAATCAAGCACTATCTTTCCCTAAATATGCCTTTAAAATAAAAGCAACCAGGTGTTTAAGGCTTACCTCTAGTCCAACGCTGTTTGTAGCAGACAAGCCTCTTCGATCCAGATGAGCTCCTTCTCCTTGAAGCCTGCATTCACTAACAAGCAAACGATTACATAGCACCTGAATAACTCATATAATAAAACATATTCATCATAAAGACCAAGGAGTTTATGAAACAAATTATATATAACAACTTGTTGAGAAAAATGAACTTAATTGTATTAATTGGAAACAAAAGAAACCTTACAACCAGTGCCTTGGTGTTGTGCAGGTCCCTCCCAGGGTCCAGCAAGAGTTCTCCTCTACTTTGATCATCTCACCCAGTTCCAAATGAAGCTAAGAAAGGATTGGAATCTCTCCTCTCAAGCTCTATAAGGGAGTCCTAATTTCAGCAGCATCTACCCTTAGGAATGTTCAGCTTTCAACCTCCCCTCCCTCTGGCCCAATGCCTGTATTTATAATGCTTTGGAGGAAGTTAAACAGGTCCACCATCAATGGGATAAGCCCCTCTTTCAAAGGGATAGTTCCTCTCTTCATGGGATAAATTCCTCTTTCATTGGGATGCATGAACCATCTGGAGGCGCTCAATCCACGTCAAACCATCTTCTAGAATGCTCTAGAATCGACCGCAAGTAAGTTTTTTGAAGTAAAACTTGCACCTTTTGACTTTTACAGGGGTACGCACCCACCCCTTTACAGACAGAGCGTACAAGTACGCAGGTATTATGTACTTGAGGTGCGTGCCCGCAGGTAAGAGTAAGGGAAACTGCGTAACCAAAGTTATATTGATTTTTTAAAGGCTTTCTCTCTTTTTTGGAGTTTGACATGAGGAGCAGAGGTATAAGACTTGCCAAGGAGGACAGTATGGTTGTTGATGGAGCCATACTGACTGCAAATAGTCATGGTGACAAATTTTAGTGTAACAGATTGCCCCCTAAAGTGCGAGGTCTGTAGTAGATTAGGGTTTCATATCATTTAGGAAGGGTGAAGCACTTTATCATTTCGAGAATTATCTTGTGGAGAGCCCAGTCGGAACCTGCAAATATTCAACACAAAATACATATATGAGATCATATCATCGCTGAGGTAGGCATTCCCATACTCAGATCAAAAACTTAACTAACAAACTAACTACTGCTCTGACATAGGAATGATTTTGCAATACATCATAATCATAGACACTTGTAGACACAGTATGGACGCAGCCATCTGTTTATAATTAGTCTACTGTATAATGAATAAAAAACTCCTCACAGCCTGGATGGCAGAAACTAGATCCAGGGTCTTCATTTCTGCTTCCCGAAATAGTTCGATTCTATCCATGCGAATAAATGAGTTGATGTCGAACATGGTAGAAACCACTTGATTACCAGTCGATGATGTAAACTGTTAACAAGTGTGAGAGAGACCACCAGTGATGTCAATGGTTCTCAAAGTACCCAGTACAATCCATGAGATGTGAATGAATGTGTTGATGTCGAACATATCACGGAATCCTTCGATCGAAAGTCAATGATGTAAACTGTTGTCAAAGGCGAGAAACCTGCCATTGAGGCATGCAGATTTCAAGGTACTGATGATTCCTAGATCATCTTTCTAGATAATGAACTAAAGTCGATAGAAAGCGATCCGTTGCAAGCAAGCCCACAACACGAAATCATAGATCAAGTTGAAGAAATTTAGCTGTAAGGACTGACTCAGGGATGGTCAAGATGGATGACAGATATTTTGCAGATGAATGGTTTATTTGCAAGACTCCTCTTGAACACATAACGACACTACATCTGGTTTGGTGACAATTGTCCCAAAGTTAATACCCGGAAACCGGCTGAAGACTTTCAATGTGGTTTGATCAACTGTTAGGCAAAGGATTTCCCAACCCAGGTGAATGAAAAGTTTCGTGTTCAAGAGTGGCGATAAGGTTTTTCCGAGACAAAGTATAACAAATAGGCTCATTTTCCTCTCTTTTCCCCCACCATTTCTGGCAAGTACCTCTTTATTTTTTACAAGCTTGAGGAGGATAACATTTGCTTGATTATAAGCTCATCCTTCGGATGAGTCCAACTTAGTTTAGATTCGAACCCTAAGAAGGAGTGGTCCGTTCCTGTTTGTAATCGAACAGGTCCTTTACTGTGAAATTTTAACGAGTCCAGTATAGGAGAAACTCAGCGTTTTTCAATTTTAGAGAGTCTGAAAAACTTAAGAAGACTCCAGGGTTGACATTTTTCGTAAATTTGTGTCTCCCAAGCCCGAAAAAGTATAAAATAATACTTGAGAGAACCGCTTGATCTTTACGACCAAGGAGTACTTTCATGATTAGTGTCTCTACTCTGAAAAGTAGAAGGCGATCAAGGACACGTCGTTTTATTTCCAATATCGAATTTGAAACGACAAAAATCCGGCAATCTTTTCATGTTTTTACGGTCAGAAAAGGGCTGTAAGAGGACCGTCTTTTTAATCCTGTTTTAACGAGCTAAAAAGAAAACTCGGCAATCTTTTCACATTTTAGGAGTCAGAAAAGAGCTTAAAGATGACTCTGATGTTTCACTTTTTCGTAAGTTTTAACGAGTTCGAAAAAATGATAAAAATGTACTCATGGTTTTCATTTTTTCGTAAGTTTTAATGAGTTCGAAAAAATGATAAAAAATGTACTCATATGGCCGACTTTCAATTTAATTTACGAGCAGGAAAAGACGGAAAGAACTCGGCATTTTCATTTGTTTTACGAGAATGAAAGATAGCAAAATAATCTCGGGATTTTCATGAGTTTAACGAGTCTTGAAAATAACTGAAATTGACTCGAGATAGGTTTCATTTTTACAAAAGCTTGAAACAGAGAAAAACTATGCTTCAAAGTAGTTTCATTTTTACACAAGCTTGAAACAGAGAGAAAACTGTGCTTGATGCCCCCTAAGCATAACTGCTAGAGCGCATGCCCCCCAACTTCATTTCATTCAAATAAGTACAAGCTGGATGGAATGAAGGTTCATGTACGAGATCATTTGAAAGACTCGACCTAAAACTGTAAGAAAATTATGCAAAACACTGAAATAACTAACCTAAATATACAACTTAACATTTATGAGATCTAGTCAAACTCTCGACTCAAGTAGAGGAGGATTTGTTTCATTTTTTAACGAGCTTGACACAGGAAAAGAACTATGCTCGGATTCAGTTTCATGTTTACGCAAGCTTGAAACGAAAAACTATGCTTGTTATAAGTTCACATGGCCCCAACATAATGACGCAAATCGAGGTACATGCCCCCCAAGCTTCATTGCATTCAACCAGGTGGATGAAATGAAGTTTTACTTTTGAAATCTTGGAAAGACTCGTGGGAGTTGTTTCATTTTTTAGTGAGGTTGACACAGGAAAAGAACTATCCTCAAAACCCTTGTTTCATTTTTTAAACGAGCTTGACACAAGATAAGGAACTATGCTCATAACTACTCTCTACAATCTACCTAACAAGGAATTATACTCTAAAAAACCTTGATTCATTTTTTAACGAGCTTGACACAAGACAAGGAACTATGCTCATAACTACTCTCTACAATTTACCTATATAACCTACCCTTGTTTCATTTTTTAAAGAGCTCGACACAAGACAAGGAACTATGCTCAAGACTCCTTGTTTCATTTTTTAACGAGCTTGACACAAGACAAGGAACTATGCTCCAAAAGTTCGCATGCCCCCAGCATAATGATGCAAAGCGAGGTACATGCCCCCCAAGCGTCATTGCATTCAACCAGGTGGATGGAATGAAGGTTTACTTTCAAGATTTAACTTGAAAAGGGAGTTGTTTCATTTTTTAAGGAGGTTGACACAAGAAAAGAACTGTCCTCATGGCAGCCTGTTTCATTTTTTAACGAGGTTGATACAGGAAAAAAACTATCCTCGCAGCACCCTGTTTCATTTTTTAACGAGGTTGACACAGGAACAAAACTATCCTCGCACTCACTGATCATGGCTTCCAACTGGAAGAAAGACATGTCAATGGACACACCTTGATCATGGCTTCCAAAAGGTCTTCATCAGAAGGAAGAATAGTTCTTTGGAAGGAACACATGTCAAGGGACTCAAAAGGGATAAGAACATCGTGTTCAAGTAATCCCATAGAGTTTTCCATGTCAATTACCGGATCTAAATCAAAGGAAGATGAGCAAACAGTGAGAGGCTCACTTACATCGGTAACTGAAAACATGGGACCAGTTGCCACATAATTAACTTGTGGCAGGGTATATACCACTTTAGAATCAGGAACATTTAGGGGTGTCATATTATTGGTAGTTGAGACAAGACTAGGGAATGAAATCTGGTCTACAGTCACAATACTGCCATTGTGAGGGAAAGACATCACGTGAAAGAGTGTCGATACGACAACTTTCATTGCATAAACATAGTCTCGCCCAAGGAGTAAATTGAAATCCAAGGGACCTCGAACTACCATAAGATCAATACAGACAGTTTTACCTTCCAAGGTAATAGAAAACTTAGGAAGGATCCCTAAAGGTTCACTAATGGTTTTGTTAAAAGCTTTCAGATTCTGCGTAATAGGCGCAAGCTGAGGGGAACCCAAAGCTTTCCAAACAGTTGAGGATAAAATACTAACAGAAGCACCTTCATCTACCTGAGTACGATGTATGTCCCTACCACCAGCCTTGACAATGATTTGGAAAGGGATGGAGGAAGGAAGACGAGGTTCTGTCAGTCTATTCCAATCAAAGGAAAAGACCTCAGTACTTGGAGGGGGTTCTGTAGAAACAGATGAAATGCCCCCCGGCGTAGAAGAATCTGATGTAACAAAAAGAACCTGAGTGGTATGAAGTTCACTCTCTAAAGGGAAAGTGGGATCGACCGAATGTGAAATTGAATCGACCACTTGATCAACTAATGGATCATCAACCTGAGTGACATGAGTTTCACTCTCCAATGGAAGAGTGTGATCGACTGTACTTGAAATTAGATCAATCACTCTGTCAGTTGACGGTAGGTTGGGAGAAATTTTACGGTAACCAGTTGGAAATTCTTGCTGTGGAACAGTAAGGTTTTCCAACAATGTTGAGGCTTCATCCATGTGAGGGAAAATATGAGTTTGATGACTCCCTTTGCATAACTTACAAGGAAACCTAACTTTACCCTTTTTCCCAGGAACCTGACTATCACTGGTTGATGGATCAATGGAAAGTTGATGAGATTTTTCTAACCATACTTCCAGGACCTTTGGAATACCAGGACAATTGATAAGGAAGTGGTCACCCTTACAAAGCCTGCAAGGGTATTTGGGTTTACAATGCATGTCGGAGTTTTCCTCAACACAACTAACACTTACAGTCGTGGTTGGTTGGTTGACTTCTTTCTTATCTTGCTTCTTCTTCTTCTTTTTCTTCTTCCCTTTCTTCTTCTTCTTAGCCACCTGGTTACTAGCATCAAGGCTTTTACCAAGCGAAGAGGAAGAAATGGAGGAAGAAAAATTAGGCGAAGAAGGTAAAGGGTCAACAGAAGGTTGGTGATGTTGAGATGGTGAACTCTGTTGAGGTGAAGCATTCGGTTGAGGTGGAACAATTGGAGTATTTGGGGCCAACGAAGTTGAAAATAACCATATCGGTAAACCTATTGTAAATCCAGGTAATGACAAAGTAGCCATGTAAGGCGGACCAACATTTCCAAAGTAAGGAAAAGTACTAGGATTCTCGTCAAGAGGGATTCCTTGGTTGGTAAATTCTGGAACATTTGCCATTATATTCAACTTCAGTGAATTTTATTAACAATTTTAAAACTAAAATTAACAATTCACAATTCACACCTGACAATTAAAATTCACAATTCACACCTATGGTCTCTAAAAGTAAAAACAAACAAATTAACACGCACTATCAAATCTAGGAGTCAAACCACACACAAACAGTAACTTTCCGTATCGAAAACACTAGTTGGTGATGAAATCCAACGTCGCAGAATCCAATACAGAAATGGCGGTTGGAACAGTTACCCCAACAACCTGCTTAATGAATAGACTGGCACAAGTTCCTCCACTAAACCGTCTCGAGTGAAGAGAACCCCCCAGAAAATCCAAGTGAGTCTAGTCGACGTCTGCTCCAGGTACAGTGGGATCTTCCCACCACTGTCACCTTAGGAAGAATCCTAAATAATATGGCCACTAAGGTTACCAACTGAAACAAATATACCTGGGGGAACAGTCTACGATCCGATACGCACGCAAGGGCAGAGTAGAAAGCTCAATCCCCTTGAAGGCTCCTTGACATAATCCAAGGTTTACCAACAAGTGACCCCAGGCTCCTCGACAATGGTTAATCCGAGGTTTACCGTTTTTAATACGTGAATATCTGGCGTTGTTCCCAATGAGGAAGGATTGATTCCCACACTGGTTCGGACACGATCTCGTGCTTCTCCTTTAAGAGGAGCTTTCCCAGAGCATAAATGCAACAATTGGATTTCTTCCTACCACAAGATACAACTACTTGTTTGTTTTTACTGTCTTGGAGAGTTAATTACTCTCCTACTCCAAGACACTAGCCTAAGTTAAGTTGGTGTATCAGAGCCCTAGAAATGTAAAAATTACTAGATGAATTTTAATTAAGCACTGTGTTATTTAGGTTGTTATTACTCAAAGGGGTAAATGGATACGAAACCAATGGGGTTATGACCCGACTCAAAATTGAATGCAATCGAATATGATAATGTAATCCTTTCAGTTCGATGAATCCTAACTAAAGTAAGGAGAGAGTTTCCATTCACTTCCAACAATGCAAAAAATTGATCACTAAGAGAAAATATAACAAATTCTCTAATGCACTAATGTCATTAAGAAAAACTAATGCAAATCAATTCCAAAATAGTTTTTATTTTTATTTTTTATTTTTGTGTAAATTCAAATCAAAGAAAACTGATCTAAATCTACGATTGATTTTTCAGAATGTAAACTATGCAATTGTAATCTATGCACAATTCACTTGAAAAGTATGCAAATGTAATCTATGCACATTTTTCATTAATATTCTGAAAATGAGAATTCTAATTATGCAAATGTGATCTATGCAAGAGAATTCTCAAACACAAGATGATTCTAATGTAATCTAAGAACCAATCAAGTGCAAGTCGAGAAAATTGGGTGAGAGTTCCAAAGATCAAAAAATAAAAACACTCAAAGGCGATTAACACTCATACACAATTTAGCCCCCCCCCGGCGAATGAGGGGGAAATTTTTTTGCAAAAACAAAAGCAAAAAGATGCAAAATTGTGAAAGGACTGAGAGAAACCTCCAAGTAATGACCAAAGGAAAACAAATCAAGAATTTCTCAAAAAGAGACTCAAAACACCCAATTGATAAAAGCTTAGAGCAGGAATGCCAATGAAATTAACCAAGGAAAGTTTTTTGACAGGGAACAAGCAGGTCTGGGCAATGGCTAAAACCTATAAACAAATTCTAAACTGATAAAAAAGAGAAAAATTTAAAATTTTTCAAATTTTTGACAGGGTACGCAGGCAACCTGTTTACACAGGTGCGTCCACGCTCTGTGCACAAAGCAAAAGTGCGTACAGGTACACACTGTGCTTAACTCAGAGGGTGCGTACCTCGCCCAAAACTATGAAAAATGAAAACTAATTCAAAATTAATTAAATTCACCCAATCCCACAATCATCAAGTCAAAACCAGAAACAGAAAATACAGTTTCTCAGGTCAAAGTATAGACAAAGAAAACAATCAAGTCCCCAGTATGGTCGCCATTTTGTCATGCGGAAAGAGTCAATTTTGCGGACAAAACCAACCTCCCTAGAAAACAAGGGTTTTCTAGTGACAAACAAAACAATCAAGCACTATCTTTCCCTAAATATGCATTTAAAATAAAAGCAACCAGGTGTTTAAGGGTTACCTCTAGTCCAACGCTGTTTGTAGCAGCCAAGCCTCTTCGATCCAGATGAGCTCCTTCTCCTTGAAGCCTGCATTCACTAACAAGCAAACGATTACATAGCACCTGAATAACTCATATAATAAAACATATTCATCATAAAGACCAAGGAGTTTATGAAACAAATTATATATAACAACTTGTTGAGAAAAATGAACTTAATTGTATTAATTGGAAACAAAAGAAACCTTACAACCAGTGCCTTGGTGTTGTGCAGGTCCCTCCCAGGGTCCAGCAAGAGTTCTCCTCTACTTTGATCAGCTCACCCACTTCCAAATGAAGCTAAGAAAGGATTGGAATCTCTCCTCTCAAGCTCTATAAGGGAGTCATAATTTCAGGAGCATCTACCCTTAGGAATGTTCAGCTTTCAACCTCCCCTCCCTCTGGCCCAATGCCTGTATTTATAATGCTTTGGAGGAAGTTAAACAGGTCCACCATCAATGGGATAAGCCCCTCTTTCAAAGGGATAGTTCCCCTCTTCATGGGATAAGTTCCTCTTTCATTGGGATGCATGAACCATCTGGAGGCGCAATCCACGTCAAACCATCTTCTAGAATGCTCTAGAATTGACCGCAAGTAAGTTTTTTGAAGTAAAACTTGCGCCTTTTGACTTTTACAGGGGTACGCACCCACCCCTTTACAGACAGAGCGTACAAGTACACATGTATTATGTACTTGAGGTGCGTGCCCGCAGGTAAGAGTAAGGGAAACTGCGTAACCAGAGTTATATTGATTTTTTAAAGGCTTTCTCTCTTTTTTGGAGTTTGACATGAGGAGCAGAGGTATAAGACTTGCCAAGGAGGACAGTATGGTTGTTGATGGAGCCATACTGACTGCAAATAGTCATGGTGACAAATTTTAGTGTAACACTACATTTGTGTATAATAACTCTTCTGCTGGGAATCTAGGCACACTTAGTGTGCAACCGAGGTTCAACATGGAATCCGTTGTTACATTGTGCTTCATCTTATAGGCATACCATTTTTATTGAAATAATGACACACGTACATAACAAGAAACAACAGTGCAACAAAAACTAGTGGAATGTATCTTGTTGAGGAAACTTGTACAAAAATGCTCAAAAGAATAATTAGTTTAATGTGCCATATGCAGTGATAAACATTTTAACAAGAAATAGATGATTCTTCTATATTATAAGCGTTATGAATGTGAACAGGGATCAAGACACAATTATGACTGCAACAATTGATTTTCTTTCATTCAATTTAAATAGGTAATTATTGATAGGTGGCAAAAATCCTCCTGGAACAACTTAGTATGTGCTCGATCAAAGTTCCATTTTTTATTTTATTTTATTTTTATCATTTTGTATGGATGCATAACACCTATAACAGAGGTCTCGCTGTCTATCTAAAACTAAAATTAAATTAAGATATACAGTTCAATCCAGCCATTGATGGACATGAATATAATATTTTGCAAGATAATCAAAATTATGTATGTGGAAAATTTGGACCACTTCTATTACATAGCACAATAGATATTCTAGCTTCAATAACTGAAGCAACTGGTCCATGAAAATGTGCATACCAATTCTCACTTGGACACTTTGACATATTTTCAATTGAGCAAATCTTACTTGAACAAGGTTTGTAGATCTATGGAAAAAATATCAATGACTGTGATGACTGTTTGTTTGAGTCTATTTGTACACTTGCACTATGTTTCGATATGTCTAATATGAAAAAAAAATTGTACAAGTTTTTTATAATTGTTTCATTTGCAATGAGAATATTGCTACCAATTGCTTAAAACAACACCTAGATACTAGAAACATTGAACAAGAGCAATGTATCAATGATTCACAAGCTTATACTATAAACTCATTACTTCCATATGCATATTGACATATAGAGGAAAAAGGTTTTGCAATACAATGAATTTGTGAACTATATATATATATATATATATATATATAAACAAAAGATATTTTCTTGAGATTCTATTCATCAAACACTTGCTCCAAAGTCCTGTACATTATGCATGTACCAATATCAACTACAAATGCTCATTTAACCAATGATTTAATCAATCTAAATACCAGAAATTAAAGGGTTTAAATGAGCATAACACTACACATAATATCATGAAATTTAAATTCCTAATTGGAATTGAATTCACAAGATTGAACATATAAGTTTTGGATGAACATTTCAATAAAAACTTCAAAAATATTTTTGGACTTTGATACTACCCAACCATTTTTTTTAGTATTTTTTGGAATATCTATACATGCATAATTTAAAGTAAATAAATAACAATTTTTATGTCATTGAAGAGATAAAATTTTCCTACATTTGACAAGCTACTGTATTGCAATGACAAACTAGGAATAAGTGAATCTACAATTTTTAAATTTATGATTATAAAAATATGTAAATTGCAAAATTTTCATAAGGAACCTTAAATAAAATTTTCAAACACTCATTCAGAATCAAACAACACAAGTCATAGAGTAAAGTTAGAGGCATTTATTAAGTAATTAAAATCATGCATTGACATAAATGCCACAATTCATTACAGATGAGCACTAAAAACGACATTGAAAAAAGTTGGCATTTCAAAATTGATTTAAAAAATTCAAGTCTGCAGTCTTCACTGATTCTCGACCCTTTTCACCAACGCATAAAGGTCTATAAATACTAAAATATAATAAAATAAAATAGGTCTTGGAACATGAAAATAATAGTTTTTGTGAAACTAAAGACTGAATTCTAAAATGTTGTATGTTCAATTGAAATCTAGCAGGAAAGAAGGGATTTTCTCCTCATCTTCAGAGTCTTTGTAATTGATACTAAGTAGCAGGTGAGGTGCATGTACTTCGATATAAGATGCCCTTTGTGAATATAACTCTTACAATGCAGATAAATAGATGGGAGGAAACTGATTGATATTGATCTGGAAAATGACAATTAATCCTTGTGCCTCTTTCTTCTTCCTCTGATATTTGACCTCAAACTTGGCAATAAGTTTGATTTGCTCAAAAGGCAGTTGCTAAGTTTTTGGAAACTTTGTTATGTCCAAACTGTAATATTTTTTATTTCTACCTGGTCATTGGCAAGAAGATCTTCCATGGGCTCTTTCAATTCTCCTGGAATTACTTCCTTTAATGACTTGTTGGCTGATAGGTCAAATTCTTCTATAAAGTCTGTTTCTTTTTCCCAAATTGATAAGCATTGCTCCTATGCCGTTTGTATTCATGCTCTAATTTCTTTTTTCTCTCTCTCCTTGCAACTTAGCGAAGTAAGCATCAATCTTTTGTCCCTCTTAGAAACTCTTTTCAGTAGATTGAAACTCGTTTTCCCAGTCAATTATAGACAAAAAGTTTATTTTAATTGATTTGTATTATTCTACCAATGAATCCATTCTTTCACTTAAATCTTTAATTTATTGATAAACCATTGATATTTTGTCCATTTTTTTATAGGAATTTGATTGATTCTTCCTTAAAATTAGAAAAATTTGTAAATCTTGATCTTTGAAAATATCAAGACTCTGTGTTTCCTATTGATTCTCATTCATTTGATATTTATGAGATTCAATTTCCTATCACAAAACTGTGACAATAATGGAAAAATTGTTTTCTACTTCTTCCTTATAGATACAGGTTTGATCTTCATGTAATTTTATCAACCCTTGAATCTCTTGTTCATGTTTTTCATTCACTTGTTCCAAATGTTTCTGAAAATATTTTTGCAGGTTTTATCTTTCTATAATAAATCCTTGAATTAAATTAGCATAATGCTGCTGTTAGTTTTATTCACTAAACAATTCATTTTTCTCCAAATTTTCCTCCGAAACTTTAATTTTCTGTAAGCTGTCATCATATGAAAATGTAATCTCATTCAAATGATACTGATTGTAATTGAAAAAAGCTCTTAAATCTTGGGAAGATTCCTGGTATTTTTATTTTACGTCTCCTTGAGCATGCCAGCTGAATTCAGATACAGTTTCCAAAGTATCATGTTTTCTTTTCTTTGTTCTTTGGACAACTGATTTTGTTTGACTATTAAAATAATAATATGTCAAAGATGGAATAGTATCTGCAATTGGCTCTAATTCAGAAATCAGTTTAAACAAGAATGATTCCCAAGGAATCTTAGTAGAAATTGGTGTTACTGATGCCTGAGGAGATAAAGTACATATAGTATCCAGTATATTTTATGATTCCATTTTTTGCTCATTTTCCTTGGTGCTAGTTTCAATAGATACTTGTTTTTCTTTCTCCTTAGGTACTTCCATTTCTTTGACTTCTGCACTTTTTGGTTTCTCTTGCTCCGTTTTCTCAAGAGACTTAATGACAATAATCTCTTGTTCAATTTTTTCTTCTTTTTATGGAGTCTTTGATCTTCATGTTCCTCTTTCAGATTTTGTGTTCATGTGGATTCAACTTCTTCATCTGTGACAAAAAAACCTTCTAATTTTTTGATTTCTATTATTTTTCCCATCTGAGAAACAATAAAAGGCTCTTAAGTGAGTTCATTGAAATTAAATTGAAAAAATTTAGTAGAATTTAACTCTTCGAATGAAATGTTGAGGTGTAGAGCCTTTTCCTTCACAAAATTTTCGTACAATTCCTCTCTAAATTATTGCAATTGTCATCTTGATTCACTATGTAGGACTTTGCCTCTTTGAAAAACTTGCTGAAAATTATCAATACATATAAAAACCTCATCGAAATGTGGTTCCCAATGAATAATTTTTTTAATATAACTGACTATTATATAATTATTTCCAATGAATCCTTGAGGATCATAGTCACAATGGAGAAAAGTAAATAACCAAATTTCCTCAAGATCTTTGGCTTCTATGATTCCGCACCCTTTGTCTTGGATATTAATGTCAGAAAAATTTATTGCAAAATTAGGCCAAATTTATTTTGCAACTTACTCAACTTTTTGGATTGCCATATAAAACAACTTGATTAGCCACTTTTCTCAAAGCAAGTCTTTCCAGAATATATTGGGGCAGAAGATGGGAACCAACTTCGCTGCCAAAAACTCTGATGTAGGAAAATAATTCTTCAACAAACCAATGACCTATTGATTTAGGCCTTGTTTCATATTATCACTTATTCTGGGGGGTATTTTTCCAAACAGGACTTGATGCAAAGGAATCAAAACATAGCGGCAAATATCATAAATATGGTATTTAAAATTAGACTCCCATAGAATAGGAGCATAATTTTGAATTGGTAGTTTCTGGTCAAATGGGTAATTACATTTCATGAGGGGAAAAGGGATCAAAGCAATAACAACATCTAACAAATATGGAGACATACAAAAATATAATTGAACTCGCGGGGAGATGACACTAACAACTTCACTAAATCTATGATATTTTGTGACAACAGGTCAGCCCAGTTTAGGCGTTTCCCCTCATTCAAAATGCTATGGATTATTGGGATCCATTTAATTTTACAATGCTCAAGATCTTGTTCCCCATATAATATGCTTAGAATTTTACTAAGAAATCTATCAGGCTTCTTAAAAATAGCTATTGGATAATCCTTTTTTCCTTTGAGCTTGAAACCTCTTGCTTCTTCTCTCAACCATTCTTCAATTACTATATTATAATTCTCTTGACATTTCTTCAAGATAGTACTTTGAAACTTATGAAGGAACTCAAAATTAAGTGGGATTTGCGGGTTACTGAGCTTATATATGGCCGATAACACTTCATATTTCCATGAAGCTTTCACAATTTCTTGATGGTCAGATATTATTTGGGTTTTAATATCAATGTGAGAGAATCCACAAAATCATGTCATAATAGGGAAGCATTCTGGCCCTAGTTGCTACTTTATGTAACTATGTTGCTATGATTTCCTCAAACCGTTTGTTCTTTGTTTTAATATCTATTGGGCTTTGTAACCATTCTCTTTGCTCAAAGAATTCAAATATCTCTTGCCAAGTCATCATACCTGATTTTTGCGTCTTAGGTTGAATCTGACACGAGTAATGCGCCGAAGTTCACTTGTTGTGTTGGTCCATCATCCATGCTCTCAATATTTTCTTTAATATGCTCTATTTGTTGCTTTGCCGCTACAAATTTTCCTTTTTTTTATCATTATATAACCTATAAACAGAGACAAAGCATATATAATTTTTTCTTATTTAAAATTTGAAATTGAATTCAAGAATTTGTAAAAGAAATAATGTTATGATTACACATAATTTTTGAAATTGGTACTGTGTTTCCTTAATTGAGTGATTCTTGCAACATGACTTAAGTAACGAGCATGCAACTAGAACACCCTAAAATCTTAAATTTGTAGTTGGAGATTTTGTGTTTTTTGGCATTTTAAGAGCCGTAAACATTAAGAAATAATATATGAGTTTTGATTATTCAAAATTTGGAATTGAATTCAACAACTTGTAAAAAAAATAGCATTATACTTACACAATTTTTTTTGAAATTGGTATTGTTTTGCCTCAATTCAATACTTCTTCGAACAAGAGTTAAGAGAACAACATGCAGACAAAAGACCTTAAAATCTTAAATTTGATGCTAGAGAGTTTCCTTTTATTGGAATTTTATGACATGTAAATGCCAATACAACATGCATAAGTTTTTCTAATTTAAAATTTGAAATTGCACTCAAGAATCTCTAAAAAAATGAGGTTATGCTTACAGAGAGATTTTTGAAACTGGTACTCAGTTTACTTAATTCAAATTTTCTTCGAACAATATTTTAGAAAAGAGCACGTAGGCACAATAGCCTAAAATCTTAAAATCTTGTTTAGAAAAACATGAAAATCACAAACGAATGTGTGCATTAATTCCCTGTAAACAGGCCAACTGTTTTTGTTTTTGGGAATCGAGAAAGAATTAAAAAAATTATTATTGATTTAGCATATTAATTGGACGTGAAACGAGAAATTTTGAAAATCTTTATTAAAAAGAGCACTGCACACAAATCAACAAAATTAATATTTTATTCGCATGATCAGACGGATCAGAGGTCGGGTGTTCGGTCAGTCGGCTATTTTCTTATTTTATGATTAATTTGTTGTATCTCAATTCTGACTATACTATAGTCATCTTTTCTCTTTATTTCTCCGATCGTACAATCAAGAAGTCTCATAGTCGGGCATTTTTTTTGTTTTGTGATTCACCTATTGTATACTGACCCCAACTATACCATAGTCGAGTGGTTTCATTAGTCTGGATAGCTTAAAGGTCAGGAAATGCTGGGGTTCGGAGGTCACTCAAATTATTTATAATAAAATTCTTAATCATCCCGACTTTCTAGTCGCGTGGTCGGAAGGTTGGGTAGTCCAGAGGTTAATCATTTTTACAAAATGTTTTTTGATCGATTCTGCAACTTAAGTCTTCAAAAAACCAAAAAAATTGTTTAACACTTTTGTTTTTATTTTTTTATTTTGTGATGCACGAAAGAAAAAGGGTTTCCTGTAAACTTGATAACAAGAATGCAAACTATTGCCTGAATTTTTAAATTATATCTCGCGTATCAAAAAATTACAGAACATGTATCATGGAATGAGTGAGTATTTCTTTTTGATTTCGAATCACAAAGAACATCAATAGTAGCACAAAAGATTTTTATTCCTCTTGTGTTCAATTAATTTATGCTCATGTGTTAGCTACAATTGAGAATGAAAAATGGCTGACATATGAAATTCCACCTTTAGCTCTTGTGTGCTATTTACTTAATATTAGCAATAAAGACTTGATTAGTAAATGCATAAATAAATATTTATATTTTAGTTACTTGAAACTAGCGATCAAGGCTAGATTCGGTAATTTCTAAATAATTGTTTACATGTGTCATAGTTAAAGTTACTAATGTAAACTGTGTTTGATAACCACGAAGCAAATTGTTCAGGCAGCTGGAATCATTCTATATACTTGTTATACACAAAACTATTCCTTCAACTAAAATACAAGGTTGTTTTGATTTTTTTTTCCAAAGAAATCAAATTTATTTTTGCGAAAAAAAGCTTTGAAGACACTTGTATCATGTGTAGCGATATTGCAATGAAATCAATGAATGAGAACAATATCAAAATAACAGGGACAAATGAGTAACGAAATTTTTGGATTCTGAATGTCTGAACAAAGGAGAGTATATATAAGATCACCACAAATATCATAGCTATCATGTTTTTCACTGGTTTCCTCTCTGGTGGCACAAATTTTTTATTATCTTGCACAATGCATAACTGCAAAATCAACAAGAAGAAATCTATGAACATTGACCAAGTACATGAAAGGAAATAGCACTGATAACATTTTCCTTTATTTGAATCAAAACCCTAGAAAAGGAGTAGGAAAATGGAATATTGCTCAATGACTCGAAGATATATGTTGTGTCCTTTGTTATCAAAACTCTATTAATTAGCACTTTGATTAGGGTTGAATTGAGATACTTTGTATGTCCAAGGATCCTTAGATTGACTTAATGTTAATCAATGCTTTTTTTTTATTCATAGCTCACTCATGAGAAAATAAAAAGAGAGATATGAAAAACAAGGCAAACCTGCAAATTTTGTTATGCTAACAATGAGGACAATAGAAGAGTATCCAGAACACATGGTAGTTCTAGTGTTCGAGAACCATGAAATTTCCTGCAAGGTTGGCAGCTGAGATAACATAAGAACAGACCAAATATAACCATGTATAGATTGCTTAATATGTGACAAAGAGAATTTTTTCCCTTGTACATGAAAGCATGTTTTATTTTTGTTGTTGTTTTGTTACAACAAAAATAGTTAGATTTCACTAGATATCAATATCGAGTCGAAGCACATAGGGAGACCTTGTAGAGCCCTATTACAAAAATCAATATATCATAATTCGTCTTGTGAAAAGAAGGCCTTAGTATCAATGTAAAGCAAAAACGTTAAAAAAGGACAAGAGTAAAACATGTTATTTATGACTTCCTGGTTTACCTAGAAATGAGTTTCACATTATTGTTGCTTTTATAGTTTATGGATTCAGTGAGCTAGTGTAGCAACTTGTACCATTCTGCAAGCAAAATAACAGTATAACACGGAACTTGGAAGAAAGGAAGAAAAATGAAGTATTTGCAAAAGTACATGATAGAACAAATACTAAGATTGAAAATAAAAAAATTATAGGGAAAATTATGCATTGTGAGATTAATTATCATATTAACATTAAAATATTAAAATGTGCAATACATGCAGACTAGTTTTAGTTCTATAAATGAGTGCACTATTAACTGTATCATGATTATGTGGATGCATAATATTGCTATACTGAGTACATCAAATGGAAAATGAGTGTACCCAAAGAGTATTTCATAAAACTTGCCAACAATATCAAATAATAGGTAATAAGTGCCTAAAAAAGACATACCTCTTTATCCGTAAATTTAGGCTTTTCTTCTCCCTCAGTCACTGCTGCACTATTTGAAGTGTGTGGCACGTGTTTTGGATCATCATTGACCTCATTTAATTGATTCATTGATAATATTGTTACAATAAAAACATGTGGATGGAGAGAAACTGTAAACACATTTTTTGTTATACTCTGTTACTCTGGTTTAAAAAGCTCACTTGATGTATGTTTTTTATTACTTTAGTGATGCAAATAGAAATTTCTGCCTCCAATTCAGGGCTAAATGAAACTAAATTAACATTGAACATAGTTCTACTATGCTTAATGAATAAAAGGATAAAAGCAATTGATTCAACAATTAACAATTTTCAACATTTTGGAAGTAGATGCATCCAAACATACAATTTTAGTGATATTTTTATCAATCATAATGGTTTCCATATTGTTACAGTGAAATAACAGACTCCAGAATGACATGAGAGATAAAAAATAAGAAATCAAGTTACCAATGATTCAGAGATTATTTTACAAATTTCTCAATCTCTTGTTTACAATATATCTAGAGTACTAAATTGTATATGTTAAATAATAAATACACAAAATACCTAAGACAATATTGTTACAAAAAACACTATGGTAGAGAGAAACTAAAATCTGTCATAATCTCTAAGTAAGATTGATTACATAGGTCAATGAAAAATTTATCATAAGAGCTCATAGTTCAAAATAACTAATATATTTATTATTCATAGCAATGATAGTGTGCTACCAAAAAAGGGATCATTGATTTCAAATAGTACATATATCATTCACCATCCATCAAAGAATCATTATCACAATACAAACATTGGAAACTATTAACATGTGTTATGGTAAACAATAAACTATTAGCTTGAAATGGAAAAACAAGTGGCTACAGAAACGATGCATGCACGTGACCATGTATCATTGATGACAAAGAGCCAAAAAATTATCCGACATCATTGTTATTGCACTTAGAATTAGAAGAACCACAGGTTCCTTATAATATAGCTAAATTTGCAATTTTTTGCAAGCTGATATGCATTACAAGAAGAAACAAAGAAAAATAGAAAACATAAATAAGATGCACATTTTTTTTTAATTCATTCGATAATAAATTCGAAATTATATATAATTTTAATGTAACACTATATAGATTAGGAAATAAAAATCCCTGTGCAACAAAGCCAATTAAGAGAAGCACATAAGCTACGAAAAATAATTGTGCAAATATAAAAGTAAAATTTCTGGAAGGTTTGATATATGTGAAAAAAAAGAACACAAATGTCTGGATGCCCCTATAGAGGCCCCCTTTTTTTTTGACACTAAACATTTCATTGAACATGTACAAAAATCAAGCAATTGACATACTTGCAGTTTTTTTTTCAATGAGAGACAAAAAAAATATTTTACGAAAAAACTAGAAAAGAGAAACGAGATACAAAATCGCTTAATTCATTGCACAATAAATTTTCAATTGTATATAACTGCATCACAACACTATATAGCTCAGAAAATAGGAAGCTAAAAAAATCTAATTATAAAATGAACATACATAAAAAAATAATTATGCAAATAGAAAAATAAGGACGATTTGTGACAAAATAAAATGAAAACACTGCTATCTCAATTCTCTGGTGTTGTCTTCTTTTAAAATAGAGAATTCAATCGTACATATACAAAAATGACCACATTGATACACATGCAACTATTTTTTTTTCCTTTCTTTCCCTCTAATAGAACACAATTCCAGAATTTATTGCAAATGAGAATCCAAGCCAATATTTTAACACTGCAGATCAAAACACCTACATATGTATAATATGTCATACTAACTATTCTGAAGTTACATTATGTTAATGTGGAACTAAGATCTAATGTTCTTATTAACAAAAAAAGAGACCATAGTCTCCTAGAAATTTTGATATAACTGAAATATCATATTGCATAGTGTGCATTTTGCTCTCTGTTTTCATTTGGAGCAGGAAAACTTACAGGAAAAGGAGAAACAAGAACTAGTTATATATATAAAAAAAACAAAAGAAAGTATTCTCGATTGAGATATTTCATCACATATCCAGAAAGCACTCGACTAAATGTTTTGTGTTTCATAATTATGCAATTTGGAATAAAGACAAAAGTATATATTAGTATTTCTGCAAGTATTTGTGAATTATGAATTGGTTCCATATAGAAAATAAAAAATCAAAAGAGCAACAATAACTTAACTGTCAAAATGTATGATCCTGATGTACGCAATAAGAATTTTGTCTGCTTGATCCAAACTTTAAAAAGAACACAACAACTTACATGTATAATCATAAATATAGAGATGCAATAGAAAAACGCTTCATTTCATTAATAGAAAAGTACTGAACTATGCTTACAAACAAAATGAAAATAAGATAGCTCAGGCGATGATAACTTATCTCTGAGAAGAGATTTGGCGGCTACATGCCTCTGAACTATGTTACAATGAGGCTCAAGGGCCTATTTATTATTGAGAAACATGAGAAAAACCTAAACAACCAAAACCCTAACCCCAAGAGATGTAACACCAAGAGTTTGTGGGCCTCATTAGGGTTAGTTGGGCAGCCAACTTCCCGGGGTCGTAACTTGGTCATATTATCTCCGTTTGGTGCATACGATACCTTGTTGGAAAGGTCTCTCCGAGTACTACATGTTTCACCATAGGGCCTTGCCTATGGCAATGGGCCTATAGCAGACCCCAAAAAAATGTCTTTTAGGGGGTCAAAACTGCTCTGAATGTTCAGGACCCGAAAAACTGCTAAAAATAGTAAATGTTGAAATAAAAAAGGAAACAGATGAAGATGAATGGGGGGTCTAGGTGGAACAGGCGGGTGGCCACCAATATTCACCTAGATCATTCCTCCCCCCTTAGGAAGCAATGGTCCCCATTACATGCAGAGCCTCCATGAGGTGAATAAATTTATGTTGAACCTAGTCCCTGGCGAACCACTTGCCCTGGTGAAGGAGTTGGCCTACTTTGACAAATCATTATAAATGTATCCACTATTGGCAAGTGTTCTTGATTTGTGTGCCCATGATCTGATTAGTTGTGGCATGTTCCATTCCATCCGCGTTGAGCTCTGTTGGTGTGAGTTGTTCTACAATGTCAGATGTGTCCAACAATGGTGGAAAGTATGATCGAAGGCGATCTACATTGAACACTAGGTACAGACAAAGAAATGGTGGGATGTTGAGTTCGAAGACATTTTCACTGACAACATTGGTGATGGCCCATATCAGGGTGGGCGAAGCTTGCGGTGGGGTCCAGCGAGGTGCTCCTTCTGCAAATGTAGACAAAATTTGTCTCCCACCTGGAACTTGTGCGAAACTCAATGTTGATCATGGCACTACCTGTACTTAGCATTGACTTTGTCCAATGTATCATGGACTTGCTGGCGGATGTGTTGAATGCGCTCAATGAAGCTATGAGCCCTTTCAACTTTAGACTTAACATGAGCCGAATCTACGTGAGTGGCTGCAAATGGAATGGCCACATCAATGGGGCATAATGACTGAAATCTTAGCCCTACCTGAAAGGGGTTGTGGCCTATTGAGTTGTGGAGAGCTCTGTTGTAGTTGTGTTGGACATAGGGGAGACTTTCATCCCACTTGCGTGGATGATTCGAGTTTTACATGTGCAAAATGTGTAAAATCATCCTGTTGACAACCTCTGTTTGGCCATTAGTTTGGGGATGAGAAGTTGCGAACTTAGTAAGTTTTATATCTAGCATCGTCCAGAGACTTGACCAAAATGCACTCATGAATCTATTGTCCTGATCTGAGACAATGGACTGTGGGATCCAAAAGTGTACCCACACTCTCTCAAAGAAGAGTTTAGCAATGGCCTTTGTTGTGATACTATTCTTGTAGGCCGCCATGATGGCCATCTTAGAGAATCTATTGAAAACCACGAAAACACAATCATTGTCGTGCTTAGTAGAAGGAAGGCCCGACATGTAATCCATGGAGATAGATTCCCAAGGCTAACTAGGAGTAGGTAGAGGAGTATACAGGTCATGCTTCTTAATGGTTGGTTTGGAAATGACGCATACTATGCAGGATCTAATGTACTTCCCAACATCTTGACGAAGTTTCGGCCAATAAAAATACTTTTGTAATATCGCCATTGTTTTCTCTACTTCGAAATGTCTAGCGACTCAACTGTAGTGCACCTCCAAAATCATCTTGGCATGCTTGATTGAAGGAACACATATGTGTCCCAGGTGGCATAACAATGCATATTGAAGGTGAAAATTTGGAACTTGCTTCCCTTCCAGGAGTGTCTGGTATGTGTTGCCGAATTCTGGATCGCTCTTGTAAAGATGTGGCCACCTTGATGTCTCGTGCCCACAGGAGTCGAGCATAGTGATCAAAACCATGACTAGTGGTCGGCTGAGGCAATCAACGACATTATTGGTGCTGCCCTTCTTATACTTAATGTTCAAATGGAACTGTTGCAAGTAGGTGGACCATTTCTAATGGAAATCGTTTTGCAACTTCCCTTGTGTCTGTATGAACTGTAGAGGTTGGTGGTCTATGTGGATGACCATTTCCTTCCCCAGAATGTAATGCTTCCATTGACGATAGGCCTACACAATGGAATACATTTCTTTGTCGTAAGTGGGGTACTTTCAGACTGTGTCTGAAAGTGTCTCACTGTGGTAAGCCACCGGTTGCCCATGTTGAGCAATAACCAAAACAATAACATAGTTGGAGGCATCATCTCAATCTCAAATAGTTGTTGCAGGTATAGTATTATGAGCACTGGTGCAGAACAGAGGCAATTATTCAACTCGTAGAACGCTTGTTGTTGGATTTCCGACCAAACAAAATTTTCTTTCGCTCCGCCCTTGGTGACTTGACTTAAAGGCCAAGTGATATGAGATAACCCCAACACAAACCTACAGTAGAAATTGGCGAGACCCAAAAAGTTGTGGAGCTCTGTTAGAATAGTTGGGGCTGGCCAATCCCAAATGACTTGTATCTTGGATGGGTCTACATGTACACCCTACTCATGAATGATGTACCCCAGATATTGAACCTGAGTCAGGCCAAAGGTGCATTTCTCCAAGTTAGCACACAACTTGTGTTGTCGCAGAGTTTGAAGGACCTGTCAAATATGGTGGAGGTGCTCTTCCCAACTCTGGCTGAAGATCAAGATGTCATCTAAATACACCACCACAAATGCATTGGTGAAGGGTCACAAGATTTCGTCCATCAGTCTCATGAAGGTTGTAGGGGCGTTCGTCAATCTGAATGACATGACCAACCATTCAAAAAGGCCCTCCTTGGATTTGATGGTAGTCTTCCACACATCGGAGGCTTTGACAGGCACCTGGTGATAACCGGACTTCAAGTCAATATTGTTAAAATATTTGGTCCCCTTGATCTGGTCCATAAGGTCATCAATCTGTGAGATTGGGTACCTATTCCGGATAATGATCTTGTTTAGTGCCTAATAGTCAATACAGAGCCTCTAGGTCCCATCCTTCTTATGTACCAATATAATCAGGCTCCCACAAGGTGATGAGCTTAGCCTGATTTTCCCTTTCTATAATGGTTCCTGAATTTGCCTCTTGATCTCATATTTCTCCAAAATAGAGCATTGATAGATCTGTCCATTGGGCAGCAGTGCACCTGGGGTCAGATCGATGGAGTGCTTGACCTGACAGTGCAGAGGTACCCCTATGGGTGAGGAGAAAATATCCCTGTATTCCTCCATGACCTTGTCCATCTACTGCTTCTGTGCAGAGGATCCCTGCCTGGAAGCTGTGGCCACAACCTTCTTCTTGCCTTGGGGGTGAATAATAAGGAAAACAAACTTTGTGGTCTCGGAAATGATCTTACTACATTGCTTTGCAGTGATCAAGGAGATGGAGCTAGGCGGGGCTACCTCCGGTATCCTTTATAATTTATTAGCCAAAGTAATAATCATAGAGCGAGGTCTAGACTCATATACAACATGTCTCTTCTAGTTGTCCTAACAATACATCACAAACTTCAAGAGTAGAAACATTACATGATACCTCATCTGTGAAGGGCTTGATGTTGTAGGGAAGGCGACACTGCAGGCTAACACGAAGATCTCGTCCTTAGTGAAGCCACCCAATGGTGTACGATTGTGGATGTGTTGTAGTCTTTAGGCCCAACCACTTCACGGCCTCGGCTGAAATGAGGTTCTTTTGGCTCCCACTATCGACAATGAATTGCAACGGAGAAACCTTCACCCACATCTATGAGTGGAAGAGGCGTTTCTCCTCCTATGGATCTTCAGGCTCAATCTTATGGATCTTAGTGGTGGCCATAGTGGGATTGGGCTCTGCATCAATGATTTGCTTCCCTTTGTTAGTTCCCTTATCGGGTTTTGATTTAGAGTCGAAACCAGCATTTGATTAAGAAGCTTTTAGCTTGGCCACTAGTGTGTGCTTGGTTCGTCACTCACTTGTATTGTGAGTGGAGCTGTTATGGAACTCACACCATTTTCCTATGTGCTTTGTCTTCGTGGTGTTGTTATTTGCTTGCAGCTTCGGCATGCATTCCTGGGTAGCCCTGCCTTGGCTTGGTCCTTTGCTCTATGGTTTGGGGGCAGCTTTTCATTGCTTTGGATTCGTAGATCCAAAGTCCCACTTCTTCTGTTAAACTTATTCTCAATCTTGACAGCATACCGATACGCCATGCTGAGCAAGGAAATGTCGAGGAAATCCATCTCGTCTTAGATATACTTATGTGGATAGCCACGGTACTTGAGCACCAAATGCTGCTCATTATCCTTGATACCCAGATTCGTGCGAAGGGCATGGAAAATATTTGTGAACTCTGGCACATCTTGGTTCCTTCCCTGCCATAGCGTGGTCCACTTTATGTATTTATTTTCATAGCTCCCGACAAGGTAATATTGTTCCTTGATGGAATCTTAGAAAGAATCCCAAGCAGGTGCAGCTGAAAAAAACAAGGGTTCACTCCCGTCCTTTTGTTCACGGTAGGTTTCCCACCAGTCCTTGACGTGTGGGGTGGCTTTGAGAAGTGCAAAAGTAATCTTTTCCCGATTGGAAAAGTCATGAACTAAAAAATATCCTTCCAACAGATTTAACCATTTATCTAAGGTGTTTTCATCTATCAGGGCTTCGAATATGGGAATATCAAAGTTAACTTGTACCTTAAAAGGAGTGGCGCCTCTAGAGTGGTTGCTGGATGAAGATGCATCACCCGTGGGTAGTCATCGAAGGATTTGGGCAAAGTTATCCATCATCGCGTCCCTCTGTCGCTTGAGGGATTCCTTGAGCAACATTTTGAAAGGATCTCTTGCCCCCTCATCTTTTTTTTCTTCCGCCATGGGAGTTTGTCAGGTTTTGCTAGGCTGATCTTGCAATGGTTCAACCAGATTGAGCCTTAACTCCTTATACCCTGACATCATTGGGGACATGCAAAGAAAAATAGAGAAAGAGCAGACCGCTCTGATACAACTGCTCCGAAATTAAATAGGAACACAAAAACTTATATGTATAATCATAAATACAGATATGCACTAGAAAAACACTTCATTTCATTAATAGAAAAAATACTGAGCTATGCATACAAATAGAATGGAATAAGATAACTTGGGCGATGGTAGCTTATCTGTGAGAAGAGATGTGGTAGCTACATGCCTCTGAATTGTGTTACAATGAGGCTCAAGGGCCTATTTATTTTTGAGAAACATGAGAAAACCATAAACAACCAAAACCATAACCCCAGGAGATGTAACACTAAGAGTTTGTGGGCTCCGTTGGGGTTAGTTGGGCAGCCAACTTCCCGGGGTCGTAACTTGGTCATATTATCTCCGTTTGGCGCGCACGATACCTTGTTGGAAAGGTCTCTTCAAGTACTATAGGTTTCACTACAAGCCCTTGCCTATGGCTACGGGCTTGTAGTGGACCCCCAAAAAACGCCATTTAGGGGGTCAAAACTTCTTTAGAAGTTCAGGACCCGAAAACCTGCTAAAAATAGGAAACGCTGAAATAAACAAGAAAACAAATGAAGCTAAATGGGGGGTCTAGGTGAAATAGGTGGGTGGCAACCAATATCCACCTGGATCACTGTTGGTCACATTTATTTTATCTCAGCAATAATGTTGTTAACTGTTATAGTAAAAATACCTCGAATACAAAATTTTCTTAAATTGAAAACTATAGATGATATGCTCTGCAGGTATTCCTGAAAGTATGTCTCATCATTAATTGGGAAATGTTCTTTTAGCTGTGACATCTGAAACATAGAAACAATTTTGCAATTCTTTGTTTCCAGTGTGCATTCAACATTGTGCTCATAGTTAAATTTTGTGCCATACTTATACATTTTGCATCTATTTGTGGTTGGATGAATGAGTTGTTTGCATTTATTGCAAATTCATTGAAAAGGAGGAGAGAAAACATTTTTGGCTTTCAACACTCCCTAGATTTGTGTTTCCCTGCCCCCCCAAGGAAAATTGAGTTGTTAGATCCAATATGTATTATCAAAATCCAAGATTTTGTACATCAAACTAAAACTATTGTTACTTGAACAAAAAAACTATTGGTAAATATACCTGTGTTCTTGACATTACAAAAGACAATAAATGCGCTCTTGCAAATTCATCATTCAATGGCTCAAGAAAATTTGTTGATCTAGAGTGTAACCATTGACTCCCTTTCACATCATTTTTGACAATGTTTTTGAACAAATAGAGAAGATTCATCTTTGATGCCAATTCATACTGTATTTTGAAAAAAATATCTCTATGACTATCGTTCAATAGCAACTAGAGTTAATCAGGAAACATATTTTTGGTTAAGCAATCTATGCAAAAAATAATGAGGTAATTTCTACCTTGATAACAATGCAAAACAAAGATACAATAACACAGTTTCAAAGAAACTATTATATTTTTGTTCAAAATGCAAATATAGTTATTTTAGCAATAGACTTACAATTGCATTGTCCTCTCCAGCTTCACCATCCTTTATATTGAGTTCTAGTTGATTGTTATTTTGGTCGCAACCTATTACTATTGCTACTATTGAACCAACTGCATATGCATCACTTGAGACAACAAGACTATGTATTGTTGTATATGGAACCAGTCTGTGTTTTTTACAAACCCATGCAACTGATTCAAACGTGGGTTTTTCCTGTAACACTATGCAACATTTGCGTCTCCTCGTTCATAAATACCCTTGTTTCTTATCGCAAAATCTGTAATTTGAACACTATTTCCAATAGTAAACATGTTTTTGAAAAACTCTATAAGATTATTGCCCATGTTCACTGTGATAGTTAGTTCTCTGTAGCTATCAACCAAATCGGCATGGAGCAGTCATGCTTTGCAAGAGAGTTAGTACTTTTAGTTCGTGATGGCCCATAAATAACAAATATATCGCCTTCAAAAGTTTTTGCATATGATCATGAGCATATTTCAATGATTGACGAGGATGTTGGTTCCATTTTTTTTGCTCTACTTATATGTAAAGTCGAAAAAAAAAAACATGCTTAAAAAAACACTGACATTGATTTAATGCAGACATGTCATTTGACTATACAAACATTCAATGCAACACAAACCTAACCTTTTTGGATTCTCATTTTCCACCATTTGTTCTTCCAATATTTGTTTGCTAGAGCTAGATGTTTCCATGATATTGTTCCAAATGACTGGACCAATCGTTGCCAGAAAACGAAAATCCAAGTCATCAAATAAGAGACAAGTGTATAAAGAACATTTAAAACAATGTATACTCTACAATGATAAATTATATATACATGAATTCTGTTTTTATGGTACTATTAGCCATTGTTGGTGGCTATGTAGTAAACGTGCATAAGTTACAATAAAGAAAATATTTTATAGATTTCATTAACAAATATACATATAGTTCACTTCTGGAAATGTGTTATTAAGAATTACGATGGGAACCCCCTTTTTTAATCAAAAGAAGTTGCACAAGAAACAATGAAATATGAACTACAAGCTAAAACAAATAATACTATTTAGTTTATGGAGAAAAAATTAAAAATGCAACAAAGTGAGAACGAATTGCATAAATTGCCCGCCAGGCATGGCATAAATGTTTATAATTATACAGGACAAAAAGAACAAATGTATATTCATGGTTCGAAGACTTACCAAAATTTGATATTTGCATGTTTTTGTTGTGTAGAAGTTCTTTGTTTTTCAATGTTTTCAAATGAAGACATATGTTAAAGGTCCAAATTTACAAATGTGACAAATATTGTGACAAGTCAACAATGAAATTGTACAATACGAACATTGGAAAAAAGACTCAAGGTGATAACAAAGATATGGTACAAAAAATTGTATGATGATCTGTCCAATATGCATCAAAGACATGCAAAGAAACAATACTAAATGAAATATTTGTCCAAAACTGATCCAACATTGAGCTATAGTTAGTTGTTGGTTTTTTTGTATGAAAATTGAACCCACTATTTTGCGTAAATGAAAGTAGTTTTTTTTCTTGATGGCTAGTTTGCAACATGTCCAAATTGAAATCACCAACAAGCACAATTGGGTAGCTTTTATATGTGTGCTCTAAAATGAATTTGATGAAATTAATTATTTCTTCAATGTTTTCATTTGGTGCAATATATACATTTGCAACTATAATGGTTTTTTTTTCAACATGGAATGTTGCAATTGTTGATTCAATTTGGTCTTTTGTATAAGTGAAATGATTCTCAACCACAATATTTTTTCTATAGTATGTGAGAATTCCATGTAAATGGTATAAATGTATGTAGTCATATTTGCTAGATAGTAATGGATTTGATGGAGGTGATTATTCTTTTGTTTGTTAGAAACAAATAATGTCAACATGCATTAGATCATAGTCAACAATGATATCTTTGAAATGCAAGGACAAACTATGATTGTTCAATGAACATATTGTCAAATCGTCAATTGTTTTATTTTGATATATGTTATATTCAAGCTCATAGGAGGCATTTTGTCTAAGTCTATTTAGCTCAATAAAAACTTTGTCATTGAGAGAAAAGTTACTATGTTCCAATTTGTTTAATAAATACAAGGACTTAATATCTTTGACACGAGAAAGTGTAGTATAAACAAGTCCATGTTGCCTAACTCCTTTTGGGTCAAAAGCCAATTTGTCCATTGTTAATCCTTGTGATCAATGTATAGTTCATGCACATGCCAATTAAACAGGAAATTTCTCTCTTGTAAAACTAATTATGTTGTTTGATTCATTATTCCTACAAACTTTAGTAACATGTGTCCACATAGACATTATTCCATCTTTGTACAAATGCACCATTTTTTCCTGTTGAATAGTGCCAACAATTGGATCAACAAATTTGATTCAAATTGCACCATTTTAAAATGTTTTTGATGCTCTAAAAATTCCTTCAGCACCATTCACTAAGGCATCCTGAATTTTGTAATTTCCTCCAATTAGTTCAACAAGCATATTTTATTTCAACACAATAGAAGATGGAAACTGCAGTTTGATCTATTTATTATGATTTATATTTGTTGAGTCAATTGTTCTATCACATGCATTTAATATAATTTCTTCTTTGCCAATGAGAGATAACATTCTTTCATTATATTCTTGTACATTCTCGTTTAAATAAGATATGTATGGAAAATGTGGATCAAATGGTGCCGATCTATAACAATTTTTGTTTAAGAATGCAAGGTCATCATCAGTATGTGAACATGTCCTGATTCTATTTAAGATGGATACAAATTTTTTATTGTCTTGTCATATTACCTATTTTAGTTCATAAGTTTTCACATTTTCTTTTTAAAATTTGTAAGGAGCATTATTTCCTCTAAGATGCAGTTGTTCAAATATCCAACAATCATGTAGAGGCCGTGTTTGACATAGGTCACCATAGAATGTTATGTCAAGGTTCCCAAACGGCGAAGCTAGAGTATGCATAATTTCGTGGATTCACTTGTCAATGCTATAAAGCAATCGAGACCCAATTAATGAAGCCTCATCTATCAACAAAAATTTAAGTTGTTCATATTATTTGCTTAATACATCGAGTGTGTTAGAAGCCAATGGCACCATGTGACATGGTGGCTGTGGAAAATGAAAAGATGAATGGACTATAACTAACACCATGTGAAATATATGCAACTTTTCCAGTAAATGCAGGTATTAGACCTTTTTTTTCCGAAGGGTCACTTTGTAATTCGTTGTTATAAATTCGTACGAGTACATGGTAAAGCGCTTGTGCAATGAATGTTTTTCCTGTACCTATACCTCCAGTGATAAACAAATAGAAACACTTACCAATATTATTCTTTTTCCATAGAACTATTTGATTGATTATTGATTGTTTCTCTTGATTTAATTGTCTCATAATTTCATGGTATGCCAATGTGTCCAAAACAAGTTGATGCTTAATCAATTCATTGTTTTTTGTATACTTAGTTTGAGTGTTTTTGAATTGCATTTTCTCTTGCAAAACTTGTTGAATATCATATTTTTCATTAGAACAAGCCCTATTGTTAGTTTCTAATGGAAAGTGAAGCATAAATATCTCATCACTTTGGGATGTAATTAGAGTGGAAGCAATTTCAATATCACCCCATGGTGCGACTAAACAAGATTTTTTTTGTGACATCGATAATGTGTTTATGGGAAAAGTATGATTCAGACCATGTTTCTTCATTTTTATTTAGTGTGTATTCATACTCCGTGTATGGGATGTAAAGCATCATTTTTTCTCTATTATGATTTTCTGCGTCCATGTGTTCATTGTATTGAATGAATCTTATGACAAACTGACATTTTTTTTTTGTTTTTTGTTTTTTTTTGTTTTGTTTTGTTTTGTTTTGTTTTTTTTTTTTTTTCGTTTTTGTTTTTGTTTTTGTTTTTATTTTTGTTTTTGTTTTTTGTTTTGTTTTGTTTTGTTTTTGTTTTGTTTTGTTTTTGTTTTTCTTGTTTTGTTTAAATTTTGTTTTTGTTTTTTTTGTTTTTGTTTTTTTTTGTTTTGTTTTGTTTTGTTTTGTTTTTTTGTTTTTTTGTTTTTTTGTTTTGTTTTGTTTTGTTTTGTTTTTTTGTTTTGTTTTGTTTTGTTTTTTGTTTTGTTTTGTTTTTTTTTGTTTTGTTTTGTTTTGTTTTGTTTTGTTTTTTTTTTTTTTTTTTTTATGTTGTTTTCGGGATTGAATAAGAGGAAACATATTCTTCCAAGCAAACTTGCTTAAGGGAAACAAGGTGTGCAAAATATCTATCAACAATTGTCATGCAAACAATATCTTCAGAATTATCGGGGTTCTTGTTCTAACAAAATAGGTCCTTTTAGAACATATATATATATATATATATATATATTCTTTCGGAGTGAAGGAAAAGAAGAATCTGTGCGTAGGAGAACCATCAGGAGCTCGTAAGTCCGCGATAAGTCCCGTTGTTGCCGAAGGATAGGCGTTAGGGCATTGGGCAGATTACTCCTACTGTTGCTCTACCACCAGGTGTTTCTATTTCCTTTATTCTCATCGATATGGCTAGTAGTTCAAATTTTGATTTCTCAGCTGAGTCACGAAAAGCAGCTCATGAGAAAAGATGGTCATGGTTAACTAAGTATACTAGTAATGATCATAAAGATGTTTTGTTTGATGATAAAGTAGTTGAACAAGAATTCAATCCCCAACCCAATTGGGAATTACCTTCAATCGAAACCGATAAAATTTACAAGTTACCCATCTTCCAGTTTCGTGCTGCTACTCTCTTCAGGTTTTCTTTTATAAATGTTCTAGTTTCAGTAGGACAGAGTGTCTATCAGATTCCTTTGATCAGAAAAGAAGATATTGAATGGGGTTTGTGTCATGGATATAAATACATTCATATTGGACTCATTCAATTTGGTATCAACCCTCTAGTCAGACCAGGTTTAAACAATTCATGTCTTACATGTGTTCTTGACACCAGACACAATAAGTTTGAAGATGCTTTAATTGGTGGTTTTCAAAGCCCCTTAAATAATGGTCCAGTCTGGTCTTCAGTGGTTCCTCGGTACCAAGTGTCATTAACAAACCAATATATAAATGATTTTCTGCAAGCATACATTTAGTTTCATGGGTATGACATCGCTACCTAGTCACAGATAGCACAATTACAGTCACATGTATGTATTCGATTTGTTTCTTCAAGTATGCCTCCTTTAAATCCTAGTTTGTCACAAAGAGCTTTAAAATTAGGTGTTATTGTTGGCCCTGGAAACACAAGTCCCTTGCAGGTAGGGTTTTGTGATTTAAGTTTTGTGATTTAAGTTTGCATTACAGAACAACTATAGATCCAAAACCTTCTGAATTCACTAAAATAAAAACTATGGTAATTATCAGTCAGTTTGTATAGCCCAAAACATAGATGACTTAGCCAGGGAAGTGGTTGAAGTCAAAGAACATGTCAGGAAAATTCACCAGAGTATTGATACCATGTATGCTTCTCAAGACACATATGAAAACCAGCTCAGAATAATCAATGATCAGCTAGGAGTAATAAGTAGAGCTATAACTAGCTTTGAAGCATCTATAGTCAAGTTTGACAGTCCCCCCAATTACTCTGAGATAGAAGAAGAAGGCCCAAAATTCACATTGGCCAAAGCCGTTGGAAATTCACAACAACTCTCACTTAAAATGATGGATAGAAATGATAGCGAGCTATCTACTTTAGTTCAAAGCACTAGCTTAGCCCGAGAAAAGTTGGATCTACTAAAACAAAAAATTGAAAATTTATGTACTATAGAAATCAAGATGGCAAGCCAGTCAGGAGATGAAGGATCATCAAATCCCCCAAAGAACAAAAGGAATGAAAGATTTAATTTTTCAAACAAAAATGCAAGAACAACAGGACTTGACATTGGATCACAATCAAAGAACAATCATTTTAGCACATGGACACAGAATCTTGCCTCTACAAAATTCAGCTATGATCCATCTTCTACTTTCAGGTCTGATAAGCAGGGGAGTACTTTCTTTATAAATTTTGATTGTTTAACAAGGGATCAAACCCTCATTCTTTTGCAGCAGATAAATGCTTGGGCTTCCCAAAAGAAAGCTGATACAAAAGATTCATGGAAAGATATAGTAATTCTCCTCACATGGAATTTAATTGGAAATGCAAGACTGTGGTGGGAAACTATCAAAAAAGATGAACATAATGAAATTCTAGAAAGTGATGATCCACTCCAAGCAATACTGATGGCTCTCTCCCATGAATTTTTGGGAGTTATATCTTCTGATAATAAGCACTTCGCCCAAATGTTTATGAGTCAAAGACTGTGCAGTTTAGATCTCCTATCAGAATATTATTGCACCATGCAGAATCTGTATTATAAGATTCCTGATCATCACAACACTGCATATCTTAGGCATTACATAGCATCTATGCCTGGTAAGATTCCAGAATTGGTTCATCAGTCACTTTTGGCCCAGGATATTTCTATTGATACATTATCATTAGCAACATTACACCAGCATATACTCACAATATTGAAAAATGAATGTGCATCATATAAGACCAAGAAAAATGTCAAAAAATAGTTACATTTCAGTCCTGCTATTTGTGACTCCTTTTCAGAGACATATCATTTTGGATGTTATAAGAACACCTCCAAGAAGGGTTCTCAAAGAAACCAAATTGATAAATGTCAATGCAAAACCAAGCAATATTCCTCTAGATCAAAGAAAAGATACTCATCTCCAAAGCAAAGATCTAGATTTATATTCAGAAAGAGGAATAAGCCAGCCAAACAAACAAAATGTTTTATCTGTGGTAAGCTTGGTCATTGGGCAAATAATTGTCCCAATAAAGAAAAGAAAAAGATTCAAAAGAAAATTTCTTCTATATTTAAATCTGCACATGATCCAACAGAATGGGATCTTGTTTCTCAGTCTGATTCTGATTTTGAATGCTTTTCTGTTACTCAAACAGACAGTTCCTCAGATCTAGATGAAGATTTCAGACAAATCTGTTTAGATGATAATCAGAGTGATTGTACATATATCTCTGATTGCTTAATGTTCTCCTTCTCTACTCTTAAACAACAGGTGGAAGAATTAGAAAGGGATAAAGCATCTCTACATCCCAGTTTACTCATACCCAGAAGAAGGATACAAGAGAAAATAGATCATTTGAAAAATGATCTCCCTCAAACTTCTATTAAACTAGAAGATTTCCAGGATTGGGATCCTCCTTTGTCCACCAGTACTACAGAGAAAATATTGGACAAAATTCACCAGGTTGAAAAAAGTTTAAAAGAAGATAGGGCACAAATGAGGGATCTTGCACACAAAATCAAAATTCAAATGCAAGAATTAGATGACTTAAACTCCAAGTTTGTTTCTCTCTCTATTGCAGATTCTCAGACAGCTTTGACCACACAGAATCAAGCCAACAATGAAAATATCCAAGATATCAGTGGGATTGATGATAGGATGGTAATCCCTGTAAATATAAAAGTCCCTGGATATAAAGAATATACTCTGGATGCCCAGATTGATACAGGTGCTATGAGTAGCTGTTGTAAATACAAAGCAATCCCTGCTTACTACTGGAAGCCTACTCAAATTCAGTTCAGAGCAGTCAATAAACAACTTATCCAGATTTCATATATTGCTCCAGATTTTCCTCTACTGCTTGGAGCAACAAAAGTTTTTGTGACTCTGTTTAATTATGATACAGGGGCAGATATATTGTTAGGACAAGATTTTATGAAAAAGTTCATGCCCATTACAATTGACAAAAATCTAATCATTTTTAATGTACAGGGAAGTAAGATTCCAGTACCAGCCAAGAACAGATATACACTAAAGATTAAGCCAGATGAAGCTCTTAATCAAGAGACTACTCTAGCTGATCTAAGTAAAATCCAGAAAATTGTTAAGCATGCTGATACACATGGTGCTACTGTTCTTGCAGATATTAGTCAGAAAATCAAAGAAAATTGTACTTCTGATCATCCTGATGCATTTGGTCAAGGGAGAAATATTTTGTCACTGTTCCATTCAAGAAAGAAGGCACAATTATGGCTCAGAAAGCATCTGCAAATGATATGAGCTCTTCAGAACAATAATTGTGTAATAAAGAAATCCAAGATCTGCTACTCAGAAAGCTTATTGAACCTTGTAAAAGTTCATGAGCGATCTAAGTAAAATCCAGAAAATTGTTAAGCATGCTGATACACATGGTGCTACTGTTCTTGCAGATATTAGTCAGAAAATCAAAGAAAATTGTACTTCTGATCATCCTGATGCATTTTGGTCAAGGGAGAAATATTTTGTCTCTCTTCCATTCAAAAAAGAAGGCACAATTATGGCTCAGAAAGCATCTGCAAATCATATGAGCCCTTCAGAACAAGAATTGTGTAATAAAGAAATCCAAGATCTACTACTCAGAAAGCTTATTGAACCTTGTAAAAGTTCATGGGCTTGTCCTGCATTTTATGTCAACAAAAACTCCGAGAAAAAATAAGGAAAAAAGAGACTGGTTATAAATTACAAGGCTTTAAATGAAGCACTAATGCCAATCAGGTATCCTCTTCCAATACAGAGTTACTATTATCCAAAATTTCTAAAGAAAATGTTTTTAGCAAATTTGATTTGAAAAGTGGATTTTGGCAAATTGGGATTATCCCAGAGGATAGATACAAAACAGCCTTTGTAGTACCAGGAGGACAGTATCAATGGACTGTCATGCCTTTTGGTTTGAGGAATGCTCCCTCAGAGTTTCAGAAAAGGATGGAAGATATCTTTAAAGATTTTTCTTTTATTATTGTATATATTGATGATCTTCTTGTGTATAGCAGAGATATTGTAGAACATAAAAGTCATTTAGAGAGTTTTTATCAAACAATCCATCAACATGGACTTGCCCTCTCTAATTCATCTGATAAATTCATTATTGCCAAAACTCGCATTGAATATTTGGGATTGTTTATATCTCAGGGGAAAGTAGAATTACAGCCTCATGTTCTATGTTCATTAGCTAACTTTCCTAATATTCTCCTAGACATCAGAACTGTACAAAGGTTTTTGGGATGCTTGAATTATATAATACAATTCTATCCTGAACAAGAAATAGATACAAAAGTTCTACAATAGCATTTAAAAAAGGGAAGCATTTTGTCTGATCAAATGACTCAAGCAATTAAAAATATCAAGCAAAAGATTGAGCAGCTACCACCTCTCACCCTTCCTCAAGAGGATCTTCCTTTTATACTAGAAACAGATGCATCAGATTGTTGCTGGGGGGAAATCCTTTTACAAAAACATGGGAAAAGAGAAGAAATTTGTGCTTATACTTCAGGTACATTTTCTAGTCCAGAATTAAATTACCCTTCTTCACACAAAGAAATCCTTGCTGTAAAGAAAGGAATTAAAAGATTTAGATTGTTCCTTAAGAGCACTCATTTTACAGTCAAAACTGACCTCAAGAATATGAAAGGAATGGTCCAAAACAAAAGACTTCTAGAACAAGGTAACTCTAGAATCATGAGATGGGCTCTTTGGCTAGATGGATATGATTTTGATATAATTTATAAAGCAGGCAAAGAAAATTATCTTGCTGATCTTATGACAAGAGAAGGATCAGATAAATCAGAAGAAAAGGCAATCAAGAAGTTTGAAATTGGAGAAAGCTCATCCTCCTCTAAAAAATCTTGTGTTGAATTATGTCCCCAATGTCATTATTCATTTTGCACAGATTGCCTTCTGGTTAAAATTAAAAGATTTCCCACTGAAATTCAAAAGATTATTATAGAGAAATGGTTTTGCTCTATTGATGCCAAGATGGGTTACAGTCTTCCTCTTGCCAATATAAATAATGTTCATATTTATTTTGGGTCAGTGATGCATCCATACAGAAGAATTGTATATATTTTTGACCCAGCATTGAATTGGTCAGATTATTACTGTATTCTTCAGACAACCCGAATTTATGATAGAGTTTCCATAATTATGTATTGTGAGGATGTTGTGTCCCCATTTTGTATTTGGAGCAACTGGATGAATTTTCTAATGGCTTCATTTGTTCCAAGAAAAGAAGACCAGGGAAGGTTAACTCAGTTTACAGCTCTGTCAATTCTCCATCAAGATATGAAAGATGGGGCTGAAAGATATGACATATTTGAGTTTGATTTGTTGTACAAAGGTATAGATCTAGTAGAATTAGAAGATGGTTCTTTTAGAATGCAGTTAAACTACTTTGGAGAAGTGGGCATCCCTCCAGGTTCTTTAGATCCATACATGAGCTTCTCTGCTTTTTCTGCCAGCTTTGGTAGCAAACCTCCATGGTTACAAAATCTACCAGGATTGGATTTAGACAGGTTTGTCGAAGAATATGATTCTAGTCCTGACACTAGTGATTATGATACAGACAAAATTCCTAAAGGAGAATGGTAATTATTGGAGGTCCTATGTATATAAATTTTAGTACAAAGCTTTAATAAATAAGTTTTGGCTTTCGTGGGTTCCCCTTGACAAGAATCTCCACTTTGTATCACATCACTTTACTTTCCATAAATTTGGCTTTCGTGGGTTCCCCTTGACAGGAATCTCCACTTTGTATCACATCACTTTACTTTCCGTAAAAGGTTCTCCATTATTGTACAGGCTTTCGTGGATTCTCCTTATCAAAATCTCCACTTTGTATCCCATCACTTTACTTTCCGTAAAAATTCTCCATTATTGTACAGGCTTTCGTGGGTTCCCCTTGTCAGGAATCTCCACTTTGTTTCATATCATGTTACTATTGAAATCTTTAGAAAATATTCATAGTTTGGGAAAGGATGATTGGGAGACCTCTTGGTTTTCCTATATAGATGGAAGCAAGAGACTTTGTCTAGCATCTTTGGTTTTATGGAGATTTGCATGTAATAGAAGCCTTGCTTTTCGACTATCTGTGTTGATCATATATATATATATATATATATATATATATATATATATCTATTTTTTTTTTTTTTTCATTTCAGCTCAAGTAGTGTTAATGAAAATTGTTTTTCTAGAAGTTGAATACAAAAGCAATGATAAAGAAATGTAGATTGCTTTTCGACTCGACATTTGTTGCATTTTTTTGGCAATGTGTTTCCAAGCTTATGAATAGTTTCAATATTTTTATCTTGCAGGATATGTAATTTTATCGAATTTGTTTGAATGCAATTGTCATGGAGCAATCCATTTTTGTCATATAAGAGATGCAACATAGGCATTTAAAATAAATTGAGCATCTTTGTTTGCTTGCCACAACAAAGCAATTTTTTTCCAAATGCATTTATCCACACATCGCAAGGGTTTCTTTTGAGGAGTACAATTGGTTGAGTAATACAAAATCGTAAGAGTACGATGTATTCTTGTTTTGTAATTCCAATATTGGCTAAAAACATGGCAAATGTTATGTTCTTTGAATAGGATTTGTCTTGTAGAAGAAATGAAAGTTTCTTTTGCATTGTTTTCCTATCATTGTTTTCACTGCACAAAGGATGCAAGATGTAAGTTTCATCAATTGGTGGGATAGGGAAACCAAATCTACAACTAGAATTTTTATGTTTTTTGCAAGTTTTTGTGTGGTGACGAGACTGAAGTTGAATCATTTGATTCGACAAAATTTTTGAATCACAAACAAAATATTGATCAATGAAACCTATGACATTGACATCAGAGGATTATTGATATATTGGTGCATTTTGAATCCAAACCAATCCATAGTCATGTTATGTTCCTCCACTTTGGAATTCTATAATAAAAAAATAATCTTGCACTTGACCAAATAATTCATTATTTTTTGTTATCAAGGAATGTAGTGACGAGATTCTATGCCTATAATATCGACTAAATATCACTGGTTGACATTTGATCAATGTGTCAATGCATTCATCATTGAAGTTCTTTGCCTACTTTGTTATGGAGTCAATACATTGTATTTTTAATGAATTTATCAATGTTTCCCAAAGATGCTCAACACTAGTGAATGTCACAAAGAAAGTCGATGGGCCAAGTTGTCGTATTATTGAAAATATATCTTTTCGTAAATGTTCAAAATAATCGGGCGATGTGTGAATGATTCTTAAACATTGATATGAAATTGGTGACTTTAATAATTTCTTAAGATTTATTTTATTTTTAACATCTTTAGAAACTAGTTTTGTCCTTTTAGATCTCCTTTGCGAATAAAAATCCAAGTTGAGTTAGAAACTTGATTTATCAAAATACGAATTTATTTAAAAAATATGTTTGTAATATTTGTTGAAAAGTCACCAGACTTGTGCAACAGTTTCCACTGTGCAATTTTTTGATATGAAAAGCGACTGGTAACATCAGTAGGGCGACAAGATCCAAAGAACAGTGTTGTAAAGTTCAGTTCTTCAGAGAATTTGCCTTGAAAAATGTCTAGGGGACGAAATCCTTCAGAAGGTGTATTCTGTATTATTCTTGTATCAAGATCATGGATAAGGTGGGCCTCTGAATAACCATGTACACGTGTTTTAGTTTCTTTCTGTAGATCATTATTTACATTTGGTGAGTCTAATTCCTGCATTATTGGACTATTGTTCTAATGATCTTGTCTACATTGATCAAAATGTTTTTTCCATTCATAGTTGATTACTATTTGTTCACTCTTGTATAGAGATGTGTTGCACAAGTCATGTAATACACACATCACTTTCTTGGGTCGAATATTTCCAGAAAAATAGGAATTCTTGTATTCTAGTTTTCATTTTAGCATAATTCCCACTATCATATTTTCATCAATATCTCTAGGCAATGCTCTCTGAATTATATCTATACTAGCATTTATGATTGTTCCTATTAATCCAATTTGTGATATTTTGTAGCCAAGTTGTCTTATTTGTCCAAAATCCATCCTTGGTGCCCCTAACCTCTCTTCCAAATATGTCAATTGTGCAACAGACATCAATTTTTCATTTCATCAAAAATAAAGAGGTGATGAAAATGTAAGGACTTTTTCATTGAGTATTGCATTGTTACAATATTTAAATAAATTTTCATTGAGTTTAATGCTTTTGAACTCTGAAGTAGGCATTCGATAGCAGATAGTAGATAATATGTCTTTGTTAATAGATTTCATGTCTTTTCCAAAGGACAATCTATCATAAATGTAACATGCATATGTAGGTGTGTCTTAGATTGATTGCAAATATGTCTCAATTTCTTTATTTGACTTTACATGTTTTGTTTGTGCTTCTTGTATTATAGCACCTTGTGCTTGTGTTGCATATTTCAATTAATGTAAGTGAGTGTGCCTCTTACTATAGGCATTAGAAAAACAAGTAGAGACTTCTTTGTTATTTTGTGTCTCCATTGAAAAAGGATTATTGTCCTAATTTGATGGTGTGGAATCCTTTGATACTACAACACACACACACACACACACACACTCAAAACATCTAGTAGAACATCTAGTAAACCTATATTCGTTGCTAACAAGATAGATACAAAGCACACTTGAGGTTGAAGTGTAGTTATCTCTTTCTAAGATTCCTTGGGGTATTTGTGGTGAATTTCCAATGTCACTAATATTCTCAACATTATTAATTTCCATAATTGCATGGAAATGTGCATGTGTTGTAGATATTGGTACATGCATAAGGTACATGACTTTGGAGAAATTTTTTGATGAATAGAGTCTCAAGGAAATCTCTTTTGTTTTTATATTCTAGATATATATGTTAACATCAAGGAGTTCACATATCCATTGTATTGCAAAACCTTTACCCTCTATATGTCCATATGCATATGGCATTGATAAATTTATAATATAATCTTGCCAATCATTGATACATTGTTCTTGTTCAATATTTTTAGCACTCAGATTTTGTAGCAAGAAATTGATAGCTCTATCATCATTACAAATGAAACAATTGTAAAAAGTTTGTGAATATTTATTTCTAATATTAGACATATCAAATCATGGCGCAAGTGTGCAAATAGACTCAAACAAAGAGTCATGACATTCATTGAAAATTTGTCGATAGATGATGAAACCTTGTTCAAATAAGATTTTCTCAATTTACAATATGTCAAATTTTCCATTTGAGAATTGGTATGGGAAAATGCATGGGCTAATTGTTCTATTTATTGAAGCTACACTATCTACTATGTTATGTAGAAATAGTGGTTAAAAATGTCCACATGCATGATTTTGATTATGTAGCAAAATATTATATTGATAGCCATGAATGTCTGAATTAAACCATAGATATGCGTGGACATTTGTAAATAGCCAAACTTTTAATGGAACTGAACACTGCTTGGAGGACCATTGATACAAAATGCACCTCCCATAAGCTAATTGTAGTTCGAGCACAAATAGAAGGTGTAAACAATCCTTTCAATTACATTTCAAGATCATTAACATGATGAAGATCCTGAAGGTATTAAGGAGTCAACTCTGTATGCAATGAATGCAAAGTAACATCATGTCCATGAGATAGGCAATGTTGAAAGTGGTTTACAATTCCATGTCGTATTTCAACTGAACTATAGCGAAAGTGAAGAAGAACAATAAATGAGTCAAATAAATAGTCATCAGGATAATAGAAGAAATTCTCTAACCTATGTATATTGAATCTAGATAACTTGTGATAGATTTCTTACAATTTTGATCGTGTCAACACAAAACTAATTTTCATTTCCATAAAGTATATTGAGACAAACTGACAAATTGTCCAAATGTGACAATGATTTATAGCATTAAGAGCATGGATTGTATTGAATGTCCAATCAACACATATGATACTAGGAAATGTTTAGAACTCATATATTATCTAGTCTATATTTTCTTTGTGCTTATCTTCTCTCCCTGTTGTTTTGTTTCACAATACTCTGAAAATGAGTACCTATCACTATGACAAAAGAGTAGATGAAATTGCTAGAAGGAACCTTAAGATTGCCTTTTTTTGCAATTTAAACATAATTTAAAACTAAATACATATGTGCATTTTAAATTAATAACAACCAAAGTATTATTATCATTTTAATAATTTTCAAAATATAATATTTAATTTCAAAAATATCCATAAAAATTATTTGACAATTACTGTAAATTCATTTCAAAATGTATAAATAAAATAGAATCCAATTATTAGCTTTAATAACAAATTACAATATAGCTTTCTATAATAAACAACTCTAATTTAAGATAACATGCATAAAACTACTTAAAACAATTATGATATTCATAAGCCTATTGAAATAATAAACATATTCAAATTTTTGTTAGTATAAAGCTATCAATTGAACCATGTCTAAGTTACTAACCTATCACTACATTATAAATACATCATGCTATGAAATAACATGTAAAGTATATAGCTTGCTAGCATAATGTGATATTTGTTTTTTAAGAGTTGGTGCAAATGGATATAGCTCTAATTGTTTGAGCATACCTATGGCCAACACATGGACATCATATTTTTTTGACACATTCACATCATAGTAGCTGGAAAAAATCCCATAGCTAATGTGTGCATATGCAAGAACAAAACCCAAGCATAATTAGTAGGCAAAAAAATAATGCATGGAGTTAATGGAAAAACTAAAAACTAGAAAAACTAATAATTAATATTTCTATGTAGCAAGAAGCACCAAAGAAAAATTGTGACAAAAAATGGGTAATGTGATTTTGTATCATATTGTTTACTAGCGAATGAAAGCATTACCTATTATGTCATAATCAATAAACAACATTCTAGTGACACGTGACTAAACAAAGCACAAATAAAAAATCATTTTCCAATTGTAATCATAGCACTATAACTATATTAAATTGCAAACCAAGGTGGGCAGGCTAACTTTCTATCATATTGTTTTCTAGACATTGAAATAATTATCTACTATGCCATAGATAACAAATAACATTCTAGCCACACATGAGTAGAATAATTGCAAATAAAAACTATCACTCAATATTATTCATAGTTCTATAACTACATTAAATTGCACATGTACTTTAGTAAATGTGTCAATTTGAGCAAAACATAATTCACCAAAATTGTCTAGAAATGCAATAATTTAAGCTTCCATAGCCACTCATCTTGGAATATATATTTCAAGTAGACATACACAACAAAAATGATTATGAGATTTAAGGGTGCATTTAATATCTCCTGATTTTAGCATTACAATATGTGAAAATTATTTCTCACTTGAGACATAGTGAATCAACAAATTTAACATCTAAATCACACAAAACAAATTGTTGCATGTTTGGATTTGACAGCCATTCATTGTTATCTGGATTTGAACAAATATCTTTCATGCAACAACACAAACATTTGCACCAATTAAAATTGCAACTAATCCACCTGCCATAGAAATTGCATTCAAACCACTCATTGTTTTTCCTCTTATCTGATTTATTTGCAGAATGCAATTTCTGATTATCAGTCTCCTCCTCTTTTATAAGTTCTTGCAACGAATTTGAAAATTCCACAACTACACATTCCATGACTCAAAATCATTCACAATTGCATAGCACTGTTCTATAATAGATTCACCTGAATCCAGTATATCATCAAGTCAAATAATTATTATACAATGTAAATAATACTACGCTTTAAAGGCATGTTAGTATCAACTACAATAAATAATACCAGGAAAAAGTGTTCTAAAAACTAATTTCATTAGTCAAAGATGTTCAATTGTAAGTAGATTAGACATTATACTTCAAATCAAACCAAATGTCAATTGACCAAAAAAGTAAAATCTAAGTATCTAAAAGTATCTGAAAACCCTTATAATTTTCTTTTAAGTGTTTAGACATTAAATACTATTAAAAACCACAATTGCAAATAACAAAAGTTGTAATGCTCTTTAATCCCTTCTAGTTCCCATTTGTCTTTTTATTGCTTTCCACTTGTTTTGAAAAAAGAGAGAGCACATAATTGCTACATAAAACATTAATATTATTCCATAATTCAAAATTTCTTTAAAAGTTTAACTTGCAATCTAGCCATAAATAACGTGTAATTTAATCCCAAATTAATGCACAACAATAAAGTTCATTTAAAATTTCTAAAAAATATGTCAAGTTTTGGATATTGCCTTGTCTAGATAAAAGTATTCAACACTTTAAAACTTAGAGCAAATTCAAAATTGCACAAATGTCTAGAACATCCTAATCATTACAATCCCATACCTATAAAATAAAAAGCACATGTAGAGTCAAATATTTCTCAGCTAATATGGAAATTACTTTATCGAATCCTAAAAATATATATTTCAAAGGTCCATCATAAACATTATGAAGGCATTAAACCAATGCATGATCTATTTACATAAACACCTAGATAGAATAATTTATATTAGCAATTTGTATCCATGACTATATTTTTTTTTCTCAAATCAATCTTTATTTTATTTTTTCCAATAACATTTGTTCATTGAATATCAAGCAATGCATCATGATTCACAAAAACCACTAATAAAAATAATAACATGTTTCTAACTATACATCACTAAATAATAATAATAATATATAAGTAATAATATATATATATATATATATATATATATATATATATATATATATATATATATATATATATATATATATATATATATATATATATATATAGATATAGATATATATATATATATAAACTACTATAATATAATACAAGACAATGTATTTATTAACTATAAAATTATTGCAATTTTCATGTTTATTTACATTTCCTTAAATCCAATATAAATGACACAACATCACAATGATGTCCAAGAATACTAGCTGAATAAGCAATTTTAACATCCATGGAATTTAAAATAAGCAAATATAAAACAACTTAATATAATAATTTAATACTCTATTTATTTATATATAAAAACAATAAAATTTGATAATAAAGCATTTTAGAATTATGTAAACAATTAAAAAATACAACGTTATTGAAATTCCAAAATATCTCTCTCTCTCTCTCTCTCTCTCTCTCTATATATATATATATATATATATATATATATATGAAAATGACCACAAATATAAAAAAAAATTAATTTAATTAATTACTTAATATTCCAAATACTTAATTTACAAAACATATGAATAAAATAAAATTGAAATTGAAATAAAATTTAAATTCACATTCACATCACTTTAAACAAAGTCCCTTTTACTTTTATAAAAGTTAGTCAAAATAATCAAAACAGCGAATGAAACTTTAATTTATTTTGCAACCATTAACAATTTTAAGTAAAACCAATAAAACTTAACAATTTAGTCACTTGCCACAATTAAAAATAATTAGGACCCAAAATAAAAAATAAAGAGAAATAAGAAGAACACATGCCCAACAAAGAGAGTAAAAATGATCATATAAAATATACTATAAACCAAAAGTTAAATAGTTAAATATACTGAAAAGTTGTATTTTAAATATAAATTGATAAAATATATATATATATATATATATATATATATATATATATATATATATATCACATTCACATCACTTTAAACAAAGTCCCTTTTACTTTTATAAAAGTTAGTCAAAATAATCAAAACAGCGAATGAAACTTTAATTTATTTTGCAACCATTAACAATTTTAAGTAAAACCAATAAAACTTAACAATTTAGTCACTTGCCACAATTAAAAATAATTAGGACCCAAAATAAAAAATAAAGAGAAATAAGAAGAACACATGCCCAACAAAGAGAGTAAAAATGATCATATAAAATATACTATAAACCAAAAGTTAAATAGTTAAATATACTGAAAAGTTGTATTTTAAATATAAATTGATAAAATATATATATATATATATATATATATATATATATATATATATATATAATTTTTAAGTATTTAAATAAACTTAACATTTTAGAATCCATTGTCTAAAATTGTAATTTAAATAAATAATTTTTAAATTTAAAACAAAATTTATTTAGGATGCTTCCATGCAGTATTGTAGATGGAGCCAATTTGGTCGGGGATTGTTAATAGTCAGGAGTGTTCAGAGATACCATTCAAACGACAAATCTGACTTCCGACCTCATAGTCGGACATGCCTTTGAACTTGCTTCTAGTAGGGACCACAAAAAATGTGTACATATAATTGAGCGTGTTTACAAGGAGGCCAATTGGTTGCGGAATGTCATAGGACTGTCCAAAAGACAATGCCAACCTCTGATCTCATAGCCAGCCTGACCACTGACTTTCTTCTGGCAGGGCCCACAAAAGAAACATATATGTATAATTGGCCTTTTTATAATTTATTATTTTGTTTTTTTCCATATTACATATTATTTGATAAAATTAATTTATTTTTTTATCAATAAAAAAATAAATTGAATAAATTATACTTATAAGATAAAATGTTTAAAAGATGGGAACCCATTATCCAATTCTTTAAATAAAAAAATTAAGTATTGAAACTACAGCCAAATAGGTCGGATTCGGGAGTGTCTAGAGAGTCCATTCAAACCACAATGCCGACTACCGATCTCATAGTTGGGACTGGCCTCCGACTTGCTTTTAGTAGGAGCCACAAAAGAAATATGTGAGTATAGTTATGTGTAACCTCATAGTTAACCCGACCTCTAAATTGCTTCTACAAAGGCCCATAAAACAAACATACTTGTCTATAATCTACATTTTTGTTTTTTCACATAACATATTAGTCAATAGATGTAATTTAAAATACTTTATTTTTTTATGAATAAAGAAATAAATTCAACAAATTATTTAAATTTCATCATAGACCTCATTTAAGACGTTTATAAGAAATAATAATAATAATAGCAGTGAACCTAGATTCTGAGCCGAATTGGCCGGGGGGTGTCAGTAGTCGGGACTATATAAAGAGATCATTAAAATGAAAATTCCAACCTCCAGTCTCGTAGTGGGGTGTGACATCCAACTTGCTTTCAGTAGAGGCCACAAAAGAAATGTATGTGTATAGTTACATGTGTTTAGAAAAACCACCTCTAAGCACATAGTCAGCCCGAACTCCAACTTTCTTCTACGAAGGCCACAAAACAAACATGTGTGTCTATAATTTTTTATTTTATTTTTTCACATAACATATTATTTAATAAATGTAATTTAAAATGCCTTATTCTTTTATCAACAAACAAATAAATTAAAAAAAATATTTTTATAAGACATTTAAGATTTAATTTATAACATATCAACTCATGATAAAATTTATCATAGACCTCATTTAAGTCATTTATAAAAAATAATAATAATAACATCAATGAACCTAGATTCTGAGCCGAATTGGTCGAGGAGTGTCAGTAGTCGGGATTGTCTAGAGAGACCATTTAAACGAAAATTCCAACCTCCGATCTGATAGTGGGGGTCGACACTACAACAAAAAAAGTCATTGGTGAGGGTTAAAAAATGTCACCATAAGCTCATTGGTGATGGTCAAAAGAGCCTTTGTCACCAAAAACTGAATGTCACCAAAGGTGGCATCGCCAAACGTATAAGTGTTATGGTGACATTCAAGGTCCGTCACCAATAATGATTTATAATGACAGATAGTGACCGTCACCATTTCATATGAGAAATGGTGACAAACCTTAGCCTCCGTCACCAAAAAATTGAACATCACCAATGGTGGCATCGCCAAAAGTATAGGTGTTGTGGTGACATTCAAAGTCCGTCATGAATAATGATTATAATGACGGATAGTGATCATCACCATTTCATATGAACAACAATGATTTATTGTGATTGACCTTTCATGATCTTCACTGTTAATGCATGTCTATATGGTGATTTTCATTGATCGTCACCATTTCATATGAACATCAATGATTTATGGTGATGGAACTTTCATGACCACCACTATTAATGCATATATATGGTGGCGTTCATTAACCATCACCATTTCATATTTTGGCGAGGGCCAAAAAATTCCACCATAAATTCATTGGTGATAGTCAAAAGAGCCTCTGTCACCAAAAACTAATCATCGTCATTCCATCTGAATATCAGGTCACGATGGAATCGAACCACCAACCTCCTGCTTGTAAAGCAGGTGCTCTTCCATTGAGCTAGTACCCTTTAAAGAATTAGACTTGCAAGAATAGATATAGGGGAATAAAAAAAGATCCTAAGAGAATAGGATTAGAGTGGGAAAAATAAAGATGATCAGAAAAATAATAACAAACGATGAAATCTACTAATTTGAACATGTTTAAAGTACATTAAACTGAGATGGCATCGATAGTACATTAAAGTGCATTGGTCAATGTTGGGATTGGTCGATTTTCGACTACCACCAATCTAATGAACTATGACAAGAGATGTTTCCATTGATGGAGAAGCATGTTTAAAGCTAATTGTTTCTTGATAACCACTGTCTCTAACTAACAACCATGAATAGTTCTAGCCACTGCAAAACATGGACACAAAAGTGAGCATAAAGACCAAAATCATAGTACCACCAATCTAATGAACTATGATAGAATATGTTCTCATTAATGGAGTAGAACTTTTAAAGCTGACATTGTTTCTTGATAACCATTGGCTCCAACTAACAACCATGCATAGTTCTAGAGCATCACTGCAAAACATGGACAAAAAGTGAGCATAAATAACTAAAGCCCAATCTACCTTAATGGAAAAAAGCAATAAATCAAAATAAACTTACAATTTACCAACCATTGAAAGGATAAAAACATGAAAGAAAATGTCTTGATACTTCTCATCAAGGACAAACAAAATGATACCACCTTCAATGATGAATTTAGAAACCTTTTGAGTTCAGAAAATGGTGTTAATACACTTAGCTTTAGTTGGGTGGAAAAAATAAGTCAAGGAGGCATTTTAAAATCAATCAAAAATATTTATTCATGGCCTAAAACAAGTTTAATATTAGAGCATTAAAGATAATTGGACTAGCAAATGAAAGACAATATTTAACCAGAAAATATTATCAGAAGAATTAAAAAGGAAAAGAAAAATAAGATGGGCACATTTTATTTCATCTGATAGCTAGATCCACATGGGTAACTTAAAATGAGCTTCTCCAAACCCTTCAAATCAAGGAAATCATGACCTATTCACATAAATGATGGTCACAAAAATGAAATCTTTGACTGCCAATACTTGTTGCTTGGTCCTATCATAAAAGTGAAATATCAAGAGAATATACCTCTGGTAAAGAATGCTCAATTTTTCAATTGTAATACCATCGCAATCATTAGGCTATCATCATTAGGAAATTTCATTGCATAAAAAACATCATAGCAAGAATTGTTGGCTTTATCACCAATGTAAACTAAACTTCATGTATTGAAATTTGAAATGAAGAAAAAAAAGTAGTGTATTCATCTTTGAAATGTTGATAGATACATGCTCTGACCCAAGCAACTGAAATTATTGATAATGTTACCTAAAATGGAAAATCAAATATGAGAAAATATATTTCAAAGCAAATGTATGAGTCTATTTTACCAAAAATGAGCATTGTATGAGTCTATTATTACCTAAAACCATCTCACAATTCTCTTCATCAACTCCAACAAGTAATGAATAATCCATGACATGAATTGATTGCAAACACACATTGAACATAATCACTCAACAAAAATTTGAAACTAAGATTACAATTAATGTTGATTAAGAAACATGAAAACTATATTTATGAGGAGAAATTAAGTATCATTCCAGACTGCTCTCTCCAAAAGGCGCTTGGATTTATTCCTAAGAAATATGGGAGTAGTTGGCATGGTCTCTAAGAGATTTTGTCTAGAAGAACTTTGTTGTTGCCTGATGAATCTGCATTGTAACAGGAGAGACCAGAACCTTTGAGGTCATAAACCCGTGTTACATTTCTTCCAAACAACAGATTTTCCATTACCATCAGTTCATCCTGATCTCTTTGCAACCTTTTGCATTCTTTATAGTGACCTTAAAGATAAGAACAATATGTAGCATGCACACACACAATGAAGGAAACAAAGCCTAGTAAACTCTCTAGGAGTCTGCAAAAGGTAATTGTCAAATATAGAATAAACAATAATATGATTATCCAACCTAATAAATATCAAGGATTTTTTCCAAACATGTGGGGCTTCCAGAACATAATGAGTCACACAAATATTTGAAATATTTTGAGGAAAACTTCATAAAAGACTCCAATTTTGTCCTCGTGACTCTCTTAATAATAAATCTTTCATCCAAGGATTTTGCCAAAAACATATTGCTCTTTGAGGTCCCCATTTCTTGTAGTGATTTAGTGACAATCTAAAGTCCATCTCTATTGGAAAACACTTTTTCCTAAGGGCATAAAACTGTTTTTCACAATAACGAGTTACCAAGTACTTAACTTTTCTAGGAGGACCCTCATCACGAAAGGATATTTTTGCATGTGTCTTTTCATGTAGTGATGAATTTGAACCCCCATTCCCTTTGGAGCCATATGTGTAAATATCCTCATATCCCGAACTTCTCTCTTTGGAAAGAACTTTACTCAAGTCTAAGGAACCATCTGACAACTAAAGTGGATTTGAAACAACTCCACCCATACCAAATAAATATGTACCTTCCTTTTCTTTATCCCTATATATTTCATTTTGCTTCTCACTATCAGGTACCTTGTCATATAGGCAAGCCTGATATTCTTGCAATATTAGTGCATAAGCTATTATGCTTGTTGGATCATTATCATAAACAACAATAACAATATCATCGACACTAGTTGGAAAATAAACTTACCACTCCATTACCACCCAGATGACTAAATGATGAGACAAACATAGGACTACAGCTTCTCTGAAAGTCAACTCTAATAGAGCCTAATAAATTTTCTCGTAAAATCTTGCTGTAACTTTTTGGTAAGTTTGACATAGGAGCCCCAATGTAGCTTCCAAACTCTTCTGATATATTTAATTATTTTAATGGTGAGGGAGGGATGCTTTTCTCGGGCACCTCTATTCCAGATTTATCGTGCATGTTTTAGGCAGATTCAGACATCATCTTGTCTCCTATTGCAATTTGTTGAGCTAGATTAAAATATTTTTTGTCTATAGATTCACTGCCACTGGCAATAGTAGCCAAAGTGGCAGAACCAACTTCCTACCCTTGTGATGTCACAGATACAGCCTGAGATTTTACTAATTGGCATTCACATGTCCATGTTGCATCTAGTGTATTTGATAGATCAACTATGATAGGAGAATCCTGGTCTGACAGTTTTTGACAAGTTGCCATATCTTCATCCAAACCGTTTGTATTGTCCCTACTACCAATTGTTTCAAAAGGAATTGTCTCATAAAATGGATTTTGGTCTCGTATTCACCATTCTCCATGTCAAAAGTATGAAACATGGTACCATTAGATATATTGGATGAATCTGTAATGTTTGTATCTCCTTCCACATCATCCAGATATTCTGGGTTGTTTTACCTTCTAATAATTTAATAATTTCCATGCCTTAATTTAATTTTCCATTCACAGTCCCAATTTCCTCTAAATGGTCACACAAGTAGGAATTTCCCACATTACTAATCATGGGAAGTTTCCCAGGCCCATTATTTAAAACATGCATGTTTCCAACTTGGATATCTTTGAACTGAATATTCCAAAAATAGATAGCTTTGTCCAAACAATTTCCATCAACCATGGAGCCCGTGTCCTCTGTCATCAGTATCCCAAAACTACCACTAGAATTGTTACTATCTTTGACTGTACCCTGATGGTATCCAAATTTTTCATTTATGCTAGAATCATATACCTTATGTGGAGTCTTAAAATCCTCCAGTGGACTAGATTCCAATTTGGCAAGAGAATTTTTCACTCTAAGAGATGAATCTAAATGGAAAAGACAATGATCCTATTCATAGGCTTCGTAAAGAAGAAAACACCTTATATTGTTTAGCTTTAAAATATCAACAACAGGTCTTCCAAGTTCCAACGTGCCCAACACTAATGATGGACTCTTGCAACAAACCCTATTTTAATTTGATAGATTGCATCAAAAGAATGAACCCTATGAATAAATGATTTCCAACTAAGCAATTTCTATAAAAAAATATGGAAATGTTCATTAAGTGGAAAGATTATTCTAGCATACTATCATGTTAGACAACCTAAAGTACACTAAACAACCTTTATATACATCTATAATATCACCTCAAATTAAACTCTCTCTTTATGTAGCATTCCTTCAAGCTCTTCCATTTGCCTCCTTAATTCAAGAACCTTAATACCAGAATAAAAGGATCCAGATGTGCCGATTTTCTATTCGAGAAAATTAAAAACCTATCTAAACAAAATTTCCTACATCAAAATGCACATTAGTTTGGATTTGGGGGTTCCTACACCATACGTATGATAGAAATATATTAATTAGCAAACATCTACCCATATGTACAATTTGTATCATAAAGTACCTATGCAGCTTCCTTTCTAAGTCAATCTTGTTGATGTGGATCATGGAACCCTAATTTTGAAGGTGGAAAATGCACATGTAGAACATTGATGGAGGAATATCAGAAACATGCAATCATATTGCCAAATCTGTCACATTGAATTTTGGAACAATGTAGGTCCAATAGATTAGTATGGAATAGCCATTAATTATCATACACAATTTTGGGTACTCTAGAAAAATCAAGAGCTACATTAATTATGTAAGATATCACAAGGTCAACATAAAAAAATAACATGAAAACTGCTTGCAAAATATAAAGCAGCCAAATTCAGTGGCATAACCATAAAAGAAAATGCAGTCTCAATGTAATTAATGACAACGTATTGCAACTCTACTTGCTGCAACATGATTAGAGAAACTAAGCTCTAGGAGTTTTCGAAAGAATAAACCCCATGCAGCATGAGAGATGACTACTCATCAAGTTGCTTCTGGAACTCCATATTTCCATGCACATTTTAATCTCCTATGCCACATCCATATTTTTCCTTCACATTCACCAGGTAATTGTCTTACTGATATTGTGAGGCTACCCTGACGGTGTGTATAGAAAAGAACATGTGCTTCTGAGGGTTCATTACAGAAACAATAGGAATTCTTCATGTTTTTGGTATGTTGTTACATAAAAATTTTCCAATTATTACTGTGTAAATGAAAATTCTACAAGATGTAAGAGAAAGCTATGGAGGAAGAAAAATACATGAAGAAAAAACCTACTTGGTCAAACAAATCATCTCGGAGGTACCTTCCTAGTGACTTGTCAAAACTACCATAATACTTGATGTGAAAGAGTTGTGAATCCTCACAGACTGCCCCCTTCAACACACAATAACTTGATAAAAAAATAATATAATATTATGATCATGAGGAGAAGGTGGAAATTATTCTTTAGAGAAAACCAATTCTTGGTTTATGTGCCCTAAAAGTTGCTCATATGGAAAAAACTTGGACTTCATTTCCTTTTCTGGTATTCCTTGATTCTCCCATGCCACCTTACTAGATAACTTCTCAGTTCTTATTTGATAATTAAGATTAACCTTGGATGAAATAGAAAGAATGAAACCATTTGCCAGATTTGAATCTTTTCATTCCTTATCTTGAAGTTCCAAATATGATGTGACTGCGCCATATGAAACGAGACCCACAGGAGATATAATTTCATTTGGATATGCCTTTATTGAAGTTGAAAATCTAGATAAATCAATTGAAGGAGTAGTTGGAAGGGAAGGTATCTGTCTAGATGGATATATATCCCACTATACCCCTGTAACTTGAGCACATGTATCTCCTATGGAGTATTTCTTAAAAACAAATTCTACTTAAACAAGATTGGTTCCATCAGCACTAGATTTACTAGTAACATGTGATATATGTAGCCCCATCTCTCCACTAGTAGGAGGTTTTTTGGACTCTCCCTTATTTTTATCAATCAAAGGGTCATCTACTAAGGCATAGACAGTTGAAATTGTCTTATATATTTTCACGTTTTGCATTTCTCTTGACTGGTTTTGTTCTAGAATAGGAACAACAGAACGAGGTATCTTAGAAATTGATTTATCGAAACTTAATTATTTTTCTGGAAATGCAACAATTATTGGTGATTTCAAGGGAAGTTCAGGCAAGGTGGCACCTTCATTTGCAAGAAAATAGGTCTCAAGGGTTAAATGGTAAGCTGCAAACCCTGCATATTGAACAACATGTTTAACTTTCTTCAACTGATCATGACTTGCACCCATAAGAAGAACTTGTAAACATAAGAGCAGAGCGAGTCCCATAAATTTTGACTCCAAGAAAAGAGAATATAACCTAAGATCAAGATGTCACCTAATTTGGAGATATTCAACCATATGGGATACTTTCAAGAATGCAATTTTGAGAACCTCTTTACTTTGTTGGAAATATTTCAGAGAAAATATTAGATTGATTTCCACGCTCTAGCCTCCATCTGTGAATTATATTATCATAGCATACATAATAGAAGTACCATTTCTACTAGAAATATTAGAATTTCAAGGTGTATTAAGCATAAATATAATACGTATTTTAATGACAATAAAATATTAAAAATACACGATGAATCCTAGACAGTTTTCCACCCTTCAAATCACCATCCTAGACTAGAAAATGGGTTTCCAATTTGTATTCGAAATGAAGATTATTGATTCACGTCAGAATCTATAAGACAAAGCACTGATCAACTTGAGAAACATTTCCTGCATAAAATAAAAAATAAATTTGTAAAATACTGTGCTGATTTTGGTGGGAACAGGTAGAGTGGGTCCACATGGCCTCCCCACACCAGCTGGCATATGAGGAGGAATGGGCCCCCTATTTATCAAAATTTTTCCCCTTGGCTCTCTACAAAAGTACTTGAAACCCCAATTCATCTCATTTTTCAGTTTCATACTTTGGAGAGAAGATTTGGACAACAGAAATGAGAACATCTTAGGGTGGACAAGTTTGGTAGAACAACATTGAAAAACAACTTTGGCAAGAAGATTTAAAGTGAGGAACAAAGCTTTTGCTAGTATAACATCACTAAAAACTCACTATTGTTCTTATGTATCTTACTCTCATATATTCTTTTGATGGAATCTCATTCATCATCTTTGGGAGGGTATGATCATAGAAATCATGGTGGAAGAAGTGACAAAGGGAGAGGAGATGGTGAACAAAATAACAGAAATTTCCCATTGATTCCCCTCTGTGGGTGTGTGTCATAGAAAGATAGAGAAAAAGGAGAAAAATAAGGTGGAAAGTTGAAACTACTTATGGAATTGCATAGGTGAAAGGAAAATTTTGGATTCATACTCAATGGGTAAATCCCTTTTGCTTTGGATTCCTAACAATGGGGTTGAGTTTTGTAATATATCACCCCAAAGATTGAGGCACAATTTCAAAAGGAGCATGACGATGCATGGTTAACCCTGGAAGAAAAGAGGAGAAATAAGCATGTTCTCATACGTTAAAAAAATGGGCAACATGTTCCTCAACAATTGAGGAAGCATGGAAGAGATTGAACACCAAACTCTTGGAACTTATCCCTGTTAATTCTACAATATAGGTCAAATAGGGCTTGTACTTCTGGCTATCTCTATTCTTAACACAAGGTTTCCAAAGGATTAGAGGCACTTGACAGAATTACCCAAATTCTTGGATCATACCTCTGTAGATTATGGTCAAATAAAAATAAATTATCTCCATTAGTACGATATAGTGGGATTCTTAATTTTCCAATCAGAGGTGCAAGACGATTTTTCTAACAAACACCATGTAACCTGCAAAAAACCATACCATCAACGATAATAGATACTTGTTTGGGTGGGAAGGGATACACATAAGTGTTACATAGGTTTCAGAAATCAGATTTCATTGAAGCACATGAATGAACTGATAATAATCCTCTATTTCAATCAAAACCAATTTTTTCTTTGCTTGAAAAAAGAAAGAATTCAGAAATTTAGTTACTCATTAAGGATGATTACATAGAAGCATAAGCATGCTTTTAGGCTCCATATCACTTCTCTTAACATAAGGCACCCATGTAAACTAGGAATCCAAAGGAGTAATCTATACAAGCACATCCACCTATCCTATTCCTTGACACTAATACTGTGACCTGGACATTAAAATAATAAAAATTTAGCATATCACCCTAATACTATGACCTGTACATTAAAACAATAATCATTTAACATAGGTTTTCTCCCTAGAGTAATAATTATGTTCCATATCACTTCCATAACTCTATTAAATCCAATCATTAATGCATAAAGCAACATCAAGAGACTAAATAGTAAAATAAATCTAGCAAATGCTCCATCTCAAAATATAGAATTATAAAAGGGGTTAAACATTGATATATCAGAAGTATGTTCCTCCCTTAAAAGAGTATTTTTGAAGGGCATGAGCAACATCTAGCCTTGTTATACCACCTATAACAATCACTCAAGGAGATGAAGAGGTGAAAGAAAAAACACCTGAACAAAAGAAAGCACCACAAAATGAATTATAGTAGCTTGAGGATGTAGTAGATATAAATTAGGAAAATAACATGTGAACAATGACCAAAGTTGTTGAACCTGTTTTTCCACTAACTCTTACCGTGCTCTTACCACTAGCCCAAACCCAACAAAAATGAGGTCCCATATTCACCTAGGTTGAGAAGCTTGAGGTTGCATATCTTGAGTTCCAATATATGTTATGCAGGCCATTTTCCTAAACTCATATTAGATGTGGATCATATTAGGATACCTTTGTAGAAAAAACTTTCTTTCTCATTAAAATATGATAAGAATCCAACAGAAATTTCAGGGATGATCAAAATTCCACTATGATCCATGGTCCATGTATGATGAAACACTGCCCCTAGGGGTTTTGACCAATTCTGAATTAACCCAGATCATCGAATATTTGGAACTCTGATTTCCTGTATCACTAGATTCTAACAACTATAAGGAAGTTTGCTACAACATTGGATGTCTCCACCTCAAGTCTCATATGCACCTAGGTTGCACTTGCAACACTCAAGGTTACATATATGGAGTTCCAACTACCAATATTTGATATGTAGGCAATTTTCCCAAAGTGATGGTATGCATCAAGCATGGTTAGATGAGTTTATGCTAGTTTCCATATTCAATACACCCAATGTACCTAGTTGATGGATCCCCCTTACTACAGGCTGTAGAATGCAACTCTTATCTGTGCAATTGCAATTAATGTATAAAATATTCCTTGCAGTCTTTTATAATAACTGTAAAACACTTTACTAAAGTGTTTTTTGTGATATCCTATATTAAATTCATGATTGTTCATGGGAAGAAAAACATCAAAATGAACCCATGTGGAAATGTACTAGTCTAGGCAACTGAAGCTTTGACAACCTACAGATCTTGGCATATCATAATTATCAGCCTTCTTGGATATGGCTCCAATCCAAGTCAAATTTACTTGGAAGTCTGATTCGCTAGGTGTTTTGTCTATGCAAGACAAAAACAGAAAAGGAGCAGTTATTTTTTCTTGTTTTTCTAACCTTCTATCACAACAGACATGTCAACCATCCAGAATCTAGGTCCTTTTGCAGAATATAGTATCATATTTCTATTTTGAAAAGGGATATTATTGAAAATATGAATTATTTATTGAATTGAGGCTTCTGTGATCCATATCAATTATAAGAAGAGTTTCAGCGAAAATCACATGAAGAAAACATTTGTCGACGCGTTTCGAACCAACCAGTGTGGTTCATCGTCAGGACAAGTTGAAGAAACAGATCCAGCTTAGCATGTTAAATAGACTGAGCAAAGCCTCCAACGGTTAACATGACCAACGACTAATTTTGACTTTAGGACCCTAGTCAAATTTAATTTAATTTAATTATTATTTAATTATTTATTTTTTAAAGGAAATTAGTTAAATTAGGTACTAATCCCTACACACACACACACACACACACACACACACACACACACACACACACACACACACACATATATATATATATATATAATAATTTTAATTGGTTTTAATAGTTAGTAAAAGGTATTATTTAATAAATAAAAATTATAATCAAATGGAAAGTAGTTATATAAAGGACCTATCTTATAGTATATGTCTAGATTAAATGAATGTAAAAAAAATAAATATATATTAAAGGGTTATAAAAATTAGTTAGTATTAATAAATATATTAGAACGAGAAAATGAAATTAAGTTCTCTTGAAAAAAATAAAAATAAATAAATAAATTAAAAAATTAAAAATAGAAATAAATAAAAATGAGTAGATAACGAGAACATAATATTAAAAAATAATAAAATCAAAATATTAAAATATTGTTTATATTTTTATGTTATAATATTAATTTCATATAAAAATATAGAATCACTTCATCCTAATTTAAATTCATCCAATGAAAAGAATAATAATAATAATAATAATAAAATAAAAAATAAATAAATAAAAATAATTAAAGGGGATAAATTATTATTGAGGAATGGTTAAAATTAATTTCTAATTTTAATAAAATTAAATTTTGTTCAAAAGGACAAGGAACAATGCTTAAAAACAAACAAGAAAACCATGAAAAGGAAAAAGTAATAAAAATAGAACGAGCGACAGATATTAATTACTAGAAGGACCAGAACAGGACAATAAGAGAAAATTAAACAAAGGAGAAACCTTAGGAGGAAGGAAAGGGGAGCATAAGGAAAAAACGGAAACCACGAAAATTAAAAAAGGGGGGAAGGGGGAAAAAGGAAGGACTAAGAAGAAAGGGCAGGGATCCAGCAACTACTGATCTTCCAGCCGTCATCTCTATTAAGATTGTTAGGCCTTCTTTCAATTTCAATTGCCTCCCTGAATTTACGGTGATGGAATTGCGCCACCTTGGTAATAACCTTAGCTTCCTCAATACAGACCTGATGCTTGGTCTTTTCCGCATGCTCCGCTAACACTGAAGACTTGGTTCTCCCATGTCTTAGGTCAGCTTCACGTTCACTGATCATTTGATGGATAGAACGCCCTGTTTCCCCAATATAGGGGGTTCCATAAGAACAAGGGATTACATAGACACCCTTCATGTCCTTAGGGTCAATGGGATCTTTCACCGATCGGAAGGATTTACGAATGGCATTGAGGGGCCTAAATGTAGAGGGAATATTAAACTTCTTAAGGATCCGAGCAATCTTGTCTGTGGTTCCCTGGAAATAGGGAAGATGGACACCTGGCAGGTGCTCTTTAGGTATTTTATTAATAACAGAATTTTTAGAAGCTTTAAGAAAAGCCCTTTGACCTAAGCGTCTACTATAGCCATTCTCCACGAAGACATTAAGGAGATGGGATTTCTCCTTGTCGAAGCTCTTATTATGAATTATCTAAGCTTTGCAAGCCTAAATATGAATGAAAAATCTCTTTTATCATGAAATTTGGTGTTTTATTTGAATTTTTATGAGCCAACTCGTGTGTTTTTCTGGATCACTAGTCAATCGTCACTCTTTGGCAAGTTGAGTTTGGTAACTTTAATCTCGACAATGGCACTATATTTTTGAACCCATACCTTCTATGTCATCCTGCACTAGCCCACACACCTATACCAGCACCCTATCTAGATGTCTATAAAGGATTTTGATTTTGGGATTCTGTGAAAATAATGAATGTTCATTTAGCTGTGGCAGAAATGATCATATAGAGAAATTTTTACTCTCAAAGATACACAATGAATTTATGAAGCTATATAATTAATAGTCCTTGTTAGCATAGGACGATGTAAGACTTTAGTTATGCTTCCTACCTATATTTAGTATATTCAGAACATATTGGACTCTCATTGATTACTTGCATAATTACAAACAAAAGGTTGCCTTTAAAACATTTTATTACATTTGTTTGGGGTTTGTTACAATTTCTAGATCCTGTCACAAAGTCAACAAAAAATTATACTTACAAGGAAGAAGTACTAGTGAATGTGGAAATATTTTATTCCATGCTTTTATTGAAATTTTACTTCTGCTTTCTAATTGGATTGTTGGTTTAAGATATCATACTAGCCAATTTATATTCCCTTTCCTACTTTGAGGTGAAAGGAGCATAGCTATATCACATATGAAGTAGTTCATTAAATGAACTTGTATGGAACCATCTTTGCTTACCTAAGCACTGCTTCAATTAGCAGAAGTTATGTTCCATGTCAATAAAGTTGATGTTACACTAGTATTTTATAAAGAGAAGGGCTTACTTATAGTTCCCATTTGCCAACTGATTCCTATAGAATTCTATAGAAGCTACTCCCTTATTCCTCACTATATTATGACCTATGAAATGCTAATTTTAGTTCAAAAATAAAATTTCCAGGTTTTGTACAAATGGTAATTGATCTGAGTATGATGGACATATTAACTCAGGCATATGTCAAACTTGGCTTTTCCCTTGGCATGACTAGTTCCCAACATTGTAGAGAAATATGGAAATCATATTGTTGCCACAATTATGGACTTGAATTTCCATGCTACTTCTTGGAATACACATGTATGATTGTTAATGGAGAAATAGAAATTATCTCATCTCAGTTACCATAATTCGGCCTAATTTGGTTATGTTGAGCAATTGTAGCAATACTGTCTTTTTCATATGAACAGGTAGGATTTGGTTTAGGAAATTGAAAATCAATTGGTATCAATTCTATTCAATTGATTTTGATTTTTATTTTGAGACGGTTAAGCTTGGGGTTAAATATCACTATCTTTCAACATTTTAGATTTTTGCATTATTTCATCGACTTACAGCATATACGATCAAGCTAAGGATGTTCAAAATCTATGTGTAGTGTAGGCAGGTCTAATTGTACATTAGACAAGTATTACATATCAATTTCACTCAGCTACCAACCCTTTGAAGAATAACATTTTTTTGGAAAAGGATAGAAAATGAATAGTTTTATGTGTTAGGAAATGTAACTATGTTCGGTCTTCAATAATCTACTTGAGTCATTATGTAATGTACTTGTAAAAAGAATAAAGAAATGAATTTTTATTATTGTAATAATGAATTATTAAAGCATGGGTTTCATGAGTGGGTCATCATTATATTAGTCAAAGTCCCCATTGTGGACTCCTAGCATTAATATTGAATTTATAGAGTCATTCTACATTCAAAGACACCCTTCTTGGGCTTTTGAAACATGTAAAAAGTTTTTTTATCAAGTCAAATATGAATTATGTACCATCCACATCAAGTCAGCCTAAGAGATATCAAGTTGGCCTAAGGACCCTAATTCGACCCACAAGAAGCCTATATATACAAGGAGGTCGAAGTCATTTGAAGCATCAACTCTCAAGCTAGTTCAATATCTCAAGAAGAGTTGGAGAAGGGCGAAGTCTGTTGTCGGGAGGTGAAAAGAAGTGCGAGTTTGGGGAAGTCTATAGAGAGGAAGAAAATCGAGATTTTTGTGCCTTTCTCTCTCTCTTTCATGGCCTCGATTGCGAGATCGAAGTCTCCTAAGATTTCGTTGTTGCCGAAAGCTGCTTCCTAGTCGAAGTTGCTGGAAGGGGTCGAATATACATGAGGCTGACTTGGTGTGGAGGGAAAGTTTGGTCTTGGCCTAGGGTAAAGAATCTCAAAGAATACTATTGAAAAGAAGAATTATCTTGACTGGGTTTTCCCCTCGAAGGGGGTTTTTCCCTAGCATGTGCCTATATCTTGTGTCTCTTGTTTTGTGATCTTTACACACATAATATGGTAATTTCTTGATGAAAGATAAGATAATAAAGAAGTAAAATAAGCCAACACACTCACAAGTAATTATCAATAAAGGAGAATCAAACCCTAATATAATTACTTTGATTTTCCAACATGGTGTTGAATTTCCCTCGGGAATTAACCCCCATTGTCACATAGCAAGGCCTTGACTTGTTGCATTTTTTCGCAAGGGTGTTGAACTTCCCTCGAGAATATCCTTGTTTGTATGACAACACAAGAAAGTACTTATTGTGGTTGACTGACCAGAAACACAACAATGAACATCAAGAAGAAGTAGATCGACTGCTGACCAGAAGAAGACCTGGCATGCAGTCCCTTAGAACCTTGAACGTGCATGGTCTATCTCATGAGTTGAAATCCAGTTCATAAAAAATACAGAATGGTTCATTTCTTCGTCAAGAGGAGAACAAAAATTATATTGATCATAATATTGTTCCTGCTAAGATGGAATTATGTTTGAAGGGAGGTGATAGTTGTGTAGGACATTTTAAACAGGGGCATGTTATAAGGGCAGTTGAAATTGCTAACATTACTAACAAATATGGAGATTTGGAGAACTCAACAGGAGTCAAACATCTTATTCATCTGATGCAGGAATATGTAGATGAAAGTGCAAAGAAAGAAGTTGACTTACTTTCATGGCATAGCTTGTAGAAGTAATTGCAAAAACAAACATAAATGACTGTCTTAATCAATCCATCCAACTTAGTGTACTTCTCATTATGGATGAGTGGCTTCAAGCCACACATAAAGGAAAGATGGTGAAGGTGATAGTCCAAAGGGAGGTGATGCCATTGATGATGAACTTATTTTAATGTTGCTATATGCTTTCAACAAGTTACCTGTAGATCTTATTCTCTTAAAAAGTCGAGTGTTGGAAAATCAGTGAATTTATTGCACAACCATAGAAATTTTGAGAATAAGAGGAAAGCTAAATATTTAGTTGACACGTGGAAAAAATGCGTGGCTATAGAACTGAAAGATAATGATGCAATATCTGGACCAAGTCAAGGTGCATCTTTTCCTTCTAAACATGCATTGGATGAAGAAGTTCATTTCCAATGCATTAGAGGATTTGCCAAAGTAGTACCTGAAGCATCAAAAACATTAACTGCCAAGGTAAATGAAATTACAAGCAGATTATCTAAAGCAGTTTCATGGAAGGTTGAACTTTTACCACTCCAAGGCTAGTTGAATAACTCTCATTGCACTCTTCAATCCATGGTTACAAATATTGTTATTGTAAGGAGCCATTTATTATTGGCACTACTAATATGTTAGTCCCATCAAAAAAGGAAGAGAAAAGCAGTAGTCCAAGCTAGTCACAGATTAATATTCCATCAAGTTCCACTCTTGGAAAGGCTTCAAGATCATCTTGCAGAGAGGATTCTATGAGTTCTATAATGGTTTCATCGATTAATAAAGCCTTGATTTTATTATTTCACCAAAGCACGATAGGAAAGGGTATCACAGGATCTGTTATGCAAGGAAAGCAACATGAGTCTATAGGACGAGACTCTATTGGATGTGGTAGCATACAAAATGTGAGGAAATGTTTCACTCTGGAATAATGTGACAAGGGGGTTGATGTTGTGCATGGAGATAACTGATAATATGATCTGTAACCAAGCGACAATTATATTTTCAAACATGGGGGATAGTTTGGGTTGTGACATGTGCACAAAACATAATGAAATCAATGAATCTATTTGTAATGTTTACCTATATATTAATATTGAGTTAAAGAAGAGCACTAGCAATGAAGTTGGAGCTACTCGAAATGATGATGGATACAAATCCTTCACTTCTAATCATGTTGATGAATGCATTAAGAGTGTTGAGGAAGTTGGGAACCTAATATAGATTCTAGAAACAGATCAACCTTCTTCATCAGGATTCTGGGAACAAATAGATCCTATAGAGGGTTTGGCTGAAGTAGAGACATTATTTCCTGTTCCAGATGCACCTATTGGTTGGGTGCGTGCATGTTTTCAATTTTTTCTTCCTGTTTCAGCTGCAAAGCACCAAAGAGTTGCAAAAATAGATATGAAGAGTGCCAATTATCAGCTAGCAGCAAAAATCTTAATGGGTATAAATTTCTATGGAGAATTATTTTCTTCCAAGAGATGGTGCACCTATCCTTGGTCATGAATATCTCTCCTTTCTCAAAACACACAATCCAAGGTTGTTTTGGGATGAGTAGGACATGGAGATTTTCAACCTCCTCAATAAGTCAATATCAATTTTATATGTAAATATCATTATGGTTGAACTTGGGGATCTTTATGATGCGACTCATACAAAGACCCATTCCTTGTCTCAGGAAATTTCATGTCAACTTCCAAGGAAGCTATTCACTCACAAATTCAAATTATCTTTCTTTGCTAAGATCCCTGATTGAAAGTTTCAATGCAATTGTTAAATGCTAATGTCTAGGAACACTACTTAAAAATCTAAGAGCCTTTCTATGTGATCTAACAATTTCCTGTGATGGGACAGTAAGCCATGCTAGTGGGAAGTTTGAATATGAGACTGTCAATTTTCCAATATGGCCTTGGGATCTAGGGACTTTTATGGAGTAAGGTTTCCATTATAGCAATGAGTATATGAGTAGGTAACCAGGTGGTTCTTGGTTAGTGAAAATCCCGCCAAAAGTACCTCTACACCAAGTAGATCCCCGCAGAGCGTCTATGTCCTAATCTTGGTGACATCTGACTGCATTCACCGATTTCGAGAGCTTTCACAGAGAGACATAGGCGTATGTAGATCATCTAGCTCGGTTGGCCTCGTAGTTTGTGAGAAAGAGTAAGAAGATCACAAAGTATATTCTTATTTCACTCCTTACAGAATATTTACAATTTTTTTGAAGTAATTTCTACTTATGAATCATATGTTTTTCGAAAGTAAATTCTACTTATTTTCATAATTTAAGGGGTTTCACTGATCCAGAAATGGAGAATGAATAAATGGAATAGGAGCTTATGGATGGTGGCATCGCTGCCAAGGCTCTGGAACATATTTTCTATTCCCTTTGGCCTGAGTGAGGTGCAGAGGATTCTCGCAACAGCCTTGGTGACTACAATGTTGGCCTTCTAAGAATCTAAGTCTCTCATTCAGTTCTTTTGCTTCTGCTCCTTTATTATGATAAACGACAAATCATCAAATGCCAATGTCATCCCAGCAAATAGTAACAAAATTAAACACAAAGATTAACCCCCTAAACATACAAGCGTGGATATAAAACAACCAAAAAGTGGACTTTGAACCAGAGCCCTGAGGTGCGTGTACTCTCTGTGTGGAAGACTGAAAGTGGGGTGAAAATGCAGTAAAGTTAAAAATGGAAAATACCTTAGTATCGTCAATGGACTAAATATCCAAGGGTGGGGTTCGATATCAGGTCTGCTACTAATTCACAACTCCCTTCAATCTTGATTTCACTCCTTCCTTGTGAAAATTGAACAGACTACTTGTTTTGGGTTGAGAGGGCTTTTGTAAAACAAAATTAACGATTACCTTGTTCAAAAATGAACTAATTCCCTCTTCCATGCTTTTGGTTGTGTTTAAAAGTATTTCTAAATGAACTAATTCCCTCTTCCATGCTTTTGGTTGTGTTTAAAAGTATTTCTAGTATATTGGGGATATTTATCATAATAATAATAATTTAATTTTAAAATATCTTTTTTATACAATTATTTTGTTGTTAAAGTTTATGGAGTAGACAGGTACTTTTGGAATTTGAATGTGAGACTTATCAAAGGAAATATGCTTTTAACTTGGTTGTATTGAAAAAATTTAAGTGTTCTTGTATATTAGGTGGGTGCAGACAAAAGAGAATATATAGTAAGTGGATTTAATAGTTAGAAACAAGTGTTAGTTTCTTAAAAATCATATGTCAAATTTGGAAGGAGCAGGTTATATACCCTTATTTAGGTTAAATATATTTGAATTGTTGGGTGAATGGGGTTGCAAGACTCTATGTTTTCATCTTCAGAAAATGGAGTCCTCTACAAGACAATCACATAGTTTAGGTTGTCATAATTTAGGTTAGGTGGTTTTAGTGAGGCATCAAAAGATGGAACAAGCATGCACATTGGGATGCTACTGTTATGTTCTACTTGAGGCATGAGTGCACGTCTAAGAATACTTTAACAAGGGTTAAAGAGGTGGAATCATTAGAGAGGTTGGGGGGTTGTAGCCTTACTTAGAGGTGTAGAAAAGCAAGTTAAGCACCATGAGAAGTTGTGAAGAAAAATTAAGACATTTGACAAGCTACACAAAGGCACCTTGGCAGTGGTACTAAGTGAACCTTCCTTGATTAAATTTGATACCCTCTACTTGGCACTACCACTTTGCAAGGCAAAGAAGAAATGTGAAATATATGTACAACCCACTAAATAAGTTTGCAAGGTTGTTGCAACATATACAGGTGGTTTTTTCATGTTGCAAGAGGAGGTGTTGGAACTTAGAAGGTGACCATCAAAGTAGATTTTTCATGGAGTGTCAAGGAGGTGCAACGATATGATAAGTAGTGAATTACACAAATCTAACAAATAGGCCATATTGGGTTAGGATATTATTGTTTTGGGACATCCAAAGTCGAAGGTACATTTTATGGAGGTGTAGCCTAAGCGCTCGAGTGCAGGCCACATCTTATGGGTATCTTGGACTTTTGGTGTGTGTTAGTGGTGTTAGTGTATTGTGTTTGATGAGCACTAGCCAGAATTTGTTCCATGAAGGAAAAAGGCCCACAAGTCACTAGAACAAAAAAGGTCATTGGTGTGGGTCATGCATGTGATAGACCTTTAAGGTTTGTCACCAATGTTGCATATGGTGATGGTCCGTAAAAAAGCATTGTTGTAAGTGCATATAGTGATGGTCATTTAAGGTTTGTTACCAAAGCCATTTTAAATGACACTTTTGGTGAGGGTCATTAAAGGCCCATCACAAATTCTCTCTTTGGTGACACTTCTAGTGACGATATTTTATTGACCCTCACTAATGCTCTTTTTGGTTACTTTTGGTGATAGTCAAAAAATGTTCGTCATCATTGATCATTCTAATGAGTTTTTGATGATGCTATGTGCCTGTTACTATATTTTTTGTCAAAATATAATGATTTAAGACCATTGTTGTGGAGTATTTTTCATTATGTTTCCAAGGCCATAGTGGTTAGAGTCAATCAATTTGTTAAGAAGTAATTAGTGCGTATAATTTCCCTCAAGTAATAAGAATATAGTTTTCCTATGAGTCAACACATGATTAATTTCTATTAGCTTTATTATCTAGCAAATCCCCTTTAGATAAAGTTCCACTAGTGTGTGTAGGAACTATATTATTTAATACATAATCAAGCTCTGCCAATTCTATTAATGAGAGAGAACTTGCACTCTTCAACAGTCCTGGCACAACTTAACATGATTTGGCACACACTAACATTCCTTGACACCTCACACATCTTTGAACATATTTGTACCTAGAACATATTGCCATGACTAGGATGCCCAAGCACATGTTGGCATGCCCTGGAACACCTTGGCATTTATTGACATACATTAACACTTGACACACATTGGTACTTGGCATGTATTGGAACCTATTATTAGTGTGACTAGAATGCCCCTTTTGAAAATCATAAAGTGTCGACTTATTAACCCTCTTATGTGTGCATTTCCTTTCATTTTAGCTTTGTTCTTCCTTTTGTTGCCTTGACACTCCTTGGCACATATTGGCATACCCTGTAACCTTGCCCATCCTAGCATGCCTTAGCACCTAGCATGTATTGGCATGCCTTGGCACTATTAAGCACATGTTAGCACACCCTGGATGTAACACCTCGTCCTCCCACATCTACCCAAGCAATCGGCCAGCCAGTGTAAACATGCGATGAGAGAGGCCACTGTAAGGGATTCAACCTCCTTGGTGACCTTAAGGAAATGGAATCGATGGAACACGTCAACCAAACCCATCCACATCAACAAAAACAACCTCAGGAGACATGTCAGCTACTCAGACATCATGTCCCTGGGTCCCACTGACCTTTTAAGAGTCTTAACCCATGTTCGCTCTCATGATATAGGTGTGCCAATGTCCATAAACCTCCAGCCGCTCTCATAGGTCTGTGTGCCAGCATCCAGGGTATTTTCCCAACAGACCTATGTCAGCGTCCACAAAATTCAAGGCATTTTTTTAGTCCAGAATTCTGGCCACTACCCAAAACTTGTTACAACTTCCATAATCCATCAAAGACATGATGACAAGACTAACAAATCAAAAATCAACCTTAGGACTAGGCCTGAGCATCCCCAACCGGGACTGACATTCTGTCAAACACTTGGCATTAATGCAACCTACAGGTCTAGGATACAAGACAAAGCATGAATGACTGAAAGCACTTATGAAACATAACAAGAAGGATCACCACCTTCTCCATTGAACTGTTATAACATCAATTAGGTCTTGCATCCATCATTTTAACAATTACAAGTAAATACATGAAATAACCATGACATGAACCAGTCATATAACCATGCTTATAACTAGCATTAAACCATGTAAATATCAAAGATATGATAGCCATTAAATCCACATATAAACAAGTGCAAAAGTAAGAGAACTTAGCTTTCATTAATCATAGGAAAATTTGACCAGGTTCGGGACTTCCACGTACCACCCGACTGTAGACATGGTTGAACCAAATCTTTTTTTCATCCAGTCACCCCCGTGCCATATTCCAAACATGAATGTGGGATCTCATAGAACAACCAATCCAAAAACAACCAAGAGAATCCATAGGTTAAACCACCTCCACCCTCATCGAACCGTGATCACACCAAAACCGGTGCTTCGATCACAACCAAACTGAACTTGGAATGCCATCCGTAATCCATCACTATTCTTGAGGAATTTTCCATCTCCTTGTCTCTCAGGCTTTACCACAATCCAATCCCAGATCACTAGGAGCTAAATCGAGACCAGTCTCTCAGTGTTTACCACAATCCAAACCTGGATCACTAAGCCCTAAACCGAGACTCCTCACTCAATATTTACCGTGTATCCGGCCAAAAGTAGTCAAGGGATTCCTAGGCCTTTGGGAATGAAATTTGAGACCACCTTTGCACCAGATTCTGAAATCCATCAAAAAAACCGAAGCTCGAAACCAAAATAAACATCCCAACACCATGGCATCTGGAAAAAGGAAAGGCTAGGTTGAAAAGCACTGTCATAACTCAGAAAAACCATGCCATTGGCAGCAAGAGAACCATACACCAAAATCCAAAGCCATGCATGTCCAAACCAGCTAGGAAATCACACATACAAAAGGTTACCTGCAAATATTACCACTGAAGTTGCTTGATCCTACTTTTTCTTCCTTGATCCTTGCTTTACTTCCTTTCCCTTTGCTTGCTTTTCCTTCCTTGATCCAAAGCTAGAGTGCTCCAAGAAAAATCTAAGTGACCAAGAGTGAGAGAGAGAGAGAATAATGAGAGAGCTCCAAACCTGGACTAACAAAAGGATAGAAAAAGCTTGCCAACTGATCCTCAGAAGCCTTTTTATGAATGAGGCCTCTTTATTATTCATTTTCCATCATTTTCCTTCAATTTCCTCCTCACATGCAACCTGTGACCTTTCACCTTATTTTTCTCCTAATTTCCTTTATTTTCATAAATAAATGTGCCAAAATTCCTTTTTGCCTTTTTATGCATTTGCCTTAGCCTTTTCCAATTTTCCTTAGCTAAAACACACATCCAGTGACGCCCATGAAGATATCTTTTCCCAACATTCAACTTGTAATAAGTGTCCCTTAACCGTGGTCTTATTTTTCCTTTATTAACTTTTATTACATGAACTTTTCACTAGGGTTGTTACAATAGAACTCCCTAGCACACTCTCGTACTTCTTGACATGCCCTAATATTCCCTAGCATGCCTTACTAGTGCTTATCGTACCTTGCCACTCCCTCCTTGGCATGAAAACTAGCACTCATTGACACTCCTTGGCACACCCTCATATTCATTCATTTCCTTGCATTTTTACCTAGTGCTCCCTTGTGTTGTCCTAGTACTCCCTAACACTCCTCAACATGCATTGGCACTCTCTAGCACACCTTAGCACTCTTTGACATGCCATGCCACTTCATATCATGCATAACGCTCCCTGACACACATTGGCACGTGGCACATGTAGGTGCTTAGAAATTCTTAGCATGTATGGCATGCGTTGAGATGCCTTGGTATGACATGGTTTACTATTAATTTTTTTTAGATCAATTATTGGAAACTAGATGAGAAGCAACAAAGGAAGATTTTGCACTTATAATGCACTAAGACTTGGCATTTTGCACCTATTGGGACCTAGTGTTGGTGTTCCTAGTAGGCCCCTCTTGGAAAAGGTAAATTGATGATTTATTAACCATCTTATGTGTTCATTTCCTTGTAGTTTCACTTGTTTCTCCCTTTTATTTCCTTGAAAACTCCCGGGACACATTATCAAACCCTTGCACATCTTGGAATGCCTTAGCACTTGGCACATCTTAGCATGTTTGACATGCCTTCGCACTATCTGGCACATGTTAGCATGCCCTGACATTCCCTACCACGCGTTGGCACTCATGCCCTCACATCCAGCCTTACATTTTTTCACGAATTTGGAACCCAATCAAGTCCTTGGCTGCTGCAGTTCATATGAAATTAGCCTGCTTCAACCACAAAAACTTGACCAATTGCACCTACTACAAGTATATTGTTCCTTGTTCACCTAAGAACTGCCTAAAAGTCATCATAGGCCACTCATGTCCAAGCTCAACTTGTCCCACTTAACTAGTTACCAAGAAAAGGCTCACATCTAGCCATGGACATAAAATAACTAAGCAACATAGCTTACATAGGTAATACTTCACATGTATGTCCAGTTCATATAAACAATGCAGCATTAACTAAGATTTTGCAAGAACCAAAAGATGCATAAGACACAAAAGATATAATCTAACACAATTCAAGTGCCCCAAAACTTATGCACAACAATTTAGAATATGAAATAATCTAGAATAGTTTAAAACATGAGCATGCAACCAAAGTTTGCCACATCTCATATAAAAATCATATCTAAAGGAAAAATAATGTTTTGCCCAGCACAAAGTCTCCCTTTATCTAAAATGGTTATGTCAAGCCCCTTATCACAACGGTAGGCTTGCCTCTTGCAAATCCTATGATGAAATTCTCCTAACACACTTCATCCTTGGCACACTTGAATTCACTGACACTCCCTGACACACACTATTATTCATTCCTTTCCATGCATTTTGGCATAGTTCTCCCTTGTGATGCCCCTAACACTCCTTAACACTCCTTAGCATTCATTGACATTTTCCAACATGTGTTAGAATGAATTTTCAATAGTTGGCATGCCCTGACCCTCCCTAGCTATCATGCCGTCACAACTACCCTTAATTTACAACTTGGGAACCCAACCAGGTCCTCGCTTGACTACAAGAGCTTGCACACGTTACTGTTACTACAACTAGACTATGTTGTTGAATTGTGTAGCTTGGTAGGTACTACACAAGTCTACTGAGATGGGTTTGTGTGAGTTTGGTCACAAAATGATTTGTGGGCAAAGAAACCAAGCGAAGGGGTTTTGGACCCAAGATAAGGTTTAAAATATAAAAGAAAAATAAAAAGGAAAATGAATATTTCTTAAGGTCTAAGTGGATAAAACCTGTAAGTTCTAGAGGGTTTCTAAGAGGCCTAGGAAAATTTATTTAAGGAGGCCTTAGGATGAAGGCAATACCATCAATTCAGAAGGAGCTCATTTGATCAAGGAGGCCGGGAGAGATGTAATCCTAAAGTAGGCCGAGTTAGAGGGCCGAGTAAGAGTTATTAAAGGGAGGCCATGATCATCCAAAAAGAGCAAGATCATCATGATAGGGTTCACAAAAATGCCACATACCTTAATGAGTTTGAGATAGGAAGTAGGATGGAATATTGTTGGTTCTCTCTGGAAAATTGATCTCAAGAGAGTTTGCTAATGAGAATTTGTGCATTTCATGTCAGTGGTGTCTTTGTGTGAAGGCCACATCAAATTCTGAAATAGCAGAGAGGGTTGAGACCCTATCTTGTGGTGGGTAGTAGGTTGCAAGGTCTATGATAAAGACAAACACAAATGGAGGAGGGACTACACTGGAATTTAGGGAAGGAACAAAATTAGTCGTAAGATTAATATTGATGAAGGTAACCCTAGTTTGAGGGTCGTAGAGATCTGAAGCTCATGTCAATATCCAATCAAATAAATTCCCAAAATCTATGGATTCATATGAGTTAGGTCGAGTCTCTTATGGAGGCAAGAGTTGTTGTTTTTTCTATGGGTGGATAGGGTTTGTTCTAAAACAATTAGAATAGAAGTATAATGCCCTAGTTAGGGTGGTTTCCTATCATCTTTAGTCCATAAGGTATGCCCTTAAGACTGTGATGAATCTGCTTAGAAGAAGAGGGGTTGTGACCCTTAGAGCAAGGTTTATCTGTACAATCTAGGCAACATATTCAGAAGATGGTTTACAGAAGTATGTGTGGAGATAAAAGATATAAAGGAGGGTGTAACCTGAGCAAAATATTGAGCAGAAGAAATGTGCCATATGAATAATGGATTGACATGAAGAGGAGTTTATTTTGGTGGACTATTAGTGGCTGATTTTTTACCCTAGATTAGTCATCTACAGATTGTTAGAAGAATGATAAGAGTAGTAGTTTAGATATGTTCATAGATTGGGCAACTAAGCAATTACCCCATTCCTATAATGGTAACCTGAGGGGTCAGGTATGTTATAGAGTGGTATAAAAGTATCCTAGTTCAAAACTGGGCTTGGATGGGGTTATCACAAGAAGGAAGTCAAAGCCATCACTGGACTCTATCATGATAAAAAACAACAGAGACTCCCCAAGGGGAGGGCCTCATATGATTTTTATAAAATTAATAAAACAAATGTTTAGGTTTTAAAAGCCAGTTGTAAATGATTATGACATGCATGATTGATGAATTTATATTGTGCTTCAGTTATGTAACATGGTTGAGTATATGATTGCTTTAGTTTATCATCAATGTTGTTCATATGACGAGCCTTTGCATGCTTGGTAAAATATGTATGAGACTATTAATATGATGCAAGGAACGTTAGGAAAACTGCCTATGTTCCTTGCATTATGTATATTAATGAATTTTTTTATTTATGCATATGCTAGCTAATCAAGATGTGTGTGCATGTGAATGCTTTCATAATTTTGTGATTGCTTGTGTTGCATAGCATGGTTGCTACTATTGATTTCATATATATATATATATATATATATATATATATATATATATATATATATATATGATAATTGGATGGGAACATCCAATGGCCTGTATATGATATAGTGCCTCAAGAGATTAAAGGTATGATGTTGTGCATCTTTTAGAAAGCCAAGTGGATGATAACTAGGTTGTAGGTATTTGTTATAGCAACAAGGATCATGGTTAGTTATGGAATGATTGCATGAGCAGAGTGCATGCTAACTGGGACAATGTTATGAAATGTGTTAACTTGACTACATGCAGGCCCTATAATGCATCTATGTGAACATGATAATTACAAGTATGATAAATATTAATATAATCTGAGATTTTTCTAACTGATCCTTTGAAGTTGCAGATGCCATGGTTGTTGTTGACCTTAATAAGAAGGTCAAATTCTTCTTGTGTTTAAAGGTTGATTTAAAATTGTATTGTGGCCTTAGTAGATTGGATTATTTTAAATAATGTTATTAGTATGGTCAAATATTGAATTCTATTTTTTCCTCTAGCATAATAATGATCATGAATAATATTAATATACATGTGTTGCTAAGTTTTGAAAGCAAGCTTATGTATGTGATAACTGGTGTCTTGGTTTATGATATGTGGATTGATAATGATCTTAAGGATGTGTCCCAACTACAAGATTCCATACTTGGCCTAATATGGTAAAAGATGACAACTAACATATGTGTCATTAATTTACTTTATGAACTAATAGCTGAGTGTATATGGAAACACATAGCAAGACTCAGTGGCAGAGGAAGGAAACAACTATCATGGAATTATGCAATAGGATATCGACCAATCCCATCAAAAATAAGGAGGGTGATTCCTCAAAGAGAAGAGAACCTTCTGAAACATGGAGGTTAAGCTCAAGGAATTGGAAGATGAGTTAAAGATCTATAGGGTAGAACTTAGAAAACTCACCAGGAAGCAACAAGAACTGGCTTAGTGGAATACTCAGTTGTAAAAACAATTGTGAGAAAGAACATACGAGGCTAAATCCTCCAAAAGAAAGGATGGTAAAAGTAGGAAGGGGCCTCGTGAGGCTGAGAAGGAGGAGAATATAATCCCCTATTGGAACTGTGGGGAAGGACATCCGAAAAGGGGCTGTCCCCACATGAATGAGAAGAAAGGAAATAGCCCCTACGAGCCATAGGGACATGCATCAATGATGCAGGATGCCAAGAAGGAGGAGGGGGCATTCCCTCAAACTCCTTAACACATGTGTGTGTGTGTGTGTGCACATGTGTGTTGAAAAGGGTCCCTTGTGAACTTTTGGGGAATATGATATTTCAAGGTCGTTGTGAGATTTGTGAAGAAGTCTTGAACCGATTTTGGTACATGAATGTGAATATGTATATACATACCCATGTGCATTACATGAGGGGTGAGAGTGCCATGAATGTTGGAATCATGGAGATTGAGTTGATTTTGGGGACTGATTATTTATGCATATGTGCTATGGATTAATTTACTGAATTCTTGATTTGATATCCTTTTGTTTTAGACTTGTTCATGGTGATGTTGGTTTTTGGTTTTGGTTATCATGCTGGTTTTGGTCTTATTTATGATGTTGCTTTAGTTATTGTTTTGTGAATGACAATTGCTATGAATTTCATGTCATTTTGCAATCATTGCCTTTGTTTTCCTCTTGCATTGAATTTTGATTTTTAAATTTCGAAATTGCATTCTTGGGGATCTTGGACTAAGGAGGTTGGAGTGGAAGCAAGACCAAGTAAAGTTCTAGGTGATATGGAACACTATTGGAAAATGGACATGAACATAACAACAAGCAAGAATTAAAACAATAACATTGTGAAGAGACTATGTAACACATGATTCGACTCAAACAGGGAGCCATCTAAACCATGGATATATTTTGGCACAATATAATGGATGATATGGACATGATTAAGTAATGTAACAACATCATGCGCTGTTTGGGTCCATGAGAATAATGGACAAAGATATGTGCAACCAAGAAACTCTTAAGAAGGGAGTTCTCTTAACCCCTAACTATACCTACATGTGTACTTATGTATTGCATACATGATTATGTTGATGGATACTTATATATTGCATATGTGATTATGTTGATGGATACTTGTGTGATGCATCCATGATTATGCTAGTGGATGGTAGTATATGGCATACATGATCATGCTAATTGATGTATAAGTTTATACCTATGAAAATTCCATTACTTCTAATAGCATCGTCAGAGGTCATTCAAATGAAAGGATGGTTGTAAAAAAAATGAAATTATTCAAGGATATGGATGGCACAAAAATAATTCCAACCATGATAAGGAATTTATTGGGAAAAAAGGAGAATTATACTAAATAATAATCATGTGAACATATCTCTTACATCATTCCCATGTCAATATTAAGAACATGAGAAAAACAAATGAGGCTTTATGGCCCATTTTACATGCATGGAGATAAGGTGGTCTCTGGATTAATGACAACATGTTGATATGCCATGAGAGACAAGGGGGTCCCTGGATTAATGGCAACATGGTAATATTCCATGAGAGACACGGTGGTCTCTAGATTAATGGAAACATGGTGATATGCCATGAGAGACAAGGTGGTCTATGGATTAATGTGAACATGGTGATATACCATGAGAGACAAGGTGGTCTCTAGATTATTGTGATATTGTGTATTGTGATATGTGATGTGTATATGTTTTTATGTTGTACATGTGCATGTGCTACGTAGGGGAATGGAAAAAACTATATTGTGATATACGTGTGTTGTGTCCTACCATGTATATAAGTGTGTGTTGTGCAATGTGTTTAAGTCAGGAATGTATGAGACTATCTTGACCTGTGTGTTGTGTTTATGTGCTCAGGATAGGAAGGTATGGGGCTATCTAGCCCTGTGTGTTGTGTAGGTGAAAAATTGTTTAGAAAGGTATCAGATTGTTTGGGGCCTTGTATTGTGTAGTGCCACACATAGGCAGGTATGGGACTGCATGTGCCTACACAAGTGTAAAAAACACTTATATTCCGGTCGATAGAAGACCACTTGGTTTGGTAGTGCCCATAATAATCGTTTTGTAATTGGGCTTAAGTGCTCATTTTGAGGCTAATGAGTCACTTAGTAAATTTTAAATCAAAGAGAAGAGAAGAGAAGGAACTAGATGCATGCCAACAGGCAACCAATTCAGTGTGTGTATGTGGTCAAAGTGAAGAGAAGGCACTAGATGCTTTCCAATTGACAACCAATCTTGTGTGTGTACGTGGTCAAAGTGAAGAGAAGGCACTAGATGCTTGTCGATAGGCAACTAATCCGGTGTGTGTATGTGGTCAAAGTGAAGAGAAAACACTAGATGTTTGCTGAGAGGCAACCAATTTGGTGTGTGTACATGGTTAAAGTGAAGAGAAGGCACTCATTGATTGACCAATTGGCTACTGATTTAGTGTATGTAAAGCAAGTAGAAAGACGTAAACCAAGGTAAGTATCAATATTTCATGACTTTTGAGATTTTGTTTTATGAATCTAAATTCAATCATATGATTTATCATGGTTTAGGTTATGATCTAACCTAGCTTGACATGAAATAAATTAAAGGAGAATTCCAAGTTCACTTCATGAACGAACTGTTGGTGAGGTATGATTTAAAGTTATTGCATTTCCTTAATGATGGAACTTATGGAGGCATATGTGATATAATGTAGGAAAGCATGAAATTGCCTAGTTGGGTGGATGGACTTGGCTACAAGATAAATAGTTGCAGTTGAAAGATATCAAATGTGTAGTTTCACATGGATTAAATATTTCAAGAATGGGGCAATTGTGGTACACTAACGCCAATGATGTAAATTGATTACCATGAAGCATGCTATGACCCTTATAATTGTGATAAGGAGGGACTTCCTTGGTTTTAGACCCTTCCACTGCGAGGAAGCCTTAGAAAGGGATGGATCACCCAAGGGATTGAGAAGCAGAGAAGGGGAGGCCTAAACTTATAAGGTGAGTGACTCCGCGGAGAGGGGGGTAACCAGATTTCCCGAGGGACTTAGAAGGGAAGGTCAAAATATAAAATTTAGGTTTCTTGGTCATGATCATAGCTAATTGGAATCATAAGCACATTGGGGTTATACGGGGAAGCTGATCCTTGAGATCGGTATCAAATTTTTCAGCCAGGAGTTCAGGAACTTCTGTGAATAGACAGACACTAGAAATTTCTACACTATTGGCCATCCATTCTGCCTCCAACTTAATAATATTCCTTTCTAGTCTCGAATCTAGACTTTCAAATTTTGCATCTGATAGGGATCCTTCACCTACCTATCATTCTCCAACAATTCTATCTTATGATTCACGAGGTCGATTATGCCCATTAGCAACTTGAAGAGAAACTTTGTTGCATTCTTGCCCCACTCCATATAAGAATCCAAGACCACCTTCTGACACCATCATCAAGTGAAACAAAACACTATGAGAATAACACCAGGACAAATGAAAAAAGGATCCCTAAATGTCCCACGAGACCAACATATATAGACCCTCTCCATCTGAATGCACACCATTACACTCCTTTGTCACCATTAAACTAGGAACCTCGTTGATATCCATATTTAACGCATGCTTGTCCTTCCCAAGAGACCCAACCAACATTCCCTTTAGAGAATTAATGGAGACATGAGGGAAGGAATGTAGGTGACCCTACTTCATTAATAAATCTTGTAAATCCACGACGTCAGGGATTGGTGCCTTCCATCTATCCCTCATTTGGTCACATCGCGCATGGGAAGAACATGTACAAGTATTGAACCTCTAGGTGGACTCTTGAATAGTGTCACTCCCACTTGCTCATGCATGTGAGGGGTTAATACCCGAGATTGGGATTCCCATTTTCTTCCATCCTTGATGGCTCTTTGTTCCAGGATTTATTGCATATGCTTATGGCACAAGGATGAAACCTTGGGAAATTTCGTTTATTTCTGAGATTCCAATGCCCAGCTCCACTCCTCAATTAACTAGACCATCTATTTCCCCATTTAAATGCCTTAGCACATGGTAAAGGGGGATTTCATCAAAATTTTCCAATTGAAGGAGAATTCTTCTCACCACGGGGGGGAAGAAAGAGTCCTTTTTTGATTGAAACTTCGCAATCATTCTAATGGCTATCATAGAGTCACCAATAATATATATATTTCTTATGGATTTTTTCTTGGTGATATCCAGTCATTTCCACAACATTAGGAATTCACCTTTGTTGTTTGTGGTTGTGCCTAACTTCCAAGCGTATCTAGGTTCTCCATGTTTATCAGGGCAATGTATCACCCCTCCTGCTCCTACCACCCCCTACAAAAATTAGAGTTTATCCAATAATACAAATAAAGTATTTTCACCAAAAAATTTAGTCATAAGCATTAACCAATATAATGAGGGTAATGAAACACTAAAACATGGATGTGTTTCTATATGAAAGTCTCTTCAACACTTTTGATGTTTGTTCAAAAGAAATTAAAATAGTTTAAAAACTACATTTTTAAACAAGCTACTATCAATGAAGTTTGAATTTGATGAGCTTATTCATAAACCTCATAAACAAACATCCTCTAATTAATCCTTTATCCTCAGGTTGGACGTGTCCTTTGTCTAATCTTTGATTTCCGATCAAATTGTGAATGCAAGGCTATGATCCCCAATGCTCCACATTTTCTTCATGTTCTACCAGAATCTTAATTCTAGAGCTACCAAAATGCATAATAGGGTATCAACAACTCTTTTCTTGGATGGTTACATGCCACAATGCTTTGATGATATCAATTGATCTTTAGCCTTGATGTGATTTCCTTTTCTTGGAATGCTACAACCCCCAAACATTGTAATCCCATGTTGTCACCATGCAATGTCTATATATGTTAACCTTGTTCAACATTCAAGGCATATCCAAAACCAAATTACCCACAATCAATCACCATTCACCATGAAATTAACAATTTTTACATCAATTGTTAACTATCAATTCATCAACTATTAATTATGACACATAAAGAGATTGAGAACTAGAGTTAGACAAAAAATCTCCAGTAAATAAAAGACATGAAAAGGATCTCATCCATCCATAGTATAACTAAAAAAATCTAGATAATCATATAGTAAAACCCAATTCACATGCAATCACACAATAATTTTTAGGAACACGAGCTAGGAGATGTGCCCATTCAATGGGACTACAAATTTCTTTTCTAACCATATCCATTGTTACATTCTCATGCTTAGGGGATTTATTTATACATTACGAGAAAATTGAATCCAAAACACTCTAGATAAATTCAAATCCCCTAACAACCAAACAACATTCTAACTTCTACCTAAAATTGTTGAAATTTTCTATCCTAATAATGTAATTATAAATTCTATAGAATTATAGGGAAACAAGGAAATTGACTTCCTCCTCAACAAATATCTATTACCTTCTAGGGGACAAATAAATTTTTTGAACTAAATTGTTTAAATGATGCTCCTGCAACAATAGCTACCGATGTATCCTTGTAGGCCACCCCCTTTAGCAATATTAATACCAATCTCCTTTACCTAGAAGGAAATCCTTACATAATTCTCTATTAGATCCTACCAAGCATGCCAAATTTAGTAAAATGGATGTTCACCCTACAAGATTCTATCTTTATGGCCTACGATAAGGCATATCTCTATGTCACCCACGTGTCTTGCATGAATGGTACACTATTAAATAGTAACAAAATTTGAATGAATCATTCTTTGTGTTGAGTTTCATGGATAATATAGGAAAGTTTGTTGATCATGTTTTGTTATTCTTCATCAGACTCCCAAGAACTTTCTCAAAAAAATTTCTTAATCTACTTTAGCTTAGTAAAAAAATGTTGTTCAGTGTTTAAACTCTAGAACTTAGCTATGAATCCCATCTTTAATTCGTCTGAGGCCTTAGTTACACTCAAGGGATCAATTTGTATGAACTTCATGCACCATTAGAGAAGCTTCCCCCACAATGTGGTTATAAACTTTATCGACTTAGATTCTAGAACTACAATCCTTTTTACCCTCCAGATGAATCCACATAAAAACCAATGTGGTTTTTCATCACCATCACCCTTCATAGAGATATTGGAACTACCATAACCATATCATTGGTTGGATTTTTCACCAAGATAAAACCTTTTGGACCTATTTTAATAATTAGGCCTACTCCCCACTTGAACTAAATTTCTAACATAACATATGCCACTTTTTCTACTTGTATTACCACCTTCATTTTGTTTTTCATTACTGCTATACCCCAAATTACTAAGAAAAGGTGAATTGAACTAAAATTCAAACACAACATATGCCACTTCTTCTACTTGTATTTCACCTTCATTTTGTTTTTCACTACTACTATACCCCAAGCTACTAAGAAAATGTGCTTTCAAGTCAAAAGTAGAAGAAAAAGTTGGGACTACCTCTAGGCTTTTAAGATTCATAGGGTGGTTGGTTTGGATTGGATCCACTTTTCTTAGGGTGTAGCATGTCTACTACTTGAAATTCCTCTATTTCAAACAATTAGAACACATTACCAAGTGTGTCTTCCTCTTCTTCTTATGTAATTATATCTCTCTCTATAGGTTAATCAATATCTTACAAACTGAGGCTTCCTTTTGGACAACCATGATCCATATAATAGAACATGCTCACCTCCTTGTGCCATCACTTCTCTTTTCTCTTCCAACTTTGTAGACATATTCTCCCCACCTATTCTGAATCTACCCCATCTCCTTATAATGATTAAATCCCCCCTCTGAACAAATGTTTGGTATTCTCTCAAGACCTTTGAAACCTTTTGAACTCTTTTACTCATGCCTCTATGTTTCCATCCTCAGTAATAATCCTCTTCTTGCCATAGTATTGTTATGAATATCCTTCATT